>CM068315.1:21681843-21915461 GCA_034766995.1 Acanthacorydalis orientalis | reverse complement strand
GCCGAAAGATTTCGCTATTATTATATAGAACTAAGTTACTTTTATCGAAATAACACGAAATATGAGTACATTATAAGGATATTTTGTGAAATTATCACTAAAATCGCGTTTTTGTCGCTTCAAATAGCAATATTTTTCATATAAACGTGATTTTCAACTACCAGAATCGAGATTTGCCGAAAAATTTTGCTAATAATATATAGAAATAAGTTGCTTTTATCGAAATAACATGAAATATGTCTACATTATCGGGATATTTTGTGAAATTATCACTAAAATCTCTTTTTTGTCGCTTCAAATAGCGATATTTTTCATATAAACGTGATTTTCAACTACCAGACTCAAGATTTGCCGAAAGATTTTGCTATTATTATATAGAACTAAGTTACTTTTATCGAAATAACACGAAATATGTGTACATTATCGTGATATTTTGTGAAATTATCACTAAAATCGCGTTTTTGTCGCTTCAAATAGCAATATTTTTCATATAAACGTGATTTTCAACTACCAGACTCAAGATTTGCCGAAAGATTTTGCTACTATTATATAGAACTAAGTTACTTTTATCGAAATAACACGAAATATGTGTACATTATTGGAATATTTTGTGAAATTATCACTAAAATCGCGTTTTTGTCGCTTAAAATAGTGATATTTTCCATATAAACGTGATTTTCAACTACCAGACTCAAGATTTGCCGAAAGATTTTGATATTATTATATAGAACTAAGTTACTTTTATCGAAATAACACGAAATATGTCTACATTATCGGGATATTTTGTGAAATTATCACTAAAATCGCTTTTTTGTCGCTTCAAATAGCGATATTTTTCATATAAACGTGATTTTCAACTACCAGACTCAAGATTTGCCGAAAGATTTTGCTATTATTATATAGAAGTAAGTTACTTTTATCGAAATAACACGAAATATGTGTACATTATCGTGATATTTTGTGAAATTATCACTAAAATCGCGTTTTTGTCGCTTGAAATAGCAATATTTTTCATATAAACGTGATTTTCAACTACCAGAATCGAGATTTGCCGAAAAATTTTGCTAATACTATATAGAAATAAGTTACTTTTATCGAAATAACATGAAATATGTCTCATTATCGGGATATTTTGTGAAATTATCACTAAAATCGCTTTTTTGTCGCTTCAAATAGCGATATTTTTCATATAAACGTGATTTTCAACTACCAGACTCAAGATTTGCCGAAAGATTTTTCTACTATTATATAGAACTAAGTTAGTTTTATTTAAATAACACGAAATATGTGTACATTATCGGGATATTTTGTGAAATTATCACTAAAATCGCGTTTTTGTCGCTTCAAATAGCGATATTTTTCATATAAACGTGATTTTCAACTACCAGACTCAAGATTTGCCGAAAGATTTATCTACTATTATATAGAACTAAGTTAGTTTTATCGAAATAACATGAAATATGTGTACATTATGGGGATATTTTGTGAAATTATCACTAAAATCGCGTTTTTGTCGCTTCAAATAGCAATATTTTTCATATAAACGTGATTTTCAACTACCAGACTCAAGATTTGCCGAAAGATTTTGCTGTTATTATATAGAACTAAGTTACTTTTATCGAAATAACACGAAATATGTGTACATTATCGTGATATTTTGTGAAATTATCACTAAAATCGCGTTTTTGTCGCTTCAAATAGCAATATTTTTCATATAAACGTGATTTTCAACTACCAGACTCAAGATTTACCGAAAGATTTTGCTACTATTATATAGAAGTAAGTTACTTTTATCGAAATAACATGAAATATGTCTACATTATCGGGATATTTTGTGAAATTATCACTAAAATCGCGTTTTTGTCGCTTAAAATAGTGATATTTTCCATATAAACGTGATTTTCAACTACCAGACTCAAGATTTGCCGAAAGATTTTGATATTATTATATAGAACTAAGTTACTTTTATCGAAATAACACGAAATATGTGTACATTATTGGAATATTTTGTGAAATTATCACTAAAATCGCGTTTTTGTCGCTTCAAATAGCAATATTTTTCATATAAACGTGATTTTCAACTACCAGATTCAAGATTTGCCGAAAGATTTTGCTACTATTATATAGAACTAAGTTAGTTTTATCGAAATAACATGAAATATGAGTACATTATCGGGATATTTTGTGAAATTATCACTAAAATCGCGTTTTTGTCGCTTCAAATAGCAATATTTTTCATATAAACGTGATTTTCAACTACCAGACTCAAGATTTGCCGATAGATTTTGCTACTATTATATAGAAGTAAGTTACTTTTATCGAAATAACACGAAATATGTGTACATTATGGGGATATTTTGTGAAATTATCACTAAAATCGCGTTTTGTCGCTTCAAATAGTGATATTTTCCATATAAACGTGATTTTCAACTACCAGACTCAAGATTTGCCGAAAGATTTCGCTATTATTATATAGAACTAAGTTACTTTTATCGAAATAACACGAAATATGAGTACATTATAAGGATATTTTGTGAAATTATCACTAAAATCACGTTTTGTCGCTTCAAATAGCAATATTTTTCATATAAACGTGATTTTCAACTACCAGACTCAAGATTTGCCGATAGATTTTGCTACTATTATATAGAAGTAAGTTACTTTTATCGAAATAACATGAAATATGTCTACATTATCGGGATATTTTGTGAAATTATCACTAAAATCTCTTTTTTGTCGCTTCAAATAGCGATATTTTTCATATAAACGTGATTTTCAACTACCAGACTCAAGATTTGCCGAAAGATTTTGCAATTATTATATAGAACTAAGTTACTTTTATCGAAATAACACGAAATATGTGTACATTATCGTGATATTTTGTGAAATTATCACTAAAATCGCGTTTTTGTCGCTTCAAATAGCAATATTTTTCATATAAACGTGATTTTCAACTACCAGACTCAAGATTTGCCGAAAGATTTTGCTACTATTATATAGAACTATGTTACTTTTATCGAAATAACACGAAATATGTGTACATTATTGGAATATTTTGTGAAATTATCACTAAAATCGCGTTTTTGTCGCTTAAAATAGTGATATTTTCCATATAAACGTGATTTTCAACTACCAGACTCAAGATTTGCCGAAAGATTTTGATATTATTATATAGAACTAAGTTACTTTTATCGAAATAACACGAAATATGTCTACATTATCGGGATATTTTGTGAAATTATCACTAAAATCGCTTTTTTGTCGCTTCAAATAGCGATATTTTTCATATAAACGTGATTTTCAACTACCAGATTCAAGATTTGCCGAAAGATTTTGCTACTATTATATAGAACTAAGTTAGTTTTATCGAAATAACATGAAATATGAGTACATTATCGGGATATTTTGTGAAATTATCACTAAAATCGCGTTTTTGTCGCTTCAAATAGCAATATTTTTCATATAAACGTGATTTTCAACTACCAGACTCAAGATTTGCCGATAGATTTTGCTACTATTATATAGAAGTAAGTTACTTTTATCGAAATAACACGAAATATGTGTACATTATGGGGATATTTTGTGAAATTATCACTAAAATCGCGTTTTGTCGCTTCAAATAGTGATATTTTCCATATAAACGTGATTTTCAACTACCAGACTCAAGATTTGCCGAAAGATTTCGCTATTATTATATTGAACTAAGTTACTTTTATCGAAATAACACGAAATATGAGTACATTATAAGGATATTTTGTGAAATTATCACTAAAATCACGTTTTGTCGCTTCAAATAGCAATATTTTTCATATAAACGTGATTTTCAACTACCAGACTCAAGATTTGCCGATAGATTTTGCTACTATTATATAGAAGTAAGTTACTTTTATCGAAATAACACGAAATATGTGTACATTATGGGGATAATTTGTGAAATTATCACTAAAATCGCGTTTTGTCGCTTCAAATAGTGATATTTTCCATATAAACGTGATTTTCAACTACCAGACTCAAGATTTGCCGAAAGATTTCGCTATTATTATATAGAACTAAGTTACTTTTATCGAAATAACACGAAATATGAGTACATTATAAGGATATTTTGTGAAATTATCACTAAAATCGCGTTTTTGTCGCTTCAAATAGCAATATTTTTCATATAAACGTGATTTTCAACTACCAGAATCGAGATTTGCCGAAAAATTTTGCTAATAATATATAGAAATAAGTTGCTTTTATCGAAATAACATGAAATATGTCTACATTATCGGGATATTTTGTGAAATTATCACTAAAATCTCTTTTTTGTCGCTTCAAATAGCGATATTTTTCATATAAACGTGATTTTCAACTACCAGACTCAAGATTTGCCGAAAGATTTTGCTATTATTATATAGAACTAAGTTACTTTTATCGAAATAACACGAAATATGTGTACATTATCGTGATATTTTGTGAAATTATCACTAAAATCGCGTTTTTGTCGCTTGAAATAGCAATATTTTTCATATAAACGTGATTTTCAACTACCAGAATCGAGATTTGCCGAAAAATTTTGCTAATACTATATAGAAATAAGTTACTTTTATCGAAATAACATGAAATATGTCTCATTATCGGGATATTTTGTGAAATTATCACTAAAATCGCTTTTTTGTCGCTTCAAATAGCGATATTTTTCATATAAACGTGATTTTCAACTACCAGACTCAAGATTTGCCGAAAGATTTTTCTACTATTATATAGAACTAAGTTAGTTTTATTTAAATAACACGAAATATGTGTACATTATCGGGATATTTTGTGAAATTATCACTAAAATCGCGTTTTTGTCGCTTAAAATAGTGATATTTTCCATATAAACGTGATTTTCAACTACCAGACTCAAGATTTGCCGAAAGATTTATCTACTATTATATAGAACTAAGTTAGTTTTATCGAAATAACATGAAATATGTCTACATTATCGGGATATTTTGTGAAATTATCACTAAAATCGCGTTTTTGTCGCTTCAAATAGTGATATTTTCCATATAAACGTGATTTTCAACTACCAGACTCAAGATTTGCCGAAAGATTTTGATATTATTATATAGAACTAAGTTACTTTTATCGAAATAACACGAAATATGTGTACATTATTGGAATATTTTGTGAAATTATCACTAAAATCGCGTTTTTGTCGCTTAAAATAGTGATATTTTCCATATAAACGTGATTTTCAACTACCAGACTCAAGATTTGCCGAAAGATTTTGATATTATTATATAGAACTAAGTTACTTTTATCGAAATAACACGAAATATGTCTACATTATCGGGATATTTTGTGAAATTATCACTAAAATCGCTTTTTTGTCGCTTCAAATAGCGATATTTTTCATATAAACGTGATTTTCAACTACCAGATTCAAGATTTGCCGAAAGATTTTGCTACTATTATATAGAACTAAGTTACTTTTATCGAAATAACATGAAATATGAGTACATTATCGGGATATTTTGTGAAATTATCACTAAAATCGCGTTTTTGTCGCTTCAAATAGCAATATTTTTCATATAAACGTGATTTTCAACTACCAGACTCAAGATTTGCCGATAGATTTTGCTACTATTATATAGAAGTAAGTTACTTTTATCGAAATAACACGAAATATGTGTACATTATGGGGATATTTTGTGAAATTATCACTAAAATCGCGTTTTGTCGCTTCAAATAGTGATATTTTCCATATAAACGTGATTTTCAACTACCAGACTCAAGATTTGCCGAAAGATTTCGCTATTATTATATAGAACTAAGTTACTTTTATCGAAATAACACGAAATATGAGTACATTATAAGGATATTTTGTGAAATTATCACTAAAATCACGTTTTGTCGCTTCAAATAGCAATATTTTTCATATAAACGTGATTTTCAACTACCAGACTCAAGATTTGCCGATAGATTTTGCTACTATTATATAGAAGTAAGTTACTTTTATCGAAATAACACGAAATATGTGTACATTATGGGGATAATTTGTGAAATTATCACTAAAATCGCGTTTTGTCGCTTCAAATAGTGATATTTTCCATATAAACGTGATTTTCAACTACCAGACTCAAGATTTGCCGAAAGATTTCGCTATTATTATATAGAACTAAGTTACTTTTATCGAAATAACACGAAATATGAGTACATTATAAGGATATTTTGTGAAATTATCACTAAAATCGCGTTTTTGTCGCTTCAAATAGCAATATTTTTCATATAAACGTGATTTTCAACTACCAGAATCGAGATTTGCCGAAAAATTTTGCTAATAATATATAGAAATAAGTTGCTTTTATCGAAATAACATGAAATATGTCTACATTATCGGGATATTTTGTGAAATTATCACTAAAATCTCTTTTTTGTCGCTTCAAATAGCGATATTTTTCATATAAACGTGATTTTCAACTACCAGACTCAAGATTTGCCGAAAGATTTTGCTATTATTATATAGAACTAAGTTACTTTTATCGAAATAACACGAAATATGTGTACATTATCGTGATATTTTGTGAAATTATCACTAGAATCGCGTTTTTGTCGCTTGAAATAGCAATATTTTTCATATAAACGTGATTTTCAACTACCAGAATCGAGATTTGCCGAAAAATTTTGCTAATACTATATAGAAATAAGTTACTTTTATCGAAATAACATGAAATATGTCTCATTATCGGGATATTTTGTGAAATTATCACTAAAATCGCTTTTTTGTCGCTTCAAATAGCGATATTTTTCATATAAACGTGATTTTCAACTACCAGACTCAAGATTTGCCGAAAGATTTTTCTACTATTATATAGAACTAAGTTAGTTTTATTTAAATAACACGAAATATGTGTACATTATCGGGATATTTTGTGAAATTATCACTAAAATCGCGTTTTTGTCGCTTCAAATAGCGATATTTTTCATATAAACGTGATTTTCAACTACCAGACTCAAGATTTGCCGAAAGATTTATCTACTATTATATAGAACTAAGTTAGTTTTATCGAAATAACATGAAATATGTCTACATTATCGGGATATTTTGTGAAATTATCACTAAAATCGCTTTTTTGTCGCTTCAAATAGTGATATTTTCCATATAAACGTGATTTTCAACTACCAGACTCAAGATTTGCCGAAAGATTTCGCTATTATTATATAGAACTAAGTTACTTTTAACGAAATAACACGAAATATGTGTACATTATTGGAATATTTTGTGAAATTATCACTAAAATCGCGTTTTTGTCGCTTCAAATAGCAATATTTTTCATATAAACGTGATTTTCAACTACCAGATTCAAGATTTGCCGAAAGATTTTGCTACTATTATATAGAACTAAGTTAGTTTTATCGAAATAACATGAAATATGTCTACATTATTGGGATATTTTGTGAAATTATCACTAAAATCGCGTTTTTGTCGCTTCAAATAGCAATATTTTTCATATAAACGTGATTTTCAACTACCAGACTCAAGATTTGCCGATAGATTTTGCTACTATTATATAGAAGTAAGTTACTTTTATCGAAATAACACGAAATATGTGTACATTATGGGGATATTTTGTGAAATTATCACTAAAATCGCGTTTTGTCGCTTCAAATAGTGATATTTTCCATATAAACGTGATTTTCAACTACCAGACTCAAGATTTGCCGAAAGATTTATCTACTATTATATAGAACTAAGTTAGTTTTATCGAAATAACATGAAATATGTCTACATTATCGGGATATTTTGTGAAATTATCACTAAAATCGCGTTTTGTCGCTTCAAATAGTGATATTTTCCATATAAACGTGATTTTCAACTACCAGACTCAAGATTTGCCGAAAGATTTCGCTATTATTATATAGAACTAAGTTACTTTTATCGAAATAACACGAAATATGAGTACATTATAAGGATATTTTGTGAAATTATCACTAAAATCACGTTTTGTCGCTTCAAATAGCATTATTTTTCATATAAACGTGATTTTCAACTACCAGACTCAAGATTTGCCGAAAGATTTTTCTACTATTATATAGAACTAAGTTAGTTTTATTTAAATAACACGAAATATGTGTACATTATCGGGATATTTTGTGAAATTATCACTAAAATCGCGTTTTTGTCGCTTCAAATAGCGATATTTTTCATATAAACGTGATTTTCAACTACCAGACTCAAGATTTGCCGAAAGATTTATCTACTATTATATAGAACTAAGTTAGTTTTATCGAAATAACATGAAATATGTCTACATTATCGGGATATTTTGTGAAATTATCACTAAAATCGCTTTTTTGTCGCTTCAAATAGTGATATTTTCCATATAAACGTGATTTTCAACTACCAGACTCAAGATTTGCCGAAAGATTTTGATATTATTATATAGAACTAAGTTACTTTTATCGAAATAACACGAAATATGTGTACATTATTGGAATATTTTGTGAAATTATCACTAAAATCGCGTTTTTGTCGCTTAAAATAGTGATATTTTCCATATAAACGTGATTTTCAACTACCAGACTCAAGATTTGCCGAAAGATTTTGATATTATTATATAGAACTATGTTACTTTTATCGAAATAACACGAAATATGTCTACATTATCGGGATATTTTGTGAAATTATCACTAAAATCGCTTTTTTGTCGCTTCAAATAGCGATATTTTTCATATAAACGTGATTTTCAACTACCAGATTCAAGATTTGCCGAAAGATTTTGCTACTATTATATAGAACTAAGTTAGTTTTATCGAAATAACATGAAATATGAGTACATTATCGGGATATTTTGTGAAATTATCACTAAAATCGCGTTTTTGTCGCTTCAAATAGCAATATTTTTCATATAAACGTGATTTTCAACTACCAGACTCAAGATTTGCCGATAGATTTTGCTACTATTATATAGAAGTAAGTTACTTTTATCGAAATAACACGAAATATGTGTACATTATGGGGATATTTTGTGAAATTATCACTAAAATCGCGTTTTGTCGCTTCAAATAGTGATATTTTCCATATAAACGTGATTTTCAACTACCAGACTCAAGATTTGCCGAAAGATTTCGCTATTATTATATAGAACTAAGTTACTTTTATCGAAATAACACGAAATATGAGTACATTATAAGGATATTTTGTGAAATTATCACTAAAATCACGTTTTGTCGCTTCAAATAGCAATATTTTTCATATAAACGTGATTTTCAACTACCAGACTCAAGATTTGCCGATAGATTTTGCTACTATTATATAGAAGTAAGTTACTTTTATCGAAATAACACGAAATATGTGTACATTATGGGGATAATTTGTGAAATTATCACTAAAATCGCGTTTTGTCGCTTCAAATAGTGATATTTTCCATATAAACGTGATTTTCAACTACCAGACTCAAGATTTGCCGAAAGATTTCGCTATTATTATATAGAACTAAGTTACTTTTATCGAAATAACACGAAATATGAGTACATTATAAGGATATTTTGTGAAATTATCACTAAAATCGCGTTTTTGTCGCTTCAAATAGCAATATTTTTCATATAAACGTGATTTTCAACTACCAGAATCGAGATTTGCCGAAAAATTTTGCTAATAATATATAGAAATAAGTTGCTTTTATCGAAATAACATGAAATATGTCTACATTATCGGGATATTTTGTGAAATTATCACTAAAATCTCTTTTTTGTCGCTTCAAATAGCGATATTTTTCATATAAACGTGATTTTCAACTACCAGACTCAAGATTTGCCGAAAGATTTTGCTATTATTATATAGAACTAAGTTACTTTTATCGAAATAACACGAAATATGTGTACATTATCGTGATATTTTGTGAAATTATCACTAGAATCGCGTTTTTGTCGCTTGAAATAGCAATATTTTTCATATAAACGTGATTTTCAACTACCAGAATCGAGATTTGCCGAAAAATTTTGCTAATACTATATAGAAATAAGTTACTTTTATCGAAATAACATGAAATATGTCTCATTATCGGGATATTTTGTGAAATTATCACTAAAATCGCTTTTTTGTCGCTTCAAATAGCGATATTTTTCATATAAACGTGATTTTCAACTACCAGACTCAAGATTTGCCGAAAGATTTTTCTACTATTATATAGAACTAAGTTAGTTTTATTTAAATAACACGAAATATGTGTACATTATCGGGATATTTTGTGAAATTATCACTAAAATCGCGTTTTTGTCGCTTCAAATAGCGATATTTTTCATATAAACGTGATTTTCAACTACCAGACTCAAGATTTGCCGAAAGATTTATCTACTATTATATAGAACTAAGTTAGTTTTATCGAAATAACATGAAATATGTCTACATTATCGGGATATTTTGTGAAATTATCACTAAAATCGCTTTTTTGTCGCTTCAAATAGTGATATTTTCCATATAAACGTGATTTTCAACTACCAGACTCAAGATTTGCCGAAAGATTTCGCTATTATTATATAGAACTAAGTTACTTTTAACGAAATAACACGAAATATGTGTACATTATTGGAATATTTTGTGAAATTATCACTAAAATCGCGTTTTTGTCGCTTCAAATAGCAATATTTTTCATATAAACGTGATTTTCAACTACCAGATTCAAGATTTGCCGAAAGATTTTGCTACTATTATATAGAACTAAGTTAGTTTTATCGAAATAACATGAAATATGTCTACATTATTGGGATATTTTGTGAAATTATCACTAAAATCGCGTTTTTGTCGCTTCAAATAGCAATATTTTTCATATAAACGTGATTTTCAACTACCAGACTCAAGATTTGCCGATAGATTTTGCTACTATTATATAGAAGTAAGTTACTTTTATCGAAATAACACGAAATATGTGTACATTATGGGGATATTTTGTGAAATTATCACTAAAATCGCGTTTTGTCGCTTCAAATAGTGATATTTTCCATATAAACGTGATTTTCAACTACCAGACTCAAGATTTGCCGAAAGATTTATCTACTATTATATAGAACTAAGTTAGTTTTATCGAAATAACATGAAATATGTCTACATTATCGGGATATTTTGTGAAATTATCACTAAAATCGCGTTTTGTTGCTTCAAATAGTGATATTTTCCATATAAACGTGATTTTCAACTACCAGACTCAAGATTTGCCGAAAGATTTCGCTATTATTATATAGAACTAAGTTACTTTTATCGAAATAACACGAAATATGAGTACATTATAAGGATATTTTGTGAAATTATCACTAAAATCACGTTTTGTCGCTTCAAATAGCATTATTTTTCATATAAACGTGATTTTCAACTACCAGACTCAAGATTTGCCGAAAGATTTTGCTACTATTATATAGAAGTAAGTTAGTTTTATCGAAATAACACGAAATATGTGTACATTTTGGGATATTTTGTGAAATTATCACTAAAATCGCGTTTTTGTCGCTTAAAATAGTGATATTTTCCATATAAACGTGATTTTCAACTACCAGACTCAAGATTTGCCGAAAGATTTTGATATTATTATATAGAACTAAGTTACTTTTATCGAAATAACACGAAATATGTCTACATTATCGGGATATTTTGTGAAATTATCACTAAAATCGCTTTTTTGTCGCTTCAAATAGCGATATTTTTCATATAAACGTGATTTTCAACTACCAGACTCAAGATTTGCCGAAAGATTTTGATATTATTATATAGAACTAAGTTACTTTTATCGAAATAACACGAAATATGTCTACATTATCGGGATATTTTGTGAAATTATCACTAAAATCGCGTTTTTGTCGCTTCAAATAGCAATATTTTTCATATAAACGTGATTTTCAACTACCAGACTCAAGATTTACCGAAAGATTTTGCTACTATTATATAGAAGTAAGTTACTTTTATCGAAATAACACGAAATATGTGTACATTATCGTGATATTTTGTGAAATTATCACTAAAATCGCGTTTTTGTCGCTTCAAATAGCAATATTTTTCATATAAACGTGATTTTCAACTACCAGACTCAAGATTTGCCGAAAGATTTTGCTACTATTATATAGAAGTAAGTTAGTTTTATCGAAATAACACGAAATATGTGTACATTTTGGGATATTTTGTGAAATTATCACTAAAATCGCGTTTTTGTCGCTTCAAATAGCAATATTTTTCATATAAACGTGATTTTCAACTACCAGAATCGAGATTTGCCGAAAAATTTTGCTAATAATATATAGAAATAAGTTACTTTTATCGAAATAACATGAAATATGTCTACATTATCGGGATATTTTGTGAAATTATCACTAAAATCGCTTTTTTGTCGCTTCAAATAGCGATATTTTTCATAT
The DNA here is from genome assembly GCA_034766995.1 of Acanthacorydalis orientalis. Classification (NCBI taxonomy): domain Eukaryota; kingdom Metazoa; phylum Arthropoda; class Insecta; order Megaloptera; family Corydalidae; genus Acanthacorydalis; species Acanthacorydalis orientalis. The sequence goes on along the minus strand of CM068315.1, from coordinate 21,903,092 downwards.
AAACGTGATTTTCAACTACCAGACTCAAGATTTGCCGAAAGATTTTGCTATTATTATATAGAACTAAGTTACTTTTATCGAAATAACACGAAATATGTGTACATTATCGTGATATTTTGTGAAATTATCACAAAAATCGCGTTTTTGTCGCTTCAAATAGCAATATTTTTCATATAAACGTGATTTTCAACTACCAGACTCAAGATTTGCCGAAAGATTTTGATATTATTATATAGAACTAAGTTACTTTTATCGAAATAACACGAAATATGTCTACATTATCGGGATATTTTGTGAAATTATCACTAAAATCGCGTTTTTGTCGCTTCAAATAGCAATATTTTTCATATAAACGTGATTTTCAACTACCAGACTCAAGATTTGCCGATAGATTTTGCTACTATTATATAGAAGTAAGTTACTTTTATCGAAATAACACGAAATATGTGTACATTATGGGGATATTTTGTGAAATTATCACTAAAATCGCGTTTTGTCGCTTCAAAGTGTGATATTTTCCATATAAACGTGATTTTCAACTACCAGACTCAAGATTTGCCGAAAGATTTCGCTATTATTATATAGAACTAAGTTACTTTTATCGAAATAACACGAAATATGAGTACATTATAAGGATATTTTGTGAAATTATCACTAAAATCGCGTTTTTGTCGCTTCAAATAGCAATATTTTTCATATAAACGTGATTTTCAACTACCAGAATCGAGATTTGCCGAAAAATTTTGCTAATAATATATAGAAATAAGTTGCTTTTATCGAAATAACATGAAATATGTCTACATTATCGGGATATTTTGTGAAATTATCACTAAAATCGCTTTTTTGTCGCTTCAAATAGCGATATTTTTCATATAAACGTGATTTTCAACTACCAGACTCAAGATTTGCCGAAAGATTTTGCTATTATTATATAGAACTAAGTTACTTTTATCGAAATAACACGAAATATGTGTACATTAACGTGATATTTTGTGAAATTATCACTAAAATCGCGTTTTTGTCGCTTCAAATAGCAATATTTTTCATATAAACGTGATTTTCAACTACCAGACTCAAGATTTGCCGAAAGATTTTGCTACTATTATATAGAACTAAGTTACTTTTATCGAAATAACACGAAATATGTGTACATTATTGGAATATTTTGTGAAATTATCACTAAAATCGCGTTTTTGTCGCTTAAAATAGTGATATTTTCCATATAAACGTGATTTTCAACTACCAGACTCAAGATTTGCCGAAAGATTTTGATATTATTATATAGAACTAAGTTACTTTTATCGAAATAACACGAAATATGTCTTCATTATCGGGATATTTTGTGAAATTATCACTAAAATCGCTTTTTTGTCGCTTCAAATAGCGATATTTTTCATATAAACGTGATTTTCAACTACCAGACTCAAGATTTGCCGAAAGATTTTGCTATTATTATATAGAACTAAGTTACTTTTATCGAAATAACACGAAATATGGCTACATTATCGTGATATTTTGTGAAATTATCACTAAAATCGCGTTTTTGTCGCTTCAAATAGCAATATTTTTCATATAAACGTGATTTTGAACTACCAGACTCAAGATTTACCGAAAGATTTTGATATTATTATATAGAAGTAAGTTACTTTTATCGAAATAACACGAAATATGTGTACATTATCGTGATATTTTGTGAAATTATCACTAAAATCGCGTTTTTGTCGCTTGAAATAGCAATATTTTTCATATAAACGTGATTTTCAACTACCAGAATCGAGATTTGCCGAAAAATTTTGCTAATACTATATAGAAATAAGTTACTTTTATCGAAATAACATGAAATATGTCTACATTATCGGGATATTTTGTGAAATTATCAATAAAATCGCTTTTTTGTCGCTTCAAATAGCGATATTTTTCATATAAACGTGATTTTCAACTACCAGACTCAAGATTTGCCGAAAGATTTTTCTACTATTATATAGAACTAAGTTAGTTTTATTTAAATAACACGAAATATGTGTACATTATCGGGATATTTTGTGAAATTATCACTAAAATCGCGTTTTTGTCGCTTCAAATAGCGATATTTTTCATATAAACGTGATTTTCAACTACCAGACTCAAGATTTGCCGAAAGATTTATCTACTATTATATAGAACTAAGTTAGTTTTATCGAAATAACATGAAATATGTCTACATTATCGGGATATTTTGTGAAATTATCACTAAAATCGCTTTTTTGTCGCTTCAAATAGCGATATTTTTCATATAAACGTGATTTTCAACTACCAGACTCAAGATTTGCCGAAAGATTTATCTACTATTATATAGAACTAAGTTAGTTTTATCGAAATAACATGAAATATGTCTACATTATCGGGATATTTTGTGAAATTATCACTAAAATCGCTTTTTTGTCGCTTCAAATAGCGATATTTTTCATATAAACGTGATTTTCAACTACCAGACTCAAGATTTGCCGAAAGATTTTGCTATTATTATATAGAACTAAGTTACTTTTAACGAAATAACACGAAATATGTGTACATTATGGGGATATTTTGTGAAATTATCACTAAAATCGCGTTTTGTCGCTTCAAATAGTGATATTTTCCATATAAACGTGATTTTCAACTACCAGACTCAAGATTTGCCGAAAGATTTCGCTATTATTATATAGAACTAAGTTACTTTTAACGAAATAACACGAAATATGTGTACATTATCGTGATATTTTGTGAAATTATCACTAAAATCGCGTTTTTGTCGCTTCAAATAGCAATATTTTTCATATAAACGTGATTTTGAACTACCAGACTCAAGATTTACCGAAAGATTTTGATATTATTATATAGAACTAAGTTACTTTTATCGAAATAACACGAAATATGTGTACATTATCGTGATATTTTGTGAAATTATCACTAAAATCGCGTTTTTGTCGCTTCAAATAGCAATATTTTTCATATAAACGTGATTTTCAACTACCAGACTCAAGATTTACCGAAAGATTTTGCTACTATTATATAGAAGTAAGTTACTTTTATCGAAATAACACGAAATATGTGTACATTATCGTGATATTTTGTGAAATTATCACTAAAATCGCGTTTTTGTCGCTTCAAATAGCAATATTTTTCATATAAACGTGATTTTCAACTACCAGACACAAGATTTGCCGAAAGATTTTGCTACTATTATATAGAAGTAAGTTAGTTTTATCGAAATAACACGAAATATGTGTACATTTTGGGATATTTTGTGAAATTATCACTAAAATCGCGTTTTTGTCGCTTCAAATAGCAATATTTTTCATATAAACGTGATTTTCAACTACCAGACTCAAGATTTGCCGAAAGATTTTGCTACTATTATATAGAAGTAAGTTAGTTTTATCGAAATAACACGAAATATGTGTACATTTTGGGATATTTTGTGAAATTATCACTAAAATCGCGTTTTTGTCGCTTCAAATAGCAATATTTTTCATATAAACGTGATTTTCAACTACCAGAATCGAGATTTGCCGAAAAATTTTGCTAATAATATATAGAAATAAGTTACTTTTATCGAAATAACATGAAATATGTCTACATTATCGGGATATTTTGTGAAATTATCACTAAAATCGCTTTTTTGTCGCTTCAAATAGCGATATTTTTCATATAAACGTGATTTTCAACTACCAGACTCAAGATTTGCCGAAAGATTTTGCTATTATTATATAGAACTAAGTTACTTTTATCGAAATAACACGAAATATGAGTACATTATAAGGATATTTTGTGAAATTATCACTAAAATCACGTTTTGTCGCTTCAAATAGCATTATTTTTCATATAAACGTGATTTTCAACTACCAGACTCAAGATTTGCCGAAAGATTTTGCTACTATTATATAGAAGTAAGTTAGTTTTATCGAAATAACACGAAATATGTGTACATTTTGAGATATTTTGTGAAATTATCACTAAAATCGCGTTTTTGTCGCTTAAAATAGTGATATTTTCCGTATAAACGTGATTTTCAACTACCAGACTCAAGATTTGCCGAAAGATTTTGTTGTTATTATATAGAACTAAGTTACTTTTAACGAAATAACACGAAATATGTGTACATTATCGTGATATTTTGTGAAATTATCACTAAAATCCCGTTTTTGTCGCTTCAAATAGCAATATTTTTCATATAAACGTGATTTTCAACTACCAGACTCAAGATTTACCGAAAGATTTTGCTACTATTATATAGAAGTAAGTTACTTTTATCGAAATAACACGAAATATGTCTACATTATCGGGATATTTTGTGAAATTATCACTAAAATCGCTTTTTTGTCGCTTCAAATAGCGATATTTTTCATATAAACGTGATTTTCAACTACCAGACTCAAGATTTGCCGAAAGATTTTGCTATTATTATATAGAACTAAGTTACTTTTATCGAAATAACACGAAATATGTGTACATTATCGTGATATTTTGTGAAATTATCACTAAAATCGCGTTTTTGTCGCTTCAAATAGCAATATTTTTCATATAAACGTGATTTTCAACTACCAGACTCAAGATTTGCCGAAAGATTTTGCTACTATTATATAGAACTAAGTTACTTTTATCGAAATAACACGAAATATGTGTACATTATTGGAATATTTTGTGAAATTATCACTAAAATCGCGTTTTTGTCGCTTAAAATAGTGATATTTTCCATATAAACGTGATTTTCAACTACCAGACTCAAGATTTGCCGAAAGATTTTGATATTATTATATAGAACTAAGTTACTTTTATCGAAATAACACGAAATATGTCTACATTATCGGGATATTTTGTGAAATTATCACTAAAATCGCTTTTTTGTCGCTTCAAATAGCGATATTTTTCATATAAACGTGATTTTCAACTACCAGACTCAAGATTTGCCGAAAGATTTTGATATTATTATATAGAAGTAAGTTACTTTTATCGAAATAACACGAAATATGTGTACATTATCGTGATATTTTGTGAAATTATCACTAAAATCGCGTTTTTGTCGCTTCAAATAGCAATATTTTTCATATAAACGTGATTTTCAACTACCAGAATCGAGATTTGCCGAAAAATTTTGCTAATAATATATAGAAATAAGTTGCTTTTATCGAAATAACATGAAATATGTCTACATTATCGGGATATTTTGTGAAATTATCACTAAAATCGCTTTTTTGTCGCTTCAAATAGCGATATTTTTCATATAAACGTGATTTTCAACTACCAGACTCAAGATTTGCCGAAAGATTTATCTACTATTATATAGAACTAAGTTAGTTTTATCGAAATAACATGAAATATGTCTACATTATCGGGATATTTTGTGAAATTATCACTAAAATCGCTTTTTTGTCGCTTCAAATAGCGATATTTTTCATATAAACGTGATTTTCAACTACCAGACTCAAGATTTGCCGAAAGATTTTGCTATTATTATATAGAACTAAGTTACTTTTAACGAAATAACACGAAATATGTGTACATTATGGGGATATTTTGTGAAATTATCACAAAAATCGCGTTTTGTCGCTTCAAATAGTGATATTTTCCATATAAACGTGATTTTCAACTACCAGACTCAAGATTTGCCGAAAGATTTCGCTATTATTATATAGAACTAAGTTACTTTTATCGAAATAACACGAAATATGAGTACATTATAAGGATATTTTGTGAAATTATCACTAAAATCACGTTTTGTCGCTTCAAATAGCAATATTTTTCATATAAACGTGATTTTCAACTACCAGATTCAAGATTTGCCGAAAGATTTTGCTACTATTATATAGAACTAAGTTAGTTTTATCGAAATAACATGAAATATGTGTACATTATGGGGATATTTTGTGAAATTATCACTAAAATCGCGTTTTTGTCGCTTCAAATAGCAATATTTTTCATATAAACGTGATTTTCAACTACCAGACTCAAGATTTGCCGAAAGATTTTGCTACTATTATATAGAAGTAAGTTACTTTTATCGAAATAACATGAAATATGTCTACATTATCGGGATATTTTGTGAAATTATCACTAAAATCGCGTTTTTGTCGCTTAAAATAGTGATATTTTCCATATAAACGTGATTTTCAACTACCAGACTCAAGATTTGCCGAAAGATTTTGATATTATTATATAGAACTAAGTTACTTTTATCGAAATAACACGAAATATGTGTACATTATTGGAATATTTTGTGAAATTATCACTAAAATCGCGTTTTTGTCGCTTCAAATAGCAATATTTTTCATATAAACGTGATTTTCAACTACCAGATTCAAGATTTGCCGAAAGATTTTGCTACTATTATATAGAACTAAGTTAGTTTTATCGAAATAACATGAAATATGAGTACATTATCGGGATATTTTGTGAAATTATCACTAAAATCGCGTTTTTGTCGCTTCAAATAGCAATATTTTTCATATAAACGTGATTTTCAACTACCAGACTCAAGATTTGCCGATAGATTTTGCTACTATTATATAGAAGTAAGTTACTTTTATCGAAATAACACGAAATATGTGTACATTATGGGGATATTTTGTGAAATTATCACTAAAATCGCGTTTTGTCGCTTCAAATAGTGATATTTTCCATATAAACGTGATTTTCAACTACCAGACTCAAGATTTGCCGAAAGATTTCGCTATTATTATATAGAACTAAGTTACTTTTATCGAAATAACACGAAATATGAGTACATTATAAGGATATTTTGTGAAATTATCACTAAAATCACGTTTTGTCGCTTCAAATAGCAATATTTTTCATATAAACGTGATTTTCAACTACCAGACTCAAGATTTGCCGATAGATTTTGCTACTATTATATAGAAGTAAGTTACTTTTATCGAAATAACACGAAATATGTGTACATTATGGGGATAATTTGTGAAATTATCACTAAAATCGCGTTTTGTCGCTTCAAATAGTGATATTTTTCATATAAACGTGATTTTCAACTACCAGACTCAAGATTTGCCGAAAGATTTCGCTATTATTATATAGAACTAAGTTACTTTTATCGAAATAACACGAAATATGAGTACATTATAAGGATATTTTGTGAAATTATCACTAAAATCGCGTTTTTGTCGCTTCAAATAGCAATATTTTTCATATAAACGTGATTTTCAACTACCAGAATCGAGATTTGCCGAAAAATTTTGCTAATAATATATAGAAATAAGTTGCTTTTATCGAAATAACATGAAATATGTCTACATTATCGGGATATTTTGTGAAATTATCACTAAAATCTCTTTTTTGTCGCTTCAAATAGCGATATTTTTCATATAAACGTGATTTTCAACTACCAGACTCAAGATTTGCCGAAAGATTTTGCTATTATTATATAGAACTAAGTTACTTTTATCGAAATAACACGAAATATGTGTACATTATCGTGATATTTTGTGAAATTATCACTAAAATCGCGTTTTTGTCGCTTCAAATAGCAATATTTTTCATATAAACGTGATTTTCAACTACCAGACTCAAGATTTGCCGAAAGATTTTGCTACTATTATATAGAACTAAGTTACTTTTATCGAAATAACACGAAATATGTGTACATTATTGGAATATTTTGTGAAATTATCACTAAAATCTCGTTTTTGTCGCTTAAAATAGTGATATTTTCCATATAATCGTGATTTTCAACTACCAGACTCAAGATTTGCCGAAAGATTTTGATATTATTATATAGAACTAAGTTACTTTTATCGAAATAACACGAAATATGTCTACATTATCGGGATATTTTGTGAAATTATCACTAAAATCGCTTTTTTGTCGCTTCAAATAGCGATATTTTTCAAATAAACGTGATTTTCAACTACCAGATTCAAGATTTGCCGAAAGATTTTGCTACTATTATATAGAACTAAGTTAGTTTTATCGAAATAACATGAAATATGAGTACATTATCGGGATATTTTGTGAAATTATCACTAAAATCGCGTTTTTGTCGCTTCAAATAGCAATATTTTTCATATAAACGTGATTTTCAACTACCAGACTCAAGATTTGCCGATAGATTTTGCTACTATTATATAGAAGTAAGTTACTTTTATCGAAATAACACGAAATATGTGTACATTATGGGGATATTTTGTGAAATTATCACTAAAATCGCGTTTTGTCGCTTCAAATAGTGATATTTTCCATATAAACGTGATTTTCAACTACCAGACTCAAGATTTGCCGAAAGATTTCGCTATTATTATATAGAACTAAGTTACTTTTATCGAAATAACACGAAATATGAGTACATTATAAGGATATTTTGTGAAATTATCACTAAAATCACGTTTTGTCGCTTCAAATAGCAATATTTTTCATATAAACGTGATTTTCAACTACCAGACTCAAGATTTGCCGATAGATTTTGCTACTATTATATAGAAGTAAGTTACTTTTATCGAAATAACACGAAATATGTGTACATTATGGGGATAATTTGTGAAATTATCACTAAAATCGCGTTTTGTCGCTTCAAATAGTGATATTTTCCATATAAACGTGATTTTCAACTACCAGACTCAACATTTGCCGAAAGATTTCGCTATTATTATATAGAACTAAGTTACTTTTATCGAAATAACACGAAATATGAGTACATTATAAGGATATTTTGTGAAATTATCACTAAAATCGCGTTTTTGTCGCTTCAAATAGCAATATTTTTCATATAAACGTGATTTTCAACTACCAGAATCGAGATTTGCCGAAAAATTTTGCTAATAATATATAGAAATAAGTTGCTTTTATCGAAATAACATGAAATATGTCTACATTATCGGGATATTTTGTGAAATTATCACTAAAATCTCTTTTTTGTCGCTTCAAATAGCGATATTTTTCATATAAACGTGATTTTCAACTACCAGACTCAAGATTTGCCGAAAGATTTTGCTATTATTATATAGAACTAAGTTACTTTTATCGAAATAACACGAAATATGTGTACATTATCGTGATATTTTGTGAAATTATCACTAAAATCGCGTTTTTGTCGCTTCAAATAGCAATATTTTTCATATAAACGTGATTTTCAACTACCAGACTCAAGATTTGCCGAAAGATTTTGCTACTATTATATAGAACTAAGTTACTTTTATCGAAATAACACGAAATATGTGTACATTATTGGAATATTTTGTGAAATTATCACTAAAATCGCGTTTTTGTCGCTTAAAATAGTGATATTTTCCATATAAACGTGATTTTCAACTACCAGACTCAAGATTTGCCGAAAGATTTTGATATTATTATATAGAACTAAGTTACTTTTATCGAAATAACACGAAATATGTCTACATTATCGGGATATTTTGTGAAATTATCACTAAAATCGCTTTTTTGTCGCTTCAAATAGCGATATTTTTCATATAAACGTGATTTTCAACTACCAGACTCAAGATTTGGCGAAAGATTTTGCTATTATTATATAGAACTAAGTTACTTTTAACGAAATAACACGAAATATGTGTACATTATCGTGATATTTTGTGAAATTATCACTAAAATCGCGTTTTTGTCGCTTCAAATAGCAATATTTTTCATATAAACGTGATTTTCAACTACCAGACTCAAGATTTACCGAAAGATTTTGATATTATTATATAGAACTAAGTTACTTTTATCGAAATAACACGAAATATGTGTACATTATCGTGATATTTTGTGAAAATATCACTAAAATCGCGTTTTTGTCGCTTCAAATAGCAATATTTTTCATATAAACGTGATTTTCAACTACCAGACTCAAGATTTACCGAAAGATTTTGCTACTATTATATAGAAGTAAGTTACTTTTATCGAAATAACACGAAATATGTGTACATTATCGTGATATTTTGTGAAATTATCACTAAAATCGCGTTTTTGTCGCTTCAAATAGCAATATTTTTCATATAAACGTGATTTTCAACTACCAGACTCAAGATTTGCCGAAAGATTTTGCTACTATTATATAGAAGTAAGTTACTTTTATCGAAATAACACGAAATATGTGTACATTATGGGGATATTTTGTGAAATTATCACTAAAATCGCGTTTTGTCGCTTCAAATAGTGATATTTTCCATATAAACGTGATTTTCAACTACCAGACTCAAGATTTGCCGAAAGATTTCGCTATTATTATATAGAACTAAGTTACTTTTATCGAAATAACACGAAATATGAGTACATTATAAGGATATTTTGTGAAATTATCACTAAAATCACGTTTTGTCGCTTCAAATAGCATTATTTTTCATATAAACGTGATTTTCAACTACCAGACTCAAGATTTGCCGAAAGATTTTGCGACTATTATATAGAAGTAAGTTAGTTTTATCGAAATAACACGAAATATGTGTACATTTTGGGATATTTTGTGAAATTATCACTAAAATCGCGTTTTTGTCGCTTCAAATAGCAATATTTTTCATATAAACGTGATTTTCAACTACCAGACTCAAGATTTGCCGAAAGATTTTGCTATTATTATATAGAACTAAGTTACTTTTATCGAAATAACACGAAATATGAGTACATTATAAGGATATTTTGTGAAATTATCACTAAAATCTCGTTTTGTCGCTTCAAATAGCAATATTTTTCATATAAACGTGATTTTCAACTACCAGATTCAAGATTTGCCGAAAGATTTTGCTACTATTATATAGAACTAAGTTAGTTTTATCGAAATAACATGAAATATGTGTACATTATGGGGATATTTTGTGAAATTATCACTAAAATCGCGTTTTTGTCGCTTCAAATAGCAATATTTTTCATATAAACGTGATTTTCAACTACCAGACTCAAGATTTGCCGAAAGATTTTGCTGTTATTATATAGAACTAAGTTACTTTTATCGAAATAACACGAAATATGTGTACATTATCGTGATATTTTGTGAAATTATCACTAAAATCGCGTTTTTGTCGCTTCAAATAGCAATATTTTTCATATAAACGTGATTTTCAACTACCAGAATCGAGATTTCCGAAAAATTTTGCTAATATTATATAGAAATAAGTTACTTTTATCGAAATAACGTGAAATATGTCTACATTATCGGGATATTTTGTGAAATTATCACTAAAATCGCTTTTTTGTCGCTTCAAATAGCGATATTTTTCATATAAACGTGATTTTCAACTACCAGACTCAAGATTTGCCAAAAGATTTTTCTACTATTATATAGAACTAAGTTAGTTTTATTTAAATAACACGAAATATGTGTACATTATGGGGATATTTTGTGAAATTATCACTAAAATCGCGTTTTTGTCGCTTCAAATAGCGATATTTTTCATATAAACGTGATTTTCAACTACCAGACTCAAGATTTGTCGAAAGATTTCGCTATTATTATATAGAACTAAGTTAGTTTTATCGAAATAACATGAAATATGTCTACATTATCGGGATATTTTGTGAAATTATCACTAAAATCACGTTTTGTCGCTTCAAATAGTGATATTTTCCATATAAACGTGATTTTCAACTACCAGACTCAAGATTTGCCGAAAGATTTCGCTATTATTATATAGAACTAAGTTACTTTTATCGAAATAACACGAAATATGAGTACATTATAAGGATATTTTGTGAAATTATCACTAAAATCGCGTTTTTGTCGCTTCAAATAGCAATATTTTTCATATAAACGTGATTTTCAACTACCAGAATCGAGATTTGCCGAAAAATTTTGCTAATAATATATAGAAATAAGTTGCTTTTATCGAAATAACATGAAATATGTCTACATTATCGGGATATTTTGTGAAATTATCACTAAAATCGCTTTTTTGTCGCTTCAAATAGCGATATTTTTCATATAAACGTGATTTTCAACTACCAGACTCAAGATTTGCCGAAAGATTTTTCTACTATTATATAGAACTAAGTTAGTTTTATTTAAATAACACGAAATATGTGTACATTATCGGGATATTTTGTGAAATTATCACTAAAATCGCGTTTTTGTCGCTTCAAATAGCGATATTTTTCATATAAACGTGATTTTCAACTACCAGACTCAAGATTTGCCGAAAGATTTATCTACTATTATATAGAACTAAGTTAGTTTTATCGAAATAACATGAAATATGTCTACATTATCGGGATATTTTGTGAAATTATCACTAAAATCGCTTTTTTGTCGCTTCAAATAGTGATATTTTCCATATAAACGTGATTTTCAACTACCAGACTCAAGATTTGCCGAAAGATTTCGCTATTATTATATAGAACTAAGTTACTTTTAACGAAATAACACGAAATATGTGTACATTATTGGAATATTTTGTGAAATTATCACTAAAATCGCGTTTTTGTCGCTTCAAATAGCAATATTTTTCATATAAACGTGATTTTCAACTACCAGATTCAAGATTTGCCGAAAGATTTTGCTACTATTATATAGAACTAAGTTAGTTTTATCGAAATAACATGAAATATGTCTACATTATCGGGATATTTTGTGAAATTATCACTAAAATCGCGTTTTTGTCGCTTCAAATAGCAATATTTTTCATATAAACGTGATTTTCAACTACCAGACTCAAGATTTGCCGATAGATTTTGCTACTATTATATAGAAGTAAGTTACTTTTATCGAAATAACACGAAATATGTGTACATTATGGGGATATTTTGTGAAATTATCACTAAAATCGCGTTTTGTCGCTTCAAATAGTGATATTTTCCATATAAACGTGATTTTCAACTACCAGACTCAAGATTTGCCGAAAGATTTATCTACTATTATATAGAACTAAGTTAGTTTTATCGAAATAACATGAAATATGTCTACATTATCGGGATATTTTGTGAAATTATCACTAAAATCGCGTTTTGTCGCTTCAAATAGTGATATTTTCCATATAAACGTGATTTTCAACTACCAGACTCAAGATTTGCCGAAAGATTTCGCTATTATTATATAGAACTAAGTTACTTTTATCGAAATAACACGAAATATGAGTACATTATAAGGATATTTTGTGAAATTATCACTAAAATCACGTTTTGTCGCTTCAAATAGCATTATTTTTCATATAAACGTGATTTTCAACTACCAGACTCAAGATTTGCCGAAAGATTTTGCTACTATTATATAGAAGTAAGTTAGTTTTATCGAAATAACACGAAATATGTGTACATTTTGGGATATTTTGTGAAATTATCACTAAAATCGCGTTTTTGTCGCTTAAAATAGTGATATTTTCCATATAAACGTGATTTTCAACTACCAGACTCAAGATTTGCCGAAAGATTTTGATATTATTATATAGAACTAAGTTACTTTTATCGAAATAACACGAAATATGTCTACATTATCGGGATATTTTGTGAAATTATCACTAAAATCGCTTTTTTGTCGCTTCAAATAGCGATATTTTTCATATAAACGTGATTTTCAACTACCAGACTCAAGATTTGCCGAAAGATTTTGATATTATTATATAGAACTAAGTTACTTTTATCGAAATAACACGAAATATGTCTACATTATCGGGATATTTTGTGAAATTATCACTAAAATCGCGTTTTTGTCGCTTCAAATAGCAATATTTTTCATATAAACGTGATTTTCAACTACCAGACTCAAGATTTACCGAAAGATTTTGCTACTATTATATAGAAGTAAGTTACTTTTATCGAAATAACACGAAATATGTGTACATTATCGTGATATTTTGTGAAATTATCACTAAAATCGCGTTTTTGTCGCTTCAAATAGCAATATTTTTCATATAAACGTGATTTTCAACTACCAGACTCAAGATTTGCCGAAAGATTTTGCTACTATTATATAGAAGTAAGTTAGTTTTATCGAAATAACACGAAATATGTGTACATTTTGGGATATTTTGTGAAATTATCACTAAAATCGCGTTTTTGTCGCTTCAAATAGCAATATTTTTCATATAAACGTGATTTTCAACTACCAGAATCGAGATTTGCCGAAAAATTTTGCTAATAATATATAGAAATAAGTTACTTTTATCGAAATAACATGAAATATGTCTACATTATCGGGATATTTTGTGAAATTATCACTAAAATCGCTTTTTTGTCGCTTCAAATAGCGATATTTTTCATATAAACGTGATTTTCAACTACCAGACTCAAGATTTGCCGAAAGATTTTGCTATTATTATATAGAACTAAGTTACTTTTATCGAAATAACACGAAATATGTGTACATTATCGTGATATTTTGTGAAATTATCACAAAAATCGCGTTTTTGTCGCTTCAAATAGCAATATTTTTCATATAAACGTGATTTTCAACTACCAGACTCAAGATTTGCCGAAAGATTTTGATATTATTATATAGAACTAAGTTACTTTTATCGAAATAACACGAAATATGTCTACATTATCGGGATATTTTGTGAAATTATCACTAAAATCGCGTTTTTGTCGCTTCAAATAGCAATATTTTTCATATAAACGTGATTTTCAACTACCAGACTCAAGATTTGCCGATAGATTTTGCTACTATTATATAGAAGTAAGTTACTTTTATCGAAATAACACGAAATATGTGTACATTATGGGGATATTTTGTGAAATTATCACTAAAATCGCGTTTTGTCGCTTCAAAGTGTGATATTTTCCATATAAACGTGATTTTCAACTACCAGACTCAAGATTTGCCGAAAGATTTCGCTATTATTATATAGAACTAAGTTACTTTTATCGAAATAACACGAAATATGAGTACATTATAAGGATATTTTGTGAAATTATCACTAAAATCGCGTTTTTGTCGCTTCAAATAGCAATATTTTTCATATAAACGTGATTTTCAACTACCAGAATCGAGATTTGCCGAAAAATTTTGCTAATAATATATAGAAATAAGTTGCTTTTATCGAAATAACATGAAATATGTCTACATTATCGGGATATTTTGTGAAATTATCACTAAAATCGCTTTTTTTTTCGCTTCAAATAGCGATATTTTTCATATAAACGTGATTTTCAACTACCAGACTCAAGATTTGCCGAAAGATTTTGCTATTATTATATAGAACTAAGTTACTTTTATCGAAATAACACGAAATATGTGTACATTAACGTGATATTTTGTGAAATTATCACTAAAATCGCGTTTTTGTCGCTTCAAATAGCAATATTTTTCATATAAACGTGATTTTCAACTACCAGACTCAAGATTTGCCGAAAGATTTTGCTACTATTATATAGAACTAAGTTACTTTTATCGAAATAACACGAAATATGTGTACATTATTGGAATATTTTGTGAAATTATCACTAAAATCGCGTTTTTGTCGCTTAAAATAGTGATATTTTCCATATAAACGTGATTTTCAACTACCAGACTCAAGATTTGCCGAAAGATTTTGATATTATTATATAGAACTAAGTTACTTTTATCGAAATAACACGAAATATGTCTTCATTATCGGGATATTTTGTGAAATTATCACTAAAATCGCTTTTTTGTCGCTTCAAATAGCGATATTTTTCATATAAACGTGATTTTCAACTACCAGACTCAAGATTTGCCGAAAGATTTTGCTATTATTATATAGAACTAAGTTACTTTTATCGAAATAACACGAAATATGTCTACATTATCGTGATATTTTGTGAAATTATCACTAAAATCGCGTTTTTGTCGCTTCAAATAGCAATATTTTTCATATAAACGTGATTTTGAACTACCAGACTCAAGATTTACCGAAAGATTTTGATATTATTATATAGAAGTAAGTTACTTTTATCGAAATAACACGAAATATGTGTACATTATCGTGATATTTTGTGAAATTATCACTAAAATCGCGTTTTTGTCGCTTGAAATAGCAATATTTTTCATATAAACGTGATTTTCAACTACCAGAATCGAGATTTGCCGAAAAATTTTGCTAATACTATATAGAAATAAGTTACTTTTATCGAAATAACATGAAATATGTCTACATTATCGGGATATTTTGTGAAATTATCAATAAAATCGCTTTTTTGTCGCTTCAAATAGCGATATTTTTCATATAAACGTGATTTTCAACTACCAGACTCAAGATTTGCCGAAAGATTTTTCTACTATTATATAGAACTAAGTTAGTTTTATTTAAATAACACGAAATATGTGTACATTATCGGGATATTTTGTGAAATTATCACTAAAATCGCGTTTTTGTCGCTTCAAATAGCGATATTTTTCATATAAACGTGATTTTCAACTACCAGACTCAAGATTTGCCGAAACATTTATCTACTATTATATAGAACTAAGTTAGTTTTATCGAAATAACATGAAATATGTCTACATTATCGGGATATTTTGTGAAATTATCACTAAAATCGCTTTTTTGTCGCTTCAAATAGCGATATTTTTCATATAAACGTGATTTTCAACTACCAGACTCAAGATTTGCCGAAAGATTTATCTACTATTATATAGAACTAAGTTAGTTTTATCGAAATAACATGAAATATGTCTACATTATCGGGATATTTTGTGAAATTATCACTAAAATCGCTTTTTTGTCGCTTCAAATAGCGATATTTTTCATATAAACGTGATTTTCAACTACCAGACTCAAGATTTGCCGAAAGATTTTGCTATTATTATATAGAACTAAGTTACTTTTAACGAAATAACACGAAATATGTGTACATTATGGGGATATTTTGTGAAATTATCACTAAAATCGCGTTTTGTCGCTTCAAATAGTGATATTTTCCATATAAACGTGATTTTCAACTACCAGACTCAAGATTTGCCGAAAGATTTCGCTATTATTATATAGAACTAAGTTACTTTTAACGAAATAACACGAAATATGTGTACATTATCGTGATATTTTGTGAAATTATCACTAAAATCGCGTTTTTGTCGCTTCAAATAGCAATATTTTTCATATAAACGTGATTTTGAACTACCAGACTCAAGATTTACCGAAAGATTTTGATATTATTATATAGAACTAAGTTACTTTTATCGAAATAACACGAAATATGTGTACATTATCGTGATATTTTGTGAAATTATCACTAAAATCGCGTTTTTGTCGCTTCAAATAGCAATATTTTTCATATAAACGTGATTTTCAACTACCAGACTCAAGATTTACCGAAAGATTTTGCTACTATTATATAGAAGTGAGTTACTTTTATCGAAATAACACGAAATATGTGTACATTATCGTGATATTTTGTGAAATTATCACTAAAATCGCGTTTTTGTCGCTTCAAATAGCAATATTTTTCATATAAACGTGATTTTCAACTACCAGACACAAGATTTGCCGAAAGATTTTGCTACTATTATATAGAAGTAAGTTAGTTTTATCGAAATAACACGAAATATGTGTACATTTTGGGATATTTTGTGAAATTATCACTAAAATCGCGTTTTTGTCGCTTCAAATAGCAATATTTTTCATATAAACGTGATTTTCAACTACCAGACACAAGATTTGCCGAAAGATTTTGCTACTATTATATAGAAGTAAGTTACTTTTATCGAAATAACACGAAATATGTGTACATTATCGTGATATTTTGTGAAATTATCACTAAAATCGCGTTTTTGTCGCTTCAAATAGCAATATTTTTCATATAAACGTGATTTTCAACTACCAGACACAAGATTTGCCGAAAGATTTTGCTACTATTATATAGAAGTAAGTTAGTTTTATCGAAATAACACGAAATATGTGTACATTATTGTGATATTTTGTGAAATTATCACTAAAATCGCGTTTTTGTCGCTTCAAATAGCAATATTTTTCATATAAACGTGATTTTCAACTACCAGAATCGAGATTTCCGAAAAATTTTGCTAATATTATATAGAAATAAGTTACTTTTATCGAAATAACGTGAAATATGTCTACATTATCGGGATATTTTGTGAAATTATCACTAAAATCGCTTTTTTGTCGCTTCAAATAGCCATATTTTTCATATAAACGTGATTTTCAACTACCAGACTCAAGATTTGCCGAAAGATTTCGCTATTATTATATAGAACTAAGTTACTTTTATCGAAATAACACGAAATATGAGTACATTATAAGGATATTTTGTGAAATTATCACTAAAATCACGTTTTGTCGCTTCAAATAGCATTATTTTTCATATAAACGTGATTTTCAACTACCAGACTCAAGATTTGCCGAAAGATTTTGCTACTATTATATAGAAGTAAGTTAGTTTTATCGAAATAACACGAAATATGTGTACATTTTGAGATATTTTGTGAAATTATCACTAAAATCGCGTTTTTGTCGCTTAAAATAGTGATATTTTCCGTATAAACGTGATTTTCAACTACCAGACTCAAGATTTGCCGAAAGATTTTGTTGTTATTATATAGAACTAAGTTACTTTTAACGAAATAACACGAAATATGTGTACATTATCGTGATATTTTGTGAAATTATCACTAAAATCCCGTTTTTGTCGCTTCAAATAGCAATATTTTTCATATAAACGTGATTTTCAACTACCAGACTCAAGATTTACCGAAAGATTTTGCTACTATTATATAGAAGTAAGTTACTTTTATCGAAATAACACGAAATATGTCTACATTATCGGGATATTTTGTGAAATTATCACTAAAATCGCTTTTTTGTCGCTTCAAATAGCGATATTTTTCATATAAACGTGATTTTCAACTACCAGACTCAAGATTTGCCGAAAGATTTTGCTATTATTATATAGAACTAAGTTACTTTTATCGAAATAACACGAAATATGTGTACATTATCGTGATATTTTGTGAAATTATCACTAAAATCGCGTTTTTGTCGCTTCAAATAGCAATATTTTTCATATAAACGTGATTTTCAACTACCAGACTCAAGATTTGCCGAAAGATTTTGCTACTATTATATAGAACTAAGTTACTTTTATCGAAATAACACGAAATATGTGTACATTATTGGAATATTTTGTGAAATTATCACTAAAATCGCGTTTTTGTCGCTTAAAATAGTGATATTTTCCATATAAACGTGATTTTCAACTACCAGACTCAAGATTTGCCGAAAGATTTTGATATTATTATATAGAACTAAGTTACTTTTATCGAAATAACACGAAATATGTGTACATTATTGGGATATTTTGTGAAATTATCACTAAAATCGCGTTTTTGTCGATTAAAATAGTGATATTTTTCATATAAGCGTGATTTTCGACTACCAGACTCAAGATTTGCCGAAAAATTTTGCTATTATTATATAGAAGTAAGTTACTTTTATCGAAATAACACGAAATATGTGTACATTATC
This sequence comes from Acanthacorydalis orientalis, assembly GCA_034766995.1. Lineage (NCBI taxonomy): Eukaryota > Metazoa > Arthropoda > Insecta > Megaloptera > Corydalidae > Acanthacorydalis > Acanthacorydalis orientalis. Next base: position 21,883,764 of record CM068315.1, on the reverse strand, counting down.
GTGATATTTTGTGAAATTATCACTAAAATCGCGTTTTTGTCGCTTCAAATAGCAATATTTTTCATATAAACGTGATTTTCAACTACCAGAATCGAGATTTCCGAAAAATTTTGCTAATATTATATAGAAATAAGTTACTTTTATCGAAATAACGTGAAATATGTCTACATTATCGGGATATTTTGTGAAATTATCACTAAAATCGCTTTTTTGTCGCTTCAAATAGCCATATTTTTCATATAAACGTGATTTTCAACTACCAGACTCAAGATTTGCCGAAAGATTTTTCTACTATTATATAGAACTAAGTTAGTTTTATTTAAATAACACGAAATATGTGTACATTATCGGGATATTTTGTGAAATTATCACTAAAATCGCGTTTTTGTCGCTTCAAATAGCGATATTTTTCATATAAACGTGATTTTCAACTACCAGACTCAAGATTTGCCGAAAGATTTATCTACTATTATATAGAACTAAGTTAGTTTTATCGAAATAACATGAAATATGTGTACATTATGGGGATATTTTGTGAAATTATCACTAAAATCGCGTTTTTGTCGCTTCAAATAGCAATATTTTTCATATAAACGTGATTTTCAACTACCAGACTCAAGATTTGCCGAAAGATTTTGCTGTTATTATATAGAACTAAGTTACTTTTATCGAAATAACACGAAATATGTGTACATTATCGTGATATTTTGTGAAATTATCACTAAAATCGCGTTTTTGTCGCTTCAAATAGCAATATTTTTCATATAAACGTGATTTTCAACTACCAGACTCAAGATTTGCCGAAAGATTTATCTACTATTATATAGAACTAAGTTAGTTTTATCGAAATAACATGAAATATGTCTACATTATCGGGATATTTTGTGAAATTATCACTAAAATCGCTTTTTTGTCGCTTCAAATAGTGATATTTTCCATATAAACGTGATTTTCAACTACCAGACTCAAGATTTGCCGAAAGATTTCGCTATTATTATATAGAACTAAGTTACTTTTATCGAAATAACACGAAATATGTGTACATTATTGGAATATTTTGTGAAATTATCACTAAAATCGCGTTTTTGTCGCTTCAAATAGCAATATTTTTCATATAAACGTGATTTTCAACTACCAGATTCAAGATTTGCCGAAAGATTTTGCTACTATTATATAGAACTAAGTTAGTTTTATCGAAATAACATGAAATATGTCTACATTATCGGGATATTTTGTGAAATTATCACTAAAATCGCGTTTTTGTCGCTTCAAATAGCAATATTTTTCATATAAACGTGATTTTCAACTACCAGACTCAAGATTTGCCGATAGATTTTGCTACTATTATATAGAAGTAAGTTACTTTTATCGAAATAACACGAAATATGTGTACATTATGGGGATATTTTGTGAAATTATCACTAAAATCGCGTTTTTGTCGCTTAAAATAGTGATATTTTTCATATAAACGTGATTTTCAACTACCAGACTCAAGATTTGCCGAAAGATTTATCTACTATTATATAGAACTAAGTTAGTTTTATCGAAATAACATGAAATATGTGTACATTATGGGGATATTTTGTGAAATTATCACTAAAATCGCGTTTTGTCGCTTCAAATAGTGATATTTTCCATATAAACGTGATTTTCAACTACCAGACTCAAGATTTGCCGAAAGATTTCGCTATTATTATATAGAACTAAGTTACTTTTATCGAAATAACACGAAATATGAGTACATTATAAGGATATTTTGTGAAATTATCACTAAAATCACGTTTTGTCGCTTCAAATAGCATTATTTTTCATATAAACGTGATTTTCAACTACCAGACTCAAGATTTGCCGAAAGATTTTGCTACTATTATATAGAAGTAAGTTACTTTCACCGAAATAACACGGAATATGTGTACATTTTGGGATATTTTGTGAAATTATCACTAAAATCGCGTTTTTGTCGCTTAAAATAGTGATATTTTCCATATAAACGTGATTTTCAACTACCAGACTCAAGATTTGCCGAAAGATTTTGATATTATTATATAGAACTAAGTTACTTTTATCGAAATAACACGAAATATGTCTACATTATCGGGATATTTTGTGAAATTATCACTAAAATCGCTTTTTTGTCGCTTCAAATAGCGATATTTTTCATATAAAACGTGATTTTCAACTACCAGACTCAAGATTTGCCGAAAGATTTTTATATTATTATATAGAACTAAGTTACTTTTATCGAAATAACACGAAATATGTCTACATTATCGGGATATTTTGTGAAATTATCACTAAAATCGCGTTTTTGTCGCTTCAAATAGCAATATTTTTCATATAAACGTGATTTTCAACTACCAGACTCAAGATTTACCGAAAGATTTTGCTACTATTATATAGAAGTAAGTTACTTTTATCGAAATAACACGAAATATGTGTACATTATCGTGATATTTTGTGAAATTATCACTAAAATCGCGTTTTTGTCGCTTCAAATAGCAATATTTTTCATATAAACGTGATTTTCAACTACCAGACACAAGATTTGCCGAAAGATTTTGCTACTATTATATAGAAGTAAGTTAGTTTTATCGAAATAACACGAAATATGTGTACATTATTGGAATATTTTGTGAAATTATCACTAAAATCGCGTTTTTGTCGCTTCAAATAGCAATATTTTTCATATAAACGTGATTTTCAACTACCAGAATCGAGATTTGCCGAAAAATTTTGCTAATAATATATAGAAATTAGTTACTTTTATCGAAATAATCTGAAATATGTCTACATTATCGGGATATTTTGTGAAATTATCACTAAAATCGCTTTTTTGTCGCTTCAAATAGCGATATTTTTCATATAAACGTGATTTTCAACTACCAGACTCAAGATTTGCCGAAAGATTTTGCTATTATTATATAGAACTAAGTTACTTTTATCGAAATAACACGAAATATGTGTACATTATCGTGATATTTTGTGAAATTATCACAAAAATCGCGTTTTTGTCGCTTCAAATAGCAATATTTTTCATATAAACGTGATTTTCAACTACCAGACTCAAGATTTGCCGAAAGATTTTGATATTATTATATAGAAGTAAGTTACTTTTATCGAAATAACATGAAATATGTCTACATTATCGGGATATTTTGTGAAATTATCACTAAAATCGCGTTTTTGTCGCTTCAAATAGCAATATTTATCATATAAACGTGAATTTCAACTACCAGACTCAAGATTTGCCAATAGATTTTGCTACTATTATATAGAAGTAAGTTACTTTTATCGAAATAACACGAAATATGTGTACATTATGGGGATATTTTGTGAAATTATCACTAAAATCGCGTTTTGTCGCTTCAAATAGTGATATTTTCCATATAAACGTGATTTTCAACTACCAGACTCAAGATTTGCCGAAAGATTTCGCTATTATTATATAGAACTAAGTTACTTTTATCGAAATAACACGAAATATGAGTACATTATAAGGATATTTTGTGAAATTATCACTAAAATCGCGTTTTTGTCGCTTCAAATAGCAATATTTTTCATATAAACGTGATTTTCAACTACCAGAATCGAGATTTGCCGAAAAATTTTGCTAATAATATATAGAAATAAGTTGCTTTTATCGAAATAACATGAAATATGTCTACATTATCGGGATATTTTGTGAAATTATCACTAAAATCGCTTTTTTGTCGCTTCAAATAGCGATATTTTTCATATAAACGTGATTTTCAACTACCAGACTCAAGATTTGCCGAAAGATTTTGCTATTATTATATAGAACTAAGTTACTTTTATCGAAATAACACGAAATATGTGTACATTATCGTGATATTTTGTGAAATTATCACTAAAATCGCGTTTTTGTCGCTTCAAATAGCAATATTTTTCATATAAACGTGATTTTCAACTACCAGACTCAAGATTTGCCGAAAGATTTTGCTACTATTATATAGAACTAAGTTACTTTTATCGAAATAACACGAAATATGTGTACATTATTGGAATATTTTGTGAAATTATCACTAAAATCGCGTTTTGTCGCTTCAAATAGTGATATTTTCCATATAAACGTGATTTTCAACTACCAGACTCAAGATTTGCCGAAAGATTTTGATATTATTATATAGAACTAAGTTACTTTTATCGAAATAACACGAAATATGTGTACATTATCGTGATATTTTGTGAAATTATCACAAAAATCGCGTTTTTGTCGCTTCAAATAGCAATATTTTTCATATAAACGTGATTTTCAACTACCAGACTCAAGATTTGCCGAAAGATTTTTCTACTATTATATAGAACTAAGTTAGTTTTATTTAAATAACACGAAATATGTGTACATTATCGGGATATTTTGTGAAATTATCACTAAAATCGCGTTTTTGTCGCTTCAAATAGCGATATTTTTCATATAAACGTGATTTTCAACTACCAGACTCAAGATTTGCCGAAAGATTTTGCTACTATTATATAGAACTAAGTTACTTTTATCGAAATAACACGAAATATGTGTACATTATCGGGATATTTTGTGAAATTATCACTAAAATCGCGTTTTTGTCGCTTCAAATAGCAATATTTTTCATATAAACGTGATTTTCAACTACCAGACTCAAGATTTGCCGAAAGATTTTGCTACTATTATATAGAACTAAGTTACTTTTATCGAAATAACACGAAATATGTGTACATTATCGGGATATTTTGTGAAATTATCACTAAAATCGCGTTTTTGTCGCTTCAAATAGCAATATTTTTCATATAAACGTGATTTTCAACTACCAGACTCAAGATTTGCCGAAAGATTTTGCTACTATTATATAGAACTAAGTTACTTTTATCGAAATAACACGAAATATGTGTACATTATCGGGATATTTTGTGAAATTATCACTAAAATCGCGTTTTTGTCGCTTCAAATAGCAATATTTTTCATATAAACGTGATTTTCAACTACCAGACTCAAGATTTGCCGAAAGATTTTGCTACTATTATATAGAACTAAGTTACTTTTATCGAAATAACACGAAATATGTGTACATTATGGGGATATTTTGTGAAATTATCACTAAAATCGCGTTTTGTCGCTTCAAATAGTGATATTTTCCATATAAACGTGATTTTCAACTACCAGACTCAAGATTTGCCGAAAGATTTCGCTATTATTATATAGAACTAAGTTACTTTTATCGAAATAACACGAAATATGTGTACATTATCGTGATATTTTGTGAAATTATCACTAAAATCGCGTTTTTGTCGCTTCAAATAGCAATATTTTTCATATAAACGTGATTTTCAACTACCAGACTCAAGATTTGCCGAAAGATTTTGCTACTATTATATAGAACTAAGTTACTTTTATCGAAATAACACGAAATATGTGTACATTATTGGAATATTTTGTGAAATTATCACTAAAATCGCGTTTTTGTCGCTTCAAATAGCAATATTTTTCATATAAACGTGATTTTCAACTACCAGACTCAAGATTTGCCGAAAGATTTTGCTACTATTATATAGAACTAAGTTACTTTTATCGAAATAACACGAAATATGTGTACATTATCGGGATATTTTGTGAAATTATCACTAAAATCGCGTTTTTGTCGCTTCAAATAGCAATATTTTTCATATAAACGTGATTTTCAACTACCAGACTCAAGATTTGCCGAAAGATTTTGCTACTATTATATAGAACTAAGTTACTTTTATCGAAATAACACGAAATATGTGTACATTATCGGGATATTTTGTGAAATTATCACTAAAATCGCGTTTTTGTCGCTTCAAATAGCAATATTTTTCATATAAACGTGATTTTCAACTACCAGACTCAAGATTTGCCGAAAGATTTTGCTACTATTATATAGAACTAAGTTACTTTTATCGAAATAACACGAAATATGTGTACATTATCGGGATATTTTGTGAAATTATCACTAAAATCGCGTTTTTGTCGCTTCAAATAGCAATATTTTTCATATAAACGTGATTTTCAACTACCAGACTCAAGATTTGCCGAAAGATTTTGCTACTATTATATAGAAGTAAGTTACTTTTATCGAAATAACACGGAATATGTGTACATTATCGGGATATTTTGTGAAATTATCACTAAAATCGCGTTTTTGTCGTTTCAAATAGCAATATTTTTCATATAAACGTGATTTTCAACTACCAGACTCAAGATTTGCCGAAAGATTTTGCTACTATTATATAGAAGTAAGTTACTTTTATCGAAATAACACGAAATATGTGTACATTATCGGGATATTTTGTGAAATTATCACTAAAATCGCGTTTTTGTCGCTTCAAATAGTGATATTTTTCATATAAACTGATTTTCAACTACCAGACTCAAGATTTGCCGAAAGATTTTGCTACTATTATATAGAATTAATTTACTTTTATCGAAATAACACGAAATATGTGTACATTATCGGGATATTTTGTGAAATTATCACTAAAATCGCGTTTTTGTCGCTTCAAATAGCAATATTTTTCATATAAACGTGATTTTCAACTACCAGACTCAAGATTTGCCGAAAGATTTTGCTACTATTATATAGAAGTAAGTTACTTTTATCGAAATAACACGAAATATGTGTACATTATCGGGATATTTTGTGAAATTATCACTAAAATCGCGTTTTTGTCGCTTCAAATAGCAATATTTTTCATATAAACGTGATTTTCAACTACCAGACTCAAGATTTGCCGAAAGATTTTGCTACTATTATATAGAACTAAGTTACTTTTATCGAAATAACACGAAATATGTGTACATTATCGTGATATTTTGTGAAATTATCACTAAAATCGCGTTTTTGTCGCTTCAAATAGCAATATTTTTCATATAAACGTGATTTTCAACTACCAGACTCAAGATTTGCCGAAAGATTTTGCTACTATTATATAGAACTAAGTTACTTTTATCGAAATAACACGAAATATGTGTACATTATCGGGATATTTTGTGAAATTATCACTAAAATCGCGTTTTTGTCGCTTCAAATAGCAATATTTTTCATATAAACGTGATTTTCAACTACCAGACTCAAGATTTGCCGAAAGATTTTGCTACTATTATATAGAACTAAGTTACTTTTATCGAAATAACACGAAATATGTGTACATTATCGGGATATTTTGTGAAATTATCACTAAAATCGCGTTTTTGTCGCTTCAAATAGCAATATTTTTCATATAAACGTGATTTTCAACTACCAGACTCAAGATTTGCCGAAAGATTTTGCTACTATTATATAGAACTAAGTTACTTTTATCGAAATAACACGAAATATGTGTACATTATCGGAATATTTTGTGAAATTATCACTAAAATCGCGTTTTTGTCGCTTCAAATAGCAATATTTTTCATATAAACGTGATTTTTAACTACCAGACTCAAGATTTGCCGAAAGATTTTGCTACTATTATATAGAAGTAAGTTACTTTTATCGAAATAACACGAAATATGTGTACATTATCGGGATATTTTGTGAAATTATCACTAAAATCGCGTTTTGTCGCTTAAAATAGTGTTATTTTTCATATAAACGTGATTTTCAACTACCAGACTCAAGATTTGCCGAAAGATTTTGCTACTATTGTATATAAGTAAGTTACTTTTATCGAAATAACACGAAATATGTGTACATTATCGGGATATTTTGTGAAATTATCACTAAAATCTCGTTTTTGTCGCTTCAAATAGCAATATTTTTCATATAAACGTGATTTTCAACTACCAGACTCAAGATTTGCCGAAAGATTTTGCTACTATTATATAGAAGTAAGTTACTTTTATCGAAATAACACGAAATATGTGTACAATATCGGGATATTTTGTGAAATTATCACTAAAATCGCGTTTTTGTCGCTTATAATAGCGATATTTTTCAAATAAACGTGATTTTCAACTATCAGACTCAAGATTTGCCGAAAGATTTTGCTACTCTTATATAGAAGTAAGTTACTTTTATCGAAATAACACGAAATATGTGTACATTATCGGGATATTTTGTGAAATTATCACTAAAATCGCGTTTTTGTCGCTTAAAATAGTGCTATTTTCCATATAAACGTGATTTTCAACTACCAGACTCAAGATTTGCCGAAAGATTTTGCTACTATTATATAGAAGTAAGTTACTTTTATCGAAATAACACGGAATATGTGTACATTTTGGGATATTTTTTGAAATTATCACTAAAATCGCGTTTTTGTCGCTTCAAATAGCAATATTTTTCATATAAACGTGATTTTCAACTACCAGACTCAAGATTTGCCGAAAGATTTTGCTACTATTATATAGAACTAAGTTACTTTTATCGAAATAACACGAAATATGTGTACATTATGGGGATATTTTGTGAAATTATCACTAAAATCGCGTTTTTGTCGCTTCAAATAGAAATATTTTTCATATAAACGTGATTTTCAACTACCAGACTCAAGATTTGCCGAAAGATTTTGCTACTATTATATAGAAGTAAGTTACTTTTATCGAAATAACACGGAATATGTGTACATTATCGGGATATTTTGTGAAATTATCACTAAAATCGCGTTTTCGTCGCTTCAAATAGCAATATTTTTCATATAAACCTGATTTTCAATTACCAGACTCAAGATTTGCCGGAAGATTTTGCTACTATTATATAGAAGTAAGTTACTTTTATCGAAATAACACGAAATATGTGTACATTATCGGGATATTTTGTGAAATTATCACTAAAATCGCGTTTTTGTCGCTTCAAATAGCAATATTTTTCATATAAACGTGATTTTCAACTACCAGACTCAAGATTTGCCGAAAGATTTTGCTACTATAATATAGAAGTAAGTTACTTTTATCGAAATAACACGAAATATGTGTACATTATCGGGATATTTTGTGAAATTATCATCAAAATCGCGTTTTGTCGCTTCAAATAGCAATATTTTTCATATAAACGTGATTTTCAACTACCAGACTCAAGATTTGCCGAAAGATTTTGCTACTATTATATAGAACTAAGTTGCTTTTATCGAAATAACACGAAATATGTGTACATTATCGGGATATTTTGTGAAATTATCACTAAAATCGCGTTTTTGTCGCTTCAAATAGCGATATTTTTCATATAAACGTGATTTTCAACTACCAGACTCAAGATTTGCCGAAAGATTTTGCTACTATTATATAGAACTAAATTACTTTTATCGAAATAACACGAAATATGTGTACATTATGGGGATATTTTGTGAAATTATCACTAAAATCGCGTTTTTGTCGCTTCAAATAGCAATATTTTTCATATAAACGTGATTTTCAACTACCAGACTCAAGATTTACCGAAAGATTTTGCTACTATTATATAGAAGTAAGTTACTTTTATCAAAATAACACGGAATATGTGTACATTATCGGGATATTTTGTGAAATTATCACTAAAATCGCGTTTTTGTCGCTTCAAATAGCAATATTTTTCATATAAACGTGATTTTCAACTACCAGACTCAAGATTTGCCGAAATATTTTGCGACTATTATATAGAAGTAAGTTACTTTTATCGAAATAACACGAAATATGTGTACATTATCGGGATATTTTGTGAAATTATCACTAAAATCGCGTTTTCGTCGCTTCAAATAGCAATATTTTTCATATAAACGTGATTTTCAATTACCAGACTCAAGATTTGCCGGAAGATTTTGCTACTATTATATAGAAGTAAGTTACTTTTATCGAAATAACACGAAATATGTGTACATTATCGGGATATTTTGTGAAATTATCACTAAAATCGCGTTTTTGTCGCTTCAAATAGCAATATTTTTCATATAAACGTGATTTTCAACTACCAGACGCAAGATTTGCCGAAAGATTTTGCTACTATTATATAGAAGTAAGTTACTTTTATCGAAATAACACGGAATATGTGTACATTATCGGGATATTTTGTGAAATTATCACTAAAATCGCGTTTTTGTCGTTTCAAATAGCAATATTTTTCATATAAACGTGATTTTCAACTACCGGACTCAAGATTTGACGAAAGATTTTGCTACTATTATATAGAACTAAGTTAGTTTTATCGAAATAACACGAAATATGTGTACATTATAGGGATATTTTGTGAAATTTTCACTAAAATCGCGTTTTGTCGCTTAAAATAGTGATATTTTTCATATAAACGTGATTTTCAACTACCAGACTCAAGATTTGCCGAAAGATTTTGCTATTATTATATAGAACTAAGTTACTCTAATCGAAATAACACGAAATATGTGTACATTATCGGGATATTTTGTGAAATTATCACTAAAATCGCGTTTTTGTCGCTTCAAATAGCAATATTTTTCATATAAACGTGATTTTCAACTACCAGACTCAAGATTTGCCGAAAGATTTTGCTACTATAATATAGAAGTAAGTTACTTTTATCGAAATAACACGAAATATGTGTACATTATCGGGATATTTTGTGAAATTATCACTAAAATCGCGTTTTTGTCGCTTCAAATAGCGATATTTTTCATATAAACGTGATTTTCAACTACCAGACTCAAGATTTGCCGAAAGATTTTGCTACTATAATATAGAAGTAAGTTACTTTTATCGAAATAACACGAAATATGTGTACATTATCGGGATATTTTGTGAAATTATCACTAAAATCGCGCTTTTGTCGCTTCAAATAGCAATATTTTTCATATAAACGTGATTTTCAACTACCAGACGCAAGATTTGCCGAAAGATTTTGCTACTATTATATAGAAGTAAGTTACTTTTATCGAAATAACACGGAATATGTGTATATTATCGGGATATTTTGTGAAATTATCACTAAAATCGCGTTTTTGTCGTTTCAAATAGCAATATTTTTCATATAAACGTGATTTTCAACTACCAGACTCAAGATTTGCCGAAAGATTTTGCTACTATTATATAGAAGTAAGTTACTTTTATCGAAATAACACGAAATATGTGTACATTATCGGGATATTTTGTGAAATTATCATCAAAATCGCGTTTTGTCGCTTCAAATAGCAATATTTTTCATATAAACGTGATTTTCAACTACCAGACTCAAGATTTGCCGAAAGATTTTGCTACTATTATATAGAACTAAGTTGCTTTTATCGAAATAACACGAAATATGTGTACATTATCGGGATATTTTGTGAAATTATCACTAAAATCGCGTTTTTGTCGCTTCAAATAGCGATATTTTTCATATAAACGTGATTTTCAACTACCAGACTCAAGATTTGCCGAAAGATTTTGCTATTATTATATAGAACTAAGTTACTTTTATCGAAATAACACGAAATATGTGTACATTATCGGGATATTTTGTGAAATTATCACTAAAATCTCGTTTTTGTCGCTTCAAATAGCAATATTTTTCATATAAACGTGATTTTCAACTACCAGACTCAAGATTTGCCGAAAGATTTTGCTACTATTATATAGAAGTAAGTTACTTTTATCGAAATAACACGAAATATGTGTACAATATCGGGATATTTTGTGAAATTATCACTAAAATCGCGTTTTTGTCGCTTATAATAGCGATATTTTTCAAATAAACGTGATTTTCAACTATCAGACTCAAGATTTGCCGAAAGATTTTGCTACTCTTATATAGAAGTAAGTTACTTTTATCGAAATAACACGAAATATGTGTACATTATCGGGATATTTTGTGAAATTATCACTAAAATCGCGTTTTTGTCGCTTAAAATAGTGCTATTTTCCATATAAACGTGATTTTCAACTACCAGACTGAAGATTTGCCGAAAGATTTTGCTACTATTATATAGAAGTAAGTTACTTTTATCGAAATAACACGGAATATGTGTACATTTTGGGATATTTTTTGAAATTATCACTAAAATCGCGTTTTTGTCGCTTCAAATAGCAATATTTTTCATATAAACGTGATTTTCAACTACCAGACTCAAGATTTGCCGAAAGATTTTGCTACTATTATATAGAACTAAGTTACTTTTATCGAAATAACACGAAATATGTGTACATTATGGGGATATTTTGTGAAATTATCACTAAAATCGCGTTTTTGTCGCTTCAAATAGCAATATTTTTCATATAAACGTGATTTTCAACTACCAGACTCAAGATTTGCCGAAAGATTTTGCTACTATTATATAGAAGTAAGTTACTTTTATCAAAATAACACGGAATATGTGTACATTATCGGGATATTTTGTGAAATTATCACTAAAATCGCGTTTTTGTCGCTTCAAATAGCAATATTTTTCATATAAACGTGATTTTTAACTACCAGACTCAAGATTTGCCGAAAGATTTTGCTACTATTATATAGAAGTAAGTTACTTTTATCGAAATAACACGAAATATGTGTACATTATCGGGATATTTTGTGAAATTATCACTAAAATCGCGTTTTGTCGCTTAAAATAGTGTTATTTTTCATATAAACGTGATTTTCAACTACCAGACTCAAGATTTGCCGAAAGATTTTGCTACTATTGTATATAAGTAAGTTACTTTTATCGAAATAACACGAAATATGTGTACATTATCGGGATATTTTGTGAAATTATCACTAAAATCTCGTTTTTGTCGCTTCAAATAGCAATATTTTTCATATAAACGTGATTTTCAACTACCAGACTCAAGATTTGCCGAAAGATTTTGCTACTATTATATAGAAGTAAGTTACTTTTATCGAAATAACACGAAATATGTGTACAATATCGGGATATTTTGTGAAATTATCACTAAAATCGCGTTTTTGTCGCTTATAATAGCGATATTTTTCAAATAAACGTGATTTTCAACTATCAGACTCAAGATTTGCCGAAAGATTTTGCTACTCTTATATAGAAGTAAGTTACTTTTATCGAAATAACACGAAATATGTGTACATTATCGGGATATTTTGTGAAATTATCACTAAAATCGCGTTTTTGTCGCTTAAAATAGTGCTATTTTCCATATAAACGTGATTTTCAACTACCAGACTCAAGATTTGCCGAAAGATTTTGCTACTATTATATAGAAGTAAGTTACTTTTATCGAAATAACACGGAATATGTGTACATTTTGGGATATTTTTTGAAATTATCACTAAAATCGCGTTTTTGTCGCTTCAAATAGCAATATTTTTCATATAAACGTGATTTTCAACTACCAGACTCAAGATTTGCCGAAAGATTTTGCTACTATTATATAGAACTAAGTTACTTTTATCGAAATAACACGAAATATGTGTACATTATGGGGATATTTTGTGAAATTATCACTAAAATCGCGTTTTTGTCGCTTCAAATAGCAATATTTTTCATATAAACGTGATTTTCAACTACCAGACTCAAGATTTGCCGAAAGATTTTGCTACTATTATATAGAAGTAAGTTACTTTTATCGAAATAACACGGAATATGTGTACATTATCGGGATATTTTGTGAAATTATCACTAAAATCGCGTTTTTGTCGCTTCAAATAGCAATATTTTTCATATAAACGTGATTTTTAACTACCAGACTCAAGATTTGCCGAAAGATTTTGCTACTATTATATAGAAGTAAGTTACTTTTATCGAAATAACACGAAATATGTGTACATTATCGGGATATTTTGTGAAATTATCACTAAAATCGCGTTTTCGTCGCTTCAAATAGCAATATTTTTCATATAAACGTGATTTTCAACTACCAGACTCAAGATTTGCCGAAAGATTTTGCTACTATTATATAGAACTAAGTTACTTTTATCGAAATAACACGAAATATGTGTACATTATCGGGATATTTTGTGAAATTATCACTAAAATCGCATTTTTGACGCTTCAAATAGAAATATTTTTCATATAAACGTGATTTTCAACTACCAGACTCAAGATTTGCCGAAAGATTTTGCTACTATTATATAGAAGTAAGTTACTTTTATCGAAATAACACGGAATATGTGTACATTATCGGGATATTTTGTGAAATTATCACTAAAATCGCGTTTTCGTCGCTTCAAATAGCAATATTTTTCATATAAACCTGATTTTCAATTACCAGACTCAAGATTTGCCGGAAGATTTTGCTACTATTATATAGAAGTAAGTTACTTTTATCGAAATAACACGAAATATGTGTACATTATCGGGATATTTTGTGAAATTATCACTAAAATCGCGTTTTTGTCGCTTCAAATAGCAATATTTTTCATATAAACGTGATTTTCAACTACCAGACTCAAGATTTGCCGAAAGATTTTGCTACTATAATATAGAAGTAAGTTACTTTTATCGAAATAACACGAAATATGTGTACATTATCGGGATATTTTGTGAAATTATCATCAAAATCGCGTTTTGTCGCTTCAAATAGCAATATTTTTCATATAAACGTGATTTTCAACTACCAGACTCAAGATTTGCCGAAAGATTTTGCTACTATTATATAGAACTAAGTTGCTTTTATCGAAATAACACGAAATATGTGTACATTATCGGGATATTTTGTGAAATTATCACTAAAATCGCGTTTTTGTCGCTTCAAATAGCAATATTTTTCATATAAACGTGATTTTCAACTACCAGACTCAAGATTTGCCGAAAGATTTTGCTACTATTATATAGAACTAAGTTACTTTTATCGAAATAACACGAAATATGTGTACATTATGGGGATATTTTGTGAAATTATCACTAAAATCGCGTTTTTGTCGCTTCAAATAGCAATATTTTTCATATAAACGTGATTTTCAACTACCAGACTCAAGATTTGCCGAAAGATTTTGCTACTATTATATAGAAGTAAGTTACTTTTATCGAAATAACACGGAATATGTGTACATTATCGGGATATTTTGTGAAATTATCACTAAAATCGCGTTTTTGTCGCTTCAAATAGCAATATTTTTCATATAAACGTGATTTTTAACTACCAGACTCAAGATTTGCCGAAAGATTTTGCTACTATTATATAGAAGTAAGTTACTTTTATCGAAATAACACGAAATATGTGTACATTATCGGGATATTTTGTGAAATTATCACTAAAATCGCGTTTTCGTCGCTTCAAATAGCAATATTTTTCATATAAACGTGATTTTCAACTACCAGACTCAAGATTTGCCGAAAGATTTTGCTACTATTATATAGAACTAAGTTACTTTTATCGAAATAACACGAAATATGTGTACATTATCGGGATATTTTGTGAAATTATCACTAAAATCGCATTTTTGACGCTTCAAATAGAAATATTTTTCATATAAACGTGATTTTCAACTACCAGACTCAAGATTTGCCGAAAGATTTTGCTACTATTATATAGAAGTAAGTTACTTTTATCGAAATAACACGGAATATGTGTACATTATCGGGATATTTTGTGAAATTATCACTAAAATCGCGTTTTCGTCGCTTCAAATAGCAATATTTTTCATATAAACCTGATTTTCAATTACCAGACTCAAGATTTGCCGGAAGATTTTGCTACTATTATATAGAAGTAAGTTACTTTTATCGAAATAACACGAAATATGTGTACATTATCGGGATATTTTGTGAAATTATCACTAAAATCGCGTTTTTGTCGCTTCAAATAGCAATATTTTTCATATAAACGTGATTTTCAACTACCAGACTCAAGATTTGCCGAAAGATTTTGCTACTATTATATAGAACTAAGTTACTTTTATCGAAATAACACGAAATATGTGTACATTATCGGGATATTTTGTGAAATTATCATCAAAATCGCGTTTTGTCGCTTCAAATAGCAATATTTTTCATATAAACGTGATTTTCAACTACCAGACTCAAGATTTGCCGAAAGATTTTGCTACTATTATATAGAACTAAGTTACTTTTATCGAAATAACACGAAATATGTGTACATTATCGGGATATTTTGTGAAATTATCACTAAAATCGCGTTTTTGTCGCTTCAAATAGCAATATTTTTCATATAAACGTGATTTTCAACTACCAGACTCAAGATTTGCCGAAAGATTTTGCTACTATTATATAGAACTAAGTTACTTTTATCGAAATAACACGAAATATGTGTACATTATCGGGATATTTTGTGAAATTATCACTAAAATCGCGTTTTTGTCGCTTCAAATAGCAATATTTTTCATATAAACGTGATTTTCAACTACCAGACTCAAGATTTGCCGAAAGATTTTGCTACTATTATATAGAACTAAGTTACTTTTATCGAAATAACACGAAATATGTGTACATTATCGTGATATTTTGTGAAATTATCACTAAAATCGCGTTTTTGTCGCTTCAAATAGCAATATTTTTCATATAAACGTGATTTTCAACTACCAGACTCAAGATTTGCCGAAAGATTTTGCTACTATTATATAGAACTAAGTTACTTTTATCGAAATAACACGAAATATGTGTACATTATCGGGATATTTTGTGAAATTATCACTAAAATCGCGTTTTGTCGCTTCAAATAGTGATATTTTTCATATAAACGTGATTTTCAACTACCAGACTCAAGATTTGCCGAAAGATTTCGCTATTATTATATAGAACTAAGTTACTTTTATCGAAATAACACGAAATATGTGTACATTATAAGGATATTTTGTGAAATTATCACTAAAATCGCGTTTTTGTCGCTTCAAATAGCATTATTTTTCATATAAACGTGATTTTCAACTACCAGACTCAAGATTTGCCGAAAGATTTTGCTACTATTATATAGAACTAAGTTAGTTTTATCGAAATAACACGAAATATGTGTACATTATAGGGATATTTTGTGAAATTATCACTAAAATCGCGTTTTTGTCGCTTCAAATAGCAATATTTTTCATATAAACGTGATTTTCAACTACCAGACTCAAGATTTGCCGAAAGATTTTGCTACTATTATATAGAACTAAGTTACTTTTATCGAAATAACACGAAATATGTGTACATTATCGGGATATTTTGTGAAATTATCACTAAAATCGCGTTTTTGTCGCTTCAAATAGCAATATTTTTCATATAAACGTGATTTTCAACTACCAGATTCAAGATTTGCCGAAAGATTTTGCTACTATTATATAGAACTAAGTTAGTTTTATCGAAATAACATGAAATATGTCTACATTATCGGGATATTTTGTGAAATTATCACTAAAATCGCGTTTTTGTCGCTTCAAATAGCAATATTTTTCATATAAACGTGATTTTCAACTACCAGACTCAAGATTTGCCGATAGATTTTGCTACTATTATATAGAAGTAAGTTACTTTTATCGAAATAACACGAAATATGTGTACATTATGGGGATATTTTGTGAAATTATCACTAAAATCGCGTTTTGTCGCTTCAAATAGTGATATTTTCCATATAAACGTGATTTTCAACTACCAGACTCAAGATTTGCCGAAAGATTTATCTACTATTATATAGAACTAAGTTAGTTTTATCGAAATAACATGAAATATGTCTACATTATCGGGATATTTTGTGAAATTATCACTAAAATCGCGTTTTGTCGCTTCAAATAGTGATATTTTCCATATAAACGTGATTTTCAACTACCAGACTCAAGATTTGCCGAAAGATTTCGCTATTATTATATAGAACTAAGTTACTTTTATCGAAATAACACGAAATATGAGTACATTATAAGGATATTTTGTGAAATTATCACTAAAATCACGTTTTGTCGCTTCAAATAGCATTATTTTTCACATAAACGTGATTTTCAACTACCAGACTCAAGATTTGCCGAAAGATTTTGCTACTATTATATAGAAGTAAGTTAGTTTTATCGAAATAACACGAAATATGTGTACATTTTGGGATATTTTGTGAAATTATCACTAAAATCGCGTTTTTGTCGCTTAAAATAGTGATATTTTCCATATAAACGTGATTTTCAACTACCAGACTCAAGATTTGCCGAAAGATTTTGATATTATTATATAGAACTAAGTTACTTTTATCGAAATAACACGAAATATGTCTACATTATCGGGATATTTTGTGAAATTATCACTAAAATCGCTTTTTTGTCGCTTCAAATAGCGATATTTTTCATATAAACGTGATTTTCAACTACCAGACTCAAGATTTGCCGAAAGATTTTGATATTATTATATAGAACTAAGTTACTTTTATCGAAATAACACGAAATATGTCTACATTATCGGGATATTTTGTGAAATTATCACTAAAATCGCGTTTTTGTCGCTTCAAATAGCAATATTTTTCATATAAACGTGATTTTCAACTACCAGACTCAAGATTTACCGAAAGATTTTGCTACTATTATATAGAAGTAAGTTACTTTTATCGAAATAACACGAAATATGTGTACATTATCGTGATATTTTGTGAAATTATCACTAAAATCGCGTTTTTGTCGCTTCAAATAGCAATATTTTTCATATAAACGTGATTTTCAACTACCAGACACAAGATTTGCCGAAAGATTTTGCTACTATTATATAGAAGTAAGTTAGTTTTATCGAAATAACACGAAATATGTGTACATTTTGGGATATTTTGTGAAATTATCACTAAAATCGCGTTTTTGTCGCTTCAAATAGCAATATTTTTCATATAAACGTGATTTTCAACTACCAGACTCAAGATTTGCCGAAAGATTTTGCTACTATTATATAGAACTAAGTTACTTTTATCGAAATAACACGAAATATGTGTACATTATCGGGATATTTTGTGAAATTATCACTAAAATCGCGTTTTTGTCGCTTCAAATAGCAATATTTTTCATATAAACGTGATTTTCAACTACCAGACTCAAGATTTGCCGAAAGATTTTGCTACTATTATATAGAAGTAAGTTACTTTTATCGAAATAACACGAAATATGTGTACATTATCGGGATATTTTGTGAAATTATCACTAAAATCGCGTTTTTGTCGCTTCAAATAGCAATATTTTTCATATAAACGTGATTTTCAACTACCAGACTCAAGATTTGCCGAAAGATTTTGCTATTATTATATAGAACTAAGTTACTTTTATCGAAATAACACGAAATATGTGTACATTATCGGGATATTTTGTGAAATTATCACTAAAATCGCGTTTTTTGTCGCTTCAAATAGCAATATTTTTCATATAAACGTGATTTTCAACTACCAGACTCAAGATTTGCCGAAAGATTTTGCTACTATTATATAGAACTAAGTTACTTTTATCGAAATAACACGAAATATGTGTACATTATGGGGATATTTTGTGAAATTATCACTAAAATCGCGTTTTGTCGCTTCAAAGTGTGATATTTTCCATATAAACGTGATTTTCAACTACCAGACTCAAGATTTGCCGAAAGATTTCGCTATTATTATATATAACTAAGTTACTTTTATCGAAATAACACGAAATATGAGTACATTATAAGGATATTTTGTGAAAATATCACTAAAATCGCGTTTTTGTCGCTTCAAATAGCAATATTTTTCATATAAACGTGATTTTCAACTACCAGACTCAAGATTTGCCGAAAGATTTTGCTACTATTATATAGAAGTAAGTTACTTTTATCGAAATAACACGAAATATGTGTACATTATCGGGATATTTTGTGAAATTATCACTAAAATCGCGTTTTTGTCGCTTCAAATAGCGATATTTTTCATATAAACGTGATTTTCAACTACCAGACTCAAGATTTGCCGAAAGATTTTGCTATTATTATATAGAACTAAGTTACTTTTATCGAAATAACACGAAATATGTGTACATTAACGTGATATTTTGTGAAATTATCACTAAAATCGCGTTTTTGTCGCTTCAAATAGCAATATTTTTCATATAAACGTGATTTTCAACTACCAGACTCAAGATTTGCCGAAAGATTTTGCTACTATTATATAGAACTAAGTTACTTTTATCGAAATAACACGAAATATGTGTACATTATTGGAATATTTTGTGAAATTATCACTAAAATCGCGTTTTTGTCGCTTAAAATAGTGATATTTTTCATATAAACGTGATTTTCAACTACCAGACTCAAGATTTGCCGAAAGATTTTGATATTATTATATAGAACTAAGTTACTTTTATCGAAATAACACGAAATATGTCTACATTATCGGGATATTTTGTGAAATTATCACTAAAATCGCTTTTTTGTCGCTTCAAATAGCGATATTTTTCATATAAACGTGATTTTCAACTACCAGACTCAAGATTTGCCGAAAGATTTTGCTATTATTATATAGAACTAAGTTACTTTTATCGAAATAACACGAAATATGTCTACATTATCGTGATATTTTGTGAAATTATCACTAAAATCGCGTTTTTGTCGCTTCAAATAGCAATATTTTTCATATAAACGTGATTTTGAACTACCAGACTCAAGATTTACCGAAAGATTTTGATATTATTATATAGAAGTAAGTTACTTTTATCGAAATAACACGAAATATGTGTACATTATCGTGATATTTTGTGAAATTATCACTAAAATCGCGTTTTTGTCGCTTGAAATAGCAATATTTTTCATATAAACGTGATTTTCAACTACCAGAATCGAGATTTGCCGAAAAATTTTGCTAATACTATATAGAAATAAGTTACTTTTATCGAAATAACATGAAATATGTCTACATTATCGGGATATTTTGTGAAATTATCAATAAAATCGCTTTTTTGTCGCTTCAAATAGCGATATTTTTCATATAAACGTGATTTTCAACTACCAGACTCAAGATTTGCCGAAAGATTTTTCTACTATTATATAGAACTAAGTTAGTTTTATTTAAATAACACGAAATATGTGTACATTATCGGGATATTTTGTGAAATTATCACTAAAATCGCGTTTTTGTCGCTTCAAATAGCGATATTTTTCATATAAACGTGATTTTCAACTACCAGACTCAAGATTTGCCGAAAGATTTATCTACTATTATATAGAACTAAGTTAGTTTTATCGAAATAACATGAAATATGTCTACATTATCGGGATATTTTGTGAAATTATCACTAAAATCGCTTTTTTGTCGCTTCAAATAGCGATATTTTTCATATAAACGTGATTTTCAACTACCAGACTCAAGATTTGCCGAAAGATTTATCTACTATTATATAGAACTAAGTTAGTTTTATCGAAATAACATGAAATATGTCTACATTATCGGGATATTTTGTGAAATTATCACTAAAATCGCTTTTTTGTCGCTTCAAATAGCGATATTTTTCATATAAACGTGATTTTCAACTACCAGACTCAAGATTTGCCGAAAGATTTTGCTATTATTATATAGAACTAAGTTACTTTTAACGAAATAACACGAAATATGTGTACATTATGGGGATATTTTGTGAAATTATCACTAAAATCGCGTTTTGTCGCTTCAAATAGTGATATTTTCCATATAAACGTGATTTTCAACTACCAGACTCAAGATTTGCCGAAAGATTTCGCTATTATTATATAGAACTAAGTTACTTTTAACGAAATAACACGAAATATGTGTACATTATCGTGATATTTTGTGAAATTATCACTAAAATCGCGTTTTTGTCGCTTCAAATAGCAATATTTTTCATATAAACGTGATTTTGAACTACCAGACTCAAGATTTACCGAAAGATTTTGATATTATTATATAGAACTAAGTTACTTTTATCGAAATAACACGAAATATGTGTACATTATCGTGATATTTTGTGAAATTATCACTAAAATCGCGTTTTTGTCGCTTCAAATAGCAATATTTTTCATATAAACGTGATTTTCAACTACCAGACTCAAGATTTACCGAAAGATTTTGCTACTATTATATAGAAGTGAGTTACTTTTATCGAAATAACACGAAATATGTGTACATTATCGTGATATTTTGTGAAATTATCACTAAAATCGCGTTTTTGTCGCTTCAAATAGCAATATTTTTCATATAAACGTGATTTTCAACTACCAGACACAAGATTTGCTGAAAGATTTTGCTACTATTATATAGAAGTAAGTTACTTTTATCGAAATAACACGAAATATGTGTACATTATCGTGATATTTTGTGAAATTATCACTAAAATCGCGTTTTTGTCGCTTCAAATAGCAATATTTTTCATATAAACGTGATTTTCAACTACCAGACTCAAGATTTGCCGAAAGATTTTGCTACTATTATATAGAAGTAAGTTACTTTTATCGAAATAACACGAAATATGTGTACATTTTGGGATATTTTGTGAAATTATCACTAAAATCGCGTTTTTGTCGCTTCAAATAGCAATATTTTTCATATAAACGTGATTTTCAACTACCAGAATCGAGATTTGCCGAAAAATTTTGCTAATAATATATAGAAATAAGCTACTTTTATCGAAATAACATGAAATATGTCTACATTATCGGGATATTTTGTGAAATTATCACTAAAATCGCTTTTTTGTCGCTTCAAATAGCGATATTTTTCATATAAACATGATTTTCAACTTCCAGACTCAAGATTTGCCGAAAGATTTTCTATTATTATATAGAACTAAGTTACTTTTAACGAAATAACACGAAATATGTGTACATTATCGGGACATTTTGTGAAATTATCACTAAAATCGCGTTTTGTCGCTTCAAATAGCATTATTTTTCATATAAACGTGATTTTCAACTACCAGACTCAAGATTTGCCGAAAGATTTTGCTACTATTATATAGAACTAAGTTACTTTTATCGAAATAACACGAAATATGTGTACATTATTGGGATATTTTGTGAAATTATCACTAAAATCGCGTATTTTTCGCTTCAAATAGCATATTTTTCATATAAACGTGAATATCAACTACCAGACACGAGATTTGCCTTGAAATTTTGCTAGTATTATATAGAACTAAGTTACTTTTATCGAAATAACACGAAATATGTGTACATTATTGGGATATTTTGTGAAATTATCACTAAAATCGCGTTTTTGTCGCTTCAAATAGCAATATTTTCCATATAAACGTGATTTTCAACTACCAGACTCAAGATTTGCCGAAAGATTTTGCTACTATTATATAGAACTAAGTTACTTTTATCGAAATAACACGAAATATGTGTACATTATCGGGATATTTTGTGAAATTATCACTAAAATCGCGTTTTTGTCGCTTCAAATAGCGATATTTTTCATATAAACGTGATTTTCAACTACCAGACTCAAGATTTGCCGAAAGATTTTGCTATTATTATATAGAACTAAGTTACTTTTAACGAAATAACACGAAATATGTGTACATTATCGTGATATTTTGTGAAATTATCACTAAAATCCCGTTTTTGTCGCTTCAAATAGCAATATTTTTCATATAAACGTGATTTTCAACTACCAGACTCAAGATTTGCCGAAAGATTTTGCTACTATTATATAGAAGTAAGTTACTTTTATCGAAATAACACGAAATATGTGTACATTATCGTGATATTTTGTGAAATTATCACTAAAATCGCGTTTTTGTCGCTTCAAATAGCAATATTTTTCATATAAACGTGATTTTCAACTACCAGACTCAAGATTTGCCGAAAGATTTTGCTATTATTATATAGAACTAAGTTACTTTTATCGAAATAACACGAAATATGTGTACATTATCGTGATATTTTGTGAAATTATCACTAAAATCGCGTTTTTGTCGCTTCAAATAGCAATATTTTTCATATAAACGTGATTTTCAACTACCAGACTCAAGATTTGCCGAAAGATTTTGCTACTATTATATAGAAGTAAGTTACTTTTATCGAAATAACACGAAATATGTGTACATTATCGTGATATTTTGTGAAATTATCACTAAAATCGCGTTTTTGTCGCTTCAAATAGCAATATTTTTCATATAAACGTGATTTTCAACTACCAGACTCAAGATTTGCCGAAAGATTTTGCTACTATTATATAGAACTAAGTTACTTTTATCGAAATAACACGAAATATGTGTACATTATCGTGATATTTTGTGAAATTATCACTAAAATCGCGTTTTTGTCGCTTCAAATAGCAATATTTTTCATATAAACGTGATTTTCAACTACCAGACTCAAGATTTACCGAAAGATTTTGATATTATTATATAGAACTAAGTTACTTTTATCGAAATAACACGAAATATGTGTACATTATCGTGATATTTTGTGAAATTATCACTAAAATCGCGTTTTTGTCGCTTCAAATAGCAATATTTTTCATATAAACGTGATTTTCAACTACCAGACTCAAGATTTGCCGAAAGATTTTGCTACTATTATATAGAAGTAAGTTACTTTTATCGAAATAACAC
Organism: Acanthacorydalis orientalis; assembly: GCA_034766995.1. Taxonomy (NCBI): domain Eukaryota; kingdom Metazoa; phylum Arthropoda; class Insecta; order Megaloptera; family Corydalidae; genus Acanthacorydalis; species Acanthacorydalis orientalis. The sequence goes on along the minus strand of CM068315.1, from coordinate 21,859,486 downwards.
GAAATATGTGTACATTATGGGGATATTTTGTGAAATTATCACTAAAATCGCGTTTTTGTCGCTTCAAATAGCAATATTTTTCATATAAACGTGATTTTCAACTACCAGACTCAAGATTTGCCGAAAGATTTTGATATTATTATATAGAACTAAGTTACTTTTATCGAAATAACACGAAATATGTGTACATTATTGGAATATTTTGTGAAATTATCACTAAAATCGCGTTTTTGTCGCTTCAAATAGCAATATTTTTCATATAAACGTGATTTTCAACTACCAGACTCAAGATTTGCCGAAAGATTTTGCTACTATTATATAGAAGTAAGTTACTTTTATCGAAATAACACGAAATATGTGTACATTATGGGGATATTTTGTGAAATTATCACTAAAATCGCGTTTTGTCGCTTCAAATAGTGATATTTTCCATATAAACGTGATTTTCAACTACCAGACTCAAGATTTGCCGAAAGATTTCGCTATTATTATATAGAACTAAGTTACTTTTATCGAAATAACACGAAATATGAGTACATTATAAGGATATTTTGTGAAATTATCACTAAAATCACGTTTTGTCGCTTCAAATAGCATTATTTTTCATATAAACGTGATTTTCAACTACCAGACTCAAGATTTGCCGAAAGATTTTGCTACTATTATATAGAACTAAGTTACTTTTATCGAAATAACACGAAATATGTGTACATTATCGTGATATTTTGTGAAATTATCACTAAAATCGCGTTTTTGTCGCTTCAAATAGCAATATTTTTCATATAAACGTGATTTTCAACTACCAGACTCAAGATTTACCGAAAGATTTTGATATTATTATATAGAAGTAAGTTACTTTTATCGAAATAACACGAAATATGTGTACATTATCGTGATATTTTGTGAAATTATCACTAAAATCGCGTTTTTGTCGCTTCAAATAGCAATATTTTTCATATAAACGTGATTTTCAACTACCAGACTCAAGATTTGCCGAAAGATTTTGCTACTATTATATAGAACTAAGTTACTTTTATCGAAATAACACGAAATATGTGTACATTATGGGGATATTTTGTGAAATTATCACTAAAATCGCGTTTTGTCGCTTCAAATAGCAATATTTTTCATATAAACGTGATTTTCAACTACCAGACTCAAGATTTGCCGAAAGATTTTGCTACTATTATATAGAACTAAGTTACTTTTATCGAAATAACACGAAATATGTGTACATTTTGCGATATTTTGTGAAATTATCACTAAAATCGCGTTTTTGTCGCTTCAAATAGCAATATTTTTCATATAAACGTGATTTTCAACTACCAGACTCAAGATTTGCCGAAAGATTTTGCTACTATTATATAGAACTAAGTTACTTTTATCGAAATAACACGAAATATGTGTACATTATCGTGATATTTTGTGAAATTATCACTAAAATCGCGTTTTTGTCGCTTCAAATAGCAATATTTTTCATATAAACGTGATTTTCAACTACCAGACTCAAGATTTGCCGAAAGATTTTGCTACTATTATATAGAAGTAAGTTACTTTTATCGAAATAACACGAAATATGTGTACATTATCGTGATATTTTGTGAAATTATCACTAAAATCGCGTTTTTGTCGCTTCAAATAGCAATATTTTTCATATAAACGTGATTTTCAACTACCAGACTCAAGATTTGCCGAAAGATTTTGCTACTATTATATAGAACTAAGTTACTTTTATCGAAATAACACGAAATATGTGTACATTATGGGGATATTTTGTGAAATTATCACTAAAATCGCGTTTTTGTCGCTTCAAATAGTGATATTTTTCATATAAACGTGATTTTCAACTACCAGACTCAAGATTTGCCGAAAGATTTTGCTACTATTATATAGAACTAAGTTACTTTTATCGAAATAACACGAAATATGTGTACATTATCGGGATATTTTGTGAAATTATCACTAAAATCGCGTTTTTGTCGCTTCAAATAGCAATATTTTTCATATAAACGTGATTTTCAACTACCAGACTCAAGATTTGCCGAAAGATTTTGCTACTATTATATAGAACTAAGTTACTTTTATCGAAATAACACGAAATATGTGTACATTATCGTGATATTTTGTGAAATTATCACTAAAATCGCGTTTTTGTCGCTTCAAATAGCAATATTTTTCATATAAACGTGATTTTCAACTACCAGACTCAAGATTTGCCGAAAGATTTTGCTACTATTATATAGAAGTAAGTTACTTTTATCGAAATAACACGAAATATGTGTACATTATCGTGATATTTTGTGAAATTATCACTAAAATCGCGTTTTTGTCGCTTCAAATAGCAATATTTTTCATATAAACGTGATTTTCAACTACCAGACTCAAGATTTGCCGAAAGATTTTGCTACTATTATATAGAACTAAGTTACTTTTATCGAAATAACACGAAATATGTGTACATTATCGGGATATTTTGTGAAATTATCACTAAAATCGCGTTTTTGTCGCTTCAAATAGCAATATTTTTCATATAAACGTGATTTTCAACTACCAGACTCAAGATTTGCCGAAAGATTTTGCTACTATTATATAGAACTAAGTTACTTTTATCGAAATAACACGAAATATGTGTACATTATCGGGATATTTTGTGAAATTATCACTAAAATCGCGTTTTTGTCGCTTCAAATAGCAATATTTTTCATATAAACGTGATTTTCAACTACCAGACTCAAGATTTGCCGAAAGATTTTGCTACTATTATATAGAACTAAGTTACTTTTATCGAAATAACACGAAATATGTGTACATTATCGTGATATTTTGTGAAATTATCACTAAAATCGCGTTTTTGTCGCTTCAAATAGCAATATTTTTCATATAAACGTGATTTTCAACTACCAGACTCAAGATTTGCCGAAAGATTTTGCTACTATTATATAGAACTAAGTTACTTTTATCGAAATAACACGAAATATGTGTACATTATCGTGATATTTTGTGAAATTATCACTAAAATCGCGTTTTTGTCGCTTCAAATAGCAATATTTTTCATATAAACGTGATTTTCAACTACCAGACTCAAGATTTGCCGAAAGATTTTGCTACTATTATATAGAACTAAGTTACTTTTATCGAAATAACACGAAATATGTGTACATTATCGTGATATTTTGTGAAATTATCACTAAAATCGCGTTTTTGTCGCTTCAAATAGCAATATTTTTCATATAAACGTGATTTTCAACTACCAGACTCAAGATTTGCCGAAAGATTTTGCTACTATTATATAGAACTAAGTTACTTTTATCGAAATAACACGAAATATGTGTACATTATTGGAATATTTTGTGAAATTATCACTAAAATCGCGTTTTTGTCGCTTCAAATAGCAATATTTTTCATATAAACGTGATTTTCAACTACCAGACTCAAGATTTACCGAAAGATTTTGCTACTATTATATAGAACTAAGTTACTTTTATCGAAATAACACGAAATATGTGTACATTATCGTGATATTTTGTGAAATTATCACTAAAATCGCGTTTTTGTCGCTTCAAATAGCAATATTTTTCATATAAACGTGATTTTCAACTACCAGACTCAAGATTTGCCGAAAGATTTTGCTACTATTATATAGAAGTAAGTTACTTTTATCGAAATAACACGAAATATGTGTACATTATGGGGATATTTTGTGAAATTATCACTAAAATCGCGTTTTGTCGCTTCAAATAGTGATATTTTCCATATAAACGTGATTTTCAACTACCAGACTCAAGATTTGCCGAAAGATTTCGCTATTATTATATAGAACTAAGTTACTTTTATCGAAATAACACGAAATATGAGTACATTATAAGGATATTTTGTGAAATTATCACTAAAATCACGTTTTGTCGCTTCAAATAGCATTATTTTTCATATAAACGTGATTTTCAACTACCAGACTCAAGATTTGCCGAAAGATTTTGCTACTATTATATAGAAGTAAGTTAGTTTTATCGAAATAACACGAAATATGTGTACATTTTGGGATATTTTGTGAAATTATCACTAAAATCGCGTTTTTGTCGCTTCAAATAGCAATATTTTTCATATAAACGTGATTTTCAACTACCAGACTCAAGATTTGCCGAAAGATTTTGCTACTATTATATAGAACTAAGTTACTTTTATCGAAATAACACGAAATATGTGTACATTATTGGAATATTTTGTGAAATTATCACTAAAATCGCGTTTTTGTCGCTTAAAATAGTGATATTTTTCATATAAACGTGATTTTCAACTACCAGACTCAAGATTTGCCGAAAGATTTTGATATTATTATATAGAACTAAGTTACTTTTATCGAAATAACACGAAATATGTCTACATTATCGGGATATTTTGTGAAATTATCACTAAAATCGCTTTTTTGTCGCTTCAAATAGCGATATTTTTCATATAAACGTGATTTTCAACTACCAGACTCAAGATTTGCCGAAAGATTTTGATATTATTATATAGAACTAAGTTACTTTTATCGAAATAACACGAAATATGTGTACATTATCGTGATATTTTGTGAAATTATCACTAAAATCGCGTTTTTGTCGCTTCAAATAGCAATATTTTTCATATAAACGTGATTTTCAACTACCAGACTCAAGATTTGCCGAAAGATTTTGCTACTATTATATAGAACTAAGTTACTTTTATCGAAATAACACGAAATATGTGTACATTATCGGGATATTTTGTGAAATTATCACTAAAATCGCGTTTTTGTCGCTTCAAATAGCAATATTTTTCATATAAACGTGATTTTCAACTACCAGACTCAAGATTTGCCGAAAGATTTTGCTACTATTATATAGAAGTAAGTTACTTTTATCGAAATAACACGAAATATGTGTACATTATTGGAATATTTTGTGAAATTATCACTAAAATCGCGTTTTTGTCGCTTCAAATAGCAATATTTTTCATATAAACGTGATTTTCAACTACCAGACTCAAGATTTGCCGAAAGATTTTGATATTATTATATAGAACTAAGTTACTTTTATCGAAATAACACGAAATATGTGTACATTATCGGGATATTTTGTGAAATTATCACTAAAATCGCTTTTTTGTCGCTTCAAATAGCGATATTTTTCATATAAACGTGATTTTCAACTACCAGACTCAAGATTTGCCGAAAGATTTTGCTATTATTATATAGAACTAAGTTACTTTTAACGAAATAACACGAAATATGTGTACATTATCGTGATATTTTGTGAAATTATCACTAAAATCGCGTTTTTGTCGCTTCAAATAGCAATATTTTTCATATAAACGTGATTTTCAACTACCAGACTCAAGATTTGCCGAAAGATTTTGCTACTATTATATAGAACTAAGTTACTTTTATCGAAATAACACGAAATATGTGTACATTATTGGGATATTTTGTGAAATTATCACTAAAATCGCGTTTTTGTCGCTTCAAATAGCAATATTTTTCATATAAACGTGATTTTCAACTACCAGACTCAAGATTTGCCGAAAGATTTTGCTACTATTATATAGAACTAAGTTACTTTTATCGAAATAACACGAAATATGTGTACATTATCGTGATATTTTGTGAAATTATCACTAAAATCGCGTTTTTGTCGCTTCAAATAGCAATATTTTTCATATAAACGTGATTTTCAACTACCAGACTCAAGATTTGCCGAAAGATTTTGCTACTATTATATAGAAGTAAGTTAGTTTTATCGAAATAACACGAAATATGTGTACATTTTGGGATATTTTGTGAAATTATCACTAAAATCGCGTTTTTGTCGCTTCAAATAGCAATATTTTTCATATAAACGTGATTTTCAACTACCAGACTCAAGATTTGCCGAAAGATTTTGCTACTATTATATAGAACTAAGTTACTTTTATCGAAATAACACGAAATATGTGTACATTATTGGAATATTTTGTGAAATTATCACTAAAATCGCGTTTTTGTCGCTTCAAATAGCAATATTTTTCATATAAACGTGATTTTCAACTACCAGACTCAAGATTTGCCGAAAGATTTTGATATTATTATATAGAACTAAGTTACTTTTATCGAAATAACACGAAATATGTGTACATTATCGGGATATTTTGTGAAATTATCACTAAAATCGCGTTTTTGTCGCTTCAAATAGCGATATTTTTCATATAAACGTGATTTTCAACTACCAGACTCAAGATTTGCCGAAAGATTTTGCTACTATTATATAGAACTAAGTTACTTTTATCGAAATAACACGAAATATGTGTACATTATCGTGATATTTTGTGAAATTATCACTAAAATCGCGTTTTTGTCGCTTCAAATAGCAATATTTTTCATATAAACGTGATTTTCAACTACCAGACTCAAGATTTGCCGAAAGATTTTGCTACTATTATATAGAAGTAAGTTACTTTTATCGAAATAACACGAAATATGTGTACATTATCGTGATATTTTGTGAAATTATCACTAAAATCGCGTTTTTGTCGCTTCAAATAGCAATATTTTTCATATAAACGTGATTTTCAACTACCAGACTCAAGATTTGCCGAAAGATTTTGCTACTATTATATAGAACTAAGTTACTTTTATCGAAATAACACGAAATATGTGTACATTATCGGGATATTTTGTGAAATTATCACTAAAATCGCGTTTTTGTCGCTTCAAATAGCAATATTTTTCATATAAACGTGATTTTCAACTACCAGACTCAAGATTTGCCGAAAGATTTTGCTACTATTATATAGAACTAAGTTACTTTTATCGAAATAACACGAAATATGTGTACATTATCGGGATATTTTGTGAAATTATCACTAAAATCGCGTTTTTGTCGCTTCAAATAGCAATATTTTTCATATAAACGTGATTTTCAACTACCAGACTCAAGATTTGCCGAAAGATTTTGCTACTATTATATAGAAGTAAGTTACTTTTATCGAAATAACACGAAATATGTGTACATTATGGGGATATTTTGTGAAATTATCACTAAAATCGCGTTTTGTCGCTTCAAATAGTGATATTTTCCATATAAACGTGATTTTCAACTACCAGACTCAAGATTTGCCGAAAGATTTCGCTATTATTATATAGAACTAAGTTACTTTTATCGAAATAACACGAAATATGAGTACATTATAAGGATATTTTGTGAAATTATCACTAAAATCACGTTTTGTCGCTTCAAATAGCATTATTTTTCATATAAACGTGATTTTCAACTACCAGACTCAAGATTTGCCGAAAGATTTTGCTACTATTATATAGAAGTAAGTTAGTTTTATCGAAATAACACGAAATATGTGTACATTTTGGGATATTTTGTGAAATTATCACTAAAATCGCGTTTTTGTCGCTTCAAATAGCAATATTTTTCATATAAACGTGATTTTCAACTACCAGACTCAAGATTTGCCGAAAGATTTTGCTACTATTATATAGAACTAAGTTACTTTTATCGAAATAACACGAAATATGTGTACATTATTGGAATATTTTGTGAAATTATCACTAAAATCGCGTTTTTGTCGCTTAAAATAGTGATATTTTCCATATAAACGTGATTTTCAACTACCAGACTCAAGATTTGCCGAAAGATTTTGATATTATTATATAGAACTAAGTTACTTTTATCGAAATAACACGAAATATGTCTACATTATCGGGATATTTTGTGAAATTATCACTAAAATCGCTTTTTTGTCGCTTCAAATAGCGATATTTTTCATATAAACGTGATTTTCAACTACCAGACTCAAGATTTGCCGAAAGATTTTGCTATTATTATATAGAACTAAGTTACTTTTAACGAAATAACACGAAATATGTGTACATTATCGTGATATTTTGTGAAATTATCACTAAAATCGCGTTTTTGTCGCTTCAAATAGCAATATTTTTCATATAAACGTGATTTTCAACTACCAGACTCAAGATTTGCCGAAAGATTTTGCTACTATTATATAGAACTAAGTTACTTTTATCGAAATAACACGAAATATGTCTACATTATCGGGATATTTTGTGAAATTATCACTAAAATCGCTTTTTTGTCGCTTCAAATAGCGATATTTTTCATATAAACGTGATTTTCAACTACCAGACTCAAGATTTGCCGAAAGATTTTGCTATTATTATATAGAACTAAGTTACTTTTATCGAAATAACACGAAATATGTGTACATTATCGTGATATTTTGTGAAATTATCACTAAAATCGCGTTTTTGTCGCTTCAAATAGCAATATTTTTCATATAAACGTGATTTTCAACTACCAGACTCAAGATTTGCCGAAAGATTTTGCTACTATTATATAGAAGTAAGTTAGTTTTATCGAAATAACACGAAATATGTGTACATTTTGGGATATTTTGTGAAATTATCACTAAAATCGCGTTTTTGTCGCTTCAAATAGCAATATTTTTCATATAAACGTGATTTTCAACTACCAGACTCAAGATTTGCCGAAAGATTTTGCTACTATTATATAGAACTAAGTTACTTTTATCGAAATAACACGAAATATGTGTACATTATTGGAATATTTTGTGAAATTATCACTAAAATCGCGTTTTTGTCGCTTCAAATAGCAATATTTTTCATATAAACGTGATTTTCAACTACCAGACTCAAGATTTACCGAAAGATTTTGATATTATTATATAGAACTAAGTTACTTTTATCGAAATAACACGAAATATGTGTACATTATCGTGATATTTTGTGAAATTATCACTAAAATCGCGTTTTTGTCGCTTCAAATAGCAATATTTTTCATATAAACGTGATTTTCAACTACCAGACTCAAGATTTGCCGAAAGATTTTGCTACTATTATATAGAACTAAGTTACTTTTATCGAAATAACACGAAATATGTGTACATTATCGTGATATTTTGTGAAATTATCACTAAAATCGCGTTTTTGTCGCTTCAAATAGCAATATTTTTCATATAAACGTGATTTTCAACTACCAGACTCAAGATTTGCCGAAAGATTTTGCTACTATTATATAGAACTAAGTTACTTTTATCGAAATAACACGAAATATGTGTACATTATCGGGATATTTTGTGAAATTATCACTAAAATCGCTTTTTTGTCGCTTCAAATAGCAATATTTTTCATATAAACGTGATTTTCAACTACCAGACTCAAGATTTGCCGAAAGATTTTGCTACTATTATATAGAACTAAGTTACTTTTATCGAAATAACACGAAATATGTGTACATTATTGGAATATTTTGTGAAATTATCACTAAAATCGCGTTTTTGTCGCTTCAAATAGCAATATTTTTCATATAAACGTGATTTTCAACTACCAGACTCAAGATTTGCCGAAAGATTTTGCTACTATTATATAGAACTAAGTTACTTTTATCGAAATAACACGAAATATGTGTACATTATCGGGATATTTTGTGAAATTATCACTAAAATCGCGTTTTTGTCGCTTCAAATAGCAATATTTTTCATATAAACGTGATTTTCAACTACCAGACTCAAGATTTGCCGAAAGATTTTGCTACTATTATATAGAACTAAGTTACTTTTATCGAAATAACACGAAATATGTGTACATTATCGGGATATTTTGTGAAATTATCACTAAAATCGCGTTTTTGTCGCTTCAAATAGCAATATTTTTCATATAAACGTGATTTTCAACTACCAGACTCAAGATTTGCCGAAAGATTTTGCTACTATTATATAGAACTAAGTTACTTTTATCGAAATAACACGAAATATGTGTACATTATGGGGATATTTTGTGAAATTATCACTAAAATCGCGTTTTGTCGCTTCAAATAGTGATATTTTCCATATAAACGTGATTTTCAACTACCAGACTCAAGATTTGCCGAAAGATTTCGCTATTATTATATAGAACTAAGTTACTTTTATCGAAATAACACGAAATATGAGTACATTATAAGGATATTTTGTGAAATTATCACTAAAATCACGTTTTGTCGCTTCAAATAGCATTATTTTTCATATAAACGTGATTTTCAACTACCAGACTCAAGATTTGCCGAAAGATTTTGCTACTATTATATAGAAGTAAGTTAGTTTTATCGAAATAACACGAAATATGTGTACATTTTGGGATATTTTGTGAAATTATCACTAAAATCGCGTTTTTGTCGCTTCAAATAGCAATATTTTTCATATAAACGTGATTTTCAACTACCAGACTCAAGATTTGCCGAAAGATTTTGCTACTATTATATAGAACTAAGTTACTTTTATCGAAATAACACGAAATATGTGTACATTATTGGAATATTTTGTGAAATTATCACTAAAATCGCGTTTTTGTCGCTTAAAATAGTGATATTTTCCATATAAACGTGATTTTCAACTACCAGACTCAAGATTTGCCGAAAGATTTTGATATTATTATATAGAACTAAGTTACTTTTATCGAAATAACACGAAATATGTCTACATTATCGGGATATTTTGTGAAATTATCACTAAAATCGCTTTTTTGTCGCTTCAAATAGCGATATTTTTCATATAAACGTGATTTTCAACTACCAGACTCAAGATTTGCCGAAAGATTTTGCTATTATTATATAGAACTAAGTTACTTTTATCGAAATAACACGAAATATGTGTACATTATCGTGATATTTTGTGAAATTATCACTAAAATCGCGTTTTTGTCGCTTCAAATAGCAATATTTTTCATATAAACGTGATTTTCAACTACCAGACTCAAGATTTGCCGAAAGATTTTGCTACTATTATATAGAACTAAGTTAGTTTTATCGAAATAACACGAAATATGTGTACATTATCGGGATATTTTGTGAAATTATCACTAAAATCGCGTTTTTGTCGCTTCAAATAGCAATATTTTTCATATAAACGTGATTTTCAACTACCAGACTCAAGATTTGCCGAAAGATTTTGCTACTATTATATAGAACTAAGTTACTTTTATCGAAATAACACGAAATATGTGTACATTATCGTGATATTTTGTGAAATTATCACTAAAATCGCGTTTTTGTCGCTTCAAATAGCAATATTTTTCATATAAACGTGATTTTCAACTACCAGACTCAAGATTTACCGAAAGATTTTGATATTATTATATAGAACTAAGTTACTTTTATCGAAATAACACGAAATATGTGTACATTATCGGGATATTTTGTGAAATTATCACTAAAATCGCGTTTTTGTCGCTTCAAATAGCAATATTTTTCATATAAACGTGATTTTCAACTACCAGACTCAAGATTTGCCGAAAGATTTTGCTATTATTATATAGAACTAAGTTACTTTTATCGAAATAACACGAAATATGTGTACATTATCGTGATATTTTGTGAAATTATCACTAAAATCGCGTTTTTGTCGCTTCAAATAGCAATATTTTTCATATAAACGTGATTTTCAACTACCAGACTCAAGATTTGCCGAAAGATTTTGCTACTATTATATAGAACTAAGTTACTTTTATCGAAATAACACGAAATATGTGTACATTATCGTGATATTTTGTGAAATTATCACTAAAATCGCGTTTTTGTCGCTTAAAATAGTGATATTTTTCATATAAACGTGATTTTCAACTACCAGACTCAAGATTTGCCGAAAGATTTTGCTACTATTATATAGAACTAAGTTACTTTTATCGAAATAACACGAAATATGTGTACATTATTGGAATATTTTGTGAAATTATCACTAAAATCGCGTTTTTGTCGCTTCAAATAGCAATATTTTTCATATAAACGTGATTTTCAACTACCAGACTCAAGATTTGCCGAAAGATTTTGCTACTATTATATAGAACTAAGTTAGTTTTATCGAAATAACACGAAATATGTGTACATTTTGGGATATTTTGTGAAATTATCACTAAAATCGCGTTTTTGTCGCTTCAAATAGCAATATTTTTCATATAAACGTGATTTTCAACTACCAGACTCAAGATTTGCCGAAAGATTTTGCTACTATTATATAGAACTAAGTTACTTTTATCGAAATAACACGAAATATGTGTACATTATTGGAATATTTTGTGAAATTATCACTAAAATCGCGTTTTTGTCGCTTCAAATAGCAATATTTTTCATATAAACGTGATTTTCAACTACCAGACTCAAGATTTGCCGAAAGATTTTGATATTATTATATAGAACTAAGTTACTTTTATCGAAATAACACGAAATATGTCTACATTATCGGGATATTTTGTGAAATTATCACTAAAATCGCTTTTTTGTCGCTTCAAATAGCGATATTTTTCATATAAACGTGATTTTCAACTACCAGACTCAAGATTTGCCGAAAGATTTTGCTATTATTATATAGAACTAAGTTACTTTTATCGAAATAACACGAAATATGTGTACATTATCGTGATATTTTGTGAAATTATCACTAAAATCGCGTTTTTGTCGCTTCAAATAGCAATATTTTTCATATAAACGTGATTTTCAACTACCAGACTCAAGATTTGCCGAAAGATTTTGCTACTATTATATAGAACTAAGTTACTTTTATCGAAATAACACGAAATATGTGTACATTATCGTGATATTTTGTGAAATTATCACTAAAATCGCGTTTTTGTCGCTTCAAATAGCAATATTTTTCATATAAACGTGATTTTCAACTACCAGACTCAAGATTTGCCGAAAGATTTTGCTACTATTATATAGAAGTAAGTTACTTTTATCGAAATAACACGAAATATGTGTACATTATCGTGATATTTTGTGAAATTATCACTAAAATCGCGTTTTTGTCGCTTCAAATAGCAATATTTTTCATATAAACGTGATTTTCAACTACCAGACTCAAGATTTGCCGAAAGATTTTGCTACTATTATATAGAACTAAGTTACTTTTATCGAAATAACACGAAATATGTGTACATTATCGTGATATTTTGTGAAATTATCACTAAAATCGCGTTTTTGTCGCTTCAAATAGCAATATTTTTCATATAAACGTGATTTTCAACTACCAGACTCAAGATTTGCCGAAAGATTTTGCTACTATTATATAGAAGTAAGTTACTTTTATCGAAATAACACGAAATATGTGTACATTATGGGGATATTTTGTGAAATTATCACTAAAATCGCGTTTTGTCGCTTCAAATAGTGATATTTTCCATATAAACGTGATTTTCAACTACCAGACTCAAGATTTGCCGAAAGATTTCGCTATTATTATATAGAACTAAGTTACTTTTATCGAAATAACACGAAATATGAGTACATTATAAGGATATTTTGTGAAATTATCACTAAAATCACGTTTTGTCGCTTCAAATAGCATTATTTTTCATATAAACGTGATTTTCAACTACCAGACTCAAGATTTGCCGAAAGATTTTGCTACTATTATATAGAAGTAAGTTAGTTTTATCGAAATAACACGAAATATGTGTACATTTTGGGATATTTTGTGAAATTATCACTAAAATCGCGTTTTTGTCGCTTCAAATAGCAATATTTTTCATATAAACGTGATTTTCAACTACCAGACTCAAGATTTACCGAAAGATTTTGCTACTATTATATAGAAGTAAGTTACTTTTATCGAAATAACACGAAATATGTGTACATTATTGGAATATTTTGTGAAATTATCACTAAAATCGCGTTTTTGTCGCTTAAAATAGTGATATTTTCCATATAAACGTGATTTTCAACTACCAGACTCAAGATTTGCCGAAAGATTTTGATATTATTATATAGAACTAAGTTACTTTTATCGAAATAACACGAAATATGTCTACATTATCGGGATATTTTGTGAAATTATCACTAAAATCGCTTTTTTGTCGCTTCAAATAGCGATATTTTTCATATAAACGTGATTTTCAACTACCAGACTCAAGATTTGCCGAAAGATTTTGCTATTATTATATAGAACTAAGTTACTTTTAACGAAATAACACGAAATATGTGTACATTATCGTGATATTTTGTGAAATTATCACTAAAATCGCGTTTTTGTCGCTTCAAATAGCAATATTTTTCATATAAACGTGATTTTCAACTACCAGACTCAAGATTTGCCGAAAGATTTTGCTACTATTATATAGAACTAAGTTACTTTTATCGAAATAACACGAAATATGTGTACATTATTGGGATATTTTGTGAAATTATCACTAAAATCGCGTTTTTGTCGCTTCAAATAGCAATATTTTTCATATAAACGTGATTTTCAACTACCAGACTCAAGATTTGCCGAAAGATTTTGCTACTATTATATAGAAGTAAGTTAGTTTTATCGAAATAACACGAAATATGTGTACATTTTGGGATATTTTGTGAAATTATCACTAAAATCGCGTTTTTGTCGCTTCAAATAGCAATATTTTTCATATAAACGTGATTTTCAACTACCAGACTCAAGATTTGCCGAAAGATTTTGCTACTATTATATAGAACTAAGTTACTTTTATCGAAATAACACGAAATATGTGTACATTATTGGAATATTTTGTGAAATTATCACTAAAATCGCGTTTTTGTCGCTTCAAATAGCAATATTTTCCATATAAACGTGATTTTCAACTACCAGACTCAAGATTTGCCGAAAGATTTTGATATTATTATATAGAACTAAGTTACTTTTATCGAAATAACACGAAATATGTCTACATTATCGGGATATTTTGTGAAATTATCACTAAAATCGCTTTTTTGTCGCTTCAAATAGCGATATTTTTCATATAAACGTGATTTTCAACTACCAGACTCAAGATTTGCCGAAAGATTTTGCTATTATTATATAGAACTAAGTTACTTTTAACGAAATAACACGAAATATGTGTACATTATCGTGATATTTTGTGAAATTATCACTAAAATCGCGTTTTTGTCGCTTCAAATAGCAATATTTTTCATATAAACGTGATTTTCAACTACCAGACTCAAGATTTACCGAAAGATTTTGATATTATTATATAGAACTAAGTTACTTTTATCGAAATAACACGAAATATGTGTACATTATCGTGATATTTTGTGAAATTATCACTAAAATCGCGTTTTTGTCGCTTCAAATAGCAATATTTTTCATATAAACGTGATTTTCAACTACCAGACTC
Organism: Acanthacorydalis orientalis; assembly: GCA_034766995.1. Taxonomy (NCBI): domain Eukaryota; kingdom Metazoa; phylum Arthropoda; class Insecta; order Megaloptera; family Corydalidae; genus Acanthacorydalis; species Acanthacorydalis orientalis. The sequence goes on along the minus strand of CM068315.1, from coordinate 21,844,344 downwards.
AAGATTTGCCGAAAGATTTTGCTACTATTATATAGAAGTAAGTTACTTTTATCGAAATAACACGAAATATGTGTACATTATCGGGATATTTTGTGAAATTATCACTAAAATCGCGTTTTTGTCGCTTCAAATAGCAATATTTTTCATATAAACGTGATTTTCAACTACCAGACTCAAGATTTGCCGAAAGATTTTGCTACTATTATATAGAAGTAAGTTACTTTTATCGAAATAACACGAAATATGTGTACATTATCGGGATATTTTGTGAAATTATCACTAAAATCGCGTTTTTGTCGCTTCAAATAGCAATATTTTTCATATAAACGTGATTTTCAACTACCAGACTCAAGATTTGCCGAAAGATTTTGCTACTATTATATAGAACTAAGTTACTTTTATCGAAATAACACGAAATATGTGTACATTATCGGGATATTTTGTGAAATTATCACTAAAATCGCGTTTTTGTCGCTTCAAATAGCAATATTTTTCATATAAACGTGATTTTCAACTACCAGACTCAAGATTTGCCGAAAGATTTTGCTACTATTATATAGAACTAAGTTACTTTTATCGAAATAACACGAAATATGTGTACATTATGGGGATATTTTGTGAAATTATCACTAAAATCGCGTTTTGTCGCTTCAAATAGTGATATTTTCCATATAAACGTGATTTTCAACTACCAGACTCAAGATTTGCCGAAAGATTTCGCTATTATTATATAGAACTAAGTTACTTTTATCGAAATAACACGAAATATGAGTACATTATAAGGATATTTTGTGAAATTATCACTAAAATCACGTTTTGTCGCTTCAAATAGCATTATTTTTCATATAAACGTGATTTTCAACTACCAGACTCAAGATTTGCCGAAAGATTTTGCTACTATTATATAGAAGTAAGTTAGTTTTATCGAAATAACACGAAATATGTGTACATTTTGGGATATTTTGTGAAATTATCACTAAAATCGCGTTTTTGTCGCTTCAAATAGCAATATTTTTCATATAAACGTGATTTTCAACTACCAGACTCAAGATTTGCCGAAAGATTTTGCTACTATTATATAGAACTAAGTTACTTTTATCGAAATAACACGAAATATGTGTACATTATTGGAATATTTTGTGAAATTATCACTAAAATCGCGTTTTTGTCGCTTAAAATAGTGATATTTTTCATATAAACGTGATTTTCAACTACCAGACTCAAGATTTGCCGAAAGATTTTGCTACTATTATATAGAACTAAGTTACTTTTATCGAAATAACACGAAATATGTGTACATTATCGGGATATTTTGTGAAATTATCACTAAAATCGCGTTTTTGTCGCTTCAAATAGCGATATTTTTCATATAAACGTGATTTTCAACTACCAGACTCAAGATTTGCCGAAAGATTTTGCTACTATTATATAGAACTAAGTTACTTTTATCGAAATAACACGAAATATGTGTACATTATCGGGATATTTTGTGAAATTATCACTAAAATCGCGTTTTTGTCGCTTCAAATAGCGATATTTTTCATATAAACGTGATTTTCAACTACCAGACTCAAGATTTGCCGAAAGATTTTGCTATTATTATATAGAACTAAGTTACTTTTATCGAAATAACACGAAATATGTGTACATTATCGTGATATTTTGTGAAATTATCACTAAAATCGCGTTTTTGTCGCTTCAAATAGCAATATTTTTCATATAAACGTGATTTTCAACTACCAGACTCAAGATTTGCCGAAAGATTTTGCTACTATTATATAGAACTAAGTTACTTTTATCGAAATAACACGAAATATGTGTACATTATCGTGATATTTTGTGAAATTATCACTAAAATCGCGTTTTTGTCGCTTCAAATAGCAATATTTTTCATATAAACGTGATTTTCAACTACCAGACTCAAGATTTACCGAAAGATTTTGCTACTATTATATAGAACTAAGTTACTTTTATCGAAATAACACGAAATATGTGTACATTATCGTGATATTTTGTGAAATTATCACTAAAATCGCGTTTTTGTCGCTTCAAATAGCAATATTTTTCATATAAACGTGATTTTCAACTACCAGACTCAAGATTTGCCGAAAGATTTTGCTACTATTATATAGAACTAAGTTAGTTTTATCGAAATAACACGAAATATGTGTACATTATCGTGATATTTTGTGAAATTATCACTAAAATCGCGTTTTTGTCGCTTCAAATAGCAATATTTTTCATATAAACGTGATTTTCAACTACCAGACTCAAGATTTGCCGAAAGATTTTGCTACTATTATATAGAAGTAAGTTACTTTTATCGAAATAACACGAAATATGTGTACATTATGGGGATATTTTGTGAAATTATCACTAAAATCGCGTTTTGTCGCTTCAAATAGTGATATTTTCCATATAAACGTGATTTTCAACTACCAGACTCAAGATTTGCCGAAAGATTTCGCTATTATTATATAGAACTAAGTTACTTTTATCGAAATAACACGAAATATGAGTACATTATAAGGATATTTTGTGAAATTATCACTAAAATCACGTTTTGTCGCTTCAAATAGCATTATTTTTCATATAAACGTGATTTTCAACTACCAGACTCAAGATTTGCCGAAAGATTTTGCTACTATTATATAGAAGTAAGTTAGTTTTATCGAAATAACACGAAATATGTGTACATTTTGGGATATTTTGTGAAATTATCACTAAAATCGCGTTTTTGTCGCTTCAAATAGCAATATTTTTCATATAAACGTGATTTTCAACTACCAGACTCAAGATTTGCCGAAAGATTTTGCTACTATTATATAGAACTAAGTTACTTTTATCGAAATAACACGAAATATGTGTACATTATTGGAATATTTTGTGAAATTATCACTAAAATCGCGTTTTTGTCGCTTAAAATAGTGATATTTTCCATATAAACGTGATTTTCAACTACCAGACTCAAGATTTGCCGAAAGATTTTGATATTATTATATAGAACTAAGTTACTTTTATCGAAATAACACGAAATATGTCTACATTATCGGGATATTTTGTGAAATTATCACTAAAATCGCTTTTTTGTCGCTTCAAATAGCGATATTTTTCATATAAACGTGATTTTCAACTACCAGACTCAAGATTTGCCGAAAGATTTTGCTATTATTATATAGAACTAAGTTACTTTTAACGAAATAACACGAAATATGTGTACATTATCGTGATATTTTGTGAAATTATCACTAAAATCGCGTTTTTGTCGCTTCAAATAGCAATATTTTTCATATAAACGTGATTTTCAACTACCAGACTCAAGATTTGCCGAAAGATTTTGCTACTATTATATAGAACTAAGTTACTTTTATCGAAATAACACGAAATATGTGTACATTATCGTGATATTTTGTGAAATTATCACTAAAATCGCGTTTTTGTCGCTTCAAATAGCAATATTTTTCATATAAACGTGATTTTCAACTACCAGACTCAAGATTTGCCGAAAGATTTTGCTATTATTATATAGAACTAAGTTACTTTTATCGAAATAACACGAAATATGTGTACATTATCGTGATATTTTGTGAAATTATCACTAAAATCGCGTTTTTGTCGCTTCAAATAGCAATATTTTTCATATAAACGTGATTTTCAACTACCAGACTCAAGATTTGCCGAAAGATTTTGCTACTATTATATAGAACTAAGTTAGTTTTATCGAAATAACACGAAATATGTGTACATTATCGTGATATTTTGTGAAATTATCACTAAAATCGCGTTTTTGTCGCTTCAAATAGCAATATTTTTCATATAAACGTGATTTTCAACTACCAGACTCAAGATTTGCCGAAAGATTTTGCTACTATTATATAGAACTAAGTTAGTTTTATCGAAATAACACGAAATATGTGTACATTATGGGGATATTTTGTGAAATTATCACTAAAATCGCGTTTTTGTCGCTTCAAATAGCAATATTTTTCATATAAACGTGATTTTCAACTACCAGACTCAAGATTTGCCGAAAGATTTCGCTATTATTATATAGAACTAAGTTACTTTTATCGAAATAACACGAAATATGAGTACATTATCGTGATATTTTGTGAAATTATCACTAAAATCACGTTTTGTCGCTTCAAATAGCATTATTTTTCATATAAACGTGATTTTCAACTACCAGACTCAAGATTTGCCGAAAGATTTTGCTACTATTATATAGAACTAAGTTACTTTTATCGAAATAACACGAAATATGTGTACATTATCGTGATATTTTGTGAAATTATCACTAAAATCGCGTTTTTGTCGCTTCAAATAGCAATATTTTTCATATAAACGTGATTTTCAACTACCAGACTCAAGATTTGCCGAAAGATTTTGCTACTATTATATAGAACTAAGTTACTTTTATCGAAATAACACGAAATATGTGTACATTATTGGAATATTTTGTGAAATTATCACTAAAATCGCGTTTTTGTCGCTTAAAATAGTGATATTTTCCATATAAACGTGATTTTCAACTACCAGACTCAAGATTTGCCGAAAGATTTTGATATTATTATATAGAACTAAGTTACTTTTATCGAAATAACACGAAATATGTCTACATTATCGGGATATTTTGTGAAATTATCACTAAAATCGCTTTTTTGTCGCTTCAAATAGCGATATTTTTCATATAAACGTGATTTTCAACTACCAGACTCAAGATTTGCCGAAAGATTTTGCTATTATTATATAGAACTAAGTTACTTTTATCGAAATAACACGAAATATGTGTACATTATCGTGATATTTTGTGAAATTATCACTAAAATCGCGTTTTTGTCGCTTCAAATAGCAATATTTTTCATATAAACGTGAAATTCAACTACCAGAATCGAGATTTCCGAAAAATTTTGATATTATTATATAGAACTAAGTTACTTTTATCGAAATAACACGAAATATGTGTACATTATCGTGATATTTTGTGAAATTATCACTAAAATCGCGTTTTTGTCGCTTCAAATAGCAATATTTTTCATATAAACGTGATTTTCAACTACCAGACTCAAGATTTACCGAAAGATTTTGCTACTATTATATAGAAGTAAGTTACTTTTATCGAAATAACACGAAATATGTGTACATTATCGTGATATTTTGTGAAATTATCACTAAAATCGCGTTTTTGTCGCTTCAAATAGCAATATTTTTCATATAAACGTGATTTTCAACTACCAGACTCAAGATTTGCCGAAAGATTTATCTACTATTATATAGAACTAAGTTAGTTTTATCGAAATAACACGAAATATGTCTACATTATCGGGATATTTTGTGAAATTATCACTAAAATCGCGTTTTTGTCGCTTCAAATAGCAATATTTTTCATATAAACGTGATTTTCAACTACCAGACTCAAGATTTGCCGATAGATTTTGCTACTATTATATAGAAGTAAGTTACTTTTATCGAAATAACACGAAATATGTGTACATTATGGGGATATTTTGTGAAATTATCACTAAAATCGCGTTTTGTCGCTTCAAATAGTGATATTTTTCATATAAACATGATTTTCAACTACCAGACTCAAGATTTGCCGAAAGATTTTGCTACTATTATATAGAAGTAAGTTAGTTTTATCGAAATAACATGAAATATGTCTACATTATCGGGATATTTTGTGAAATTATCACTAAAATCGCTTTTTTGTCGCTTCAAATAGCGATATTTTTCATATAAACGTGATTTTCAACTACCAGAATCGAGATTTGCCGAAAAATTTTGCTACTATTGTATAGAACTAACTTACTTTAATCGTAATAACACGAAAAATGTATACATTATTGGGATATTTTGTGATATTATCACTAAAAACACGTTTTGTCGCTTCAAATAGCATTCTTTTTCATATAAACGTGATTTTCAACTACCAGACTCAAGATTTGCCGAAAGATTTTGCTACTATTATATAGAAGTAAGTTAGTTTTATCGAAATAACACGAAATATGTGTACATTTTGGGATATTTTGTGAAATTATCACTAAAATCGCGTTTTTGTCGCTTCAAATAGCAATATTTTTCATATAAACGTGATTTTCAACTACCAGAATCGAGATTTGCCGAAAAATTTTGCTACTATTGTATAGAACTAACATACTTTAATCGAAATAATACGAAATATGTATACATTATCGGGATATTTTGTGATATTATTACTAAAAACACGTTTTTTTCGCTTGAAATTGCGATATTTTTCATATAAACGTGATTTTCAACTACCAGAATCGAGATTTGCCGAAAAATTTTGCTACTATTGTATAGAACTAACTTACTTTTATCGAAATAATACGAAATATGTATACATTATTGGGATATTTTTTGATATTATCACTAAAAACACGTTTTTTTCGCTTGAAATTACGATATTTTTCATATAAACGTGATTTTCAACTACCAGAATCGAGATTCGCCCAAAAAATTTGCTACTATTGTATAGAACTAACTTACTTTTATAGAAATAATACGAAATATGTATACATTATCGGGATATTTTGTGATATTATCACTAAAAACTTGTTTTTTTTTGCTTCAAATTGCGATATTTTTCATATAAACGTGATTTTCAACTGCCAGAATCGAGATTTACTGAAAAATTTTGCTACTATTGTATAGAACTAACTTACTTTTATCGAAATAATACGAAATATGTATACATTATCGGGATATTTTGTGATATTATCACTAAAAACACGTTTTTTTCGCTTGAAATTGCGATATTTTTCATATAAACGTGATTTTCAACTACCAGAATCGAGATTTGCCGAAAAATTTTGCTACTATTGTATAGAACTAACATACTTTAATCGAAATAATACGAAATATGTATACATTATCGGGATATTTTGTGATATTATTACTAAAAACACGTTTTTTTCGCTTGAAATTGCGATATTTTTCATATAAACGTGATTTTCAACTACCAGAATCGAGATTTGCCGAAAAATTTTGCTACTATTGTATAGAACTAACTTACTTTTATAGAAATAATACGAAATATGTATACATTATCGGGATATTTTGTGATATTATCACTAAAAACTTGTTTTTTTTTGCTTCAAATTGCGATATTTTTCATATAAACGTGATTTTCAACTACCAGAATCGAGATTTGCCGAAAAATTTTGCTACTATTGTATAGAACTATCTTACTATTATCGAAATAATACGAAATATGTATACATTATCGGGATATTTTGTGATATTATCACTAAAAACACGTTTTTTTCGCTTGAAATTGCGATATTTTTCATATAAACGTGATTTTCAACTGCCAGAATCGAGATTTACTGAAAAATTTTGCTACTATTGTATAGCACTAACTTACTTTAATCGAAATAATACGAAATATGTATACATTATCGGGATATTTTGTGATATTATCACTAAAAACACGTTTTTTTCGCTTGAAATTGCGATATTTTTCATATAAAAATGATTTTCAACTACCAGAATCGAGATTTGCCGAAAAATTTTGCTACTATTGTATAGAACTAACATACTTTAATCGAAATAATACGAAATATGTATACATTATCGGGATATTTTGTGATATTATCACTAAAAACACGTTTTTTTCGCTTGAAATTGCGATATTTTTCATATAAACGTGATTTTCAACTACCAGAATCGAGATTTGCCGAAAAATTTTGCTACTATTGTATAGAACTATCTTACTTTTATAGAAATAATACGAAATATGTATACATTATCGGGATATTTTGTGATATTATCACTAAAAACTTGTTTTTTTCGCTTCAAATTGCGATATTTTTCATATAAACGTGATTTTCAACTGCCAGAATGGAGATTTACTGAAAAATTTTGCAACTATTGTATAGAACTAACTTACATTAATCGAAATAATACGAAATATGTATACATTATCGGGATATTTTGTGATATTATCACTAAAAACTTGTTTTTTTTTGCTTCAAATTGCGATATTTTTCATATAAACGTGATTTTCAACTACCAGAATCGAGATTTGCCGAAAAATTTTGCTACTATTGTATAGAACTAACTTACTTTAATCGAAATAATACGAAATATGTATACATTATCGGGATATTTTGTGATATTATCACTAAAAACACGTTTTTTTCGCTTGAAATTGCGATATTTTTCATATAAACGTGATTTTCAACTGCCAGAATGGAGATTTACTGAAAAATTTTGCAACTATTGTATAGAACTAACTTACATTAATCGAAATAATACGAAATATGTATACATTATCGGGATATTTTGTGATATTATCACTAAAAACACGTTTTTTTCGCTTGAAATTGCGATATTTTTCATATAAACGTGATTTTCAACTACCAGAATCTAGATTTGCCGAAAAATTTTGCTACTATTGTATAGAACTAACTTACTTTAATGGAAATAATACGAAATATGTATACATTTTTGGGATATTTAGTGATATTATCACTAAAAATACGTTTTTTTCGCTTGAAATTGCGATATTTTTCATATAAACGTGATTTTCAACTACCAGAATCGAGATTTGCCGAAAAATTTTGCTACTATTGTATAGAACTAACTTACTTTAATCGAAATAATACGAAATATGTATACATTATCGGGATATTTTGTGATATTATCACTAAAAACACGTTTTTTTCGCTTGAAATTGCGATATTTTTCATATAAACGTGATTTTCAACTACCAGAATCGAGATTTGCCGAAAAATTTTGCTACTATTGTATAGAACTAACTTACTTTAATCGAAATAATACGAAATATGTATACATTATCGGGATATTTTGTGATATTATCACTAAAAACACGTTTTTTTCGCTTGAAATTGCGATATTTTTCATATAAACGTGATTTTCATCTACCAGAATCGAGATTTGCCGGAAAATTTTGCTACTATTGTATAGAACTATCTTACTATTATCGAAATAATACGAAATATGTATACATTATCGGGATATTTTGTGATATTATCACTAAAAACTTGTTTTTTTTGCTTCAAATTGCGATATTTTTCATATAAACGTGATTTTCAACTGCCAGAATCGAGATTTGCTGAAATATTTTGCTACTATTGTATAGAACTAACTTACTTTAATCGAAATAATACGAAATATGTATACATTATCGGGATATTTTGTGATATTATCACTAAAAACACGTTTTTTTCGCTTGAAATTGCGATATTTTTCATATAAACGTGATTTTCAACTACCAGAATCGAGATTTGCCGAAAAATTTTGCTACTATTGTATAGAACTAACTTACTTTTATCGAAATAATACGAAATATGTATACATTATCGGGATATTTTGTGATATTATCACTAAAAACACGTTTTTTTCGCTTGAAATTGCGATATTTTTCATATAAACGTGATTTTCAACTACCAGAATCGAGATTTGCCGAAAAATTTTGCTACTATTGTATAGAACTAACTTACTTTTATAGAAATAATACGAAATATGTATACATTATCGGGATATTTTGTGATATTATCACTAAAAACACGTTTTTTTCGCTTGAAATTGCGATATTTTTCATATAAACGTGATTTTCAACTACCAGAATCGAGATTTGCCGAAAAATTTTGCTACTATTGTATAGAACTAACTTACTTTTATCGAAATAATACGAAATATGTATACATTATCGGGATATTTTGTGATATTATCACTAAAAACACGTTTTTTTCGCTTGAAATTGCGATATTTTTCATATAAACGTGATTTTCAACTACCAGAATCGAGATTTGCCGAAAAATTTTGCTACTATTGTATAGAACTAACTTACTTTAATCGAAATAATACGAAATATGTATACATTATCGGGATATTTTGTGATATTATCACTAAAAACACGTTTTTTTCGCTTGAAATTGCGATATTTTTCATATAAACGTGATTTTCAACTACCAGAATCGAGATTTGCCGAAAAATTTTGCTACTATTGTATAGAACTAACTTACTTTTATCGAAATAATACGAAATATGTATACATTATCGGGATATTTTGTGATATTATCACTAAAAACACGTTTTTTTCGCTTGAAATTGCGATATTTTTCATATAAACGTGATTTTCAACTACCAGAATCGAGATTTGCCGAAAAATTTTGCTACTATTGTATAGAACTAACTTACTTTTATCGAAATAATACGAAATATGTATACATTATCGGGATATTTTGTGATATTATCACTAAAAACACGTTTTTTTTCGCTTGAAATTGCGATATTTTTCATATAAACGTGATTTTCAACTACCAGAATCGAGATTTGCCGAAAAATTTTGCTACTATTGTATAGAACTAACTTACTTTTATCGAAATAATACGAAATATGTATACATTATCGGGATATTTTGTGATATTATCACTAAAAACACGTTTTTTTCGCTTGAAATTGCGATATTTTTCATATAAACGTGATTTTCAACTACCAGAATCGAGATTTGCCGAAAAATTTTGCTACTATTGTATAGAACTAACTTACTTTTATCGAAATAATACGAAATATGTATACATTATCGGGATATTTTGTGATATTATCACTAAAAACACGTTTTTTTCGCTTGAAATTGCGATATTTTTCATATAAACGTGATTTTCAACTACCAGAATCGAGATTTGCCGAAAAATTTTGCTACTATTGTATAGAACTAACTTACTTTTATCGAAATAATACGAAATATGTATACATTATCGGGATATTTTGTGATATTATCACTAAAAACTTGTTTTTTTCGCTTGAAATTGCGATATTTTTCATATAAACGTGATTTTCAACTACCAGAATCGAGATTTGCCGAAAAATTTTGCTACTATTGTATAGAACTAACTTACTTTTATCGAAATAATACGAAATATGTATACATTATCGGGATATTTTGTGATATTATCACTAAAAACTTGTTTTTTTTTGCTTCAAATTGCGATATTTTTCATATAAACGTGATTTTCAACTACCAGAATCGAGATTTACTGAAAAATTTTGCTACTATTGTATAGAACTAACTTACTTTAATCGAAATAATACGAAATATGTATACATTATCGGGATATTTTGTGATATTATCACTAAAAACACGTTTTTTTCGCTTGAAATTGCGATATTTTTCATATAAACGTGATTTTCAACTACCAGAATCGAGATTTGCCGAAAAATTTTGCTACTATTGTATAGAACTAACTTACTTTTATCGAAATAATACGAAATATGTATACATTATCGGGATATTTTGTGATATTATCACTAAAAACACGTTTTTTTCGCTTGAAATTGCGATATTTTTCATATAAACGTGATTTTCAACTACCAGAATCGAGATTTGCCGAAAAATTTTGCTACTATTATGTATACATTATCGGGATATTTTGTGATATTATCACTAAAAACACGTTTTTTTCGCTTGAAATTGCGATATTTTTCATATAAACGTGATTTTCAACTACCAGAATCGAGATTTACTGAAAAATTTTGCTACTATTGTATAGAACTAACTTACTTTTATCGAAATAATACGAAATATGTATACATTATCGGGATATTTTGTGATATTATCACTAAAAACACGTTTTTTTCGCTTGAAATTGCGATATTTTTCATATAAACGTGATTTTCAACTACCAGAATCGAGATTTGCCGAAAAATTTTGCTACTATTGTATAGAACTAACTTACTTTTATCGAAATAATACGAAATATGTATACATTATCGGGATATTTTGTGATATTATCACTAAAAACACGTTTTTTTCGCTTGAAATTGCGATATTTTTCATATAAACGTGATTTTCAACTACCAGAATCGAGATTTGCCGAAAAATTTTGCTACTATTGTATAGAACTAACTTACTTTTATCGAAATAATACGAAATATGTATACATTATCGGGATATTTTGTGATATTATCACTAAAAACACGTTTTTTTCGCTTGAAATTGCGATATTTTTCATATAAACGTGATTTTCAACTACCAGAATCGAGATTTGCCGAAAAATTTTGCTACTATTGTATAGAACTAACTTACTTTAATCGAAATAATACGAAATATGTATACATTATCGGGATATTTTGTGATATTATCACTAAAAACACGTTTTTTTCGCTTGAAATTGCGATATTTTTCATATAAACGTGATTTTCAACTACCAGAATCGAGATTTGCCGAAAAATTTTGCTACTATTGTATAGAACTAACATACTTTAATCGAAATAATACGAAATATGTATACATTATCGGGATATTTTGTGATATTATCACTAAAAACTTGTTTTTTTTGCTTCAAATTGCGATATTTTTCATATAAACGTGATTTTCAACTACCAGAATCGAGATTTGCCGAAAAATTTTGCTACTATTGTATAGAACTAACTTACTTTAATCGAAATAATACGAAATATGTATACATTATCGGGATATTTTGTGATATTATCACTAAAAACACGTTTTTTTCGCTTGAAATTGCGATATTTTTCATATAAACGTGATTTTCAACTACCAGAATCGAGATTTGCCGAAAAATTTTGCTACTATTGTATAGAACTAACTTACTTTTATCGAAATAATACGAAATATGTATACATTATCGGGATATTTTGTGATATTATCACTAAAAACACGTTTTTTTCGCTTGAAATTGCGATATTTTTCATATAAACGTGATTTTCAACTACCAGAATCGAGATTTGCCGAAAAATTTTGCTACTATTGTATAGAACTAACTTACTTTTATCGAAATAATACGAAATATGTATACATTATCGGGATATTTTGTGATATTATCACTAAAAACACGTTTTTTTCGCTTGAAATTGCGATATTTTTCATATAAACGTGATTTTCAACTACCAGAATCGAGATTTGCCGAAAAATTTTGCTACTATTGTATAGAACTAACTTACTTTTATCGAAATAATACGAAATATGTATACATTATCGGGATATTTTGTGATATTATCACTAAAAACACGTTTTTTTTCGCTTGAAATTGCGATATTTTTCATATAAACGTGATTTTCAACTACCAGAATCGAGATTTGCCGAAAAATTTTGCTACTATTGTATAGAACTAACTTACTTTTATCGAAATAATACGAAATATGTATACATTATCGGGATATTTTGTGATATTATCACTAAAAACACGTTTTTTTCGCTTGAAATTGCGATATTTTTCATATAAACGTGATTTTCAACTACCAGAATCGAGATTTGCCGAAAAATTTTGCTACTATTGTATAGAACTAACTTACTTTTATCGAAATAATACGAAATATGTATACATTATCGGGATATTTTGTGATATTATCACTAAAAACACGTTTTTTTTCGCTTGAAATTGCGATATTTTTCATATAAACGTGATTTTCAACTACCAGAATCGAGATTTGCCGAAAAATTTTGCTACTATTGTATAGAACTAACTTACTTTTATCGAAATAATACGAAATATGTATACATTATCGGGATATTTTGTGATATTATCACTAAAAACACGTTTTTTCGCTTGAAATTGCGATATTTTTCATATAAACGTGATTTTCAACTACCAGAATCGAGATTTGCCGAAAAATTTTGCTACTATTGTATAGAACTAACTTACTTTTATCGAAATAATACGAAATATGTATACATTATCGGGATATTTTGTGATATTATCACTAAAAACTTGTTTTTTTTGCTTGAAATTGCGATATTTTTCATATAAACGTGATTTTCAACTACCAGAATCGAGATTTGCCGAAAAATTTTGCTACTATTGTATAGAACTAACTTACTTTTATCGAAATAATACGAAATATGTATACATTATCGGGATATTATGTGATATTATCACTAAAAACACGTTTTTTTCGCTTGAAATTGCGATATTTTTCATATAAACGTGATTTTCATCTACCAGAATCGAGATTTGCCGGAAAATTTTGCTACTATTGTATAGAACTAACTTACTTTTATCGAAATAATACGAAATATGTATACATTATCGGGATATTTTGTGATATTATCACTAAAAACACGTTTTATTCGCTTCAAATTGCAATATTTTTCATATAAACGTGATTTTCAACTACCAGAATCGAGATTTGCCGAAAAATTTTGCTACTATTGTATAGAACTATCTTACTATTATCGAAATAATACGAAATATGTATACATTATCGGGATATTTTGTGATATTATCACTAAAAACTTGTTTTTTTCGCTTCAAATTGCGATATTTTTCATATAAACGTGATTTTCAACTGCCAGAATCGAGATTTACTGAAAAATTTTGCTACTATTGTATAGAACTAACTTACTTTTATCGAAATAATACGAAATATGTATACATTATCGGGATATTTTGTGATATTATCACTAAAAACACGTTTTTTTCGCTTGAAATTGCGATATTTTTCATATAAACGTGATTTTCAACTACCAGAATCGAGATTTGCCGAAAAATTTTGCTACTATTGTATAGAACTAACTTACTTTTATCGAAATAATACGAAATATGTATACATTATCGGGATATTTTGTGATATTATCACTAAAAACACGTTTTTTTCGCTTGAAATTGCGATATTTTTCATATAAACGTGATTTTCAACTACCAGAATCGAGATTTGCCGAAAAATTTTGCTACTATTGTATAGAACTAACTTACTTTTATAGAAATAATACGAAATATGTATACATTATCGGGATATTTTGTGATATTATCACTAAAAACTTGTTTTTTTCGCTTCAAATTGAGATATTTTTCATATAAACGTGATTTTCAACTGCCAGAATGGAGATTTACTGAAAAATTTTGCTACTATTGTATAGAACTAACTTACATTAATCGAAATAATACGAAATATGTATACATTATCGGGATATTTTGTGATATTATCACTAAAAACTCGTTTTTTTCGCTTGAAATTGCGATATTTTTCATATAAACGTGATTTTCATCTACCAGAATCGAGATTTGCCGGAAAATTTTGTTACTATTGTATAGAACAAACTTACTTTTATCGAAATAATACGAAATATGTATACATTATTGGGATATTTTGTGATATTATCACTAAAAACTTGTTTTTTTTGCTTGAAATTGCGATATTTTTCATATAAACGTGATTTTCAACTACCAGAATCGAGATTTGCCGAAAAATTTTGCTACTATTGTATAGAACTAACTTACTTTTATCGAAATAATACGAAATATGTATACATTATCGGGATATTTTGTGATATTATCACTAAAAACACGTTTTTTTCGCTTGAAATTGCGATATTTTTCATATAAACGTGATTTTCAACTACCAGAATCGAGATTTGCCGAAAAATTTTGCTACTATTGTATAGAACTAACTTACTTTTATCGAAATAATACGAAATATGTATACATTATCGGGATATTTTGTGATATTATCACTAAAAACACGTTTTTTTCGCTTGAAATTGCGATATTTTTCATATAAACGTGATTTTCAACTACCAGAATCGAGATTTGCCGAAAAATTTTGCTACTATTGTATAGAACTAACTTACTTTTATCGAAATAATACGAAATATGTATACATTATCGGGATATTTTGTGATATTATCACTAAAAACACGTTTTTTTTCGCTTGAAATTGCGATATTTTTCATATAAACGTGATTTTCAACTACCAGAATCGAGATTTGCCGAAAAATTTTGCTACTATTGTATAGAACTAACTTACTTTTATCGAAATAATACGAAATATGTATACATTATCGGGATATTTTGTGATATTATCACTAAAAACACGTTTTTTTCGCTTGAAATTGCGATATTTTTCATATAAACGTGATTTTCAACTACCAGAATCGAGATTTGCCGAAAAATTTTGCTACTATTGTATAGAACTAACTTACTTTTATCGAAATAATACGAAATATGTATACATTATCGGGATATTTTGTGATATTATCACTAAAAACACGTTTTTTTTCGCTTGAAATTGCGATATTTTTCATATAAACGTGATTTTCAACTACCAGAATCGAGATTTGCCGAAAAATTTTGCTACTATTGTATAGAACTAACTTACTTTAATCGAAATAATACGAAATATGTATACATTATCGGGATATTTTGTGATATTATCACTAAAAACACGTTTTTTTCGCTTGAAATTGCGATATTTTTCATATAAACGTGATTTTCAACTACCAGAATCGAGATTTGCCGAAAAATTTTGCTACTATTGTATAGAACTAACTTACTTTAATCGAAATAATACGAAATATGTATACATTATCGGGATATTTTGTGATATTATCACTAAAAACACGTTTTTTTCGCTTGAAATTGCGATATTTTTCATATAAACGTGATTTTCAACTACCAGAATCGAGATTTGCCGAAAAATTTTGCTACTATTGTATAGAACTAACTTACTTTTATCGAAATAATACGAAATATGTATACATTATCGGGATATTTTGTGATATTATCACTAAAAACACGTTTTTTTCGCTTGAAATTGCGATATTTTTCATATAAACGTGATTTTCAACTACCAGAATCGAGATTCGCCCAAAAAATTTGCTACTATTGTATAGAACTAACTTACTTTTATAGAAATAATACGAAATATGTATATACATTATCGGGATATTTTGTGATATTATCACTAAAAACTTGTTTTTTTTGCTTGAAATTACGATATTTTTCATATAAACGTGATTTTCAACTGCCAGAATCGAGATTTACTGAAAAATTTTGCTACTATTGTATAGAACTAACTTACTTTTATCGAAATAATACGAAATATGTATACATTATCGGGATATTATGTGATATTATCACTAAAAACACGTTTTATTCGCTTCAAATTGCAATATTTTTCATATAAACGTGATTTTCAACTACCAGAATCGAGATTTGCCGAAAAATTTTGCTACTATTGTATAGAACTAACTTACTTTTATCGAAATAATACGAAATATGTATACATTATCGGGATATTTTGTGATATTATCACTAAAAACACGTTTTTTTCGCTTGAAATTGCGATATTTTTCATATAAACGTGATTTTCAACTACCAGAATCGAGATTTGCCGAAAAATTTTGCTACTATTGTATAGAACTAACTTACTTTTATCGAAATAATACGAAATATGTATACATTATCGGGATATTTTGTGATATTATCACTAAAAACACGTTTTTTTCGCTTGAAATTGCGATATTTTTCATATAAACATGATTTTCAACTACCAGAATCGAGATTTGCCGAAAAATTTTGCTACTATTGTATAGAACTATCTTACTTTTATAGAAATAATACGAAATATGTATACATTATCGGGATATTTTGTGATATTATCACTAAAAACTTGTTTTTTTCGCTTCAAATTGCGATATTTTTCATATAAACGTGATTTTCAACTGCCAGAATCGAGATTTACTGAAAAATTTTGCTACTATTGTATAGAACTAACTTACTTTTATCGAAATAATACGAAATATGTATACATTATCGGGATATTTTGTGATATTATCACTAAAAACACGTTTTTTTCGCTTGAAATTGCGATATTTTTCATATAAACGTGATTTTCAACTACCAGAATCGAGATTTGCCGAAAAATTTTGCTACTATTGTATAGAACTAACTTACTTTTATCGAAATAATACGAAATATGTATACATTATCGGGATATTTTGTGAAATTATCACTAAAAACACTTTTTTTTCGCTTAAAATTGCAATATTTTTCATATAAACGTGATTTTCAACTACCAGAATCGAGATTTACTGAAAAATTTTGCTACTATTGTATAGAACTAACTTACTTTAATCGAAATAATACGAAATATGTATACATTATCGGGATATTTTGTGATATTATCACTAAAAACACGTTTTTTTCGCTTGAAATTGCGATATTTTTCATATAAACGTGATTTTCAACTACCAGAATCGAGATTTGCCGAAAAATTTTGCTACTATTGTATAGAACTAACTTACTTTTATCGAAATAATACGAAATATGTATACATTATCGGGATATTTTGTGATATTATCACTAAAAACACGTTTTTTTTCGCTTGAAATTGCGATATTTTTCATATAAACGTGATTTTCAACTACCAGAATCGAGATTTGCCGAAAAATTTTGCTACTATTGTATAGAACTAACTTACTTTTATCGAAATAATACGAAATATGTATACATTATCGGGATATTTTGTGATATTATCACTAAAAACACGTTTTTTTCGCTTGAAATTGCGATATTTTTCATATAAACGTGATTTTCAACTACCAGAATCGAGATTTGCCGAAAAATTTTGCTACTATTGTATAGAACTAACTTACTTTTATCGAAATAATACGAAATATGTATACATTATCGGGATATTTTGTGATATTATCACTAAAAACACGTTTTTTTTCGCTTGAAATTGCGATATTTTTCATATAAACGTGATTTTCAACTACCAGAATCGAGATTTGCCGAAAAATTTTGCTACTATTGTATAGAACTAACTTACTTTTATCGAAATAATACGAAATATGTATACATTATCGGGATATTTTGTGATATTATCACTAAAAACTTGTTTTTTTTGCTTGAAATTGCGATATTTTTCATATAAACGTGATTTTCAACTACCAGAATCGAGATTTGCCGAAAAATTTTGCTACTATTGTATAGAACTAACTTACTTTTATCGAAATAATACGAAATATGTATACATTATCGGGATATTTTGTGATATTATCACTAAAAACACGTTTTTTTTCGCTTGAAATTGCGATATTTTTCATATAAACGTGATTTTCAACTACCAGAATCGAGATTTGCCGAAAAATTTTGCTACTATTGTATAGAACTAACTTACTTTTATCGAAATAATACGAAATATGTATACATTATCGGGATATTTTGTGATATTATCACTAAAAACACGTTTTTTTCGCTTGAAATTGCGATATTTTTCATATAAACGTGATTTTCAACTACCAGAATCGAGATTTGCCGAAAAATTTTGCTACTATTGTATAGAACTAACTTACTTTTATAGAAATAATACGAAATATGTATACATTATCGGGATATTTTGTGATATTATCACTAAAAACACGTTTTTTTCGCTTGAAATTGCGATATTTTTCATATAAACGTGATTTTCAACTACCAGAATCGAGATTTGCCGAAAAATTTTGCTACTATTGTATAGAACTAACTTACTTTTATCGAAATAATACGAAATATGTATACATTATCGGGATATTTTGTGATATTATCACTAAAAACACGTTTTTTTTCGCTTGAAATTGCGATATTTTTCATATAAACGTGATTTTCAACTACCAGAATCGAGATTTGCCGAAAAATTTTGCTACTATTGTATAGAACTAACTTACTTTTATCGAAATAATACGAAATATGTATACATTATCGGGATATTTTGTGATATTATCACTAAAAACTTGTTTTTTTTTGCTTCAAATTGCGATATTTTTCATATAAACGTGATTTTCAACTGCCAGAATCGAGATTTACTGAAAAATTTTGCTACTATTGTATAGAACTAACTTACTTTAATCGAAATAATACGAAATATGTATACATTATCGGGATATTTTGTGATATTATCACTAAAAACACGTTTTTTTCGCTTGAAATTGCGATATTTTTCATATAAACGTGATTTTCAACTACCAGAATCGAGATTTGCCGAAAAATTTTGCTACTATTGTATAGAACTAACTTACTTTAATCGAAATAATACGAAATATGTATACATTATCGGGATATTTTGTGATATTATCACTAAAAACACGTTTTTTTCGCTTGAAATTGCGATATTTTTCATATAAACGTGATTTTCAACTACCAGAATCGAGATTTGCCGAAAAATTTTGCTACTATTGTATAGAACTAACTTACTTTTATCGAAATAATACGAAATATGTATACATTATCGGGATATTTTGTGATATTATCACTAAAAACACGTTTTTTTCGCTTGAAATTGCGATATTTTTCATATAAACGTGATTTTCAACTACCAGAATCGAGATTTGCCGAAAAATTTTGCTACTATTGTATAGAACTAACTTACTTTTATCGAAATAATACGAAATATGTATACATTATCGGGATATTTTGTGATATTATCACTAAAAACACGTTTTTTTCGCTTGAAATTGCGATATTTTTCATATAAACGTGATTTTCAACTACCAGAATCGAGATTTGCCGAAAAATTTTGCTACTATTGTATAGAACTAACTTACTTTAATCGAAATAATACGAAATATGTATACATTATCGGGATATTTTGTGATATTATCACTAAAAACACGTTTTTTTCGCTTGAAATTGCGATATTTTTCATATAAACGTGATTTTCAACTACCAGAATCGAGATTTGCCGAAAAATTTTGCTACTATTGTATAGAACTAACTTACTTTTATCGAAATAATACGAAATATGTATACATTATCGGGATATTTTGTGAAATTATCACTAAAAACACTTTTTTTTCGCTTAAAATTGCAATATTTTTCATATAAACGTGATTTTCAACTACCAGAATCGAGATTTACTGAAAAATTTTGCTACTATTGTATAGAACTAACTTACTTTTATCGAAATAATACGAAATATGTATACATTATCGGGATATTTTGTGATATTATCACTAAAAACACGTTTTTTTCGCTTGAAATTGCGATATTTTTCATATAAACGTGATTTTCAACTACCAGAATCGAGATTTGCCGAAAAATTTTGCTACTATTGTATAGAACTAACTTACTTTTATCGAAATAATACGAAATATGTATACATTATCGGGATATTTTGTGATATTATCACTAAAAACACGTTTTTTTCGCTTGAAATTGCGATATTTTTCATATAAACGTGATTTTCAACTACCAGAATCGAGATTTGCCGAAAAATTTTGCTACTATTGTATAGAACTAACTTACTTTTATCGAAATAATACGAAATATGTATACATTATCGGGATATTTTGTGATATTATCACTAAAAACACGTTTTTTTCGCTTGAAATTGCGATATTTTTCATATAAACGTGATTTTCAACTACCAGAATCGAGATTTGCCGAAAAATTTTGCTACTATTGTATAGAACTAACTTAGTTTTATCGAAATAATACGAAATATGTATACATTATCGGGATATTTTGTGAAATTAACACTGAAAACACGTTTTTTTCGCTTCAAATTGCGATATATTTCATATAAACGTGATTTTCAACTACCAGAATCGAGATTTGCCGAAAAATTTTGCTACTATTGTATAGAACTAACTTAGTTTTATCGAAATAATACGAAATATGTATACATTATCGGGATATTTTGTGATATTATCACTAAAAACACGTTTTTTTCGCTTGAAATTGCGATATTTTTCATATAAACGTGATTTTCAACTACCAGAATCGAGATTTGCCGAAAAATTTTGCTACTATTGTATAGAACTAACTTACTTTTATCGAAATAATACGAAATATGTATACATTATCGGGATATTTTGTGATATTATCACTAAAAACACGTTTTTTCGCTTGAAATTGCGATATTTTTCATATAAACGTGATTTTCAACTACCAGAATCGAGATTTGCCGAAAAATTTTGCTACTATTGTATAGAACTAACTTACTTTTATCGAAATAATACGAAATATGTATACATTATCGGGATATTTTGTGATATTATCACTAAAAACACGTTTTTTTCGCTTGAAATTGCGATATTTTTCATATAAACGTGATTTTCAACTACCAGAATCGAGATTTGCCGAAAAATTTTGCTACTATTGTATAGAACTAACTTACTTTTATCGAAATAATACGAAATATGTATACATTATCGGGATATTTTGTGATATTATCACTAAAAACACTTTTTTTTCGCTTGAAATTGCGATATTTTTCATATAAACGTGATTTTCAACTACCAGAATCGAGATTTGCCGAAAAATTTTGCTACTATTGTATAGAACTAACTTACTTTTATAGAAATAATACGAAATATGTATACATTATCGGGATATTTTGTGATATTATCACTAAAAAACTTGTTTTTTGCGCTTAAAATTGCAATATTTTTCATATAAACGTGATTTTCAACTACCAGAATCGAGATTTACTGAAAAATTTTGCTACTATTGTATAGAACTAACTTACTTTAATCGAAATAATACGAAATATGTATACATTATCGGGATATTTTGTGATATTATCACTAAAAACACGTTTTTTTCGCTTGAAATTGCGATATTTTTCATATAAACGTGATTTTCAACTACCAGAATCGAGATTTGCCGAAAAATTTTGCTACTATTGTATAGAACTAACTTACTTTTAACGAAATAATACGAAATATGTATACATTATCGGGATATTTTGTGATATTATCACTAAAAACACGTTTTATTCGCTTGAAATTGCGATATTTTTCATATAAACGTGATTTTCAACTACCAGAATCGAGATTTGCCGAAAAATTTTGCTACTATTGTATAGAACTAACTTACTTTTATCGAAATAATACGAAATATGTATACATTATCGGGATATTTTGTGATATTATCACTAAAAACACGTTTTTTTTCGCTTGAAATTGCGATATTTTTCATATAAACGTGATTTTCAACTACCAGAATCGAGATTTGCCGAAAAATTTTGCTACTATTGTATAGAACTAACTTACTTTTATCGAAATAATACGAAATATGTATACATTATCGGGATATTTTGTGATATTATCACTAAAAACACGTTTTTTTCGCTTGAAATTGCGATATTTTTCATATAAACGTGATTTTCAACTACCAGAATCGAGATTTGCCGAAAAATTTTGCTACTATTGTATAGAACTAACTTACTTTTATCGAAATAATACGAAATATGTATACATTATCGGGATATTTTGTGATATTATCACTAAAAACACGTTTTTTTTCGCTTGAAATTGCGATATTTTTCATATAAACGTGATTTTCAACTACCAGAATCGAGATTTGCCGAAAAATTTTGCTACTATTGTATAGAACTAACTTACTTTTATCGAAATAATACGAAATATGTATACATTATCGGGATATTTTGTGATATTATCACTAAAAACACGTTTTTTTCGCTTGAAATTGCGATATTTTTCATATAAACGTGATTTTCAACTACCAGAATCGAGATTTGCCGAAAAATTTTGCTACTATTGTATAGAACTAACTTACTTTTATCGAAATAATACGAAATATGTATACATTATCGGGATATTTTGTGATATTATCACTAAAAACACGTTTTTTTTCGCTTGAAATTGCGATATTTTTCATATAAACGTGATTTTCAACTACCAGAATCGAGATTTGCCGAAAAATTTTGCTACTATTGTATAGAACTAACTTACTTTTATCGAAATAATACGAAATATGTATACATTATCGGGATATTTTGTGATATTATCACTAAAAACACGTTTTTTTTCGCTTGAAATTGCGATATTTTTCATATAAACGTGATTTTCAACTACCAGAATCGAGATTTGCCGAAAAATTTTGCTACTATTGTATAGAACTAACTTACTTTTATCGAAATAATACGAAATATGTATACATTATCGGGATATTTTGTGATATTATCACTAAAAACACGTTTTTTTTCGCTTGAAATTGCGATATTTTTCATATAAACGTGATTTTCAACTACCAGAATCGAGATTTGCCGAAAAATTTTGCTACTATTGTATAGAACTAACTTACTTTTATCGAAATAATACGAAATATGTATACATTATCGGGATATTTTGTGATATTATCACTAAAAACACGTTTTTTTCGCTTGAAATTGCGATATTTTTCATATAAACGTGATTTTCAACTACCAGAATCGAGATTTGCCGAAAAATTTTGCTACTATTGTATAGAACTAACTTACTTTAATCGAAATAATACGAAATATGTATACATTATCGGGATATTTTGTGATATTATCACTAAAAACACGTTTTTTTCGCTTGAAATTGCGATATTTTTCATATAAACGTGATTTTCAACTACCAGAATCGAGATTTGCCGAAAAATTTTGCTACTATTGTATAGAACTAACTTACTTTAATCGAAATAATACGAAATATGTATACATTATCGGGATATTTTGTGATATTATCACTAAAAACACGTTTTTTTCGCTTGAAATTGCGATATTTTTCATATAAACGTGATTTTCAACTACCAGAATCGAGATTTGCCGAAAAATTTTGCTACTATTGTATAGAACTAACTTACTTTTATCGAAATAATACGAAATATGTATACATTATCGGGATATTTTGTGATATTATCACTAAAAACACGTTTTTTTTCGCTTGAAATTGCGATATTTTTCATATAAACGTGATTTTCAACTACCAGAATCGAGATTTGCCGAAAAATTTTGCTACTATTGTATAGAACTAACTTACTTTTATCGAAATAATACGAAATATGTATACATTATCGGGATATTTTGTGATATTATCACTAAAAACACGTTTTTTTTCGCTTGAAATTGCGATATTTTTCATATAAACGTGATTTTCAACTACCAGAATCGAGATTTGCCGAAAAATTTTGCTACTATTGTATAGATCTAACTTACTTTTATCGAAATAACACGAAATATGCATACATCATGGGGATATTTTGTGATATTATCACTAAAAACACGTTTTTTTTCGCTTGAAATTGCGATATTTTTCATATAAACGTGATTTTCAACTACCAGACTCGAGATTTGCGATAAAATTTTGTTCCTATTATATAGAACTAACTTACTTTTACTGAAATTACACGAAACATGTGTACATTATCGGTAAATATAGTGAAATTATCACTAAAATCGCGTTTTTTTCGATTAAAATAGCGATATTTTTCATATAAACGTGATTTTCAACTACCAGACTCGAGTTCTGCCGAAAAATTTTGCTACTATTATATAGAACTAACTTACTTTTACTGAAATTAAACGAAACATTTATACATTATCGGTAAATTTTTTGAAATTATCACTGAAATCGCGTTTATTTCGCTTAAAATAAGCAATATTTTTCATATAAACGTGATTTTCAACTACCAGACTCGAGATTTGCGGTAAAATTTTATTCCTATTATATATACCTAACTTACTTTTACTGAAATAACACGAAACATGTATACATTATCGGTAAATTTTGTGAAATTATCAATATAATTACGCTTTATTCGCTTAAAATAGCGATATTTTTCATATAAACGTGATTTTCAATTACCAGACTCGATATTTGATAATCACCATAATAACCATAATCACCATAGTAACCATAGTAACCATAATCACCATAGTAACCACAGTAACCATAGTAATCATAGTAACCATAGTAACCAAACTAACCATAGTAACCATAGTAACAGTAGTAACCATAGTAACCATAATAAGAAACCTAGTAACCATACTAACCATAGTAACTAATAGTAACCATAGTAGCCATAGTAACAATAATAATCATAATAACGAACTAACCTTAATAACCATAATAACCATAGTAACCATAATCACCATAATCACCATTGTAACCACAGTAACCATAGTAACTAAACGAACCATAGTAACAATATTAACCATAGTAACCATAGTAACAGTAGTAACCACAGTAACCATAGTAACCGGAATAACCATAGTAACCTAGTAACTATACTAACCATAGTAACCAATAGTAACCAGAGTAACCATAGTAACCATAGTAATTATAGTAACCATAGTTACCATAGTAACATAACCATAGTAACCATAATAACCATAATAACCATAATAACCATAATAACCATAATAACCACAATAAACATAATAAACATAATCACCATAATAACCATAATAACCATAATAGACGTAATAAACATAACAACCATAATAAAAATAACAACCGTAACAACCGTAATAACCGTATAAACCGTAATTACCGTAATAACCGTAATAACCGCAATAACCATAATTACCATAATCACCATAATCACCATAATCACCATTGTCACCATTGTCACCATTATCACCATTATCACCATTATCACCATTATCACCATAATAACCATAATAACCATAATAACCATAATAACCATAATAACAATAATAACCATAATCACCATAATCATCATAATCACCATAATCACCATAATCACCATAATTAGTTCTATATAATAGGAACAAAATTTTAACGCAAATCTCGAGTCTGGTCGTTGAAAATCACGTTTATAAGAAAAATATTGCTATTTGAAGCGAAAAAAACGTGGTTTTAGTTATAATTTCACAAAATATCCCGATAATGTATACATATTTCGTGTTATTTCGGTAAAAGTAAATTAGTTCTATACAATAGAAGCAAAATTTTTCGGCAAATCTCGAGTCTGGTAGTTGAAAATCACGTTTATATGAAAAATATCGCTATTTTAAGCGAATAAAACGCGATTTCACTGATAATTTCACAAAATTTACCGATAATGTATACATGTTTCGTGTAATTTCAGTAATAGTAAGTTAGTTCTATATAATAGGAACAAAATTTTATCGCAAATCTTGAGTTGTGTAGTTGAAAATCACGTTTATATGAAAAATATCGCTATTTGAAGCGAAAAAAACGTGTTTTTAGTGATAATTTCACAAAATATCCCGATAATGTATACATATTTCGTGCTATTTCGATAAAAGTATGTTAGTTATATTAACAGAAACAAATATCACGGCATATCTCGAGTTTGGTAGTTGAAAATCACGACCATACGAAAAAATCGCTATGTTAAGCGAAAAAAACTTATTTTTAGTGATAATTTCACTGGATACATTACCCATATATTTTGTGAAATTATCACTAAAAACACGTTTTTTCGTGTAAAATTGAGATATTTTTCGTAGTTTTGTGATTTTCAACTACGAAACTCGATTTTTATCATAATGTCTTGGTACACGTCTTAGGCTGACCTGTAACATTCCAAGATGATCATGTAAAATATTGACAACGGTTGTACTATCTGCAATTTGATTCTTCTTTAAACGGACATCATCCAATATTAATTTCTCTATCATTTTAACAAGTTCCGTCGAAAAAGTCCGTCCTTGTTTGGCTAGGAACTTAATGGCGGGCCAATTGATAGTTTTCTGTTTTGAGGACTTTTTTCCGATTTGATGTGCGTTTCAAGTGATTACTTGTAGAAAACTATACATAATGACTCACAATTTGGTACATATATTGCTAAATAAATCTACTTTCGAACGCGCAAATTCAACATACCCTCTATCTCGGCCATCATGAACATTTCATAATTTTTTTGGCCTTCTCTCGCATATATTGATCGGTGCTCTGATCTTGTATTTATAAGTGATTTTTTCTTTTTTTTTTAATCATTTCCGTTTAGTTTATTAATATAATTGTTTATTATGACACTACATGAGAATATGAAAATTATCCTATTTTAACTGACGAAACAAACATTTTTTAATTTCAATTACTTGGTTTTCTGACTTATTAATACAACATGATTTCAAAATATGAATAAAAAGTACAGGAATTTATACTTTTGTTCTAATACAAAAATCTGTAATATTTTTGTCATCAGTTATTTTTAATATTACATTTTCATAACTTAGGAACTCGTAAAATGTGAAATAGGCCAAATTTCTATTAATTATGATTAATTTTTATAAAACGTTATAACAATCTTAATAAAAAATTACACAAAATAAAATTTTACAAATGAATTTTTCACTCATCCCATATATTAAAAGAAATATCAAAAATGTTCATTAAATGATTATTGATGATTTTTTATTATTATTTATGCGCATTTCAATATAGACAGTGTTTAGAGATGGTATCATTATTGAATTTATCTTTGTCTTAACACTCTATTGATGATGCCATCGGCGTCGAAATACGCATAAACAACAATGAAATATAACTAATAATCTTTTATTGAACATTTCTGGTCAGAAAACTTTTTTAATGGATGAAAAAACTATTTATGAAAATGAATTTAGTCACAGTTTCAGACTATACCATGGCAAATGTTCATCTGTTCACAATCTATTCACAATAAATTTTAAACAATTTAAATTTTTTGTATCTTTATTATATTTAACAATATTACAATTTTTTATTGACTTCTTAAAAATTTTTTGACTGTCCTATATATACTTAATTATCTTGAGTCCATACCTATTTCCCATTGAGCAAAAATTATGTCCTTCGGGATTATTAGTAAAAATGGACTGTCATTTACAAATCAAAAAGTCGAATTTAAAAAGTTGACTGGAAGTGTGTCTTTTTGATTATGCTATATATAGAACGTTGGGATTTAGGAGTATAAGAATTAGCATGTTTTTTCAAACCAAAAAACTTTAAAAAAATATATTGTTAACGTTTTTACCGAAAATTTATAACATATTGCAATAATTACTTGGTATTAAATTTTCAGAAACAGTTTTTTTCGCAATCAAAGGCGATATACATACGACTTTCGAGGTCTGCATCGTCCGAGAGCTCAGAATCGGGCTCTAAGTCCTAAGAAAAATGATATGCTTCATCAGACACCTCATCTAAGGCCCAGTCCGGGTTTTCGTTGTCTCGTAAAACAAACGATGAAAAATAACATTTTTCTTCATCGTTCGGGGTATCGAAGTAGTCCGAGACGAGAGAGTAGCCGACTTGCATCACTCGGTTTGCTTCGAGTATTCATTTTTGCCAAAAACAATTAAGAAATGTAAGAAAAACCCAAAAAAAAATATATTAAAGTAAATTTTGCATGTGCGTGAGTTACACCCCTAAATGCCTAACGTGACATATATGGCACATTCAAATTTGACCTAGTGTCTTTTTCTCAATTTTGATAAAAAGAAACATATCGCATATGTACGTAATTCGAGCAGCCTTAACTTACAATATCAATGTGTTAAACATAAAAAAAAATAATATTTCTGGGTTGATTTAAGGATATAAAATCGAAACTCCACTTACCTGATCGATACACTACTTTTACAGCACTTCAAAAATAAATGTGCCAAATATGGCACCTGTGCTCGAGACGGTTAAAATTCCTATATCTGGTTTTTACACATCCTTAAAATTCATTGAAATAAATTAATGCAATTTTTAAATTTATATAATATAAAGTTCAAATATAACTCATTTATATTTAAAAAAATAATATTGTAGGTCGCATATTTTTTTAATTAGTTAATTCATTATCAACTAATTAATTGTAGGTTCATATTCAAACAATGTTAATAAATAAATATCATAATAGATAAAATATAAGAAAAGCTTCAATTTTTCCAGTTTATTTATGACAGTCTGCTAAATGCTAATCCATAGTAGTCTATATGCATTGCAATAAAAGTAGTCCGTAAATGATATTATCTACAGCGTTTTAATTTACTTAACTTCACAAATAATACCCATCGTCTTATTCAACACTTTGCGAATACTTCTTAAAAAATAGGTTGGGTCTGTTTACTGAATATAAGCTGGTTCTTATATGTTTTATTAAATAGGTTCCTACTACTCTTTGAAAGCTTTTTTTAACTGGAATGTAAGTATTGCATAATATTCATACGTTACAAAGTACAACACAGTTAAAGAAACGGTTATTAGAAACATTTTTCAACACCGTTTTTACATCGTATTTCGATTGATTTATTTCAAGAAAACAGTTAGCTAAGTCTATGTCGTCCATATGTTTGTCGTACTCAACTAGACCTTTTAAGGGGACCCGGTGGTCTAGCGGCCTAAAATTTAAGCTATTTTAAAAAATTTTTTTCTATATGAGGGTAATGAATAATGCTTTCAAATTTTTTTACACTTATTTTATTACTAATAAACTACACAAAAATGAAAATAAAGACAAAAATTTTTTTTTTTAAATTAGAAAAATGATGCTGAAGTCTCCCTCTCTAAAAAAATGGAATTGCGTGGTGAATGATGATTTATCTCTCCCTCTGATCTGAAATAAAACAATTGACGAATTTTTAATTAGTATAAGTATAGCTATCGCAGGAAGTAGAATAAAAAAAAAATTTGACAAAATGGCGCGTAGTCAAAAGTACAAGTTTGAAAACGACCAGTATTTTTGAATGTTTTGTTAATAAAAAAAATATAAATATTTTACGGTAACTATTAGTTTTACTTCCAGCGAGAGCTAGAACTATTCAGAATAACATATTAAAATTTCAGACAAATCGGTCAAGTAGTTTTTTTTTCTGGCCCCCGCAAGACGAAAAAAAGTAGTTTCGAGATAAACGCGTTTAAAGTTTCAACTGCTCCACTTATTCTTCTACCTACCTGACTTTCTAATGGGCTGTAGATCCTGAAATACTCTGAATTTCGTCATCAAATTTTAACAGTATATTTTTAAGATACTATACTTTCGAAAAAAAAATCGATTTTTCGAAAATTCTAGACCACCGGGTCCCCTTAATAGTTAACTTATTACATGCTTTTTTAATTCGTTGGTGTAATTATTTTAATTGAAGTAAAATTTCTATATTTGTGGCGACAATTGTAACATAAAATTTTATCATATAAGTGTGTCATTATTCTTTCCAAACTTCTTTTGTACTTCCTAAATTTATTATTGTTTAAAAATATGTTTATCTTTTAGTAAATTACACCTAGTCGTTCCTTAAGTCAAAAGATTATAACTGCCTATGTGAATTAAAACGAAAATTTGGATTTTTAACAAACCAATATTTACATCCATACTTATATAATTTTCGGCGATATTAAAGATTCTCAAGCATAAATATTAAAATCATAAATATATTAAAATTTAATATATATATCATAAATATATTATATTTAAATTTCATATATTTTTCAGAAAATTTCTATATACGGCTTTTTTGCTCATTTACCAATTTATCCAAACAGTTGTTATCCATAAAATCCAGATTTATTTTTAAATTGCTATAAGCTGATGAATAAAAAAGATCTCGCAAATGGGCCAGTAATGTTTTCATCTGGAGAAAAGTAGATACCATCTTGCGATAATTTGTTGCAATCAGTAAATAGTAGAAAGACTATTCAACTGTACATAGTATCTTCAATTTATCAAAAATTAATATTTACTATTTGTGAATATAAGTTATTTTCTTCTGCTAACAATAATTATTTTTATCATTTTTTTCCAAATTTTCAACAGACGATAATCCGTCGAATTCACACTCTAGTATGTCTATTTTTCCCTTTGATAATTATTTGGTTGCATTCTAAATGTTAGTGTTGTTTTCATGAAGCTATAAATATATTTCGGATTTTTAAAATTTTCGTTTATTTTCATCGGATATATTAAAATGCACTTTCAAATAATTAGCAGTCAGTAAAAGGGCGGCTGTTTTTTGATAATTTTATTATCGTTGAAATTTTCTTTATTGGTTACTTCTGCAGAATCCAGATCCAAAGTAATATTTGGAAAGTTCCAACAGGAAGTAAATTTTTCATTAACAACATTTTTAGCTGTTGAATTGTTCGACATCGTCTCTTTCCATTATCTAAAAATATCTTCTATAATATATGCTAGTCAAGA
Organism: Acanthacorydalis orientalis; assembly: GCA_034766995.1. Lineage (NCBI taxonomy): Eukaryota > Metazoa > Arthropoda > Insecta > Megaloptera > Corydalidae > Acanthacorydalis > Acanthacorydalis orientalis. The sequence goes on along the minus strand of CM068315.1, from coordinate 21,812,704 downwards.
AAAAAACTGTTTTTATTAACGTTTCAAAAATTAATTCTCCTTTGACTTAATAATAGTAAAATCAAGAATAATGCACAATTAGTTTAGAATATCCCCCGGGGGAGCCTGTAACCCCTAGAGGGCGCGTCCCCAGGTGGCGGATAGGGGAAAGCCCACACCGGCTGAGCCGGCGGGTAGGTGGGAAATAAAATACCACCCGCGGACCAAACAGGACGGGCAGATCGGGCTCGTAGCTACAGAGAAAGCAACCGATCTAGGAGAGATATAGATCCGAATAAGAAATCCTGGTCCTCCTGGGAGGGGGTTGAGGCATTGGGCTAACTCCTCGATACTCGGAAAAAAATACACTGTTAAAAGAACCAGTCAACAGCCTCGGAATGGAATAGGAGCAACTAGACGACGTAAGCAACGAAATAGGAAAATGATTTTTGGAACATGGAACATACAAGGACTCTCATCAAAAATAAACGAAATACTCTCAGAACTAGTAGAACAGAAAGTAGACATAACAGTGCTAACAGAAACAAAGAAAAAAGGACAGGGATCAGAAAACCTCGGGGAATATGACCACTTTTACAGCGGAGTGGAAAAAGATAAGAGGGCCCAACAAGGAGTATCGATCCTCATCCGGAAAGGACTCAGAAGATTTATAACCACATGGGAAGCAATTAACGAGCGAACGATCAAGATGAACCTAACCTTACATGGACACAAGCTGACAATACTAGGTATATACTCTATAAACGATGATACAACAGTCGAAAAAAAAGACAAGTACTATGAACAACTAAACCGAGAAATAGTAAAAATAGGAAGCACGCGGGAAATAATAATACTTGGAGATATGAACGCCAGAACGGGGAAAAAACAGCAAGATAAAGTAGTAGGACAACACGGGGAAGAGACAATCAACGACAACGGAAGCAGACTAATTACAATATGCGAACAAAACAGCCTCAAAATACAAAATGGATTTTACCCCCACCACAACATACATAAATACACCTGGACACAAACAACGAGGAACCTAAAATCTATAATAGACTACGCTATTACTCAACAAAAAACGAAACTAATCGTGCAAGATGTAAGGGTGTACAGAGGTGCGACATGCGGCAGCGACCACTACTTGCTAAGAACAAATATAGTATTCCCGAGGAAGTACGAGTACGAAAAAGATGACAGCACAAATAGGGAAGAAAGCAGAAAAATAAACGAGGAAAAGTATAACCTAGACAGCTTGGATAATGAGAGTACCCAAAACCTATACAAGGATAGATTAGACAAAAAACTACAAACTATCCAACCTAAAAACACTGAAGACCATTACCTACTTATAAAATCGTGCATTCATGCAGCGGCTAAAGAAGCATTAGGCTACAAGGAAAACCGACAAAGAAGGGCACCATACTGGTGGGACGAAGACATAGAAGAGGATATAAGAGACAAGAGAGAAAAGTACCAAGCATACTTAACCAATACGACAGATGAATTTAAAATAGTGTATAAGCAAGCACTAGCAAAGGTCAGAAAGAAAATTACCCAGAAGAAGAACGAAGCATGGGAGAGAAGATGCGGAAAAATAAACACATATATTGGAGGACGAAAGAGCAGTGAAAGCTGGAAAATACTGAAATCACTGAGACAAAATAAAACAAAAGATCTAATAACCGCAATCACTTTAGATAAATGGGAAGACTACTTTAAACAATTACTAACAGAAGATAGAATAAATTTCAAAGAGAATACGGAAGAAGGGAAAATAAGAACAACAGCATCTCCAATTAGAATAACAATAACGGAAGTAAAACGTGCTTGTAAATCACTAATGAATGGAAAGGCGCCAGGACCGGGAAACATACCAGCAGAACTCATAAAATGTGGAACGCCAAAACTATACCAAGAAATAACGACACTATTTGAGAAGTGCTTGAATGGAGAACCAACACCAGAAGAATGGAACACCGCCCTTATCTCCACTATACACAAAAAAGGAGACAAATTAAACTGTGATAATTACAGAGGGATAGCAGTAACGAACACCTTATATAAAGTATATGGCAAGATCTTGACAAAGAAAATCGAAGCAGAATTCAGTGACAAGGAAGCAGAGGAGCAGGCAGGCTTCCGGGTAGGAAGATCAACAATAGACCACCTACTCGGTAGCCCAAATAATGGAAAAGAAAAGTGCGTTCAATCAAGAGACACACCTGGTGTTTATAGACTTGAAAAAAGCCTACGATAACGTCCCACAAAATAAGCTCTGGGAAGCATTAGAAACAACAAACATAAGTGTAAACATAATAAAAGCCATAAAACGCCTATACCAACAAGCAACAGCTAAAATAAAGATGGGACAAAGATTATCCAAGGGGTTCAGAATAACTAAAGGACTTAAACAGGGATGCTGTTTATCCACGACCTTGTTTAAGATTTACTTAGAGCAAGCACTAAAGCAATGGAAAAAGAAATGCAAAAATATGGGCATACCCTTGACCGGTAGCACTATCTATACACTATGCTTCGCAGACGATCAAATAGTCATGGCACAGGATCAACATGATATAGAATATATGACCAGGAAGCTAATAGAAGAATATGATAAATGGGGAATGAAAGTAAATATACAGAAAACAGCGTACATGTGCATAGGGGGGCAACAACAAGACCTCATACTGGAAGATGGAAGACGCATAACAGAAACAAAGAAATATAAATACCTAGGAGCGCAGATAACCAAGGATGGAACACTAGAGGAAACTATAAAAGACAGAAATATACAAGGTAGAAAAGCAATAGCTATGTTAAACAGGATATTATGGGATAAAACTATATCAAACAAAACCAAACATCGAATATACAACACCATAGTAAAAAGCATTATCACATATAGTAGCGAAATATGGCCACTCAAAGACAGAACGGAAAAGAAATTAATAGCAACAGAAATGGATTTCTGGAGAAGAGCAGCAGGCACATCAAGAATGGAAAGGATACGCAACGACAGAATCCGAGAAATTATGGGAGTAACACATAACATAGTTGAGGATATTAAGGCCAACCAACTAAGATGGTTTGGACATGTACAAAGAATGCCGGATGAAAGACTCCCAAAACAAGTATGGGAATGGACACCACAAGGAAGAAGGAGAAGAGGGAGACCCAGGAAAAGTTGGAGAGAGGGAATTGATAAAGAACTAAGGGAAAGAGAAATAGGAGAGGACCTATGGATGGACAGAGAAAAATGGAGACTGGAAATCGGAAGACGACGGAAGACGTTATAAACCGATATATATATATATATATATATATATATATATATATATATATATATATATATATATATATATATATATATAGTTTAGAATATACAAAGTTGATAATTTATTAATAATATCGATTTTAATACATTTGCATCATTCCATACAAAATAAGGAATCTAATGCATAAACATGAAAGCGTAGAATGAGTTAAAGACGACTAAGACAAATATGTACAAACAAATAATATAAAAATATAGTTAACTTAAATTAAAATTACATAAATTGAAACAATTCGATATAATCGATATGATTTTGATCCAGAAAAATGGAAGACGAATATGTTCTTTGGAAATATTTTCAACCATTACGATCGCTTTGAAACTATTATAAAAGCCAACGATTATCTTTCATTTTATTTTTGGTTATTTACCCTTATCTACTCTGATTATATTCTGTCGAAGAACGTTTGTTTTCCTTGAACAACCCTGAACCGTTTTAGTTTTTATACTATATTTAGTTATTAAATCAGTTTCCATTTTCATTTACAAAAAAAACCGTTTGTAAATTGTCTTTTTGTTTGTTTTCATTTTCGATCAAAAAATTATCTTCTCTCACTAAATAATTGTTATCCACTGGAGGTTGAAAATTTGTGCTTTCTATTAGATAATTACCCTCATCCTCTTCCGATATATAACAATCTATGTCCTCCATTAATTGACAGTTCATATCCTCTTCTTTTGGATGATTTTTCTCCTTCTCATCAAATTCCTTTCTACGTTTTCTATCGAGTGACTTGTATTATCTTTCATTGAAAGATTCGCTAAATGTCTTATTGATTTTTCGTATTCTTTCAAATTTGTTCCTGAATTCTTCCATGGACAAGTTAAGCGGTGTCGAATTATAGCGGGCCATTAAGAAAAAGTCACGCGGATTTGAAATATCGTTTGACGGCGAGAAGCCGCGATGCCGTTCCAAAAAAAGTTTACATGCTCTTTGGCAACCATTTTTATCATTTTCAGTGAGAAGTTTAATGACATCTTCAACATCGTCAATATTATATCTATTCAAATCAGTGTTAAGACTATCAGTCGTTGCGTCAAAGAAAGGGCAGCCATATGTTTTATCAGGTGGAGTCGCAGCTATTATTTTGTCACAGTTAAAACTGTCATATTTGTAATGACCCCCCTCTATCCCGTAATCGTGTCGCAAATTGTACCCGTATAGGAGATCAAACTTGTTATCGTCCTTGATTTTCGTATACAATTTTCTCATATAAGTGTAGCAATCATCAACATTCAAACCGATGTCCTTTAAAAATAACTGATATTGTCGACGGCCAAAGTATTTTAAGTGGCCTCGATGCAACAATGTTTTATGTGTACGGACCATGCATGGAGGAAACGAATGATAAATCAAATTCGATAATTCCTCTAAACTAATCGGTACGATCTCGAGACTGATACCGTCTAAAGCTGTGATTCTAACCACTTTTTCGAAAAAATTACGTAATTCATTGAAACGGGGATCGTAAGAAATGACGTTAAACTTTTTAATCTTTCTCATTCTGTTCTCCAAACCATTAGAGAACAAATAAATCGCCGGTGATTTTAATTCATAATCAGGAATATAGATGAAACCGTCCGACATCAATCGAACATTCATTAAGTCGGGTGCTTCTTGGAATGGTATCTTAAAAAAATCAATATCATATATGTCAGAGATGTTGCGGCACCTGTCGTGCAACGATGGAGTCGCCGCCCACAACTCGTTTGCGAGTTCCAATTTTTCACCGACAGTAAGACGCGAATACTCGATCTTGTACATCGAGAGCCACCGCCTCATATCCGAACCGTTCAGTGAAGATATTCGAGCCGCAAATAAATCAATCTCCCGTTCATACGTCCAACGATATATTTGCTCATCAACGACAAGAAACGATAGGAGAGTGTAGTGTGCATTGTAATCGTTGATGCGACGTTCAATAACTGCGGCGTCTGTTGAAAAGCTAGGTGAATCAATGGAGATAGCATAATCAATGCAATCAAGCGACCGTAACTTGTCGGCAATTATCTGACCGACGTTGGGTGGAACTTCTCTTTCGAGAGAACAGACAATATCCTGAATGGCACACAAAACTAACATGCGAGTAACGCATTCCTGTTCTAATGTATTGAGGTCTACCTCATCAGTCACTGGAGACCAATACATAGACGCATCGTGAAAATACTGAGTACTGTTCATAGTGCTGTGTCAGGATCTTTGCTCTCCTTTTAACTCTGTAATAATAAACACAACTATTAATTTATATGCTGTAACTTTATGCAATTGAAATTCCAACTAGATTAAATTCCAACACTTGTGAAACGTCTGTGTAAGTTCACATAAAATTTTATAATTTTTGCGTCGATATGTGACGATGGATGAAACATGGCTCCATCATTTCACACCGGAGTCCAATCGACAGTCAGCCGAGTGGACTGCACGTGATGAACCGACTCCAAAGCGTGGAAAGACGCAAAAGTCGGCTGGCAAGGTTCTGGCATCAGTATTCTGGGATACTCATGGTATAATATTCATTGACTATCTTAAAAAGGGAAAACCCATAAACAGCGACTATTACGTAGCGTTATTGGAGCGTTTAAAAGACGAAATCGCGAAAAAGCGGCCTCGTTTGAAGAAGAAGAAAGTGCTGTTTCATCAAGACAATGCACCGTGTCACAAATCAATGAAATCGATGGCGAAATTGCAAGAATTGGGCTTCGAATTGCTTCCGCATCCACCGTACTCTCCAGATCTGGCCCCCAGCGACTTTTTTCTGTTCTCAGACCTCAAGAGGATGCTCGCTGGACGGAAATTTTGCTCCGATGAAGAGGGTAATCGCCGAAACTGAAGCCTATTTTGAGGCTTAAGACAAATCGTATTATAAAAATGGTATCGAAAAATTGTATGACCGCTATAATCGTTGTATCGCCCTCGAAGGGAACTATATTGAATAATAAAATGAAATTCTATCAAAAAAAATTTTTTTTCTATGCAAGCCTACGAAATTTTCAGCCCACCTGTTACATAAGGAAATGTATAAAAAGACTGAAAAATAAATAATAAGAGATTCTATTACAAACTTTTGTATTGGAACGTTGTCGACTCGAGTCCTCTCGAGCGATTAATAGTTTTTAAAAACTTATTTTTCGCTATCGGAACTTTAATTGGCGCAGTCGGTAGGATTCTCTCACGAAGTCTCATTGTGCATTATTCAGCTTATTTTTATAACTTAGAGAGAATTCTAACAAAATTAATTTTCGGTAGTGAAATGAGCGCGGACACACAACGGAACTCCGAAAAGATCTCGGCGAGAGGACATAACAAAGTAAGACCTGGGAAATAGCCAAATATTTGACTCCTAAAGGCATAACCGAATAAGACCTGGGAAGCAACTAGCTAGTTAACTCCTATAGGCAACAACCAAGACCTGGGAAGCCATCAATTCACGGACTCCTATAAGCAACTAGTTTGCAAGAAACGAAAATTAAGATTTAATACTTACAGACCAACATTTGGTAACAACAATTTGTTCAACAATAATAATAATCAAAATAGGTTCAATACACCAAAGGCAAACCAACCTTTTAGATTTTACAACCAAATAAATAAACCATTAATCCAGAACTTATGGACACTAGCTCTAGAAATACAAGAAACAGACTCCGACAGACTTTAATATCTGAATAACTCTTTAACCACGACGTAAAGGACCAAATTCCTCGATTTAATAAATCAAAAAGATATGATGACTATTCCTACAAACGTTATGAAAACCCCCCTACAGAATATTCTGATACAAATTTTACCCTCGTTTATCACAGCTACAATCAGACTTAGTAAATCTAAATAACTCTCCAACAAATTTACCATACATATATATATATATATATTATATATATATACCGGACATTAATGCATATTTCCTCATTGACACAGGAAGTTCACGAAGCTTAATAAAACCAAAATTGGCATACATGTTCTTCAAACACTATTTGATTCATGAAAATTTCAAAATACAAATTGCACATGCAACCACACAACATAACCAGATAATAATAATTTCCGCATTCAAAATTTTTCAAACAAATGATCATCATAAATTTTACCTATTCGATTTTTCACCAAGATTCGACGGATTGCTAGGATCAGACATATAAATTCGACTAGGAGCTAATTTGTATCTCCGAGAAAATATAATTCGGACAAGACACACCGACATTCCTATTATTTATGACAAACAAAAAACTTTCGGACAAAATATCAAAATTAATTCTCAACATATACCACCTAGGACTTAAAAATTAGTTATGATACATGTAAACAAAAAAAAAAAAAAAACGGGACAGAAATCTTATAATATACAAATTTCAACAATGGCGTAGAAATACCAGAATCATTAGTCAATATAGAGAACTACACTGCACTTGTACAACTAACCAATTCTAATACGAATCCTGCAAAAATAATAATCAACAAACCTTTAGAAATTCAAATAATAGATTCCCATAGCGTAAATTTTATAGAAAAAATGTAAATAGACCAAGAATTAGATCAGGCTCAAGATAATACTTTAAAATCAAATTTGAAAAACCTCCGATTAGAGCATTGTAATTACGAAGAAAAATCGAGATCAGAAAATTATGCTTAGAATACAGAGACATTTTTTATTGCGAAAAAACTCCCTTAACATTTACTAATAAAATGCAGCACAAAATTTAATTAAACCATAACATACCTACACTTACAAAAACATATCGATATCCCGAAATACACAAAAGTGAAGTAAAGACCCAAGTAAACAAAATACTAGAACAAGGCATTATTCAAAATTCAACTTCACCTTGGTCAAGTTCAATTTGGATATTTCCGAAAAAAATAGATTCTTAAGGGAAAATAAAATGGAAAATGGTAATAGACTACAGAAAATTAAACGAAAAAACAATCGACGATAAATACCTACTACCTAATATTACCGAAAACCTAGATAAACTGGAAAAGGCGAATTATTTTTCAACGCTAGATTTAGCTGGCGGATTTCATCAAATAGAAATTAACCCACAAGACATACAAAAGACAGTATTCTCCGTAGAATCAGAATACTATGAATTTAAAAGAATGCCCTTTGGAGTTGCCAGTTGATATTACCTCAAACGGATTACCTTATACTTAACGAACATCAATATGTATATTCAAATGAAGTGTGTAAAGAAATGCCGGACGGAACATTCTTATGTTATAAATCAAATTTAATCGAAATAAACAAGAACGCACCTTGCGAAATAAATTTATTAACATACATTAACAACAAATCAAATTGTGAACAAATACATGTGAAAATAAACAACATTAACGTATAACAGAGAAATTAGATAAACAGGAGTGAATGTTAATAATGCCGAATGATACGACGATAATACAACAATATGGACTTAACAAAGAGACTACATTGTTAAAAGGGACATACGAGGTCAGACAATTAAGTAATGCGACAAAATTCAAAAATCGAGTATATTTAAAAATTAAGGTACATCGCTGCGATCCCCTTCAAAGTAGTCCCCTCCCGCATCTATACACTTATTCCAGCGAGTTTTCCAGTTTTCGTAACAATCTGGAACACTTCTTGTGGGACCTCTCCGAGTACCCTCGTCACAGATTCTTGGATATCTTCAACGGAGTCAAAATGTCAACCTTTGACGAATTTTTTCATATGGGGGAATAGGAAAAAGTCGCAGGGTGACATGTCCGGTGAATAGGGAGGTTGTGGTAACGTTGCGATGCCTTTAGACGACAAAAACTGAGAGACACTGAACGCACTGTGACAGGGAGCATTGTCGTGATGCAGAACCCAAGTCTTCACGATCTCTGGACGCACTCTGAGCACCCTTTTTCGTAATTTTTCGAGCACATTGCGGTATAATACTTGATTTACGGTTTGTCCAGGTGGTACGAACTCTTTGTGAACCACCCCTTTACTGTCGAAGAAGCAAATCAACATGGTTTTCACTTTGGACTTGCTCATTCTCGCCTTCTTTGGCCTTGGTGCTCCAGGGGACAGCCACTGTTGGCTTTGTCGTTTAGTTTCGGGGTCATATTGAAAGAACCAACTTTCATCACCAGTAATAACTCGATCGAGAAGAGTAGGATCACTTTCAACCTGCTCGAGACAATCTTGAGCGATGTTCATTCGATGATTTTCGTGACATGCACTACTCGCGCGTTGTTACAAAACACTAAACAGCTGGCGAAGAAATGATCGTACGAGGGTGGTCAAGGTCTCAATCGAGAGAGTAGGGATCTGCTATTACGGTGGCGGAGTTACAGGTTCGCAGTGTTACTACAGGCCGAGAAAAAAAATCGGTCGCATTACTTAATTGTCTGACCTCGTATATTGTAATTTTAAATGAATGTGAAATAAAAATAAAAAATAATTTAATCAGAAACTACCAAAGTGTTAAAACAGAGTTTAAGTTTATAGATTTACCTAAAATATAAATTAATTATAAAATTAATAATAATAATGAAGATTTTATTCAAACGAATTTTGAACTAATGAAGATAAACCCCCATTAAACTATCATAAGACAGGTGAAATTAAAGAAAAGTTAAACGAGCAAAATAATAAAATAAATAATTTAAGTGAAGAATCACTAATCTCGAGTAAAATAAACATATGGACTATATTAATATATATATATATATATATATATATATATATATATAATTTTAAGTATCTTGTATAGTAATATTAAAAAAATATATAATGAAACTGAAAACAACAAGAAGACTCAAGGCAAAATGGAAGAAAGAAAACGAAAACCAGGAAAAAGAATAGTTATTTGACGGTTCAATCATGCCACCGCATAATTCAACCTCTAAGGACGAGAGAAGTTAAGATCCCGTTATCTTTGATAAACGGGAACAACAAATCTATATACATAAATTATGTCGACAGGTTATCAATATTAATAATCATTATCATATTACGAAAAACATAAAATGTTAATGTTCTCATTTATATTCATCATTTCTAAATATTAAATAATAAGAGCTAGATAAGGAAATGTATAAAAAGACTGAAAAATAAATAATAAGAGATTCTATTCCAAACTTTGTATTGGAACATTGTCGACTCGAGTCCTTTCGAGCGATTAATACTTTTTAAAAACTTATTTTTCACTGTCGCAACTTTAATTTGCGCTCGTATTTATAACGTAATTTAATGCGATTCATCTTTTGATAAATGGTCATATATCATGTATTTTATGCAAAAAACGCCATTCACCTCACCATATAAACTTGTCATTAAAACCGTGTAAATAGTTATGTAATATATATAATACAGCAGAAAGAATCGTTTTTCGATTTTGTTCAGGTCGCCCTTACAGATCGGAATAAATGCGCAATTTTTCACAGACACGTTTCGATTTACCTGTGCAGGTCAGAATGTGCAGGCAAATCTGTCTGGCTACCGCAACGTGTGTGGCGGGGCGCAGGTTTGTTAACACATGTTTTGGTTTTATTTGTGCAGGTGTACCTATTCAGGCAAACCTATCAGGTCTACTGTAAGGTGTGTGGCCGGCTTTAAGCATCATGCTACACACACTACGGTAGACTTGACCTACTGTATTTGGTAGACAGGTTTGCCAGCACAGGCTGACTTGCACAAACAAACCAAAAAATGTGTTAACAAGCTTTCACCACGCCACACACGTTGTGGTAGATCAGACGGGTTTGCTTGTACATGCGGACCCTGCACAGGCAAACCAGAACGTGTGTGTAAAAAACTGCGTATTTATTACCTGTACAGGCGACCTGAACCAAATCGAAAAACGATTCTTTCTGTTATATCAGATATGTTACATAAACATTTACACTGTTTTAATGACAAAATTGTATTATGAGACAAATGATGTTTGCATAACATAAATGACATAACCATTATCATAAGCGCGAATCAGAATTAAATAATATTATAAACACGAACGCTTTCATTGCGAATTCATTCGCCATTGTAAAATTTTACAAACATAAAATATGTCGACTGAAGCGCAACGTAAAACTATTAAAGAATTCATAGAACTATATAAATCTGAACCATGTATGTGGAAAATAAAGAGTAAAAGAAGTAATGCGAAAAGAAAGAAAAAAATTTGAAAATTCAATAAAATTAGGAGCTTCGGTAGATGATGTTTACAGCACCTAGCGCGTTTTTTTTTTAGTAGTAGTTGTCCTAGCTATCATAGCTATTATAGTGGATGCAAAGTATCAACTTATTTTGGCAGATTTTAGTGCTGTCATATACCAACTGAAAGTACATGTTCATTATTTCATTCGGATGCTAACGTGACCTTTATATTAGATAGAAATTTTAAATACAACCATTTTAAATAATGTTTAAATTCAATACAATTCGAGGTTGTGCCAGCGCTAAGTGCGCTACAGGTACAAGTGCGAGGTACAAGGACCTTTAACTTGTACAGGTGGAGGTACTCGTCCTCAATGTAGTGCTGAGGAGAGCGGAGGATACGATTGAGCAGTAAGTAGATGGTAAATTTGCAGGATAGTATTACGGGAAGGTTAAATTCAATAGAAAACATAATTGCTTATAACCGTAATTCACCTATCCGAGTAACGAGAAATGTCTTATCATTTACGATGGGTCGCGAAAAAACTTGCTCTATAAATCGATATTTTAATTTATTTTATTTATGTTTATTTTTATTATATTTGTTGAATTTTAGCAAAATATGCAGAGTAATTTGAATGATAGTATAAAAGTAAATTGCGGTACCGTTCAAGTCAGGTATAAGGGCGCGCATACCTGTCCTGTACCACAATGGGAAAATAAAGTTCTCTGTTGCGCAGATGAACTGCTAATGGTTATTTCGGGTTTTTCCCTTAATTAAAAATAAATTAAAAATAAGCCGTGCCGAACTGTTTGTTGGCACGTACACAATATTGTATAAAACCTTTGTGCTCCCTTTCCAAAGGCCAAGAAATAAACGTAGTAATAGTTTTTGCAGCGACGCGCTATAAAAGCGTCGCTACCGCCAAAAATATTGAAGTCGCGAGTCGAACGTACTAGAGAGCAGTTGTCGAGCAATCACTCTGTAACTCACAACTTGCCTACATTTTTTTATCAATAAACTCATTTTTATTTTGAAGCAAATTAAACTCTGTTGTTTTATTTGTGTTTCGACCAAATAAATATTCAACAGGTTATGGGCCCAGCACGCTTCCACTGCGCCAGTGGAATTATTATATATTATTTATATATTATAAATAATATATAATAAATATTTTTATTAAATATTTAAAAATATTTTTTGCAACGTGTTATTTTATAGTGTTTGTGGATAATTTTGATTGCATATGGATATATATATATATATTGTTACGAAATTGTTAGTTTTAAGACAAAACAATCCAAGTAGTGCCACCCTGTGTTTAAAAAACGTATGTGACAGATTATAGTGTGGGTGCAAACAGTGTAGTCGTCACACACTTAAGTAAAGTACAGTGGTTTATTACAGGACAGAATATAAACAGTAGATTAGAACGCAATAGGGGTAGTTAGGTGCTAGTCGTGTAACAATACATCACGGCTAATCAACAATATAAATATTCAAATATAGTCCACTAGTTATTATTGTTATTTAGAATTCGTTACATATATATATACATATATATATATATATATATATATATATATATATATATATATATATATATATATATATATATATATATATATATATATGTCAGTATGAAAATCAGACGCGTAGATATGACATGAAGCGCAAGAAACAGCACAAGTATGAGGTGGAAGAACTTGTATTAATACTACGCGAATCTGCAGCCAGTGGGCGGTTCAAAAAGCTACCACCGAAATACAAGATACCATACCAGAATACGGATGTTCTACCCTATAACCGATACTGACTCCAAGATATTTCGGGTGCAAAAAGGACGCAACGCCCCTTCAACTCGCACCGGACCGAATGAAACCGTGGTGTCAATTGGATACAGATGATAAAGCATTCGAAGACGGCTCTGATGACGAAGCATCGAAGCCACAATGTATTAACAGTGTTTTTCATATTAATATGACTCCACATGGTAGTCAGACCAGGAGCGAGGACGTCCCGTGGTATCAGAAAAGGCAGACTGTCAGCCAGGAAATTTCGGACATATAGATCGTGCAATAGTGTGCCTTGGACGACATGGTAACAAGAAACAATGGAAAAGTAACAAGGGGAGTGATCGGGTGGTGAGTTGTGGAGACACATAGCTATTTATTGATAATGTTAATGTTTATAGTAATTGTTGAATAAAACCACGGTCTTACATACAGGTCTGGCCACCATGTTAGTACGTACGTGTATGCACGTATGTATGTTCCTGTGCGTGTGCTTGTGCGTGCGCATGCGCTTGTGCATGTGCGTATATATATATGTGTGCATGTGTGTATATATAGGCCGGTCACAGTAATAGGAAAACTCCCGGTTTTTTGAAAATTTTTCCCGGAACCAAAGCATGAGACATTAATAAAAACCACACAAAACATTACGCACAATCCACACACCACAAATGCGGATCTATACCGAGAGGTAGGGCACCGCACAAAACCATAATCATAAGGCCAAACCCGGCCCTGTATTAAAATTCGAATGAATAAAATTCATTTTTATTTTTATTTTATTTTATTTTTTTTTATTTTTTATTTTTTAATAGGAAAATATGAGCCTGTTATTTAGTTTACCGGACTTGAATAGATGGGGTTAGTTGTTCGATTTGTAAGTCGTTTTATGTATCGTTTTACTACTGGCAGAGAACATGAACATATAAATGATCTCTTATTGGTCGTGCAAAAATTGTATTCTTGGCAAAACAATGTTTAAAATTTCATCTGTTTAATTATGCTGTTGCGCTGTTGGCATACTTCGTGAGAATAAATTTTGCTCGACGTACCTGTTACATTTGTGATGTCCCGAGGGATAAATTATTTTATTGCCCAAGGACGAAAAGCAGGTGAGTTCAATTTTAATTTTATTAACTTTCATTGTTAATAGTTATTTATTGTACTAGTTAATTATTTTTGTATTGTAAAGCACGACTATGGGTTCAAGCAATGGGAATTGGTGAAGAACATGCTGACGCTGCATTAAAAATGATGAGATTATATAACCATCATTTTAAAACAAGCGACTTTACCAATTCCCTACCAAGCCGTTTAAATAGATCAGCCGTCCCCTCTGTGCTTGAAGAGACAGGTATAAAATGTTTTTTATTTGTTAACATAACCTACATTTGTTAAAAATAAATAAAGTGGTTTATTAGATATGGTTTTGAAAAATAACAATTTTTCAAAATCATACTATGTGAGACACAATGATCCAAAAGTACCTTATTTGTTTTTGGGTAGCGGTAAACATTTGTATAATAAGTGTTATTTGAATTTTAGCCACCGTCTGCAGTGTTTCCATCAACCAGTACCATGGAAACACCAATTGCTCCTACCAATGCAGTTGAGATCGATCTGCCAGTAAATGTAAGTATTTACAACTTTAATATTATAATTTATTTTGTAAAATTATAAAAAATTCTATTATAATCATTCAAATTATAGTCACCATCTGCAATGTTTCTGTTATTATTTTGAATGGAAACACTGATGTTATAAGTTAATTTAGTAATTCAAAACAGTACAAAGTTATATGATGTAATATATTTACATTTTGGATCGCAACTTTGGAGGAGCTGTCAGAAATTTCCACACTCCATACAAACTCTATTGAAACGAGTGCCAACAACGAAGCAACGCCTTTAGTAGCTGTTCCTTTCAAAAAATCTCGTGTAAGCAGTTGTTATTCTTTAGCATGACTTATACATCTGACGTTCAAAATCTATTAATTTTATTTCTATTTTAGAAACCAACACTAATATCCCTTCGAGATATTAGGAAACAAATGCGGTTCACGTCGAGTACAGATAAATTTATAAAGATTTTTAAAAAGAAACATATTTCTAAACTCTGAAACGGGTTTGTGCAAAAAATAAAAAAAAAATAGACATTACGAAGCAGTACAGATCACTTAAATTTAGTTTTCAAAAATCTTCCTGGTACAGCCTGAATCTGCTTGGCCTCACAGGTATTAATTTTTCAAATTAATAAATTTTTACATTGTCATTTATTAATTAATAAACAAGTTTATTTTTTATAGCTAGGGGTGTGGCAGATTCAGGCAGATGGTGGACAGAAGAAGAGAAGTTGTTGTGTTTGTCTTCCTGGAAAAGAAGCTCAAAAGGTTATCGTTTATTACGGAAATTAATTACTTTACCATCGATCAATACTTTAAAGACTCTTTTGAGATTGATCCTTTTCAAACCAGGTGTGAACGACTAAATCATGTCGTACCTAACAAGCATGGTCAGTAATTTGAAGGACAACGACAACTTCTGTTCATTAGTGTTTGATAAAATGCCAGTTTATAAGGGATTGTTGTATGACCAACATTCTGATTGAATTACTGGGCATGTTGACATGGAAACTGGATTCATAAGGAAGGAATATGTACATAGTGTTATGGTTTTCATATTGCAAGGTATGAGATGTAGCTGGAAACACCCAATTGCCTATTACTTTTGTCGAAATTAACTTCAGATCATTTATCATGAATGATCATGGAAGTTATTCGGCGAGTAGAGTCAATTGGACTTCGGGCTATGTGCACGGTTTGCAACATGGGATGCAATAACACGAAAGCATTAAATTCCTTAAAATTGAAAAAAGAAGACACCTTCCTTTGGTTTTAATTGTAGAGTAATTTTTACAATATTTGATCCACCCCATTTATTCAAATGCACATGGAATATGCTAATGAAAATTGGTAGATATAAGAAATAAAAAAGATATGTATATATATATATATATGTATGAGATGACAATAACTTTGAAATTTAATGATATCAGAATTATGAGCTGTCAATTTTTTATTGTATTCAAAAAACATGTTCATAGGATATTTATGACAACAGAGTTTGTCATCTTGATCGTCAAAATTTTAAACAACCAAAAACTATTTTTAAAGGGTTTAAATGATTATTTATTATGTCTTTAAGAAAAATAATAGAAGTGTCGTATTCATAAATTATAAATATAATTTTTATTTGATAATATTCATTATTGAGATTATGGCACATGAAATGTAAATGAAAAAAAATATTAACTGAAAATAATAATTGACTTAACTGTTTGTTCTGTAGTGATCTTGCCCTTTCATTGTGGAATGATCCGTGTTTTGCACAATAAAAAAAACATCTTGTGATTTACAGAAAAACAAAATCAAAAAAGAAAACACGTTCAACTTAATAAATATTTTCGAAAAAAATTACTACAAATACCAGGTTACGTCAAAATGTATAACGGAAGACCATGCGAGTAATTTAATTTACTTATGTCGATATTGTCAAAATCTATATATCCGGGTAGTTTATAAATTTTTCAAATATACAGATGATTGAATAAATATACTATCGACCTTATCGACACAACCGAGAGTCTTATCTACGGACACAATCATGACACAACGATCATTAAACAGTTTAGGCTAGCGCATAAATTAATCGTTGCGGATCGGTCAAAAATACGTCTGCCAACCGATTCCGACGCGCTGTGATTCGACCCGCGTTGGCAGCAATGTGCGATTGCACATATATAAAATGTATGAAAGTGATCCATACGGATTTTTGCGAAACAGTACATCTGTCTAATGTGCACTAGCCTTTACTGACAAACATTTTTAAAATTAATGAGAAATTGCTAGCATAGATTGTCAATCTCTCTAGTCCGCAATGGAGATATACTCGTCATATGTGAAATGTGCTTGAAAGTGATTGTTGTTATCATAAAGTAAAAGGGTTGACATCTACGTCTATGAAACGTTAAATGTTATGATTCAATGATAAGTATAACCTCACAAAACCGTAGTGAAAGCGGCGAAACTGTATTCGGTACAAGGCACTAAAAATTGAATACCGATAAAGTATAAGATTTTCGAGACGATTACAAAAAATAGGGAAAAAGTCAGAAGCTCGGGAAGTGGGGATCGGTGAAGTTGTGCCCGCACAGCCCTGGGCACACTAATATAGCGGTTTAAGTATTTTCAATTGTATTGAAACCAAAGACAACCGATAGTCATCTGGCCAGCATGTAATCTTCACAACTAGCTACGAAAGACTAGTTAAAACATATATTTACCAAAACAAGCAGTTGATAGAGATGATTTCAATACCAGCAATATTATTCCTAGGGAACAGTGGGAACATGCGAATAATGTTTGGTAATAGTTTAGGCAAATAGCTAGTGACCTCACCCTGTGTAATTAAAAATTTAATCTATTTTCCATAAATATCAAATTCGAGTCTCATTTTTCTACGGATTGTATATCTAGAAAAGTAAATTTACCCGAATTTTCTGTTTTATGGCGGAATTTTGTTTCATATTGGTTATATATTTTCTATCGATATAAAAAAGATCCCATAAAATTTCTCTAAAAAAATTGTATTTTACAGTATTATTAAATTATTATCAACGAAGACATCCGAAGTTACATGAAACTTTCACAAAGAATTACGATACTAGTATCATAACGACTACAACGAAATGTGCAACTTTATAAAACAACTACTTTCCAATATATCTGTGAGAAGAACACACTTACTGATGTTCAACAATGAGAATGATTATATAGACGTACTAACATATATGTATTACGATATTGAGCGGAATATACATGATACAAGCGAAATGAGTTAAAGGAATGAGCGGGGGCGGAGCCACCGATGGGTCGGTGAACGCAGTAAATAGGGAGCAGAGCTGCATGGTTTCTAAAAAAATTTATAATTTCCTTTTTCTGTATCGAATATAGAGAAGACATCATGGACATATCTTAACCATATTTTTGAAAAATATTTGAAGTTGATTTTTAATTTATATTCAAATTCACCCATGAATAAATTTTCTAGAGGATAGACTGATTTGCTCATGGCAGTACCTCCCATTTGTTAGTAAAATTTATTTTTGATTTTGAAATAATTTTGTTAGTGTTACATATTCCCCTACTGACCCTTTCTCAGATTTATTTTCAGTCGAGAAATTTTTTATTTAGCTTTACACTTGAGAATTGATTTTAGATTGAATACTATTTTGTCCTTTTTTAATTTCACATCTTTGAGTTTGTTTATGGAATAATATGAGTTCTTCACTGAAAAACAATGGAGGGAAAGAATCGTAATCACAACGAGCTAACCGTTACTCAATTGAAACAAGTTGCTAAAAAGTATGGCCTCACGAGTGGTAGTAAGGCCGAGTTGATAGCAAACTGGATGAATGTCTTTTGACCAGAAGCTAAACAGTCTCAGACGACGATGAATCAGATAATAGTGTTTGTAATGCTGTTCGTAGCTTCAGAGAAGCTACGAGGCGACAGAGAGAAATGGAACTGATTATGCGTGAGAAAGAGCTGACTGTGCGAGAGCTAGCAATAGTGCCGCAAGAACTCAAGTGGTTACAACAAAATCGTTTGGTAACTAGATCTCCTGATCGACGCGGTAGTAAAAGGGTGAACTTAAGTTAACTGAAAGAACTTGTAAGCATTTTTGATAGTAGTGTAAACGCTTATGCGAACTGGGAAAAGCAAGTGAAGTTTGTGAAACATACCTTTGCTTTGACAGACGAAAAATCAAAGGTGTTAGTGCCAGGCTGAAAGGAAAAGCGCTCGAGTAGTTCCACTCGAAACCTGAACATTTCGAGATGCCGTTCGACGATCTTTTCATAAATATGAGAAGCATGTACGACCAGGCTACACAGAATAGAACTACGCAAGCAGTTTGAAGAACACGGCTGGAAATTTAATGAAATTTTCAGCGAATACGTACATGAAAAGGTGATTCTTGGCAACCGTGTGCCGATAGACAACGACGAAATGATTGATTATCTGATCGAAGGGATCCCGAATCAGATGATGAAAATCAAGCCAAAATGCAAAACTTCAACAACTTGGAAGATCTAAAAAGGGCATTCGAGAAGGTGACGCTGCGGACGCATGGGGTGCCGACCAACAGTTTCGTCAAGAGCATGACGAAACCAATGGCGTGGGAGGAAAGAGATGGCAAGTCCCCCCAGTACCAACAGCAAAGCGGCTGCTGGTCGAAGTGCGATTTACTGCTACAACTGCTGGAAAGATAGGCATCTGGCAAGATCATGCACCAAGCCAAAAAGGGATCCATCGTGCTATCGATGCCATGAAGAGGGCCACTTTTCAAGAGAGTGCACCAAATCGAAAAGAAACAGCGAATTTAATGTAACTTGTATAGAAAAATCACGTATAGAAGACGATGTCTTTCGGGATAAAGTGAGGTACGAACTAGTTCTTGATAGTGAACTATTTGAATTTTATTTAGAAACATTACTCGACACAAGTAGTCCAATCTGTTTCATAAAAGAAATGTTTGTTTCACGGGACACGGTCACAAGTGTGGGAAAGTATAACTTTCACAGTATTGATAAATCGGAGATGAAAATTTTAGGTGAAGTTCGGTTAACGTCGACGATATTTGGCAGAAAACTTGATATTGTTCTTCGTTGATAATAATACCATGTTATCTCCTGTTGTTCTAGGTCAAGACAATCTAAATGAGTTGGGTTTTAAATTGAAGCGCAATAGCCAGGATAACGCGAGAGTAAGTGTGCATTTTATAAGTGAGGCGCGAAATATTGTAAATACCGATGTATCTGGTGAGAAAGATGGTCTAACTGATGAATTAAAAATTAATCAGGATATTCCAGTTAAAATTCAAAATGATGTAATCGAATTGTTTAGGCGAGAGAATGTTTTCCCGGACCGACCGAAAAAACCAGAAATTAACGAAGAAATTAAACTCATTTTGAAAGACCATCAACCATTTCATTTTTCTCTGAGAAGGCTAGCGTACGTGGAGAAGTTAGACATTAGAAAAAACTGGATGAGTTATTAGATAAAAAGATCATTCAACCAAGTGAATCTGGTATGCATCACCAATTGTGTTCTCTAAAAAAAAAAAAAACGGTGAGACGCGAATGTGTGTGGATTATAGGACATTGAACTCTTATCTAGCTCGCAATAATCATCCGATACCGGTTATAGAGGATCAGATAGATTTATTAGAGGATAAAAAGTATTTCAGTGTATATTAGATTTAAAAGACGGTTTTTATCATGTGAGCGTGGCCAATGAGTCGGTGAAGTATACCGCGTTTGTTACGCCTTTTGGTCAGTTCAAGTTTCTAAAAATGCCATTTGGTATAAAAACAGCACCCGCTAGATTCATTCATTTAGTGCATAAAGTGTTAAAAGATTTAATAGATAAGGGCGAAGTGGTAACGTACATGGATGATTTCATGGTGGCTACAGTGACTATCGAGGATCGTTTACAAGTGTTGAGAAACATTTTTAGACTGTTCGTGAAGAATAATCTTACAATAAGAGTTGATCAGTGTAAAATTTTGTTTACTGAGATTGAATTTGTAGGTAATCTGGTTTCACAGAAAGGGATACGTCCGACGAATAGCGGAATTGAAGCAGTAATGAACTTTCCAATTCCAACTAGCGTTAGGGATGTATGAATGTTTGTAGGGTTAGGCTTATTCTTTCGTACATTTATAGAGAACTTTTCCATAATAGCTAAACCATTTTATGATTCGTTGCGTAAGGATGCGAAATTTGCATTCGGCGAAAAAGAACTTGAGGTATTCGAGATTCTCAAATGTAAATCGACAGAAGCACCAATTCTGTCAATTTATAATTCGCATGACGAGACAGAGCTGCATTGTGACACAAGTTCTTTAGGTTACGGAGCGATTTTAATGCAAAAAAAAGCCGATTTGAAGTTTCATCATGTGTTCTACTTTTCGAAAGGAGTGCCAGAGTCTGAGAGTGAATACCATAGTTTTGAATTAGAAACCCTTGCGATAGTGTATGCGATAAAACGGTTTAGGGTTTATTTATACGGCATCAAGTTTAAAATAACTACCGATTGTAATTCTTTGACTGTAGCTCTCAAAAAGAGGGATATTAATCCGCGTATTTGGGGATGGGCTTTAGATTTACTAAATTTCGACTATGACGTACATCATAGAGAAGGTAAGAAAATGTCTCATGTTGACGGATTAAAACGAGCGAACGGTACTTTGGTTGTTAAGGATAATTATTTTGAATTAAACATGTCATTAAGTCAAGAAAGCAATTTAACAGACAATATTAATGAATTTTTGAAAGAAAAGTGTTCTAGGCGAACGGCCGAGGACGGCCTATTGTCCGGATTGGCTGAACTGTAAGAATCTGTGCGAACATGTGTGTGTATGTATGAATGGGTAATTAAGAATGTGCTAAGAAATAAGGGATGCGACCAGGATAGTCGGTGTGGCAACGGGCGACATGCGAGCAGAGTGGTCGATATACCGACGTATGGCGGATGCGAGCATGGTGATCGACATGGCGACGGACGCAAACAGGGTGGTCCAGATGGCGAAATGAGAAATACGAGCGAATGGCATCAGCGGGAGTCGGATATAAGTTAGTCAGTTGATCTAGAGGCTCGGGTGGCGAATGATGTGTTGGTTTAGCGTGTAAACTGTATTATTGTTGTGTATTAATGTTATGTGAGTTTATATTGGCTTATTTTAATAAATACTCCTTACATTTCAGAAGTAGGATAATTGTGACAATCTAATGAGACTCCTTACAGTAGTACATTTTTGATATTGTAGAATTAGGAGCCGATAGTTTGTATTTTTGTTCTTATAATTGTTCCGCATCCTTCAATATCTTTTTTATATTTTTTAGCATTCTGTATATTTCTTTTATATCATTCTGTATATTTTTCGAATATAGCATTTACTTAACATACCATTTTTTTCATAATAACCTACCTTATTTAAAATGACCACTGCATTTCCCTTACCTTCTTTAAGGTAGAAGCAGTCTTTGTGTTGAGAGTTCTAATAACTTAGTGGTTTTTGTTTGTAATATTCTTTATATATTTTCCTTTCAATTTCAATGTTATTCTAAATTATTTTTTAAGATGTTTGTTTCCTGATTTGTATATTTAATTCAATTTTCAATACTCTGAATTTTTTCTTGGAGATTTTTGTAAATTTAAATTACGGCTTTTCTCCAATAAATTCAGAACTGTTAAAACTCTCTTATGATTGGTTAATAACTAAAGTTTTTTCTTTATATTTATTTGTTTTCGTTATCGTTTGGTTTTTATTTATCATTTTAATTAATTTTTATTCAGTGCTCTTATTTTTCATTTTATGTTCTATAAAAAATTTAGTTTCGCTATTGAAATTGTTCCATTGTGCGTATCGTATGTTGTCAGTTGCAAGTGCAAAGAATAAAATTCTAGTTTTAATTTGCTTAGTGTTCTAATTGACACCATTTGAGTTTCATGAAGTTTAAAACTTTTTGGCTGTTTCTACATATGTTGTTCTCTTTAAAGAAAGAGTTTGTGAAATTTAAAAACATCTTATTTTTTTCACAGTCAATGAAAAATTTAATGTCATTTAATTAATTCAATTGTTTTTAATATTACTGTACATTTAGTTGTGTTGATCGGAAAGTAATTTTATCACAAAACAGTTCTGACACTGGCTAAATTCACTTTCACAAAAGAATTCTTTTTCACCCCACAAACCACACCAAAATTTTTCGAACAAAAATATTCAATAACTTATTGATTATTTTTGACAGTCACTTATGCACAATTTAACAGCAACACCATCATTATCAGATTGAAAATAATAATTATACAGATATGTGAATAAATAAAACATTGTTCCTAATAGACATTATTTTCAAAAATGAATGAAACCTATATCGAAGTTCATGACATCTACTATATGAAATAAATTATTTACTAGTAAACAGAACGCAGATCCACTGAAATTAATAGTTTCTATTATGAAGGAGATATATACACACACATGAATTACTGAATTATGAGATCTATGTTATTTATAAAACAAAATTTATTTAGGAAAATACACTGATGAAATATTTTTAATAAGGACAATCTGCAACTAAGACTTAATAAAATTCATATTTTTTTAATATGCTTACACAAAAAATATTTATTTCACTGTTTAATATTTCCATTTAATAAGGAACTAAAAATATTTTGTTTTTCTTACTCATAAAATGTATGTCTTTTTGGTCTTTGAGAATGTCAGTCTAAATAAAAATTGGTTAAAAAAAAGTAATCATTTGTATTAAATTGTACTTTATTTTTAATCATCTAAATTAAAAATTTGCTCTTTTAATTGATACACATCTACGAAAAGTAATGGCAGTTGACATGAGTTCTTTAGAGAATTAATTTTTAATTTAATATATTTAGCTAACTTTTTATATTTTCCACCTGCCTGTCGTTTGAAAATTAAGTCAAATATTTCACATATAATTAACTTTAAATTTGTGCCTAAAATAAATATCTTATTTACAATTTATAAATAATATCTTATTTGCAATTTATTAATCTTATTAATTTACAAAATCATGCATATCTTCAGGTATACTTAAAATTAAAATTTGAGAAAAATAAAATTAATTGCATTAATATATAATTATATCTTAAAGGAATATGAATTTCAAAAAAATAAAGAAATTAATGCATTTACTTACATAACAGTGACTTGGAGCATCTACTGTTGTCTATACTTTGTTCAGTATTAATAATTTTATCATATCCTATTGCTGAATAGTACTCCAAAATATAATTAATTACTGCTATACAAACATTTTTATTTACTTTTTGTCGATATAAACTTGTAATTGCCACCTCCAATTTTACACATATTATAAACATACACTTGGCAAAATTTTCAAATAGTTTTTGAATAGAATTTATTTTAGCATCAAATAACACTTCTTTAAAGTGTATATGGTTGCGTTTGATACTAATAATACTTTTTAATATACTACAATTTTTAGAAATACATATATATTATTTATTCATTTTTCCTTCACATACATATAAATATACATACAAACACAAATATATATATATATATATATATATATATATATATATATATATATACATACATGTTAATTATGGATAAGCATAATAAGATTCATAACTCTACAATTACCTGTATGATATATGTACATTATTAAATAAAAGTTATAATAAAAAATATTTAATTTGTTTTTTCATATTTCACTCTTTGCACATTAAACACAAGATTTGAAAAATAATTCTCTCCTGCTTCAAGAAGCCTTTAAATTTATTAATTTATATATATTTTTTTTATAGTGATTAATCCCACTTACTGAATTTTTTTAGTTAATTACCGCAATTTAAGAATATTTGTGAAGTTTATACAAATTAGAAATAAATTTTGCAAACAAAATTTATTGTCCTGAAGAAATTTAATTGTTCTCCAGGCAATATAAGATTATGTTAATTAGGACATAACTCGAAAACCTTATATATATTATATACTTATTTGAATGTTAACACAAAAGCAGTATAGACGCATGCATGCACACACACATTTAACTTACTTATAATTTCTCCATGTTTCATAATTCTGATTCCACACATTAACATAATATTTCCATTTCCAATCTTCCTTTGGTAATTGCAACTTTTTTGTTACCTCTTTTGAATTCATATTATAAATAAATCCAGCAAAAGACAATTCCACATCATTATAATTTGGTAAGTTACTAAACACTTTGTCTTTTATTTTTTCTTCTTTTGTCATTATATTAATAAAACTAAAACAAATAAGTAAATGTATGTGTATGTAGTGTGTGGTGTGTGTGTGTATATATATATATATGTGTGTGTGTGTGTATATATATGTATATATATATATAGAGAGAGAGAGAGTCCTTGATAATGTGGTTAATTGATGCAATGTGTTTACTGTATATTTCAAAATCACATATATTAAAGTTAAAAACCAGTGGTAAAAATTTTATTAGGTGTGAAGATAAGTTTTGTCGTTTTTTAATACATGTATTTCTATGCATTGTTGATTATTAGTATTAATCCTACCTGAATAAAACTAGTTTGTCAACTAGATCAGCATATGATAGATTACTCAGGTAAGGCATAACGTATACCAACTTAAAATGTTCAATAGAAAATCAGCTACAAAATGAGACAAATATGCAATATGGAGATACATATTTCTAGAGAAATATGTCAATCATTTAAACATTATTACATTAACAGAATTGATATAAACATAATTAATTAATATCAGTTAACTGTACATTACAATGAAAAAATACATTTTTAAATAATTAGTTTTTAAAGTGTAACTTCTTTAACTGAACTGGGAGTAAATTTTCAATGCCAAGACAAAAATTCATTACGGAAATTGTTACGACGTGGAGATAATGGCTCATGCATAGACGGCAGAAGCGAGTGAAGGCTTAGTTAACGTTACGTTCATAGATATGACTGTTACACAATCCCAGTTATTTAGTGTTGCAGTAAATTGTAAGAGAATTACAGCAGCTTCATTCCATTCATCTGGTATAGACATGATGTAAACATCTTCACGAGATTTTTTCTGTATTTTCTCATAGTATTTTAATATTTGCTATTATTCCATCATTTCCTGCTGCTTTTCCATTTTTCATAATCTTAATTTCATACACTATTTTTGGCAATACAGGCTATACATCTTTTGTAAATGTTATTTCATCTTTGGCATCATTATAAGTGTATTTATATAATAGCATGTAAAATTCCTCTAATCTGTGATGACAGCTCTGTTGAAAGTCCTGCTGCT
The DNA here is from genome assembly GCA_034766995.1 of Acanthacorydalis orientalis. Classification (NCBI taxonomy): domain Eukaryota; kingdom Metazoa; phylum Arthropoda; class Insecta; order Megaloptera; family Corydalidae; genus Acanthacorydalis; species Acanthacorydalis orientalis. The sequence continues at coordinate 21,786,548 of CM068315.1, read as the reverse complement.
ATTTTCTAATTTTAAAGTAATGATTATTTCTTTCCAACCATCAAACTTTGTTTCATTTTTTGAGTTTTCTTGATCAGTTCATTGTTATATTTTTGAACAACTTCTTTTACCCATTTTTTTATTTACTTAGTTCCACACATTCAGTTTTATCTTTTAATCTGTCTATTATTTTCATTTCTCTTGGTGTGGTGTGTGCATGTATGTGTGCGAACATATATATGTGCATATGTATGTGTGCATGTATGTTTTCTGTACCTAGGTTTTCAATCAGCAAATATATCTATCTTCTATATCTAAGAGTTTATTAACTATTATATGTGACTAAATACACAAATTTGTTAATACAATTTGTAGTATGCAATACATGAGAGCCAAAATATGAAAATAATACTTATTGGAAGAAGAAATGTTAAAATATGTAAATTATTATTAATTTGATGATAAAATGCACTCAAATGCATACTTCAATACTAATGGTATTGTTATTAAAATTAATATTAATTCAAGTGGTCGATGAAAAATTCACTTGTGTATATTTACCAAAATATACATTTACAACTGTTGTATTATTCAAATACTGAAAACATTTTTGTAAATACAATTTATTTTTAGTTTACATGTAACACGCCTACAGATGCACGCAAGCACACACACATATAGAAAAATATAGTTACATAAAAATTAAATAGTTACTTACTCTTCAACAGACTGTTTGTTTGTACAAACAAAGAAATAATCATCCAAATAGCGATGTAATATGCAGGGTTTCGATTTATTCACTAAATCTGTTAGGTATTTTATATCAAAGTCACATCTAAAATAAATCATAATTTTTTGTACTTTTAAACAATCATTAAGGTATGAACCAAAACCTAAGACTATAAATATCATACTATTAAATACCATACTCCTTAGATTCTCAGTGCATATTTTAAGAAAAAAAAAAACTAATTTTATACAACACAAATAAATGTACATTAATTTCATTTTAAACAGTTAAAACTGAATTAAAGAGGCATTTTAATTTAAAGAAATATATTTCACATCAAAGTAAATTATCTTCACCTGTATAATTCACACAAAGGAGTTGATATCTTTACACCTTGTAATAACCCATGTTTCCACATATAAAGATGTGATTTTGCAGTTTTCTTTTCTTTAAGTATGCGTTCTCCATTTCTTATAATAGCTTGAAATAAATTTAAATTTATTTTTAAAATAATAATATAAATATATTACATATATATATATATATATATATATATATATATATATATATATATATATATATATATAAAACATACATTTTTTTTTAGTATGAAGTTTTATAATAGGTCTTTTCAGCAGATGCCTAATGCGATTAAAGGAAGTCTGAAAATTATTAAAAATAATCATTAAGTTCAGTCCAAAGAAAGACGAATGTTAAAAATTTCACCTTTTAACAAAAGTCTGATATAAAGTGGCTAACAGTTGATTCATATTGCTATCTTAGTTGAATCAATTAATAACAACTTTATCAAAAAAATATATCACAAATTAAAATATTCAAATGTTTCTGTGTGGATAGGTCTTTATAAACATGAATTTATGGTTATACATGTTTATATATATATATATACACACACTAATACATACATACATATATACATATACAGATATACACACATATACACACACACATGTACATACACATATACACACACATATATATATATATATATATATATATATATATATATATATATATATATATATATATATATATATATATAGTGCAGTGTATAATTATAAGCTCACCTTCTAATTCTGGAAAATGTAAAAACTGAAGCAACAGAGAGTAATTCGAATGTACACAATTTATGCAGAGGAAATTATAAGTCATTAAAATAATGGAACAGTTAGCAGTACTTTAAACAACGGTGATTTTGTTTGATAACTGAATATATATATATATTATATATATATATATATATATATATATATATATATATATATATATAAGGAAATATTCTTAAATAATGTATTATTGTGATACCAAAAATTGCCTTATTTAAAAAAAAAAGATATAAAAACTCAGTACATAATTTGATCATGTATTGGATACACCTAATCAGAATTAGTTATATATATATATACACAAAAAACATTCTTAAATAATGTATTATTTTAATATCAAAAATTGTCTTTTTTTAAAAAAAAAGAAAGAACAAATAATAGATTTTAAAAATACAGGACTATCTCAAAGATAGCCAAATACATAGTTCTCAATTTGTTCTAAAAAAAAATGTTATGGCAAGAGTTTAAAAATTACTGTAAAACTAAAAGATCTGGTACACCTCTTAAGATAACTACAACTGCAAATGTACAATTTTGAGGGAAATTTCAAAAACAGCATACTTCATCGATGGTAATACAAAAGGTGCAACCTAGATTGTAATCAGTTTGGAGAGTATATGGATAACTAAATGTATGAACTACAAACACCTAAAATTCCAAGTTGAACCACCATTAAAAGATAGCCAGAAAATACCATATTTAAATTTCGCAGAAAAATTTGTTCCAAACAGCAATTTATGGTATTATATTATTTTGAACAAGCTTCATAAATAAATGCAATTGGATACCAAAAAATTTTGAGGAATATCTTTCACTATTTATTAATATTTTTTTAACAGGATAATGCACTTGTGCTACCACAAATTGATTGAAAAATTTCAATATTACAACATTTGATCAGCATTAATTCTGAATTTAAAAACCGGTTGAAAATTTGTGGGAATAATTGTTAGATAATTAGTCAGCTTGGAAAATATCCCAAAAAAACATTGAAAAATTTTGTGTCAATTATACAACAAATATATATATATATATATATATATATATATATATATATATATATATATCTGTAATTAAAAATAATGATTCAGAAATAAATGATAAATTTAAATATAGCTTTTTAAAATTAGTTTAAAGATTAAATGTAAAAAATAGCAGAATTAAAACCTGGAGTTTATAATTTTTCCCATGTTGTATTTCAGCTATTAAACAAAATCACCATTATATATAGTACAGCTAAATGTTCCATCAATTTAATGACAGGATCCCTCTATTTCAATAGGCCCTGTTATTTCTATCCATTAGGATTACTCTCTATTGCTTTTGTTGTTACAATTTGTAAATTTACACGAGTTTATAATTATTTATAGAACTGTATGTATTTACATATATACATACATGTGTGTGTGTGTGTATATATATATACACATATATAAGGTCACTCCCTGACTGAGGTAAATGGATCGTTCCACAGAGTATTATATAAGTCAATATATACATACGTTGGATCATACTTTAGACTAGTCTTCTATGTACTCAACAATAATGTCACACTTAAGGGTAAACATTAAGTATAGGTACATGGCAAAAACAATCCCTGACATTCATGTAATATCAAATGCATTAACTGCTGTATACAGTACTGAATATTATTGTATAAAATAATAATAAAATAAATTTTAAAAATCATGTAAAACTTTATTGTAAATACATCCTGTTCTCTACTACTTCACAGTCCATACATGAATGAAGGTAGCATTCTTGCCTAGCTAACATTTGATGCACACTTCGGGTGACTAATGAAATTGTTGCACAGAAAATTAATGAAAGCACAATAAAAATAAGCCAATTTTACTTTGATGCACCGTTTTCACCTTAAAGTAAAATTAACTTCATGCAAAGAAAATTTGTATCTGCTGACTAAATGTTTGTGATAAATAAATGATCATTCAATGTTTACAATGAATTTTAAAATAAAATTTTATTTATCAAAGTAGGTAATTACGAGTCTATGTAAGTTGGGAAGCATCTGAGTGTTTGGATATATATATATATACACACACACACACATATATATTAACTCCTTTCAAAAACATACTTATTCTTCGCCATGCATATTAAAATAATGGAAAAATATGTAAAAATGAAATAATACATTAAAAAATTGAAAAACAAATATCTGAAAAAATGAATTTAAAAATCAGAATCTGAATATTCCATATGTAGAACCTCAATTTTGGTTTATATACTTCAAAGACTACTATATCACTGAACCCTGCTTTTTTTTAGATATTCAGAGTAATAAAATCATAAATTTGTCCTTGCATACATGTTTAATACAAGGAGAGATAAGAATTAAATGGTTGCACAAACATAAGCTACAGATATAATAAATATCTCGTAATGTAAATAGAACAGTTTAAAAGAGAAATTCACTGGACATATCACATAGAAAGAATAAACAATACATGGCTAATACTGCTAGTAACAGGCTATTCTTAATAGTGTGTGAATTATAATTTCTGATCCGATTTGGTGTAGAATTCATGGGCTTATTTAGAGACAAGTTCATAGGCTGTCATGACACCGAACTACATTATTTCGATTAAAGAAAAAAGCTTTTATTCAACAATAAATGATTAGAAACTATTGTTTAAATTAACTATTACATATATATATATATATATATATATATATATATATATACATAATATTAAAAAAAATTGGTCATGTCTTTTGATGTAAAAACAATTTTATCTATTTTACAACAAGCTTAATTTCTAGTAACTATTTTTCAACTTGACATAAAAGTGTCACATTCTTTATAAATAAATTTTATTGTAGAATTCAATTACCTTCGATGTTGGTCGAATTAAGGAAAATCTTAATTGTAACACATTCAGTAGACGATCTGAAAAAATGAAGGAAAATATTATATAAAACATGTTAAATATAACAAAAAAAATACAGAAACGATAAATTCACTTTCATAAAATACTAGTAACAGAAAAAAAACCCAGTTAGTTTATTTGAATTATTTTATAAATATTCTATTGTTTCAAAACACAAATGTATATGACTGATGGGTAAAAGTATAACTGATTTACTTATGTTTATCATTACATAAATATTTTAGTTTGTTGTTTTCTAATACAAATATAATAAATAAACTACAAACCAATTTTAACAGAACCAAATGCATCCTTTATGTCTAATACTGCACCATAAATTTGTTTTCCATCAGTGTTTTCTACAAATGCTTTCCAAATCAGATGCATATTTCCAGTACTGGACAATGAATTTAATTTTATTAGATTATAAATGTCATCAATTAACTTTTTCTGTTTGCTTTCATTCATTCTTAAATATCAAATATATTTCATATTATTTTCTCATATCAGTTGTGTTGACCCATAAATACGAATGTGTATATGTGCATTCATATGCGTGTGTGCATGTATGTGTGTGTATATATATATATATATATAATGTATACACACACACAAACAATGTTACAAATGTTTACCTGAGATCTATGTTCACAATGGGCCTATAACCAATTAACTTTTTATTTTTGGGTCTAATTATTAATTGGGGGCAAAAAATCCTTTTTTTAATAACAAGTGGATTAATACGCTGAATATCACATTTTTTAATCATCGTTGTTAACTAAAATTATATTAATATGTATAAAAATATATATATTTGTAATAAAATAATTTGATCAACAACTTCTATATTATTTACACTGATTCACTTCAACATTTTGAACACACATTTGTTTTGAATTGATTTACATAAATTTAATTGTTAATCTCTTAACATTCCTTACATAATAATTCAATAAAATTAAATAAATAGTTACATACAATTCTGCTAAGCCATATTTGCCATGTACTTTTCTTAATATATAAAAGATCATACTGATTTAGTTTTATACATTTTAAAACACAGAAATACGATCGTATAAGCTGTTTTACTAATTTGTCCAAGAGCCACATCACTATCTAAAATAAATACATTCCAGTTTTGGAACTGTCGTTACACAAAGATTTATTGAAAAGTTATACCAATCGCAGAATATCAATTTTCACTTTCGTATTTTTGATTATCGATAATATTTTAATTTTTTTTACATCCCAACCTTGTAAGACATATTTATTATGTATGCATTCATATGAAGAGGAGTAAATAATTTTCTTTATAAATAATATAAACATCCGGTAATTATTACATCCTCCAAAGAATTCCATCGGCACAATTTTGGTTATTTTCAGTGTAATGAATTCGAAAACCTAAAGTGAATAGAAAAACATATAAAGAATTTTAAACATTTTTTCTTAACTACTGAATAATAAAATGTTCTCAAGCACTCTATATTTCCTTAACATAAGTCAAGAGAAGGAATGGTAAAAACTTTCTAAATAAAAAATACACACCTCACTTTTTGGAGTTTTTTGTATAGATGTATCTAAACTTGGTCTACAATTAAAATGCTCATTACAGTTAAGAAGTATCTGCTGGAAAATTGGTATTAAATCTTCAAATACACTTTCCTTCTGCTTAGCTGTCAATTTAACTTTACACATATTAAATATGTTTTTAATTAAAATACATGCTACATCAGGATTTTTGCACTTCTTTTTGAAATTGTGGGTAATTTCATATTGTGAATATTTAACATTCAAATAAAAATAATTCATTTTACTTGAAATTATAACTGCAAGACAATACAATTCAAACTTCATTTAACTACGTACTCAGAACAGTTTCAACCATGTTTCAACGGTCAAATCAGTACATATGTTTTGCCGGATATACAAACTTTTTCCCTATGGTTAATACAGGCCGGTTACATCATCTATGGTTACATCGTTGTTCGATTTATAAGTCATTTTATGTATCGTTTTACTATTGGCAGAGAATATGAACATATAAATGCTCTCTTATTGGTCAAACAAAAATTGCCTTCTCGGAAAAACAATGTTTAAAATTTCATCTGTTTAATATTGTTTGTTATTATTGTTTGCATGCTTTGTAAAAATTAATTTTTCCAGCGTGCTGTTTTATTTGTAATGTCCTGAGGGATAAATTATTATTTTATTGGCCGAGGACGAAAAGCAGGTGAGTTATATTTTAATTTTATTAACTTTTATTGTTAATAGTTATTTATGTGTAATTATATTTGTATTATAGAGTACGATTATGGCTTCATGTAGTGGAAATTAATGAACAACATGCTGATGCGCATCAAAAATGAGATGTGTAGCCATAAATGTATGTGTAGCCATCCTTTTAAAACAAGCGACTTACCAATTCCCTACAAAGCTGCTTTTAATAGTTCAGAAAGGTCACTTTAGTGAAAACGCACTGTAAAAATTCAAATTTCTTGCTAAATCGATTAATTACAATGTAAAACGTGATTTAGGTTTTAGAAACAAAACAAATATATTTATACTGTGAAACGTGTTTGTGGAAAAAATAAAAAAAATATAAAAGCGTTGTTACGAAGGTAGTGCAGGTCATTTGGATTTAGTTTTCAAAGATGTTCCTGCTACATCCCAAATCTTGTTGGCCTCGCAGGTACTAATTTTTCAAATTAATAAATGTTTACATTATTGTTTATAAATTTATTTTTTATATTTGTGTTAAGGGTGTGGCAGATTCAGGCAGATGGTGGACAGAAGGAGAGAAATTGTATTTCTGGAAAAGAATCCCATAAGGTTATTGTTTATTATGGAAATTGTTTTACCATCGATCAATACTTTAAGGACTCTTGAGATTGATCTCTTTGCAACCAGATATAAACGACTACATCATGTCGTACCTAACAAGCATGGTCAGTAATTTGGAGGACAACGACAACTTCTGTTCATTAATGTTTGATGAAATGCCAATTCGTGAGGGGTTGTCGTATGATCAACATGCTGATAGAATTACTTATCTCATTATTAACTTATAAATTCCAGTTTTAAAATTAATTAACTATACGTAGAATTACATCTAAAGAAATTCAAAAGTACGGAAAACCCTACCTTTATTTAAAAGGATTAGATGTCAAACTTTCTTCTATTATTCAGTATCAAAAGATCCGAAAATATTTTAATTCATAGTTGTAAACTGATAGTTTAGAACCTTTAGTGTTGTAACAAAAGAAATTTAAACTGTAATACCTGGCATTGTAATTGTCATGCTTCCGTAAATGATATATAAATTGGCTATGCTATGTGCTTATTGAATTAGTCTCCAGTATCAATACTTACCAAGTATATAATTGTATTCACGATCGAAAAAAAAATTTAAATTATCAAATAGACCTCTTTTCAGTTATTATTTAATTATTAACCTGACTACTAAATTATCAAATAGACCTCTTTTCAGTTATTATTTAATTATTAACCTGACTACTCGTCCATCGGCTATGTTTGAACAATGTTTGGAACGAATATTAGTCGTTCCCACAATGACTGTTTAGAAAATACAATTAAAAAATCACAGATACTACATCCGAATTTTTCTCACAATAATTATATTTACAATACAAGTTTAATATAATCTATCTATATATATAAATAAATATTTGTACCAAGTTGAACAAATATTGAATAAAATATAAACCATTATTATTAATGATGACATCCAAAGTTACACAAAAAATTATGATATTAAATCACAACAGCAATGTATCGTTGGGATGTGCTAATGCATTGAGACACGTGTTATTAGTTCGAGTGCGAGGTATGAGATCATTTTACTCAGGCTGGGTACGGGTGCTAGCTTTGCGAGAAGGGGAGCAGAAACACAGTTTGAGCTTGGTTTGACAATCAGATTTCTACAGGAAGTTCGGCTCGGGATGCGGGTGAGGCCCGCGCCCCAGTTTAATGGATTGGCTCAAAAGACACCATTCTTTTGAGCCAATCCATTAAGTAATTCAATTTTCGACTTCTTTGTAGTTATGGAAATGTGTATCTTCCAAAGCGTGTTGCATCGATCGGAACAGATTGTAATCGCTTAGGGTCAGGCCCGAAGAATACGCTGGGTGCGGAAGAACCTCCCATTCGAGCTCCATCAGTGTTTGTTTCACAGCTATAGCAACATGGGTTTGAGCGTTGTCATAGAGAAGAATCACTTTGCAATGATTTGTAAAAATTGATGATCGTTTTTGCATCAAATTATCATTCAAATGCTCCAGTTGTTGTCGATAACGTTTGGCGGTAATTGTTTCCATCGGTTTCAACAGCTCGTTATACACGTCACCCTTCATAGCCCACCAAATATAGAGTATTGCTTTGTAACCGTGGATGTTTCGTTTTGGTGTCGATGTTGATGGTTGGCCAGGATCAACCCATAATTTCTTGCATTTCAGGTTGTCAAAATAGATCAATTTCTCATCGCTGGTCATGACACACCACAAGAAAATGAGTTTCTATGAAAAATGTGTTAAATATGTTCTAAAATAAATTATTTTACATAATTTTTTTTATTGTACTAAAGGGCTCTCTCCCTCTATCCGTTACTCTCACTGAAATCCCGGTGGTTCCGCCATTGCTCACACCACCAATTTGGTTTGCTTACTCCCCCGACTTGCTTCACTCGTATCGCATATATTCGCTCAATAACGTTATATATGTATATATATATATATATATACACACACACGTTATAATAATATGGCTATATAATCATTCTTGCTGTTGAATGCTATTGACTGGGTTTTTCTCACAAGTGTATTGCGACGTTTTATAAAGTCACACATTTCACTATAGTTATGATACCAATATCATAATTTTTCATGAAACTTTCGATGTTATCATTAATAATAATGTAATATAAAATATCTAGACATTTTTTTTATATTACGTACATTTTTTGAATTTTTATGGAACATTTTTTTATATATAAATAGAAATTATAACATATTTTCAGTAATTAAAATATAAAATAAAAAGGTACAAACACTAAGTAGTAGTGTAATATGTTTAACATATTTTTTAAAAAACTAAGAAAATAATTATGAAAGCATGTTAAAAACAATTATTAAGCTATGTACATAGTATAGTGATAAGTAAATGATAGAATAAAGCAGTACAAAGTAATGTGAGCATGATAAAACCTACATAATGTGGAGTGCAATTTTGTAGAATCAAAAAAGTATTGACAAAAAAAAACATGCTTTTATTTATGATATTGATAAGCAAAGAAATGAATCAGTTAAGTTTGATTGTTATGTTCCAATTTTTGTTCAGCATTAAGTTATCTATAAAACCAGGGCAGCCAAAGTAACAGCAAAATATGTGCATGGTACGTCGTCTGTGTAGCGAGGGCCTGAGGGGCCCATGCTTGCTTGAGTTCCAAGCGATATACGCTCATGGCTCGCGTTTCTCGTATTTCCTGGGGTGTTGCTGGGTACGGAAATTCTTTGAGCATGCTATTTAGTTTTGCGGACTTAAATAGATGGCGTCAGTTGTTCGATTTGTAAGTCCTTTTATGTATCGTTTTACTATTGACAGAGAACATGAACAAATATAAATGCCTCTGATTGGTCGAACAAAATTGCATTCTTCGCAAAACAATGTTTAAAATTTCGTCTGTTTAATATTGTTTATTATCACTGTTTGCACGCTTTGTGAGAATGAATTTTGCCGTCGCACGTGTTACATTAGCGATGTCCCGAGGGATAAATTATTTTATTGCCCAAGAACGAAAAGCTGGTGAGTTATATTTTAATTTTGTTAACATTCATTGTTAATAGTTATTTATGTGTAATTCTGTTTGTATCGTAGAGCACGACTATGGCTTCAAGCAATGGGAATTGGTGAAGAACATGCTGATGCTGCATCAAAAATGATGAGATTATGTAGCCATCATTTTAAAATAAGCGACTTTACCAATTCCCTACAAAGTCGCTTAAGGGGACCCGGTGGTCTAGCGGCTTAAAATTTAAGCTATTTTAAAAAATTTTTTTCTATATGAGGGTAATGAATAATGCTTTCAAATTTTTTTACACTTATTTTATTACTAATAAACTACACAAAAATGAAAATAAAGACAAAAAAAAAATTTTTTTTTAATTAGAAAAATGATGCTGAAGTCTCCCTCTCTAAAAAAATGGAATTGCGTGGTGAATGATGATTTATCTCTCCCTCTGATCTGAAATAAAACAATTGACGAATTTTTAATTAGTATAAGTATAGCTATCGCAGGAAGTAGAATAAAAAAAAAAAAAAAAAATTTGACAAAATGGCGCGTAGTCAAAAGTACAAGTTTGAAAACGACCAGTATTTTTGAATGTTTTGTTAATAAAAAAAATCTAATATTTTACGGAAACTATTAGTTCCGTAAAATATTTATTGTAGAACTATTCAGAATAACATATTAAAATTTCAGACAAATCGGTCAAGTAGTTTTTTTTTTCTGGCCCCCGCAAGACGAAAAAAAGTAGTTTCGAGATAAACGCGTTTAAAGTTTCAACTGCTCCACTTATTCTTCTACCTACCTGACCTTCTAATGGGTTGTAGATCCTGAAATACTCTGAATTTCGTCATCAAATTTTAACAGTATATTTTTAAGATACTATACTTTCGAAAAAAAAAATCGATTTTTCGAAAATTCTAGACCACCGGGTCCCCTTAAATAGATCAGCCATCCCATCTTTGTGCTTGGAGAGACAGGTATAAATTTTTTTAATTGTTAACATCATCTACATCTGTTAAAAATAAATAAAGTGGTTTATTAGATACGCTTTAGAAAAATTAAAATTTTTCAAAATCATGCTATGCGAGATACATTGATCCGAAAGTACCTAATTTGTTTTTGAGTAGCGATAAACATTTGTATAATAAGTGCTATTTAAATTTTAGCCACCGTCTGCAGTGTTTCCATCAACCAGCACGATGGAAACACCGATTGCTCCTACCATTGCAGATGAGATCGATCTGCCAGTAAATGTAAGTATTCACAACTTTAATATTATAATTTATTTTGTAAAATTATAAAAAATTCTATTATAATCATTCAAATTGTAGCCACCATCTGCAATGTTTCTGTTATTATTTTGAATAGAAACACTGGTGGTATAAGTTAATTTAGTAGTTCAAAATTGTACAATGTTATATGATAATATATGTATATTTTAGATCGCAACATTGGAGGAGCCGTCTGGAATTGCCACACTCCATACAAACTCGATTGAAACGAGTGCCAACAACGAAGCAACACCTTTAGTAGCTGTTCCTTCCAAAAAATCTCGTGTAAGTAGTTGTTATTCTTTAGCATGATTTATACATCTGACGTTCAAAATCTATTAATTTTATTTCTATTTTAGAAACCAACACTAATATCTCTTTGAGATATTAGGAAGGAAATGCCAAACACGTCGAGTACAGAAAAATTTATGAAGATTTTAAAAAAGAAACAAAAATATATCTGTACTCTGAAACGTGTTTGTGCAAAAAATAAGAAAAATATAAAGGCGTTGTTACGAAGCAGTGAAGATCACTTGAATTTAATTTTCAAAGATCTTCCTGCTACAGCCCGAATGTTGTTGGCCTCACAGGTATTAATTTTTCAAATTATTAAATATTTACATTGTCGTTTATAAATTAATAAACATATGTATATTTTTTATAGCTTCGTGTCAGGGATGTGGCACAGTCAGGCAGATGGTGGACTGAAGAAGAAAAGTTACTGTGTTTGTCTTTCTGGAAAAGAAGCCCAAAAGGTTATCGTTTATTACGGAAATTAATTGCTTTACCATCAATCAATACTTTAAGGACTTTTTTGAGATTGATCCCTTTGAAACCAGGTGTAAACGACTACATCATGTCGTACCTAATGAGCATGGTCATTAATTTAAAGGTCAACGACAGCTTCTGTTCATTGATGTTTGATGAAATGTCAATTCGCAAGGGGTTGTCGTATGACCAATGTGCTGATAGAATTACTGGGCATGTTGACATGGACACCCGGATTCATAGGGAAAGAATATGCAAATAGCATTATGGTTTTCATGTTGCAAGGTGTGAGACGTAGCTGGAAGCAACCAATTGCCTACTACTTTTGTCGAAATTTAACTTCAGATCATTTGTCACGAACGATCATTGAAGTTATTCGGCGAGTAGAGTCAACTGGACTTCGAGTTGTGTGTACGGTTTGCGATATGGGATGCAATAATGTGAAAGCATTAAATTCCTTAAAATTGAAAAAGAAGACCCCTTTTTTGGTTTCGAAGGTCGAGCAATTTTTACAGTGTTTGATCCACCCCATTTACTCAAATGCACCCGGAATATGCTCATGAAACACGATATACGCTGTGAAGTTGCATTGGGAGACACTTCTTTCTTCGCTGAAGCCAAATGGACTCATATTCAAAAATTGTACGAAGTTGATATGGGCAATGTTTTCTATCGGCAATTGCCCAAATTAACAGAAGCCCATTTGTCTCCCAGGTATGCGAAGTATGAAGGTGTCTTTAGCAGCACAGGTGATGAGTCATTCGGTGGCTGCCGGAATTAACAGCCTTGTCACAAGCGATTCTTCCAGGAGAAGCACTGGCTACCGCAGTTTTTGTAAAGACTGACGACTCATTGTTCGACAGTCTCAATGGAGTCGGTGTTTCTCCTGAAAATGGAAAAGATCTCCGGTGCTGCATTTCAAGAACTTCACAGCATATACGGTTTTGGGGAAAAAATGAAGCAGTGATAAATTCCTGCGTGTATTTGAGAAAGTCAGGAAGGCCCCTTACACCTCCCTCACAAAATGGATGGATTGTAACACTGAGAGCAATCCGGGGAATATGGGAATTTTTAAAAACTCGAGGATTTCGTTATCTTCGGACAAGAAGTTTCAATCAAGATCCTTTAGAAAATTTCTTTGGCTTGGTTTGCTCTTTCTCAGGGGGTAACGATCATCCTACCGCAGAACAGTTTGAATCTGCATATAAAAGTTGTGTTGTAAATAACATAACTAATTTTGGAATTAATGGTTCTAACTGTGAAGATGATAAAATGCATTGTTTAGCGGATTTTCGGACACTTTTTTTTCAAAATTCTTCTAACAAACAGGATGTATATAATCCGAATATAGTTGTTGAAGAGTCATTAGTACGAAATTCGTCTTTTGATTTTTCAGCAACTGTATTTCCGAGTGTTGAATCGGCGACATTATGTGGTGAATATCATATTTTTCGGTGGCATACGTCGCTGGTTTTATTGTTAGACGAATTTTAAAAAAACAAAATTGTGGGTCTTGTATCAAATCATTAATATTTGATTGTACAGATTCATTGTGCAATCAATTTATTGAGATGAAAGAATATAAGGACGGCAAGACGAATCACATATCCAACTGAGGATGTTGTGATTGCTGTTGGTAATGCTGTCACTATTGTTGAAAAAATGCTACCGCTTATTTCAAAGACAGCGAACATATTTAAACAATTGTCAGATGTAATCAACACTGCTGTAGATTTTTCCTTTTTATATTAAACTCATAATGAAACCGTGAAGTTGTGTATAATTAAAGGTGTTTGCTTTATCTCAATTCCATGGTACTGCAAACGTAAAAATCGAAAACTGGTAGATATAAGAAATAAAAAAAGAAAATTATCCAAATTAAATTAATCTTCACAGTTCGTCCATTCCTATATTATGATAGTGCAGATTCAAATTAATAATTCGGAGGTTGTTTTTAGCTATTTCGATATTCCTAGACTTTTGAAAATCTTTTCCAGACCGTGCTGTTTAGTTATTAAGTGTTGTTTATTTTTTATTAGTATTTATTTATTTATTGTTAGTATTAAGTATAGTTTTAAAATAAATAAGTTACATAAATGTCTTTTTTGTTAATTGCAAACAGTATCATACAATAGTATGATTGCAAGAAAATTTAAATTTATTATATATTCACATCCATTCAAAAATGTTTAATTTTAACACAATTCTGTAATAATTTTAAAGTATTGAATTTCGTATTTTATATCGAATTCATTACTTTAGAATTATTATTAAATGTGTTAAAATTAAACATTTCTGAATGGGTATGTACATTAGCGCTAATATTCAAATTTGAAGTATTCAAACCTCCCGCACAAATATCGCGCGGACAGTGCCATCTAATTAAGTTCGCAAAATTAATACCCCCCCCCCCATCATTCGTTTTTATGTCTTAGATTTTTAACCCGTACCTTGTTATCTAGAGATACTTTATGTATAAAACTTTAGAAATAGAAAAACAATTATAAGTTGAATGGATGACACATATATTTGGAAACAAAATGTACTAGTGAAAATAATTTCAAAGATACAGAGCAGAAACATGGACAATTATACAAAAAGTATTAAAGAAAAATGGAGAAATCAATTCTCAGTAAAACACTTAAGATAAAAAAAACTAGTAATAAAATAAAAGGCATCATCATAATGCTGAAATTATACAAACAAGTTATGCTGTACAAATTTGTTTATACTTTTTTTTTAGTAATTATATTACTGTTAAATCTACATTTTCGGTATACAACATATTTCAACATCAAAACTAAACGTTTACAAATTTTGATAAAACTGTGTTAAAACGTGATAAATTATTATAAACACAATCATTAATGAACTTGATAGAATTAGAAATAGTTATGCAATACATTGTTAATGAACATTCAGAAAAGTTTCTAGGTTTTTAAAACAATGCTAGTTTTATAGAAAAGGCAAAGTTTAACATCTATGATACAGATAAAACAGTATTGTTATTGCAAAAATTTAAGGGGCTACATACACCTCCAATCGGTAAAATGGATTTTTCAAAAAAAAATCCATATAATGAATCTTTTTATTAAAAAATTACAAATGCAGGTTGAAAATACATACTTTAATGAACATTTGTAAAAAAAATTAATTATTCATAGTTGTTTCAATGCTATAATCTGATGAAGGGAAAACCTTCTTCGCAAACTCCGTCAATAGTACCAAAAATATCTTTACTTGAGTTTATCGGAGAAAAAATCTTATCATCCCTTAAAGTAGATGAATAAAACAAGTTTTTAACATAATCTTTTTTTAAAATAATGAAAAAATTAATTTTATGAGCGTTTGAAGATCAAAGAATAATTTTAGAGAGAAATTGTATTTACTTTTGACTATTAAAAAAAAATTTATGTTAAAAAAATCCCTGTGTTACAGACTAGATAATATTGTGGGGAAAAAAACATCAAATTTTAAACAAATCGGTTTAATAGTAAAATATTTTTGGTACTGATTTAAAAATATAGTTTTGAGAAAACGACATCTGAAGTTTCAAGCAAAATAGAAAGCAAGAAAATTTTATTTTTTTTTATTTATAGTAAAATATGTTAGACTTACATAAAATCATCTATTTCTGGGCCATTAAATTCATCTTCCTTTGAGTTATTAGCTTTTATTGACTGGATCTATGTGTTTTAAAGGCACCACATCTGTGCACTCTGATCAACTCCATCGCCCTTCATTTTCGAACGATGTCCACTGACGTGCATTTAATCCAGTAGAACAGCCCAAAGCTTGAATTATTTTCAATAACGATATTGTGCCTTCATTAAATATTCAAGTTGCAATATCTGCAGCAATTTTCACAGTCATTTTAGTGGCATTTATTTCTTTTGGGAAGATTTTCCAAATCATACTATAGAACTTTTATTACTGTTTTGTGTATATCCTCCTACACATCATTCCAATAATTTGTTCTGGTATAGATCTTTGTAAATAGGTTTTATAACACTCAAAACCTCTGAAGACAGTGCATCATAATCGTGTTTGTATTCAGATAAAATATTGTTTGACTTCGCTTTTTGCCACGTACAGTAGGAATCTAGACCTTTTAGGCATTTCTCGTGCTGAGGATTTGTATCTGTAGAACTGTAAGGTAAAAATCCATAATACCACAAAATTTTTTTGCACCATTTAATCCAATTCCTAAAAGACAATGCAAAAATGAATTTACAATTTATCTTATATGAGGTTCCAACATATGGGGAAGATGGAATGAAAACTGGATTGCATGGCTTGCACTCAATCATTACTTTAACCCAGTCCACGTGCACTTTCCGTTTTAAATTCCACGTCACTATTACACGTTTTACATTTCACAACTTCAGATTTACTGAGAAAACGGTCAAAAATTTCAAAATTTTATAATAGATTGATGCATCTTCAGGTACATGAATATCATGGGCAGTTTTCAATTTCTTCATGAACCTACTATTCCGCTTCTTTTTCAGCATAATATCTATTCACTGGTGCATTGTCCTTTGCCAAATATTTCCTAGCCCCTTTAGACTTACGTTCATCATTAGAAACTTTAGATCGATTCATTTTCGAACATGACCGCCTGCCAGGCACACTAGGGAGCAGAGCAGATCAACTATTATTTTCTTCTGTAACATCGCTAATATTGCGAATTTTCAAATAAAATTTTTAGAGGATATAGTTGAAAGGTAGTACTATCAAATAAAAATATTTGTGAAAAATCGATTTTTTTGATCAACCTAAAAGTATGTAGCCCCTTAACAAAATGATAAGACTTATGAATCATCAAGTAACAGTGAAATACGGAAGACGATTATAAAAAGTTTGTAAATGTACATTTTAGGGCAGAATTAGATTTTTATAAATTGTAAATTGATAATTGAAGTACATTAACATTTAAATAATGCATCTGAAAATATGAATTAAAAAAGTTTAACATTTTTGAATTACAAGTCTCAAACAGATATTTTACTGCAAGAACTCTGATGCTATTACTATTTCAAATCTAGATATCATAATCTCTTCAAATATATTAATTTAACTGAAAATATCTGAAATACATTGAATTAAGATTTATAGGGATACTATTTTGTTGAGGGACATCTGATTGTGTTACCAGTTAAGTTGTCAAAAATATAAGATTTTTGGCAAAACTTGAATCCGATCTTATATGAATAGAAGTGATTAAACAGAGGTTGAGGTTACATGACAATATTTTAAAATAATTATTCTTTACATTAGGGGGTCATAACAGGGTCGGTATACACACCCCTTGGGGGTCGACAAATAAATTGAATGTATATTTTACATATGTAAATATTATATGTACTACCCCCAGGCACAGACTCTAAGGGGCGATAAATCGAATATCGGTGGTTATTACATGAAAATAAAATTTTTGCTACAAACTTACAAATAATAATGTTGTAAATTGTATATGTTGTAAATCACTAATAATAACAATAATTTATTAAAGAGTCATTTAAGAACTCTTACAAACATTTTTCAATGTCATTTTTAATATCATTTTCAAAACTACAAATGTTTCTTCAAAAATTCACATGAAGTATTTTAATGACATGAGTAAAGTGCAGATGATAAAAAAGGAATAATTTTTTGTAAGAGGTCAATACATGAAAAAGGTTGGGAGCCTCCACTTTACATAGTAGTTGTAGTTATGAATGTATTAGGTTGGAATAAAAGTTTGTAGCATTTTTAAGGTGAAATTTAAAGGCAGAGTTTACTTATTTGTACACATTTATTCTAATACATATGTGGCATTTTGATACACCACCTTTTACATAGTTTCATAATTCAATTCTCCCAGAAATTGACATCTTTGTGGGCAATGAATTGATCCAGGTGATTTCTTCAGACTTCCAGGGAAGTGAAGTTTTTTCCATTAAGGGAATTATGTAGGGACTGGAACAAATGCTAATTTGAAGTTGAAAGATCAGGTGAATATGGTAGGTGAGGTAGGACGTCCCAGCCAAACTGTACCATTTTCTGTTGGGTCTACAAAGAGACGTGAAGTCTTGTCTTGGTGGAAAACGATTCCCTTTCAATTGGCCAATTCTAGACGCTTTTAATCAACTGCCGCTTTTTAATTGATTCAATTAAGAACAATACTTCTTTAAAGTTATGGTCGGATTATTTGGGAGAAGCTTATAATACACAACACTTCCAATCCCACCAGATACACATCGCTTTTAGATGACGGCCCGTTTTTGGAGTGGCTAACGGAGGCTTATTTCCTTTTCCCCAAGAACTTTTTCAATCCGCATTATTATAGATGATCCATTTTTCATCGCCCACGATTAATCATTTCAGAAATGGATCATTTTGGTTTCTCTTAAGAAGCAAATTGCTGATGAAAGTGCGTATCATTAAATTTCTTTTAGTTGAATTACGAGACACTTAAACCTTGTAGCGATTCACATATTCTGTATACCATTGATTATTTGGAACGCTTTCGATTCTCTAGATAGAATTTTCCACCTCTGAACCGAGCGAACCACTATTAAACAGTACTGCTAGCTATGGCACCTTCTCCATAAACAATGGTAATCTTTTTTGTTGTCTCTGCAGCGCTTTTTCCTCTCCAGAAATAAAACAGCATCAAATGAAGAAAATGCACCTTAGATTCTTCCATTTTCAATTTTAAATTTAACAGACTTAAAATTCACAAAATTGCACAAAAAAACCAGAGAAAGAAACGTTGAAATGTCACCTGTCAAAATAACACATAAGGAGTCATGTTACATAATCGAGCTGCGCGCGAAACTACAACTAATGATATCTACTTGAAAACGGTACGAACTTTTGTTCTAATCCAATAATGTCCAATAATATAATTTCAAATGAGGTGTTACTTGTATTTAAATATGTAAACAATTTAAAATACTTCGTACTTTAATATTATTTTTGTATTTTTAAAGTTGACAGAAATAAGATTCGATAGTATTCAAATTCGACTGTTATTGACTAAAATGTCGACTGTTTTTTATTTTTATTTTTATACCGAAATTACCAAGAATTATTAGTATTGTAAGATTTTAAATGACAATTATTGAGTCTTTATCAATGGTTACTATACACTTCGTTAAGTTTTATACGAATTATTATCATGCTGCAATGACTGACGTATATTTGTTATATTAACGTAAAAAATATAGGTTATAATTATCGTATTTAATGAAGTAAATCAATTAAAATATTTGTAATTAATTACCAATGTATAAATTATGATTGCATATTAAAACAATGAAGAAAGTTACAGTTGTTAATTGATCCTTTTCACGAACCCTTTTCAGGGAATGTTCTGCAATAGAAATTTGATCCACCATTCTACATTCTGTTTGTGTACTGTTTTCTACTCGACATTGATTTTGTATCTTTTAACGTCACAAAAAACATCCTGCAGATTATTTTATAAAAGAATCTCTACATGTTTTGTATGATAGAATTAAATTATTAAGTTTTAAATTCGTTCCATATTATAAGGATATTTACAATTTTTTAAAGTTAAAGTTGAATACTTGTTAGGGAAACGTTCATACATAGAATAAATTGCATAAAACATTCATTAAGTGGAAACAAAAAATCAGATTGGGGGATATTTATGGCTTATCTAAATATGTTGTTAACAAGTTATTTAGTGTTTAACGGCTCGTCATAATTGAGGTCTTAGCATCCGAACAGAAACAAAATAAAAGCATAATCCGTGTGCACACTCGCATTTTAATTACATCTTCATTTGAATACGAAATATCTGAGTGTTAAACGTTAAAAGTAGATCTTATAAAGTGGTACAAAAACACTTTAAATATACATTTAAAAAGATTTGGATTGATGAAATACCTATCTCTTCATTGAACAAAACTAATAAATATCAAAAAAAAAACGTAGGAATAGATCAGTTTAAAATCATTGAATTATTAAAGTATTATCTTAACAGTTTGAAAGAGGAACTGATCAGTAAATAAAATTCGATAGTATAAGTTTTCACATAGCAGGCGTTTTGAAATATAGTGCAGTTAATTCATGAAGACTTATTTTAATCATTTTCAGATATTATATATTCTTCGCCTTCTTCATCATTCACTTCTTGTTTGTTATTTTATATATATGTATATATATATATATATACAGAGAGAGAGAGAGAGAGAGCGAGCGAGAGATAATTTATTGAAGAAGTAAACATGAGAATAAAAATAGGATGGATCTCATTTGAATGAAACGCCTCGATATTTAAATCATTATTCCATTCTGTTTGAAAAAATAAATATTTGATCAATATATACTACCAGTCCTTACCTACGGCAGCGAAACATGGGTGCTTAATACCAAACTCATTTAAAGACTTCAAACAATATAGAGAAGTATGGAAATATGTATGGTAGGAAGAAACAGGAAAAGAATAAAATGGATACGAAAACAGGAGTCACCGATGTTATAAGAAGAGTAAAGAGTCTGAAATGGAAATAGACGGGGCATGTTGCAAGAAGAGAAGACAACCAATGAACAACAAGAATTATTAACTAAGAACCAAGGAATATAAAAAGACCAATGGAAGAGGATGAGAGGTTGAGAAAATTGAAAATGTTATTGGAAATCAGTGGAAAAAAAGGCATTCAATCGTAGAAAATAGAAAATCATGGAAGATATTTTTTTCTAGTAGTAGATTGATATATATATATATATATATATATATATATATACATACATATACATATAATGTATATGTACGAGGTCAGACAATTAAGTAATGCGACCGATTTTTTTCCTCGGCCTGTGGTAACACTGCGAACCTGTAACTCCGCCACCGTAATAGCAGATCCCTACTCTCTCGATTGAGATCTTGACCACCCTCGTACGATCATTTCTTCGCCAGCTGTTTAGTGTTTTGTAACAACGCGCGAGTAGTGCATGTCACGAAGCCCACCGAATGAACATCGCTCAAGATTGTCTCGAGCAGGTTGAAAGTGATCCTACTCTTCTCGATCGAGTTATTACTGGTGATGAAAGTTGGTTCTTTCAATATGACCTCGAAACTAAACGACAAAGCCAACAGTGGCTGTCCCCTCGAGCACCAAGGCCAAAGAAGGCGAGAATGAGCAAGTCCAAAGTGAAAACCATGTTGATTTGCTTCTTCGACAGCAAAGGGGTGGTTCACAAAGAGTTCGTACCACCTGGACAAACCGTAAATCAAGTATTCTACCGCAATGTGCTCGAAAAATTACGAAAAAGGGTGCTCAGAGTGCATCCAGAGATCGCGAAGACTTGGGTTCTGCATCACGACAATGCTCCCTGTCACAGTGCGTTCAGTGTGTCTCAGTTTTTGGCGTCTAAAGGCATCGCAACGTTACCACAACCGCCATATTCACCGGACATGTCACCCTACGACTTTTTCCTATTCCCCCATATGAAAAAATTCGTCAAAGGTCGACATTTTGACTCCGTTGAAGATATCCAAGAATCTGTGACGAGGGTACTCGGAGAGGTCTCACAAGAAGTGTTCCAGAATTGTTACGAAAACTGGAAAACTCGCTGGAATAAGTGTATAGATGCGGGAGGGGACTACTTTGAAGGGGATCGCAGCGATGTACCTTAATTTTTAAATATACTCGATTTTTGAATTTTGTCGCATTAATTAATTGTCTGACCTCGTATATACATTATATATCACGCTAAAACACCAATGTCAAAGTCATTAGTTTCTTCATTTATAATGTCGCTGTTAAAAAAAAGATGCTAAACTATTGATATCTACGGAGAAACATTCTATAAAATACCAATACCCGACACTATCTTTTTAATCTTGTATGAAATTTCCTAACGATCTTTGACAACTAGCAAAGTAAATCAAATTTTTTGATAAAGAGAGGAGAACGTTTTAAATTAAGTTAGGTTAGCTCAATACAGATCAGATCTGGTCAGATTTAATTATTAAATAAGGTTAGATCAAAAGAATTCAAGTTTTGTTAGTATTAATTTGATGTCTATTCTGTCTACCATTTAATGTCAGTAGTTATATATTTTGTGTCATTTTTATTCATTAAATATATAATTCAATTAATTTGAATAAGAGCATTGTCCCATGTACATAATGTGCATTTCCAAATTTAAGAAATTAAGATAAGAACAGGATATATACGAGGGTCGTTTGATAAGAATAGTAAAAATGCAAGTTAAGTAACGTTTTTTTGGAAAATAGTCAATTTTATTTCTCAACATAGTCTCCATTGAGGGCAATACGCTTGATCCAGTGAGCCTGTAAAATACGCATTGACGACAGCAATGAAATCTTAATTCGACGAGAATTTCTTCTCACCGAGTCAAATTTTCAAGTTTGGGAAAAGTAAGAAGTCACACTAGACCAAGTCTGAAGAACAGAGTAGATGAAGATGGATTCGAAGTTTAATTCGTACAATTTTTCCATTGCGATGGTCGTTTTGTCGGACGATGCGTTGTCCTGGTGAAAGAATACTTTTTTGTACGCCAATCTTGGCCATTTTTGTTTCAGCTCTTCTTTCAAGCGGTCCAATAATGTTGTATAATAGATTCCTGTTATCGTTTTCCCCTTTGTTAAGTAGTCAATCAACTATTTAATTCCCAATTTCTTGGGTATCCCAAAAAACAGTGGCCATTACCTTTTCAGCTGGCTAAATGGTCTTCGCCTTCTTCAGCGCACTTTCATCAGTCATTGTCCACTTTTTGACTGCTGCTTCGAGTCAGGTCTGTAATCGTGGATCCATGTTCCATCCACGGTAACATATCGACGTAAAAAGCCCTGCTCTTTTTTTTACATTTTTGCGACAACTACTACAATACTCGCTTCAGACATCTGTAGAACGTGAACTACTTGTGGCTTCTGGTTGAAATTTCCTTTATGTTATTTTGAAAGGTTACACTTAATATCCGTGACGTTACCAAATGAATTGTGGTTCCATATCATAGAAGTTTATCAAATTTGTCAAACGCGATCCTCGTATTTCATAATTTAAACTTATTAAAGTTTATTTTATTCGTTTTAATTGAAAATAGTTATAATTTATTTTCAATTAAAAGAAAAATTTAAAAATAAGTTGTTATTAGGATATACAGTTTCCGAGTACTAATAAATATATGCGTATTAAATTTAATATTTGAGTAAATTATCCAACTATACATTATTTATATATATATATATATATATATATATATATATATATATATATATATATTATTTCAGTAATTAGAATCTAAAATCTTTCCTCATATAATAAAAATATATCCCTCATTATATGAAAAATGTTAATTACGTAATCAAAACATGTTTATGAATAAAATTGTTGAACTTTTCACCAATTCATGAAGACGATATAATAGCAATAGAAGGACAGTATCAGCAAATTCACTTAACAATGTCGTGTATCCAAATCGATAATTAAATATAGATTGAAAGAAATGTGCCAGAAAAATCTGGATCCTAGCATCGTATTGTATGGAAAGAAAACAGGTAATAGAATAGTGGTTATTGTTACTGGCGAAAATAAGCTTTGGATAGGAAGGTGAGAACCTTCTGTACACTTTGTACAAAATAATAAACGTATATCTATTGCAGTTCAATAACTAAATTAGATCCTATTAGATATTATTTAAGACATGCTGAAGAATCCAGTAAAAAACTGGAATAAAATTCAAAATAAAATCTATTCTCATAGTAACTTAATTCTCCAAATAACATATGTGGATATAAGATACAAAAGACAGTTCCTTTTACATCGTTACCATAATGTATAGTAGTATTATAATGCAGCTTGATTATTATATATTAGCTTTCTTTTTCTATATGCTTTTTTGTTTGTTTTTTCCAAATGTATTTAAGGATCTATTGGAAATACAAATTAGTTAAACGTATGTAAAAATTTAATTTTTAGTAAAGAATTTTTTATTCATCTTATAAATCATATTTTTTTGATCAAAATTATTCAATAACTGATTACTGATAATTTTTGCTTACTGCATTTTGATAGCGGTGCCATATATTCTCAAAGCCTTAAGGTATAAAAAAAAAACGTTTTATTGTTCAAGAAATGTTATTGCACTTTAGCCTTCTGAGAATGATTGCATCGAAATTGAGATTTGCATAAACAACAATTTAAAATGACCAATAATCAGTTATTGGACATTTTTTATTGGACATTTGTGCATGGGATAAGTTAAAATTTATTTTGAATCAAAATATAAATTTGCATTTTGTGAACATTATAACAGTGCTCAGATATGGTTCATAAGATGACAGTTTTATATACTATAGGAAAAATCAGTTAGGCTATTTTAAAGAGGTGAAAATGAAAGAATATGTCTTAATAGAGAAACCTGTATTAGCTATTAAACCTGTATCAGCTATTCGTGATGTCGATTTTCACAGCTTAGCAATTCACGAATTGTGAAAGAAATTAACTCTCAATGAATTACAATATAAATAATTGATCTAAAATAGGACAGGTAATTTTGACGAAATTTTATATAGATTTATTTTGTTTATAAACTCTACCCAAAAACTATTTTCATTTTGAAAAATATTTTTTGCTAAAAAGAATATCTTTCCAAATTTTATCAACTTCTTGGTATTTCTGCAACCATCCCAAAAATCCTGAACTGTATTAAGGGAACCCGGTGGTCTAGAATTTTCGAAAAATCGATTCTTTTTTCGAAAGTATAGTATCTTAAAATATACTGTTAAAATTTGATGACGAAATTCAGAGTATTTCAGGATCTACAGCCCATTAGAAGGTCAGGTAGGTAGAAGAATAAGTGGAGCAGTTGAAACTTTAAACGCGTTTATCTCGAAACTACTTTTTTTCGTCTTGCGGGGGCCAGAAAAAAAAACTACTTGACCGATTTGTCTGAAATTTTAATATGTTATTCTGAATAGTTCTAGCTCTCGCTGGAAGTAAAACTAATAGTTACCGTAAAATATTTATATTTTTTTTATTAACAAAACATTCAAAAATACTGGTCGTTTTCAAACTTGTACTTTTGACTACGCGCCATTTTGTCAAATTTTTTTTTTTTTATTCTACTTCCTGCAATAGCTATACTTATACTAATTAAAAATTCGTCAATTGTTTTATTTCAGATCAGAGGGAGAGATAAATCATCATTCACCACGCAATTCCATTTTTTTAGAGAGGGAGACTTCAGCATCATTTTTCTAATTTAAAAAAAATTTTTTTTTTGTCTTTATTTTCATTTTTGTGTAGTTTATTAGTAATAAAATAAGTGTAAAAAAAATTGAAAGCATTATTCATTACCCTCATATAGAAAAAAAAATTTTAAAATAGCTTAAATTTTAGGCCGCTAGACCACCGGGTCCCCTTAAACAAATTAAACTTTTTTCCAGTTTTGTTTATGAATTTGTAAACATTCTCCACAGTCCATCGTCATTGTATCGCTGACGTAATAATACTTTCGCAAGGAAGAGAATTAATTGATTGAAATTGAAATTATGTTGATATACGTCATTCGATAGTTATTCCATTTCGATTGATATGATGGGTCTCATCGTTCTAATAGAAGAAGTAAACGTGCTTTTCGAGAACTTTACTATGAATCTGCAGTTTAATAATAAACATATGGATTCATACTAACTATCTCTACCTTTGTTTTCGTGTAGTTTGTTGATGGCGTTGAGCTATTCTAACACGGCACCATTTTTCGTTGTAATTTCCACTCACATGATTTGAATAGTGCTATCCTTTCTGATTAATTTTCTATTCGATTGTTGGTTGTGTTCCATGTGTCAAACAGGTTATGTTGTCGTGAACTGTGATTATAAAAGTGCTATTATATATGTATATATATATTTTTTATAATGGTTATTCGAACACGTGGTCGAGAACTAATGGTTATATTACCATTTATTACGTTATGTTCGAAAAGGATTAGGTGTCAGTGATAATTCCGATTATTTTACCGTTTCAAATATACATGGTGGTATGTATTGACCTTTTTAATAATTGAGTTGCATTTCATTACATTTTTATAAATAATCGATGTTCATAATCGTGTTTTGTAATATCGTATACATTCCAGTGTATCTGTTTCAACATGTATTGAATTCGATTTACTTCCTCTCGAAGAGTGTGATCCCTTTATGTCGCCGATTTCATCATACAATTGTTTAATACATATATACATGTGTATATTAATTTTTTGATTAGAGGAAATACACTTGTAATTCACATATTAGCATGTTCTGTTTATTATTATCGTTATTGTTTAATAATTTTTAATTGAATATATATATACACACAAAGACTAGGGGGCTTTGTACTCAACTTGCTGCGCTCGCCAAACTAAGGAGGCTCCGCCCCCGCTCGTTTCGCTCTCATCTCCGACTAATTTCATTCACACCCTTGACTCGCTTCGCTCGTATAGCATATATTCACTCAATATTGATATATATATATATATATATATATATATATATATATATATATATATATATATTAGTAGCGCGTTATCCTATGGATAAAAAGGGCAATTGCTTCTGGCCCTCAAGTACAGGGTGAGAAGGGCGAAAGCAGTATTTTATATACTCTTTACTGAAGTACAACACTGTACATGGGGCCCCCTAATTCAAATTTGCGTGGGGCCCATGAAGCTATAACGCACCATTGAGATATATATATATATATATATATATATATATATATATATATATTATAATAGTATGTATATATAATCATTCTCGCTGTTGAATACTAGTGTTCCTCACGCAAGTGTATTGCGACATTGTTGTTTTATAAAGTCGCACATTTCATCGTACTTGTTATTTATCATTGCTATGTGGATCTTTTGAAAGTTTTTCCACATATTCTACGAATCAGGGTTCGCATTCCTACACAAACAACACACAATATGAAGACAGAGATTGGTTTCGGGGAAACTCCATGCCCGAGGGACGATCTAGCATATGAAGACACTACTACGATAACACGATTCGCATTACCTTGAAATTCCTCGAAAAACAATTCATTGTAGTTGTTATGATACCAATATCATAATTGTTTCATAGTAATAGAATAAGTATATAAAATATGCAAATTTTAGTTGTATACGATTTATGTAAAATTAATTTCAGAGACATTAAAAAAAAGAAGAATAAACTTTTTGATAATATTTTAGAATATATAGACGAACCGTAAAAATATTAGACATTGTAGCTTAGTATAGTATTTGTAACAATAACCAGTAGTGTCCCGATGTATACTTTATTTTATGAAGTAGGGTCTTATAATGTGCTATTAAAAAAGTAACCGAAAGGGTTACTTGTAATAATTCGTTGAAAATAATATTGGATTAAAAAAACGCAAGACTTAAATCAATATATATATATATATACACATACGAGGTCAGACAATTAAGTAATGCGACCGATTTTTTTTCTCGGCCTATGGTAACACTGCGAACCTGTAACTCCGCCACCGTAATAGCAGATCCCTACTCTCTCGATTGAGACCTTGACCACCCTCGTACGATCATTTCTTCGCCAGCTGTTTAGTGTTTTGTAACAACGCGCGAGTAGTGCATGTCACGAAAATGGAACAGAGAAATTTGTCTCGAGCAGGTTGAAAGTGATCCTACTCTTCTCGATCGAGTTATTACTGGTGATGAAAGTTGGTTCTTTCAATATGACCCCGAAACTAAACGACAAAGCCAACAGTGGCTGTCCCCTGGAGCACCAAGGCCAAAGAAGGCGAGAATGAGCAAGTCCAAAGTGAAAACCATGTTGATTTGCTTCTTCGACAGCAAAGGGGTGGTTCACAAAGAGTTCGTACCACCTGGACAAACCGTAAATCAAGTATTCTACCGCAATGTGCTCGAAAAATTACGAAAAAGGGTGCTCAGAGTGCGTCCAGAGATCGCGAAGACTTGGGTTCTGCATCACGACAATGCTCCCTGTCACAGTGCGTTCAGTGTCTCTCAGTTTTTGGCGTCTAAAGGCATCGCAACGTTACCACAACCGCCCTATTCACCGGACATGTCACCCTGCGACTTTTTCCTATTCCCCCATATGAAAAAATTCGTCAAAGGTCGACATTTTGACTCCGTTGAAGATATCCAAGAATCTGTGACGAGGGTACTCGGAGAGGTCCCACAAGAAGTGTTCCAGAATTGTTACGAAAACTGGAAAACTCGCTGGAATAAGTGTATAGATGCGGGAGGGGACTACTTTGAAGGGGATCCCAGCGATGTACCTTAATTTTTAAATATACTCGATTTTTGAATTTTGTCGCATTACTTAATTGTCTGACGTACATATATACACATACATATAAATATTTGTCGATTTTTATATAGTTGATTAGTTTGATAAAAAAATGGGGGTTGTATATTTACACAACCGCACAAGTTTACGTAGAATTACATCGCATTAGAGAAGTGACAATGTTTTAAGTTGTTTCAAAAAAGAACAATTTCATCTTTTGAGGTCGGGTCAAAGCAATTTTCTTCGAACTCTCTGGCGCTTTCGGTCTTCCTCCGCTTTACATTCTCTGTGGATTCATACACGTTCCGCAACAGTTTTTTTCTGCATCTTGCATTTTGGAGATGTTGAAAAATTTGATAGCTTAATTTCTATCTAAAAATTAAAGAAATAGATGTGCGCTCTTACAGTGTTTTGAACATCTATCTACAGATATTTTAGCTTTTATGGTACGATAGTTTTCGAGATATTCACCTTTTAATGGTGACACAATGTGAAAATCGATGTTAAAGTTTCAAGGTCATAACCTTTAGTCTAAGTAACGGATTTTAACAAATGTAGCATTTTTATGTTCCAAAGTCCTTTGGCTGTTAAACACTTTTCATCCAATGTGAATCGATTCAATGATTGCAGCGTACGAAGAGCGAACTTACGTTGCAGCATTAGAAAACGCTCCCACCGCTAACATAACACCTCGTTTAATGAGACATTCGACGTAATTTACGTTAAAATATTCAAAAAATGGCGCGTAATAATCAAAAATATTCAATAATAATTTATTGATATTTTTGATAAGAAGAATTTTTCAAGGTTTGTGAGGTGAAAAAGAGAATTCATTTGATTGAAGTTCTTTAATTCTTGGATTTTTCAATTCATTATCACATATAAAGAGATATGCATTCTGTTCTGAGTTTTTTTGTCTTTGTTTTTAACTATTTTTGCTCTAAAATATTTCTTTATGTAGTTATTTCATCGAGCACATTTGTTTTATAATTTAATAAATGGAATGATTTATATTTTTCAATATCTACATATATATATATATATATATATATATATATATATATATATATATATATATATATATATATATATATATATATATATACATGCATGCATACATGCATACATGCATACATACATACATACATACAACCATACATAAATACATACATACTTGCATTCATACATACATATAGGGTGCGAAAAAAAAACGTCCGAATTTCGCTCAGCCATTGGTTCGGAGCTAATGAAATGGGAGTACGAGGAGTAATGACGTCTTCCGATAAAATATGCGTTACCGTTTCCAGTTACCACCATGACTTGTGGACGGGTGTCCACTGTGCGTTCGTTATTAAATCATTTATCCGGAACAACGAATCTGTGATCGCTGCGCAGAGATGTTTTAGAATTTACTTCGCGCTCGGTCGAAATGCTGTTGTTCCGGACCGAAAAACCATATTGTTATGGGTTGCAAATTTCAAGGCTACATCTTCGCTGTTAAAACGAAAATCACCTAGAAGACTACGGTACGTTCGGACGCCAGAAAATGTTAACATTAACATTGTGAGACAGTTCATTGTGAAATCTCTTAAACTTTCAGCCCGTAAACATGCTTGGGTTTGTCTGATTGAACTATCAGAGGAATTTTACAAGCCGATCTTAAGTTTCATACGTACAAAATGATTATTGTTCGGAAACTTAAGGAATGCGACTGGGAAACCGAATGGCATGTTGTAAAGATATCCTTCAAAATGTTGTTTCTGCAAAGCTATTCTGCTCGCAAGTGACGAAATTCACTCTCATCTGTCTGGCTACAAGCAGAATTATTTTGTTACTGATCAGAAAACAATCTTTATCAGCTTCTTGAAAGGAATCTACACTACCAACTTTTGAGGTGCTGTTGAAGATTTTGGTGTTTATGGTCTTTACTTTTTTGAGGAGGAAGGCTAAACAGTTACAGTAACTTCCTATCAGTATGTGGAGATGCTACGAAACTTCTTGGAATCGAAACTCACCGAACTTAGAAATTCAGATATATGGTTTCAACAGAATGGGGCCATCGCTCATATGGCGAGCAGATCAATAGAAGTTTTGAGAGAACTGTTTCCAGGGCACTTAATCCGGTTACGCAGTGTCTTTGCGTGGCTTTCACGTTCACCCGATCTCGCCACTTGTGACTTTTCTTTGGGGTCATCTGTAAACTACATAGGTCTACAAATATCGACCAACGACTGTTAATGAACTGAATGTTGCTATATGCTAAGAAATTGCATCGATAACATCGGAAATGACCCACCAAGTGACGCGAAACTTTAGAAATCGACTACAAATGAGTATCGCGAATGAAGGCCACTATATGGACGATATCATATTCAAATCCAATGGAATGTAAACTGTATTCCATTGACTTTTAGATTATGTAAAATTTTGAATAGCATTTATGCCTTTTGTGTTAACCTTTAAAATCTGTAACTGTGATATTTTCTGCTACTCCTTTATATATATATATATATATATATATATATATATATATATATATATGTGTGTGTGTGTGTATGTATATATATATATGTGTGTGTGTGTGTGTATATGTATGTATGTATATATATATATATATATATATATATATATATATATATATATATATATATATATATTAGTGTATATCTATTCATTTAGTGATTTATGTCATTTCAAGTAATAAATGGACATTTAATAGTACTGTTTTCTTAACGAGTAGTAAATAACATCATTAAATATAATAATAAATCATAATTACATGATACAGTTGGTGGAAAAATCTTTCTGCAATAGTGATAATAAATAGTTATAATTATTAAAGGATTGGAAATAAATCCATTTCGTTTAGCATGGACATTCTTGATAGTATGTGCTTCTTGAAGTTCAGATATTTATCAAGCACGACGTCGAAAAAAATTTGGCCTCACTCGCTCACCTAAATAGAAATTTACCGACAATGAGATTATTGAGCGTGTGTTTTCGAGAATACGCAGATCTGTAATTTTGTGCGTCCACTCTTATCCTAGTAAAGAGTTTTCCAATAAAGACACAATTTTTAAGAGGTTATATTTCACAGATGTCAAACTGGCAACTGTATTTTTTTTTTGACATCTGTTAAGTTTTTTTTTGACATTGCCATTTTTAGTTATGACTTCGTACATAACAAAACATCGCAGTGAAATAATGCAATTGCATTATGCAAATGATCGTTCTATAAAAAATACATTTCGTAAATTACACGAGATTTATTACATACACAATATATTCGTCCATCTAAATCAACAATACTTCGATTAATGAGTAAATTTGAAGAGACTGGATCAAACAACACCAATACGTAGTAGTGCTCGTTCTGAAGAAAACATTGACTTGGTTCATGAAAGTATATCGGAAGAGCCAAGAATGTCAATTCCATGACATTTACAGCAATTGGGATTTTTACAGACGATCACATGGCGTATTTGCATAAGGATTTATTGTTAAAGGCTTATAAGGTTCAATCAACACAATAATTAAAGCCAATAGACCATTCACTGTATTAGAGAATTGTTAATTGGATACTGGAACAACAACACGGTTTTTCTTAAAAAGTCTTCTTTAGCGATGAGGCTCATTTCGAAATCTCTGGCAACATTAACAAGCAAAACTGCCGAATCTAAAGGTAAAGAAAGGTAAAGAAAATCCGTGTGTGATCGTTAAGAAGCCACTGCATACAGAAAGAGTGACTGTTTGGTGCGCAGATTGGTCAGGTGGAGTCATTAGTCATTAATTTTTTGAGAATTAGACTGGTAATTACTGTGAATGGAGAAAGATATCAAAACATAACAACCATTTTTTTGGGAGAATTGGATGATATTGATCTGGAGGACATGTGGCTCCAGTAAAACGGTGCAACAATCTTCGTAGCTGGTGAAACAATTGATTAATCGAAGACGAAATTTCCTGGTCGCGTTATTTCGAGAAATAGAGACATTAATTGGCCAACGAGATCCTACGATTTAACACCGCTGTAGTACTTTCTTTGGGGCCACGTTAAAGGTCAGATGTACGCCAATATTCCTAAAACAATTTCCGATCAAAGAGTAATTGGTGAGTAAATCCACAGTTGTTTAGGGATGTTTTCGAAAAAATTAACAAACGAATGGTAAAAAAGCACGCGACGGTCACACGATATTATTTTTCATTTATAAATGGCATACCCCCGACTATTATTTCAAATAAAGAAACTTGAAATTTAAGCACAAATTCTGTTTTATTTCAAATTAATAAAAATCTTCATTATTAGAAAATTCTGTATGTTTTTAATTGAGCTGAGAGGAAGAATCTGAGATGGAAAATACTTTGTCGTGGGATTTCTGTAGTAATGAGGTTGGTAGATTTACTCATACTTAGGTTCACGTAAAGCGTCCTTTTTAATTAGTAAGAAACCATCAGTTATATCAGACTATCAGAAAATTGCTTATACATATACTTAGTTAACCTCGAAACCTCGTTGGATATTTTTATATATCGAGAAACACAATACTTTTATATCGCTTCTTATACAAGTTGTGTGTGTCATTCCGTCGTCTCAACGAGTTGATGAATAGTTTAGTTATTTACATGAAATAATTGTAACTTCATCATTGGTTTCGAGTGCATAGTATTTGGATTTACGCAATCAGTGGATCTGTTTATATCCACAGATATGAGTTATCTGAGGACATAGCCATTATCGAGTCTTATCACTAATTATTCCAATGATTGGTCATTTTCTCATTAACTCTCAAGTTAAGGAAGTGCCATGGAGTCGTTCGGATCACAAAGTCGCTGTTATTGCGTCCTAGTTTAGTCCTTTCTTCGGATAATTTGATGTAACTTGTGCGATGGCTGGTGGTACAGTAGTATCTGTCATGATTGAGTTTTATTTTAGACCAAAGTATCACGTATTGCGACTTGCAAATATTAGGTTTACAAATTAATTCGGTACCTTTTTTTATAGAAAATGAATGTTCATTTATAGAAAAATGGAATACTTTTGATCCTCAAAATATCCTCCATTATTTTGAATAACTTTGCACCACCTGACATGTAACCGATGAATCTCTTGCTGAAAAAAATATGGTGGCCTTGAGTCGATGAAGTCATCAATGCATTTTCGGACTTCTTCCACTATTCTAAAATGAGTATTAGCTAGGTGATGCTAGAGTGACCGGAACAGTTGATAATCTGACGAAAATACACCGCATGAGGGAGAACTTCCCAGATCAACAAACAAATAACATCTAATACCTTTCTAGACGTACGGCCAAGCGTTGTCATGCTGCAAAAGGTCTTGCTTTATTCTGTCAACATGGAATGGTCTTTTCCTCTCTAATTCGTCATTCAAATCGATGAGCTGTTTTTCATCACGCTCTGAATTTACAGTCTGACCAAATTGGAACAACTCATAATACACCAGATCATTAATGTCCTGTCAAGTACACAACAACACTTGTTTGAAAATTTGGTTTCGGAGTCGATGTCAATGGTTCACCAAATGTGATACATGCTTTTCGGCGCTTAGAATTGTCGTATAAAACCCATTTTTCATTCTTGGTGATGAATTTATGCAAAAATCCTTTTCTTTGAACCTTGTGAAAGAAAACATAATCGTATCGAATCTTTTTTTCCTTTCCGGGTTGAGCTCATGTGAAATTCATCGGTCTTGCTATTGTATCCTTTCTTATCGATGTAGACGATAGGAAATTGCTTGTTGGGTAACTTTGAGTTGTTGAGCGAGTTCCTACTTAGTCTGAGCAGAGTTTTCATTTAACAGTTGCTTAAGCAATTCGTCGTCAAATTTTTTTAGTTGTCCGGGACTTTCTTGATCGAAAAGATGAAAATCACCATTTCGAACTTTTTAAGCCATTTTTTGCATATTTTATGTGTCATAACACCTTCTTCCAAAGGTGAACAAATCATTCCCACGGCTTCGGCAGTATTTTTTAAAATTAGAATGCGAAAAGTATGCAATGCCTAAAATGCTATTTTTTGGATTCCATCGTGTTCATTACTGTTGTGTAAGGTCATCCCAACTGCTTGGCCATGATACGTAATGTTTGTAAATATTAAGGTTTACATTTCAAAGTTCAAAAATGACGAGAAAATATTTTAATTTAAAGAGAGTTATCATTGATTCAATTTAAAGGTACCAAGTTAATTCGTATACCTAACAGGTGGGCTCAAAAGTTCGTAGGATTGCATAGAAAAACATTTTTTTTTGATAAAATTTCATTTTATTATTCAATATAGTTCCCTTCGAGGGCGATACAACAATTATAGCAGTCATACAATTTTTCGATACCATTTTTATAATACGATTTGTCTTTAGCCTCAAAATAGGCTTCAGTTTCGGCGATTACCTCTTCATCGGAGCAAAATTTCCGTCCAGCGAGCATCCTCTTGAGGTCTGAGAACAGAAAAAAGTAGCTGGGGGCCAGATCTGGAGAGTACGGTGGATGCGGAAGCAATTCGAAGCCCAATTCTTGCAATTTCGCCATCGATTTCATTGATTTGTGACACGGTGCATTGTCTTGATGAAACAGCACTTTCTTCTTCTTCAAATGAGGCCGCTTTTTCGCGATTTCGTCTTTTAAACGCTCCAATAACGCTACGTAATAGTCGCTGTTTATGGTTTTTCCCTTTTTAAGATAGTCAATGAATATTATACCATGAATATCCCAGAATACTGATGCCAGAACCTTGCCAGCCGACTTTTGCGTCTTTCCACGGTTTGGAGTTGGTTCATCACGTGCAGTCCACTCGGCTGACTGTCGATTGGACTCCGGTGTGAAATGATGGAGCCATGTTTCATCCATCGTCACATATCGACGCAAAAATTCGGATTTATTACGATTGAACAGCTCCAAACACTCCTTAGAATCATCGATTCGTTGTTGTTTTTGGTCGATTGTGAGCTCGCGCGGCACCTACTTTGAACAGAGCTTTCGCATATCCAAATATTCATGCACGATATGACCAACACGTTCCTTTGATATCTTTAGGGTCTCAGCTATCTCAATCAACTTCACTTTACGGTTATCAAAAATTATTTTGTGGACTTTTTTGATGTTTTCGTCGGTAACAGCCTCTTTGGGGCGTCCACTGCGTGCATCGTCCTCGGTGCTCATTTCGCCTCGTTTAAATTTAGCAAACCACTTCTCTACGGTTGATTTTCCTGGTGCAGAGTCCGAATAATGTTTATTAAGCCAAGCCTTGGTTTCAACAGTATTTTTTTTCGACAAAAAGCAATGCTTTATTAACACACGAAATTCCTTTTTATCCATTTTTTCAAGGTAACAAAAGTTCTTTCACTAAAAATGCTATAACTCAGATACTAATAGTGCAACAGCTGTCAAATTTATACACGCGTCTTTTGAAGGTTAGGGCTAACTAAAAATCATATGGATTTGATACTAGTAGCGCCATCTATGTGTCAGCCTACGAACTTTTCAGCCCACCTGTTAATAGTTCAAAGTGTTTTTTACTACAAACATGCGGCCGATGTGGCTACGATGATCAATTTCATCCATAATCTTGGAGATGTAACTATCCTAGTTAATCCGCTTATACTATAGTGAACATACAGTTTCTTTTTAATCAGTTTATTAGAATAAATTTTCGGAAAACTAATAACTTTAAGAGAAGTTTGATTTTCAGTTTATTTTTATTTTCATATTATGTGACATTTTACTTTAGGGGGTCGCTATAGGAAATATTTATAAAATCCAAAAAGTATTGTTAAGTAAAAATTATGTAACCTTGTTCGAAATAACTCTTAAAAAAAATATTTTTGTTTATTACTTTTGCGAACAAATTTTTCTATCACTTAATATTTGATATATCATTTTAATGCAACGTACTCATGAAAAGAATGAGAAACGTCTATTGTTAAAAAGTAGTTACTAGGTATTTATGTAAATATGTTCCTGGCGAAATAAAAAAGATTTGTGACTATATAAAATTAAATTGATATTGTATTGAAATATTTGGGTGATCATTGACGCGATGCAATCACAAAAGTTTTTTAACACTTTTGCAAGTATTGTTACTTTATTAAAATTTATATACTTACACTCTATAGAATACACCATCCAGTTTGAGTTTTATATTATTCCATATGATATACGTGTGGATATTGTTGTTCTTTGGTGTTTTTCTTTTCTTTGTTATTTTGTATAAGTGAATATAGTATATACATTTCTGGTTATTGTCGTTACAAAACATAATTTTGTTGTTCATTCCTCCTGTTTTGTTGTTTTCTTTTATTATTATTCAGATACAACATTCTAGATATTTTCGTTCAATGTGTATATACATATATATATATATATATATATATATATATATATATATATATATATATATATATATATATATATATGTGTGTGTGTGTGTGTGTGTGTGTTTCATGCATTTTTATTTGAATTCGGGAATGAAAATTGAATAAAAAGTTTATATAGATATGTAATCGTAGAGGATATCATACGATTTATTCACCGAGTTTTGCTGGCATTCACAGTTGACGATGCTGCGCTTTGAATGAGAATTTAAATCAAATTCGTGTTTCTTGGTCGTAGCTTTAATATTCATTTTGCTACACAACAAGCACAACCATTGATCGCTTTCCTGTAAAAAAAAAAAAAAAAAAAACTCAAACTGGAGATTAATAATAACGAAGCAGCTACGAGATTAAGAACTACAATTGATGGAGTATTTTCAAGATACCTCGAGCGCTTGCAATCCAGAGTTACCATTTCGTATTTTAGTTACCATAAGCCGATTGTATCATTTTTGGAATATGAAGACATGAAAGTAGAATAAAAGTGATTTTCATTAAACAGAAAATAATTCTTCATAAAAATTAATTTTATTACCTTACTCTTATACCCTCTTATATCCTTATATCCATCGCACAGAAGTTTCACTTCTACCGTGCGGATTTCCATGCATACAATTTTTTTATTGATAGGAAATACAATTAGTAAATTTTGATTATGCCTTTTGTCATCATGTTTTAGGAGAAAAGGTACAATGAAAAAAAAACGTACGTTGAAACAACTCCAAACGTTTAGTTTAACTGAGTATTTGAGGGAACGCTGAAGCAGTGGGCTTCTACGAATAGTCTAGATGATGATGTAAGAATGTTCGAGGAGCTAAGTATAAAATTAGTTTCATTTATAAATATTACATTATTCCAATCATGTTTTAGATTTTTCATCACATATACATTTTTTTGTCGATTTTCTATATTATAAGGAATGGTTTCATTAGGTACTTCTTTGTACAATACTTACGTAACTCTTGTTAAGGTTAGTAGAGAATATTCTACATTTTTCAACTGTTGTGCACTGATCGATCTCGCAAGATTTAACTAATAAGTACCGATTGCAGGACAAAGTGAACAACTGTTTCAGATTTAGATTTTTTTTCTAGATGTCATTATTTCATATAACCGTGATCAAAAAGGCTATGGAATTTCTATTTTAAAGAACTTCGATAACCCATTGTTAAGCTGTTTTAAATGATAATGTTGGTAATTTTTCCACTGTTATCTTTACTAGAAATTATTGCGATGTCTCAAATCATTCGTGAATAGTTGATTTTTTGTAAAGTAGTAGTACTTGGAGTGTCGTATGAATTTTACTGTTTAAATTTATCGAGCAACAAGTCTGTATAAAATTTTGTGTCAAAAACAAAATTTCTTATGTTGATATGTTTAAAATGTTGAGAAAAGTATTTAGAGATGAATGTTTATCGAAAATGTGGGTATGCCAGTGGTACAGCTTTCTTAAGAAAGGCCGAGAGTCGGTAGAAGATATTCTCATTCGGGATGGTTGTCATCAACCACTGAAGTTCAAAAAATGAAGTATTTGATCCGGATTGATTGTCGACTGACTGTGCGAAATTGCTGATAATGTCGGCATATCGTATGGACCTTGACAAAGCATCTTGAACGATACTTTGCAGTTAAAATGCATAGAAGCGAGACTTGTGCCAAGAATACTAAATTTTAAGCAAAAATAGCATCGCAAAGATATTGCCGCCGAGATGATATTTGAAGCATATAATAATCACACTCTAATGATACGCATCATAACTGGAGACAAAACTTGGGTGTATGGATTTGATGTCTAGACAAAATAGAAATCGTACAAATGGCGTAGTAAAGGCGAACTGAGATCGAAAAGAGAGCGCCAAAGTCGATCAAAGATCAAGATTCTTTTGACAATTTTCTTCAATTATCGTGGTGTGGCTCACAAAGAATATCTTCCAAAGGGTTAAAAAATCAATAAGGAATATTATTTTAGATGTTATGAAGCGTTTGCGGGAAGCGATCCGCAAACACCGACCAGAATTGTAGGAAAACGACTCGTGGATTTTATATCAGGATAATGCGCCGGCTCACACTTGAATACTTGTTCGCGATTTTTTGGCCAAATAATTGACTAAAATCATTCCGTGAGTACCCCATTTGCTAGACCAAGTCCCGTGCGATGTTTTCGCGATTTTTTGGCCAAATAATTGACTAAAATCATTCCGTAAGCACCCCATTTGCTAGACCAAGTCCCGTGCGATGTTTTGACATTCTCCAAACTCAAAATGCCACTACAAGGAAGCCGTTTTGACTCGGTTGAAACCATTAAAAAATTTTTTCTGGAAAAACTGAAGGGTATTCGTAATCAATCTACTACGAACGATGTATAGAAGATTGATTGAAGCGTTGGCATAAGACTATTGAAAGCGATGGAGAATACCAAAAGCCGATAAAATAAATTTATATGAATAATCAAATATTTTGCTTTTTATTTAAAAAATTCTGCACCTTTTTAATGAAGGTAGTACGTTAGTGTAATGTGTTATATGAAATACGAAGTTTTCGCTTTCTAATTATTTCTAGACAACTAATATAGTTGCTTTTGTCTAGCTGTAATGATGTTCTACGTACGTACTCGAAAACTATGAAGCAATTGAAATCAATGTACAGTTTTACTATCAGTAAAATATGTAGGCTATCCATTTTTTTAGTCCAATTAAAAAAAATTTATGACCTAAATCTCAAACACAACACTTTTACGTTGTAATTATTTACACAAATAATAAACTAATGGTGTTTAATATACATTATTTATGTCTAATTATATTTATTGGTAGAAAAAAGATAAATGATATTGCTAGAATATGAAATTAAATTGTATAATTGACATATAGACACGACGAATGAAAAGTAGCTAATATTATCATTTTTTACGGTAGTTTGCTTAACACAATTGATAATGCATTGATGTGAATGGAACATTAATATGAAATCAGACACAATTCATACACACACAAACACACACACATATACATATACATATACATATATATATTTATATATATATATATATATATATATATATATATATTGCAGGCACGTTTTTATTCGTAATTAACTAAAATCATCAACGATTACACACTTTAATGATGATTATTAATAATAAAGTACTACAATAGTAACACTAACATTTATTTGGTATATGATTCCGTTCCACAGAGCGTGTCCCGCTCTGATCGTGCCTTCTGCACCCAGTGCTCACTGCATTGTTATTTAATAATTGTTTATAGTCGGCTCGATAGGCCCGCACTCTACGATCACTCACATACTCACCGTCATTCAGGCCTCACACTGTTCTCAAGGGCGGAGATCGTAACATGTGAAGACCGAGCACGGGGAATATGCTGACGTATATATATATATATATATATTTTCCCGATCTTCCTCTTTTTTTGTAAAATAAATATATTTTATATGAGGTACATTTCATCTAATGTTTTTGTAAGGTCATGAGAATACTATTTCTCATCACTTTCAAGCATTTCTTTATTAATTGCCT
Organism: Acanthacorydalis orientalis; assembly: GCA_034766995.1. NCBI lineage: Eukaryota > Metazoa > Arthropoda > Insecta > Megaloptera > Corydalidae > Acanthacorydalis > Acanthacorydalis orientalis. Next base: position 21,745,761 of record CM068315.1, on the reverse strand, counting down.
ACATTTTTCTCATAATATAATTCTGGAACTATAACTAAATTCATAAAATGTTCAATAAATACTTTTTGATTGTTGCTTATGTCCATTTCGATGGAAATTCTAGCGATAGGAAATTCACGATGCGTAAAAAGCACAATTAAAATAAGGAACAAAAAAGTATTTTACTGTACCTTAGCGTTATGAGAATAATAACGTTGCCATTGGAATGTATAAAAAAATAACTTTTATTAAAAATTTATTTAAATTTTATTAATAATGATGTGTGAAATTCCAGTAAATGTCGCTTTTTTTTAGGCTTTAAATGATGTGCTCGAGATTCATCCTGGTGACTATAGACGAAATTTCCGCTTCTTGCAGTAATAGCACTCTGAGTTATCTGGTGGTCTTTTTCATTTAAAGTATTAGAATGTTAATATAGTTGATCACTTGATGCGATACGTCTGTTTGAAAGAGGCTTTGTATTTCAAATCAGTATTACTAATATCAGTCAACTTTTCGGTTCATTTAATAATCACTGTAGACATTTTTTATTCGTAGATGAATGTCTACGGGTAACACGCTTTTATCACTAAGAAATTGTTATTATCTCTAGACAGCTCTATAAATACTCTTATTATGCAGCGTTCATTGTGGCTAGATTGATGAAACTTAACAGTTTACGTAATGAATCGAAGTATACAGTGCGCATGCGCAAAGTTTGGTACGTCTCCTAAATGATGTGCTCATGTTTAAAACTTTTATTTGTCAGTCATATTATGTTTTTCTGGAAAACAGTGATTATTAAAATGTAAGTAAAGGTTTTATTAGTAACATAAGGATAAAATAATAATTTATGTTGTTATCCATCGAAATATATTTTTCTAATTAAACTTTCACTTTCGATTTTTAATGTTTCAGTTTTAATTACTTTCGGAAATATCATAAAAATGAATTAAATATCAATTATATTTTATATAAATATGGTAAAATTATATAATTGTTAAATTTAAAAGTCAGAAATTCATGTTTAGAAAATATTGTGTTGTGTACGGTGAGCTACAACTGACATTCGTATTTTGCTATATCCATATTAGCCGATCACAGCATATGTATATTCTGATCCATTTCAATTTCTATAAGATAAACTCTCAAAAATATTCAGAATTGAGTTATGTTTCTACCAAGAAATGTGTGTCCCTACACTGTAAAAAAAAGTGGAACCAACAATGCGAGGTAGTTGACCGATATGTATTAGTGTTAAAGAATTTGTATTTAAGACAGAATATGCTTCCGTTGTGACAACATGCGAAAAAAAGAATTAGTTCGATGAGCCAACTACGTTCTGTAGTTGTATTTAATAACATGCGTGTACAAATTGACAGCTCGCAATCGCACTACAAAAATTTTTGTTAGACGAAACCAATCATACAATTGATATTGGCACCATTCGCTACGTACGCCGCCCCCGCTCGCTCCGATTGTATCGGATATATTAAATATCATTATATATATATATATATATATATATATATATATATATATATATATGTATGTATATATAATTAATCTCAGAGTAAGATTGCGTACTTTGTTTCATAAAGTCGTACATTTCATTAAGATAATAATAATTTCATATTTAAAGTTAAGATATAAATATTATAGTTTTATCAATTCTTCTACATATACTGTATCTATATTGAATATATATATATATATATATATATATATATATATATATATATATATATATATATATGTGTGTGTGGGTGTGTATAGGTGTGTATGTCAGTGTTAGTATGTTTTTAGTATTTTTTTTTAATTTTACGGAATATTTTTATATACGATATATAGATAGATATACTTAGATACGAATTATAAATCTAGCGGAGAGGAAGAAACAATTTCTTACAATATTAATTTAAATATTTTACGTTTAATCATCTGTTAATTTTTTTCAATCATTTAGTTTTATAAATTGCGTCAAATCTTGCATCATTTGTTCCAACAACATATATTGTTGAGAGAACGACGGCCCACAACTGTGTTGCGTAGTTGTCGGAACTAGTACATTCTCGATTCGCCGCATTTAACCCCGTCATATAATTGAGTCAACTACAATTTCTTTCGGTGCACGGAATCTTTGCTGTTTTTACGTATCGAGTATAAATACATACATACACACACATTTGTATATATATATATATATATATATATATATATATATATAAGTTAAAAATAATATTTATTAAACAAAATAAAGACCATTGTCCTGTACACATATCTCCTAACAGGAAATAAGATGTTCTATTCCTACAAAATAGAATTCTGGAATCCTGGAATTAACGAATTCATCGAAAACACTTTGAGCTGATGTTTGATCTTTGAAAACGTTCTCTTGTAGGAAATTATTCGAATGTGTAAAAAAATGATAATCTATCGGAGACCGGTCCGGAGAATAAGGTGGGTGAGGTAAGGTTTCATAACCCAGTTCATTTAATTTCTTTAAAGTTAATTATGTGACCTGTGATCGGGCGTTGTTATGAAGAAGAATTGGCCCCCAACGATGCAACTTCTCATGCATTTTTTGAATTTCCTGTCAATATTTTTCTGATATTATTGTTTCACCAAGATTTAAGAAGCTGTAGTGCATGACGCGACTTACCAACAACCAAACAGCGACCATAATTTTTTTTCATGAAGCTTCGGTTTAGGAAACTATTTTGATGCTTCTCCTCAGTCCAACCACTGTGATGAACATTTCCGATTGTTGTAGAGAATCCACTTTTCTTCACATGTGACAATGCGATCAAGACAGGGATCATTTTTGTTACGCAAAAGAAGTGCAATGCAGACTTCGTACCGTAGAATTGTTTGATGTTCGTTTAGTTCGTAAGGCATCCATTGATCCAGCTTTTTTGTTTTTTCAGTTAGGCTCAAATGTTGAAAAACTGTTGAATTATCAACATTGAGTTCTTCTGACACCTCTCGAATTGTTTGATGTGCGTTGGCTTTAATAATGGTTCCTAAATCATTATTGTCTATAGCTGAAGGACGCCCACGACCGTCCTCATAATCAAAGCTTTCGTTTCCATTACGACATTTTTGGAATCAGTACGTTCACTAACACTTCACTCTTCGCCAAAAACAAATTTGATATTTCGAGCAATTTCTTTTACTTTACGTCCCAATTTAAACTCATACAACAAAATTGCGCGAATTTACTTTTTTCATGATTAATTTAAGAAGTTATATTCAACAATACTAAATAATTAAAATAATATACATGAGCTGAAATCAGTAGTGCTAATTTCATTGTTTACAATAATATTATATTACATGATTATAACAAAAGATCACGGTAACTACAAAAATTGTCGCCAAACTTAAAATGATAAAAACCGCAATTATTTTTGCACCAACCTAAAATATTATTATTATATTTTTTCATCTTGGAAAACCATAAAGTATATTTTTGCCGCAAAAAACACTTAATTTGAATGAAATTTATAACAATCAAACATAAATCAATTTTGAGATTATTTTTGTAAATTATAAAAAACGTAAGATTAGTTAATATGAAATAGTTCGCACGCGAAAGTGTTAAGAATAAAAATGATCACTGCACACGCCTATGTATAATTCCATACGATATGCGAATGAGTGTAGTTATTTTTCTATTGTCTTGTATGTCTTAGATAAACCAGCATTTAGTTAATATTAGTATATTCTTTGACCTAATTATTTACTTGGACTATTATCTTAAACAAACATTTCTACAACTAATTATCCGTTTACTAATTAATCATTATAACTGGTTGTTTAATGTAAACATTTCTTTGTATTAAATTTAATAATAAATCAAAATCAAATTTAATAAATCTCTTAAAATACAAGTCTATTTTTAGTGGTAAAAAAAACCGAGCCTATCAATAGTGCCATTGTTATTTTATTTCATTTTTCGTATTCCTATTACACTCTTTTCTCCTTCTCTTCTATTCATTTTAGACATTATGAACATGTACGTTGTATACGTATTTATGTACTCACAGTGCACAATGAACGAATAATACACACATATGTGTGTATATATAAATACTTCCAGTAAACTTTATCAATTAGTTGTCCGACTGCAGCTTGTCCATCACTACATTAGAATATACACGTTCATGCATCGAATGCCAGTCGATGTTCTTTGTTACTTAATTGTTCATTTGAATGAAGTTTGTGTATTTTTCTTTCAGAATATGTGAAAGCGGGAAAATGCTACCGGAACTCAAAATGTCGAATGGTAGACGCTGCCATATATGCTCTTGATCGAACCTAACAATCGTAATTGATAATAGTACATGAAGTGTGTGTTAATAAAAAATAAATTAAATAAAAATAAATAATTAAACGGACAAAACTAATTGTAGAAATCACGCAACATAAAGTTTAATTGAATAATTTAATTATTAAAAAAAGAAAAGAAATAAAAAATATATTAAAACGCTAAAAACCGATCGTTAGTTGATATGGCGATGTTTTAATCATTTTTTTTAAACACAATATGAAAAAGATTTGATTATCTCTTGAAATATAACAGTGACAGCTTAAAAAAAGTGCTTATGACTGTGAGGGTTGATTGAACAGCACAATTCTTTTTCGACAAACAATTATTTTAAAGTTGTGATAAATATGTAAATGAGTCAATATTATATTTTTTGTTATATTAAAACAGGGTCTTTATCGGGTGATAGTTTGATAATAAAAGAAAATGTATCAAGAATAGAAAGTTAGAATAGAATTGTCGAGAATTAAAAGAATGTTTTTAACTATTTGTCATAATCGATTTACTTAATTGCATAATATACATCGTGCGGGATTGTCTTAATGGTTATAAAATATTAGTTTGTTTCCGAATTTACTTTCTGTGAAATATATAATATATATTTTACTGTAATTATTATCGTAGACAAATGTATGTGTACAAGTATAATTTTTAATTTTCGCATCAAAATACAATTTAATATATTACATATCTCTAATAGAAAGAATAAATTTATTTTTACAATAAAACTATATTTATATCACGAAACTGAGATGGGTGAATTCGAAGATAACGATTCGATGTTAGAGAGCGCTGAAACTCCTAAAGAGGTACTTTTTGTTAATAAAACGATGCCGATGACCCGTATCCAAAAAACAGACATTCCAAATCATATCAGCGAGGATTGTTCGATAGATGGAGTTGATCTAGATGTAAAATTGATGAATGAGAATGTGCAGATTTCTGAGGACAAAAATCAGATAAACGTTCCAGATGGCGGAATTCGTGCCTGGACAGTAATGATTGGTTCGTTTTTGTGTAACGGAATTCTGCTGGGCATAGTCAATTCTTACAGTGTTCCTTATTTCTACCTGGTTAAGCAGTTGGAAGAGGCAGGCGACACTGAATCATCCAGTAAAGTTGGTAAGTTAATAGAAATGAAAGGTGAGAAGTGTGTCTGATGATGAGTGATGTTCTTAGTATTATGAATAGCATATTTCATTTTTTTTTCTCACACATTTTAAATAGGCGAAGCTCGCATATAAAGAAATACTTATTATAATTATTGCTACACTGATTGAAGTGGGTCTGTGAAACCTATGCCCATGTGGTTTTTACAATACTTATTTTATAGCCCAATTCTGAGGTTGTTAAGAATTTTTATTTGTAATATCTTTTTTATAAGACACTTTTTAACAACGATATCTGCTAATACAGATATTTAAATTTAAATTTGTAAACAAAATTTAAATATCTATAATTTTGTATATAAAATTCAACAAACATATAAATTCAGGAAACAGATAATATAACACAAGGAAAGGATCAGAACGAAAACCAATATAAATATGAAAATAATTTATATATAATAGATGAGCTTGTTTAGTTAAGCACAATAAATCAAATCTTGGTCTAATTGTCGGGAAGATAGAACAAATAGCAATTTTCATTTTTTCAAAATGGGAGCAGTAATTTATTTATATTAAAACCAATGTTTAAAATGCCGATTATTTATATCAAATATGCAGTTGTAAACGATATGAGGACTTTAATCGCCTAGTCCATAAGTATTAAAAATTCGGTTTTAATTTGAAATCAGAAAATGTTGAAGGTTTGTTTTAAAAAAGCAATCTTAAGATTTGTATCATTCGAAAGCTTTACATTCTCGATCATTCAAAGAAACAGAATTTACCATCTGTATTTGTACTCTAAATGTAAAAATGTCTGCAGTCGCTCAAAGTAGTATGTTTCAAAATAGGGTTGAAAATATTTTTTGAACTATTTTTCTAAACATATCAAATGATTAATTATAATCTTTTTGATCAGATTTTAACTAAAATAATTTTCAGTAATGATATAAATTATATATAAAAACATTCTAAATGTGTTATTTTCTACTTTGCTCTTTCATATGTTTATTTTCTTGGATTATATTGCATAAAAAAATGTGTTTCCTTGCCGAGATATATTCAATTTGTTTAGTTTCTTAAATATCCTGGATAAATAGTATACTTTGCAGAGCCAGGTATCTCTATGGAAAATAGCGGAAAAGACATTCATTTTTATTTTTCATAAAAATTAATTTATTTTTCACATTTCATATTAGTCGTCTCAATGTTTGTGTCTTTGGCAATCATATACCTTGTGTACGAGTGTATGCAGTAAATATTTTTTATATTTTAATCTGAAATCTTTACATATATTTGCAGAAACGTTTTTAGTCGTGACTTTTTATGAAATTGATAATGGTTATTGCATTTTTTAAGGAAGTGTTTAGATTTTCAGACATTTTCATATCTAATAAAATCTCCCGATAAATAAAACTGTATGAAAAATAAATATATTTAATAGTTGTTGCTTTACTTTGACTAAACTATTCCAGTCATCGACGTAGCATTATTGTATTTGCATAGAAATCAACGCAAATACTCCATTCTAAATCTTTGTGAAAAAACTTCTTTTTTTAAACCTTCATGAATATTGCGTCCAGTTATCAGTCGTCAAAATAGTCACTTTTGATGCATATTGTTGCCATAAAAACATTTCACATGTGTTAATAATTGAGCTGAGTATGGAATATCCGTTGATTTATTTACTCAAATCAAAAAATTCGACCTGTTTTTAATTATTCCAATAAGTACTGAAACAGGTCTTTTCTATTTTTTTTTACCTTATTATTGAAACAGGTATTTCCTTTCCATGTCTTATTCATGTTATTTGAATGGAGGTAAAATTAACATTTCGCCAGATATGAGCAGTTTTTTAGATTTAATTTTTATGTGTAATATTTAATAAGATACTTGTAAGTATCTCTTTATTATGTAGCCGCATATTTGACAAAAAATACTTCTTTGAAGATTTCTGTATGGTTTAAAGAAACTATTCAGGTTTATTTACGAATATAGAATGTTTAGTATGAAGATCAAGGTTAACAGAGTACGTCATTTTCTATATCGAGGCTATTTGTTATATGTGTAACAGGTGGGCTGAAAAGTTCGTAGGCTGACACATAAATGGCGCTACTAGTATCAAATCCATATGATTTTTAGTTAGCCCTAACCTTCAAAAGACGCGTGTATAAATTTGACAGCTGTTGCACTATTAGTATCTGAGTTATAGCATTTTTAGTGAAAGAACTTTAGTTAGGCTTCAGTTTCGGCGATTACCTCTTCATTGGAGCAAAATTTCCGTCCAGCGAGCATCCTCTTGAGGTCTGAGAACAGAAAAAAGTCGCTGGGGGCCAGATTTGGAGAGTACGATGGATGCGGAAGCAATTCGAAGCCCAATTCTTGCAATTTCGCCATCGATTTCATTGATTTGTGACACGGTGCATTGTCTTGATGAAACAGCACTTTCTTCTTCTTCAAATGAGGCCGCTTTTTCGCGATTTCGTCTTTTAAACGCTCCAATAACGCTACGTAATAGTCGCTGTTTATGGTTTTTCCCTTTTTAAGATAGTCAATGAATATTATACCATGAGTATCCCAGAATACTGATGCCAGAACCTTGCCAGCCGACTTTTGCGTCTTTCCACGCTTTGGAGTCGGTTCCATTTTTTCAAGGTAACAAAAGTTCTTTATGTGTCAGACTACGAATTTTTCAGCCCACCTGTTACATTGACTTTGATTAAATATCTGCTATAAAATAATGATTGTCTGCAGTGAAACACTAATAGCACAAACTCTTTCAAACTGGAATGAAATATGTTATTATATCACATAATATATATAAACGGAAGAGAGTAATTTAAATTTTTTGTTTGTAAAAATTAGTTAAAAATGTAAGTATGAATGGGCAATACAAAATTAAGTAATAGTATCAAAAATTCGAAATTCGCAAATATATGCACGTTTCAAATAATAAAAAAGTTTTATTTTATAAATTCATATTTTATTCAAACTACAAACAATATATTTTTCGCAGTAATTAACTATTGTTAATTTTTAGTTGTTAATTATTGTTAATTTTACTTATGCGCATTTTTATGGCAATTCCATCAAGCTCAAAGCATTAAGGTAGACTTATCAGTAACGCGTTCAAAAGATGATTCATTTGTAAAAGTGAATTTAATTACAGTTCCAAAAATATATTGTTATAAAAGAAGTTTTATAAGCGACATAAAAAACCTAAAATTTAAATTAAGAAATATTTCTTGGCGATCATAAGCTAATTTTATTAATATTAATTATTATTACTATAGTATTGATTCGTCTCATAGGTAATGCGATTTTTTAAAATAAGTTTTGAAACAGCGAAAAAATTAACGTTTTAATTTTGATCCAAAATATATTTTCCGTAGTTATTTACAGCTTTTTCCTATTTTAATCTTAAATTTTCAATACTCTAACAGTCAACTTTTTAGGCTTTGCATTAAAAAAATAGTCGAGCTCCTTTCGGTCATCACTCTTTGTATTAAGCCATTTTCCATTGATGTGATTTTGGAGACTTCGGAACAGATAATAACCCGATGGTGCTAGGTCAGGGGAATATGTTGGATGAGTCATAACTTTTCATTAAAATTTTCTAGTTAATAATGTCTTGCGCTATTTTTTTTTTTTTTTTGATAATTGAAACGTCACAGAATACTAGAGACCTCACCGGGCATGACTATCAAAGCCATAGTAGAAGTTATCATAGAGAAGAATTGTTGAAAGAAGTCCTTGTCATCCGTATTGAACTTGTTTCTCATGGAATTATCAAGAAGCTGACCCTTCATTGAATTTATAGACACTTTTGCTTTCTCCGTTTTTTTAATTTAAATATCGAAAGCGTCGAGATTCTGATAAATATAATAGATTTCAGTGAGACGATGTATGCATTAGTACAAGAATAATCGAGAGCTAATTCATATTACTGTACTCTTTAAATTATGCTCGACGTAATTTTGAGATTTACTCTTTCTTCATGGACCTTTCGGATAAGATAGTTGTATATCATTAACTCCTTCTATTACAATACGTCTGTCAATCCTTCCATCTTAATTCTTTCCAGGCGAACCAGTTCATTCCGAAATTCCTGTAATTCAGCATCTTGGATAGAGTGGGTCTTAACGACGCTTCCTCCAAGCTTATTTAAAAAGAAAATCTTGGAAAATGCCATCATAATGGTCATCTAATTGATGAAATTCAAACACATGAAATATATGAGCAGGCCGGTGTCCCAGACATTATTAAATTCTTTTTTTTTAATGTTAAAAAGTACAATCCAGGCTGTGTTCTTCTCGTTGCTTCCGTGGATTGTAAGGTTCATAAGCTACAAAACTGTTAGGAAGTACAGTGTTATTGCTCTGAAATACAAACTTTTCGTTAATTAAGAGCTCGTAAGAGTCCGGATACCAGATTGACAGTTCACTTTCATCTATATCTTACTTTCCACATGTAATCAGACGTCGTATCTTCTCGTTATATGTTCCAAGAATGTGTTGTTTCGAGATTTCCATTGTCTAGTGATCAAGAAATCTTGTATTATAATATATACGTTTATATAAAAACAAATATTTCCAATTTTTTCTAAAAAATTTGATGTTTCTGAAAAAATAAGTACATTGTTTATTTTTTATATAACTATTTTTTTAAATCTTCAGAATACACTATATTTTGAGGCCTCTGAACATTGGGGTGAGGGTGCCATGCATTCACTACTCTTTTGTCTGACCTTTAACGTACAAATACTTTATAACATAACTTTGATGTGCGTGGTTTGTCTCTTTTTGTTATTGTATTTTTTTAAAAAAAATAAGAATTAGTCGAGATGTATAAGCTTTACAAAATATACCCTTTTATATGAATTTGTACTATGTAAACATATTATTATTGTTAATTTTATTAATACGAAGTGTATGAAAACTTTTTAGACAGCTGTGTAATTTATTAATATAAATTGGTCGTCTATCAATTTTCAGTTTTGAAAACGAATATTTTATATATTATATGATATAGTAATATTCGTATATGGCAATTAATTTATCAATAATTTTGTAATCGATATATCCCTTGGACACCGATCTATAGCGAATGATAATCAGAAATTTTAATTTGAACTGAAGTTTGACAATTTTGATAATGTTGCTAATGAATATTCTGTGTATACGAGTATAAAACATATCTACAGTATTTTTGATAGGTATTGGTAATGTTTTGTTATAATTTTTATATATTTTATTTATTACTTATAAGAGAAGTACTTTTTTTTATAAAATATTAGTATAAATGTAAATACTGTACTATATTCCTAATTGGTTTGAGGATTTTATTGATGAAAAGTGCAAAGAAAATAGATAATTAACATAATTTTTAAAAAAATATTTTTCCTGATTTTACTTCAGATTGTTTTTTTCAATTTAAATATTGGTTCCGTAAAGTATATTACCACACTTTCTTATGTTTAGTGTCTCTGTCCTGATACATAAAAAAAGTATTTAAATACAATAATCACATTCCCCATATCACAAAAAATAGTGTTTGGCGAGTGATTCATTCATTTAATTGTAATTTAAACAGATTAAATTGATACATTATTGGTATTTATTTTTACGATGTGCCACGTAAAAAACAACTGATAACGCTGTAGCCCCGACTATCGTGGAGAAATCTACGTGGTTACCGTTCCGGTCGCAAAACGCCCCAAGGAAAACGTGTCATTCGTTGCCGAAAATGAACAACCATCGATTCCATTGAACCCTCGACTGTAACTCTTATTTGGCTTTAGAGTCTATTTCGACACGTTCGTTCGTTTGTTCGTTCGTTTTTATGATGTTAGATATCATTCGTTGATACGAGAATTTCCTTAAAATGATTGAAGTAGAAGTGGATTCACTAGGAAGAAAGTGACGTTTACATTAGAGTTGAAGTATGTTTACCTCGACTGTAACCACAAACATTTTCGTTTCAATGATCTTTTTGCTCTGAAAAAGGGAAGTGTGTAGACAGAAGGCTGAACTAGTTGTAGTAATAGTGCATTATAAAATTGACATTGTGTTATTCAGTGAGACCTTCCTCAACGTCCTTATTTTGTCATTATTCTAAATTTCGACATCTATCTCAACAAAAGAGATGGTTGCGATGGTAGTACCACCGTCCTTGTTAACAGTGACTTGAATGCAAAACTCAGTCTTAGCACTCGTTAATTAACTACCGGCTCGGTTTGTACTCTGTGATAACGCAACGACGTGAGAATAATTGACCGAAGCTTCGACTGAACCCACATATAAGGACTATAATAATGTTATGGACGGCCTGGATGTGGAAATTCTCAAGAAAATTAACGGTAGACATGGATTGTAGTTGATACCGATCTTATTGTCCAACAAAAATTATATTCTTCTCTTATTGGCCGACTTGAATTGTCGCATTCCTGAAGAAAAGTTCGTCACTTGGACTAACTGATTAGTTACGATAAGAGAATTGATGCAGGCACTAACCGCAGTCAACTGTTCATCGAAACTTTTAAACAGCTAAATCCAATGGTATGCAATATATAGAACAGCCTTGATGAATGTTCCTTCCACAACCCTCAATTGATACAGTGGTATAACTAGCTTTCCTTGAGTTTACAACATCTTATTTATTGAAGGAACCGTGACTCGAGGAATCGCACACTACACAATTATCTTGTCTGAAACGTGAAGGAAGAGATAGTAAAGCTTTGGAATCTTGTTTAGTACGATGCGACGAGTGTAATAATAAACCTCTGTGTTGGTGTTCCGCATAAAAGTATGGTTGACTGGATATTTTCAATCTGTATGTTAACGACATACCGACGGAACAGCTTCTGCAATTTATATGGATGATACTACTTTCATTGTGCATTTGTGGACATCGAGTATTATCCACGACCGGCTTCAATAACTCGATGATCTCTCCGATTATTTCTGTGATTCACGATCGAGAATAAACTCTCAGAAATCCAAGGACGTCTTGTGTACGCGTTAGTACAGTATTCAATTGGCGACATATACCTTAATTACACACTAATCGCCTAGGCCGATGAAGTCAAGTATCTTGGAATCACCTCGATCATTCTCTATCTTCCTAGAGTTACACGACTAATATATTGAATAAGGCAAATGGTCAGTTCTGCGGGTATTTTCGCTACTGAATTGACAGTCGCAATACCTAATGTGACAGATATATATATATATAGCGTCAGGCTGAGCATGCCCTCAGTGTTGAAACAACTGCATGTAATTCAGAATAAGACACTGCTCCTCGTCATCTATGCGCACCACTTTGTTTCGAACAGCGCACCACTTTTGTTTGGAACAGCATATCACATGCCGATCGGTATATGGTAACAATATAGAAGTTTGACTTAAATCGAAAAAGATACGGATCATTACGACAATTAATTTATTAAGTGTTATATTGTAAACATAAAAAATAAAACAAGAAGTACGACAACAAACAATTGTATCATTTGAAGGTGTTGCAGGATATAAATTCGTATGTTTTATTCTTATTATTTATTTGTTATTGTTGAAAAGTAATGAAAGTATATTTCTATAAGAATTAACATTGTTTTGTAGGTGATTATATGAGTATAATTTTGAAAAAGAAATAGATAATTCTTATGTGATAAAAATACTTTTTTCGTACTGTTTTACTGTTCAACAAATATAGAAACTGTAAATTTGACTAAATTTATTACGTCAATCATACATAATTGATAAAAAAATATATGTTCTTTTTGAATAGCCGAATGCTTTAGTAAATTTCAACAAAATTTATGGACGCGTAAAATCGGGAGATTATTTAGTTGCAATATAATTAATTTATTCAACATGAAAATACAATTATTAATGTCTTTAGTTTCCAGTATTACTGACTATACACAAATGCAACATCTAAACCTCATTACAACTTACCATTGATTCTAAAATGTGTTTGTAAATACCAATATTGTTAAAGCTAATTAATATTTGAATTTTACGAAAGAAATAATTGAGTAGAACATGATAGGGTGTTAAATCAGTTGTTTTTATTGTTATCTACTATATTGGATTGGAAAAAAAATTCGTAGCGGTTTCGAACAGATGTTATTAATTATAGTTTCGTGCGCAACTCAATTATATAGCACGAGTCCAGATGTGTTATTTTGACAGGTGACATTTCAAAGTTTTTTTCGCTGCTACTTTTGTGCACTTTTGTGAATTGTAAGTCTGTTAAATTTAAAATTAAAAATTAAGGAATATAAGGTGCATTTTCGTTATTTAATGACGTTTTATTTCCGGAAAAGAAAAACTAATGCAGAGATAGCAAAAAAGATATCGGCCGTTTATCGAGAAAGTGTTGTATCTAGCAGAACTGTTCGAAAGATGAATAATTCGACCCAGAGGAGATTCGAGAGCGTTCCGGTAGGCATGGAGTTGTTGATACTGACAAAATTGCAACACTTACTGAAAATAATCAACGTTCACGAGACGGGGCATCATAAAGGTACTGCAGGTGTCTCATATGAGTGTTGTGAGGCATATGGAGACACTTTGGTATGTGAATCGCTACGATGGTTGGGTGACTTATAATTTAACTGAAAGAAATTTAATGGAACGCATTTCCATCAGTAATTCGTTCCTTAAAAGAAACTAAAACGACCCATTTCTGAAATGACCAATCATGTACAATAATGTGGATCGAAAAAGTTCTTGGTCAAAACGAAATGAGTCTCCGTTAGCCAGTCCAAAAGCAAGTCTTCATCCGAAGAAGGTGATGTTGCGTAACTAATGAGATTGGAAGGGTGTTGTGTATTACAAGCTTCTCCCAAACAATTAGAAGATAAATTTGAAGAATTATTGTGCTCAGTTGGACCAATTAAAGGCGGTAATTGATCAAAAGAGTCCAGAATTGGCTAACCGGAAGGGTACCGTTTTCCACCAAGACAAAGCTAGACCCCACGTCTCTGTGTAGACCTGGCATAAATGGATGTAGTTTGGTTGATAAGTCCTACCTCATCCACCATATTCTCCTGATCTTTAGATTATCATTTGTTCTGGTCTCTACATAATTCCCTTAATTTAAAATACTTCACTTTACTGGAAGCTTGCATAAACCATGTGGATCAATTTATTGCCTAGAAGATGCCAAGTTATGGGAGGACGGAATTATGAAACTACGTGAAAAATGGGGGAAAATGGTGAATCAAAATGACAGCTATATATTATAATAAATATATGTACAAATAAGTAAAAACTGCCTTTGAATTTCACTTCAAAAACGCTACGAATTTTAAATACTATTTCATCTTTTCTAAAGTAATTTAGGTAAATACAGCTGTCAGTAATAAAAATTGAATAAATGCGTCGTTGCATTAATTCAATTAAATGCATTTTCAAGGAAATGTCAAATTTTCATCTGCTTATTAACAAAAAACTGTTTTCTTTTATTGAAACAGTTGAACTTTATAACTATTTCAACACATTAAAAGATATTCAAATTTACGTTTCTATCTTACATATTGCAACTAAAATTTTTAACAAACTTTATCTATAAATATTAGGTTACGTGTTATGTGTATACTTTAACAGCGATAGATTTATAAAAAAATATTTTTATTTTCGTCTCTCTTAAACTTCTATTTTGATTTTTTGTTGGAAATTATCATTCTAGTATTTATTTTATTCATAAAATGCAGACACAAAAAGTTAAAATAATTTTATCATTATTTACTATTATATAATATATTATAGTATAAAATTTTTCTATAAGAGAACGTGTAAAAATACCGAAAATGTAATATTTTCTCTTAAATGGTACAAAATTAAATCAAATTTTAATGAATTTTAAACATAGTTTCAAATTTAAAAAAAAGGACAGTCCGATAATTTTTCGTCAACTTCATTGTATTTTTGCAATTGTCCCATACATTCTTAATCACATTAGTTAAATTTTCTTGAATACTTCAAAGTAGTTTAAAAAACTGAAAGTTAGTGCAACAAGTTAAAACTAGATTTTAATTTTTATTCTTTTTTTATAAAACATATTTTTAAAATTCAGTATAATGAGTCTAACATTGACATAAATATTTAGTCTTACATATACACACTCATGAAACCTTATATATGATGAAATTTGATACCGATTCTGAAAGTAATATCTTGGAGTGCGTAAATGCGGACTGTGAATACTGAGTTCATTGGTAGTTAAAATATTTTTGTACGAACAATGGCTTCAAAATAGGTATCATTGATTCTCTTCATGGGCACAACAGTACATGAAACATATCAGATTAAAGTTTTCTAATGTTCCCCTCTTTTTTGTTGTTGCAATAAAGATATTCATATAATGATACTATATTAGTATGTTAGATAAGCAGCATATGTATCAATAAATTGAAAATAAATAAATAAGACATTAAATAAGAAATAATGAATAACCAAAGAAATTAAATAAACAGTTATTAATAAAATATAATTGGTTTTATACTTATGTATCTCATAAAAAATATTCCTTCAGTTATAAGTTTTTGTTTTAGTCACATGTTTGAATTTAATTTTCTTCTAATAATGTAAATTAATAAGTTATAAATATTTACTCGCTTTTATTCAATAATTGAAGTATACGAGGGCGGTTTAAAGAGTAACTTGGGTCGTGAATTCATCTCATATTCATCAAATCTTTAAATGTCAAAATGAATATCACGGAAGTAGCGCATGAAGTTGTTTTTATGTGGGAAAATAAAACGTGAATTAACCTTACGTGGACGATTTAAAGAGTAACTTGGTTCGTGTATTTACTGAAGGAAAGTGGAACAGCTGTATATGTTTTCATATAGTTTCATCCGTTCACTAACACATGTGAAGTTGCAAGTTAATGCGCCTTTAGTTCTTCGTTTGGCAGTTGTTTTAACACAAACGTTTCATGCGAAAATGCAAAATGGATAAAATCTGAGTTGAAGGTGTGATTTAGTTCTTTGTTTAGAAGAAAAAACAGCGAAAGAAATCTATAAGGGAATATTAACTAGACTGGGTAAATCTTGCCCTTCCTACGTTCGACTTTGAGTGAATGAATTTAAACGTGGCAGTACGAGCATCGAAGATGCACACTACTCTCAGGAGGCTCGAGAATAGCTGTCATGCCAAAAATCATCTATAAAGTCCACGATATGGTTTTGCCAAACAGGTGAGTGAAAGTGTGTGAGATAGTAGATGACTGGCATCTCAACTGAACGAACTCATTTCATTTTTCATAATAAATTAAGTATGAAAAAACTTTCCGTAAGATGATGGATGCCGCGTTCGCTCATTGTAGAGTAAAAACGAATTCGTACGCGAACATCAGTCGACTTCTTGGAACTATTTAAGAAGAATCCACTGGATTTCATGTGACTTTTTGTGATCATGGATTAATCTTCGATACACCATTATACATCAGAATCGAAAACACAATAAAAACAGTGGACTAGATGCAGTAAAATGACTGAAAAAGGTAAAGACGGTTCACTTGGCTGGATAGGTGATAGCGTCAGTTTTCTGGGATATGAAGAGAGTTCTTTTGATCTTCAGGAGGAAAAACAGTTACTGGATAATACTACGCAGCACTTTTTGGGAAATTGAAGGCAGCGATCGCGGAAAAATATCCTAGAATTGCAAAAAAAAGTGTTCTTACATCATGTCAATGAATCGGTTCATCCGAGCGTTGTTGCTTAGTAAAAAATGGCCGAATTGAAGTTTGAAATCATTTCACATCCACCTGACTTGTTTCTCCCGGTCTTCTATTTATTGATGAAACTCAAAATTTTCTTGGCTGGAAAACGATTTGGGTCGAATAAAGAGTTGATAGAGACCGTAAATAGTTATTTTGAGGATCTCGAAGAAACCTAGTTCTGAGAGAGAATCGCTAAGCTGGAGAAACTTTGGAGTAAGTACATTGTGATTCGAGAGGATTATGTCGAAAAATCATGTACACTTTGAAACTTGAGCAATTGTCTCTAATATTTAGAATATTTCTCTAATATTTATATTTACAATATCAGAACTATATTATGATACGAGGCGTTTTATTTCCTAAATTTTGTAGATTTATTAATAGAACAAATTTATTTGCTACCTAATAGTAAATTCTTTTCTGAACTGATGAATTCTTCTGTCCAGTTTTGGTTCTTAAGCCATTGTCTGTGAATTGTGATAGAGTATCGTTAAGTGAAGACATGCTTCAAGAACCGAAACTTGTAAGTTAGTAGCAGAGTACATTACACGATGTTAACAAAAATCAACCGAAAGTATAATTAAAAAAGACATTTTCTAAATACATTTTGTACGGAATATGGAATAGTGATACGATGTGTAGTGCGTTTGCTTATATATATATATATATATATATATATATATAATATATATATATATATATATATATAATATATATATATATATATATATATATATATATATATATATATATATATATATACATATATAGTAGGACCGCCATATTCGCGGACTCGGTATCCGTGGTTTATCACGACCCGAAAATATTTAATGAAAAAGTTCAAAAATGAACGATTTTTTAAAAAATAAATGTAAAAATTTATTTAAATTGTGTGTGTACAAGATATTTTTCATTGCGCCATCGCTACTTGCGGATTAAGCTAAAACGCTAGAATCCTGTCCATTCGAGAGAGAGAGAGCATAATTATAATAATGTGCAATGTATTTTATCATTTAATATTGGTAATGTCTTATTCTGCGTAATTTATCAATTAAACTTTATAATAGGTATGTATGTACACGAAAAACTAGTTATACATAGGCTCGTTATTATCCTCAGTAGGTCTTGATACGTATTATTCGTGAATACGGCGGTCCTATTGTATATATATATATATATATATATATATATATATATATATATATATATATATATACAAAACATGCATACTAATAGATATAAGTTCATCATGAACAACATATAAGTATATCTCCGTATTGCGTAAAACCATAATCTGTTTTAAGATATAGTCAAGGTTTATTTTTTAAAATTTCTGAAAACTAGTATCATATATTTTTTTGAGATATGCACATATTTAAGATCAGTTATTTGAAATAAACAAAATTTTATTTACATGATATTTTTGGTAATGCTATTTATATAATTTGTCGATTTATAGATAACTGTATATTAAAAAATACATCAATATAGGATCAGTTAACTAGAGCAAGGCATTTTATTAATTTGGTTCGTGGTTTACAAGGATACTAAATATTCGATAACGTATTTACACAGATTATTATTGAATATATAAATATTTTTTGTTTTTATAATTTGCTTTAAATTGCGTTCTATTTTACCGAAAAAAGAAAATAAAAATAGTTTAAAACATTGCAAATGTAATTGAGAGAATTAATAAATTATAAAATTTATTATTGGTGTTTATTTCGATTTTTTTATGATATAATAAATAATATTGTTTTTATAGCTTGGTTTATCGTTGTGGAAATTTAATAGATCATCAATGGTAAATTAATTTAAGGTCAGTGCAAAGTAACACTGAAACAATTAATTAGATTTTTATGAATTTTAACTGAAAATAACATTTACTTGTATAATTATAATTTGTATAAATAAAATTGACTTAATAATTACTTGCAAAATAGTTTATTAATAAAATAATTGATAATAAATGATGTCCTAAGTATAAATAAAAAGAGATGTCATGTCTGAGTTTATCAGAAATTTTGACATCTGTTTAATTAATTTTAACCAATTTAATCGTAAAAACTAGTTATGCTAAATATTTTCCGAGCAAAACATCTTATAGGTCTATATTATAAATTGATGAAAAACCACATTTTGTAAAATTCACGAAATACTTCTGAAAATATCGAAGAATACTTTTAATTCTTTCATTAAAATTTATGTATTTTTTCAATTTTGAAGAAACCGTAAATTTAATTAAGTATCCAAATCCTTCAGTATTTGAGAATTTAAATTTACTGTTTTTTTAAATGGATAGATTTTCAAGACTTGGAAATTCAATTGGTAGATATTCCGTCTAGTTTGACATTAAAAGCAAATACTTATAGGCTTGAGAATTTCATCAGAAGTAATCAATTGTGAATTATTAAATAAATTAGGAAAAGGACAAGGGATGGTCAAAAATTCTTATACACGAGTTCATAATACTCTTGAGTTGTTTAAGATATTGGGATGAAATAAAAAATGAAGAAAATATCAAATAATACCTTTAAATTGGTGTACTTATTTCACAGTATAGCTAGTTCCATTGTCAATAGAATTCTGCCAATTCGTCAATGAAGAAATCTGAAATTTGTTTTTCCAGTCAATCTTTCACTACAGCCTTAACCCCTTGACATACAAAGACGTCTTTAAGACGCACGCAGATTTTAGTCGCTTTAGTGCAGCTACAAAACAAATATTAGAAAGTAATAATTACACATATAACTGAATATATATATATATATATATATATATATATATATATATATATATATATTCAGTGTTAAAGTGTGAACCGTAGAAACGAACGCTGAAACATGTCTATTAAGACCCGAATATAAGTATTCAGTATCAGAAGTAAAAATTACTTTAAAATCGTAGTTGGTAAGTGCATACGATACAAACTTTATCTATTGTAGCTGGATAGTCTATAAAGTCTCTCGATGCGAATGTCATCTATCGTAGCTGGCCAGTCTATATTGACGAATTTCACATCTGTCTCTCGCGCTGTCAACAAACCGTATCGGTTAAGATATTTGTTAGTCTATAGTACAATTCAAAATATGGTCTACTTAAGTCATTCCTAAATAAAATACACTTACCATTAAATTAATAAGTGTGTGCAGTTTGACATTACAGAAGGTCTGCATATGTTTGCTGCACCAACTCACACTTAAAATATCTGTTTCGAATTTGTACGAAAGTGATAGTGAAAGTCAAATGGACTATTCGAGTCAGGGCACATTTTTCTGAACATATATCTTCCACTAGTTAAAAGCAGCTTTCTGTAAAAATGTGTCACGTATGCTCAAGAAATGATATAAGAAACGAAACGATTTGGCACTGTAAATAATGTCAAATACTTCAAATACATTTACCAGAATTTTTCGTAAAGTTTCACACTCTACAGGACTATTAAATTATTGTTTAATTTGTTATTTAATCATTCTTTATTAATTTTGGTTATTAGTATTGAATTATAATATTAAGCAATATATAAATATTCTTTTCTTTGTTAAGCTTACACTAATGTTAAGCTGAAAAATAAATAGTATTTTTTGGTCATATCGAATTTCAATTAATTCGTTTGTCAAGGGGTTAACGCGATCTTTAGATTCAAAATCTCTTTCTTTGAGGTCAGGGTTATATACATACATACATACATATATATATATATATATATATATATATATATATGCATGAAGTATACCAAAATAGGAAAGGGGTATGAACTATATTTTGGAAAAATTGTATTAATACTTTCACAGCTGGTGTTTCGGATGCGGGACTTTGGTTATTCGCATGTACTTTTTGAAGTCGATCAGGCGGAAGCAATCGATCTAAAACGCATTTATGATAACTAATTTTATTCCCCTTTTTGCATTTTCGAAAAATTGCATAGTTGAAGAGGTATTGATCGGTACGACCTACACCTTTCATGTATTTATCGTATTCTACTTCAGATGTCGGTTTGTTTTGTTCCTTTTGGGATTTGTAATAGCAATTCTATTTGTATTGTTGATGAATGTATTGTTGATATAGTATCTTTTTTTCTTCTTCCATGCTCTTGCACCAGGACATTATTTTTTCTACAGAACATTGTAGCGTTTTCTTCTAAGTTTATATTTTTTTAGCTGTTAAAGTAATTGTCTATATAGATATATGGATAATTACTATAATATGCCACAAATTTACGAATGAGTTTAATAATGAAAATATAGTCGTGTTCAATGTATATCCTTGTGCGCAATATACTTCAAAATTGCAAATATACCTTGTGATACTTTCGCAGACCATGCGTACCAATATTCCGTATTTTGTGATTTTGGCTGGATTGTGTGTTCGAAATGAGAGTTTTCTCGTTCAAGGTATGATGCTTTCGTCAAGGGAAAGTTCTTTTTCTAGTTGTTATACTATTCGAAATTTTTCTTGAAAATAAGTAAGAACCGGTTTAATATAGGTTCGGTCTTTGCAATTTTCATTGTTGATGAAGTGCCAGTACCTCCATATCTGACAGAATCTGTCTCTGCTTTTTGTTTCACCGAAGACTGGTATATGAATTAATGGATCTATGCACTGGTAATCATTTTTCTCCGAATTTTTCACAAAACCCATCAGAATGATAATACCAATAATTTTTCTCATTTCTACATTGCTAATGTCAATCCAACTTTTCATTTTATTTGTTATGCTGTAGAAGGATTATACTTATCTCTAGCGATGGATTAAGTCATTTTTTTCTCGTCTTGTACTTGAATTAAACATAAGATATCATGTTCAGTATATATTGTCACGAGAATGATATCTTAGATACGTCTAACGCCTACTGAAAATCGCTAGCAGTTGAAGTTACGTATGTGTGATACCTGCTGAAAACCGCTGGCAGGCAAAGTCACGCAAATGAGATGTCCGCCATGAAAGTGTTTAAGTATATTATTTTCTAGTTTACACATTGTAGTAGAGGAATATATAAGTTTCAAATTCGAATCTGATTTTATTAAATTATTTCATACCAAGTTAAGAAGTCGATTTTTTTTTTATATTTTATCAATAAAATTCGCCACATTTTCATGTATAAATGGTATTGGGAGGATTTGGACAACTTCTTTTCTAGCATATACATTCTATATAATTTTGATAGTTGTCAGGATCAGATGTGTCTTAAAAAATATGAATATGACCTTTATTCTCAGGAAGGTAAAAACATAAATAAATACACACACACACACACACACACACATATATATATATATATATATATATATATATATATATTATTGTATGTATGTATGTATTTGCATTTATTATTAAATGTTTTTTTTTTCAAAATAAATTGAAAAAATGCAAATCTGTAAAAAATATGAACAGCGGACAATCGTCTCTTATATATTTTTTATAATATTTAGTGTAACGTACCTAATTTGATCTATGAAGAAATACAATAGAATATAACGATGCTAAAGAAATAAAATATTATTTTCCAAATTCGAACAATTTTCTAATAAATAAATAATCCTTATTTTCATCTAATTTTAAATGGAATGGTGATTTTTTTGCAATTAATCTTAATCTATTACATTAACCAAATTCAACACAAACACTTTGTATTTAGGTAATGTCATCTACCTTATTCCTAGACTTCAATCGTTATGATTTTTTTTGTAGTTACCCAAAAGAAAGAATGTAAAAAATCGCTCATATATAATAAAGGAGTTTAAAAATGAAATCATTTGTATTACTAAATAATATTGATGGTAATATTTAAACCCGACAACAAATAGTTTTTTTTTACATGAGGCATTAAATACCTACTAGTCATTTAGGTAGATTAGTCATTTAGTAGTTGCTTTGAAAATGTTTTGTAAATATGTTGGGATTATATTTATAAGTTTTTTATTTTTGATATTTGTTAACTGTATAACGTATTTTTTACAACATAAAACTGTCTGTTCTTTCATAAAAGTTTTGTTTATTGCGACTTTTAGCAGATATTTTACATTTACAGAATTTACAAAATTTTACATAAAAAAATATTATAAGAAAGAAATTTCTCACGCGTAAAATTTACTAAGTTTAATAGTTTAAATTGAAGTGCTGACCACAGATAAGTGTTGGTAAATAATTTCGATTCAAAAGATGCTTTTTTAAGGAGTAGTAAATGTTTCGTCCTTACAGTTTACGAAAAAAGTTGTAAAGAAGCACTAAATAGTCGAAAACTAAATTTAAATGTGTACTTCTATTATTTTCCAAAATTTCAATTATTTGATAAACACACAATAATTTCATCGTTATTTCAACCAAAAATTGCAGAGATTTTTAACAAAATAATTTTCGTATGCGCAGTAAATGAAATACTTAACTGAACCGTTTTTCTTGAAACTCTATGCAAAAGATTCTATTATATTGATGTATTTAATTTTTAATTGAAAAGTTAATTTTTGAACTATGATTGTTAATCTGAGTCGGGGATTTTGGAGACTAATGTTCTAATATTTCGATTTATTTACAGCTTTAGTCGGCTCGTTGACGATCGGTGTGATGTTCTTCGTATCTCCAATAGCTGGGATTCTGATTGACCGTATCGGCATCCGACTCACAACGTTCATCGGCGGCTTTTTAGCATCGAGCGGCATGTTCATTTCTTCGTTCCTTACGTACAACGTTAATTTCTTGTTCCTGACATACAGTATTATGTACGGAATTGGCGCATCTCTCGCTTATACACCTTCGCTCGTTATACTTGGTCACTATTTCAAAAAGTACCTCGGCGTCGTCAACGGTTTCGTTACGTCCGGAAGTTCATTGTTTACTGTATTTGTGCCGATGGTGCTCGACGTACTTATCACATCGAAAGGGCTCGAAGTGTCGCTGAGAATCATTTCTTTGTTAGTCACTTGTGTCATGTTGTGCGCATTTTTCTTTAAACCACTCGAATCAATGGACAAGCCGATTAAAAAAGTCAAACGGTCGGGCTCGACGATCAATATTAAAAAGATCCTTAATATGGATATATGGCGCAATAAAAAATATATCATTTGGACGACTGCGATCCCGGTTGCAATGTTCGGTTACTTTGTCCCTTACGTGCATATGTATAAGTTTGTCAAAATCAAATTTCCTAAGAAGGATGGAAAACTGCCTGTGATGGCTTTGGGTATGACGTCGGGCATCGGACGACTTCTATTCGGTTACATCGCCGACAGTCCTCGTGTAGATAAGATCCTCTTACAGCAGATTTCCTTCGTCAGTATCGGATCAATGGCGATTCTGACACCGTTGAGCGGCTATTTTACAGTTCTAATTTTCATTTCACTCGTTCTCGGCTTGTTCGATGGTTGTTTTATTTCTCTTCTCGGACCGATCGCTTTTGAACTGTGTGGCAAAGACGGCGCTTCGCAGGCGATTGGATTTCTCCTCGGTTTCTGTTCAATTCCTTTGACTATCGGTCCTCCAATTGCAACTCTACTCTATGAGAACTTAGATTCGTATCTAATACCGTTTCTTTTGGCTGGTATACCTCCGTTCGTCGGTGCCACTTATATGTGTCTCGTGCGTTATGTCGGGAATCCTAAAAGCGACGATGTCGAACGGAATTGTCAAACGAAGAATGAAGATCAGAACATGGAACCGTTAGTAAACCACAAGTTTCGGAGATCAGTGTCTATGCAGGAAGTCGTCCTCGCCAGTTCAGGTATGCTTGCAAGAGAAAATAGAACTAAAGCCATTCTGATTAATTTCAATTCGGCGATGAAAACCGAATTGCGAGAAACCGTCACGAACTGTAGACGCTACTCGTACTCTGTGCTTTAACATGTTCTTGCAATATTTCAATTTGAATTGATTTTTTTCATCCATTAAGTGCTTAGTTATGGCACTGATTTTTAATTATCTTTATGTATTTTTTAAAAAAATAATTCTTTATTCCTTTAAAAATAATAAATCGAATAATGTAAAAAGTTGAAATAGCACCATTAATGTTTTTTTTTTTTTATTATAGTATATGATTATTATTGAACTACTATACAAATGATCTCAATTTGCCAAATAAAAAAAGCTGCTGTTCGAAGGGCTAGTTTTTTTCAAAACAATTTTGTTTCGAAAAAAACAAAATTGTTAAAACAAACAGTTTTGTTTTTTGTAATACGTTTGGATCATAACATTTTTAGCAGTTGTTTTACTTACATCATTTTCAAAAGCAAAGTTGCAGATAGTAATTTGCAATACTATTTTTATTTTCGAATTAAAAGTACTATTTCTGACTACAACTGTTTATTTTATATTTTAATATAAATTCTTCCATATCTAAGAGGTTAATTTACAAATTTTGTGCCAATACACCAGGACTTATTTTACAAGTTATTGTTAAAATGGAATGTCTCGTATTACCATCAGTTACTGATTATATAGAATATATTATTTTTATATGCAACATTTATTCATTGAAACAAAAATGTTTCAGTTTTTAAATATATACATACATACATGTGTGTATGCGTGTGTGAATGTGTGTGTGTATGCGTATGTGTGTATGTGCATGTGTGTATGTGAATGTGTGTATGTGTGTGCGTATATATATATATATATATATATATATATATATATATAAATTAAGAATATTGAAGAGCTTTTTTATATGAATTGCAATTAAAAAGTTTATTTAAAGATAAAACTATATTTACTGCATCCAATTTAGCACCACAAACTCTAAGGTAACAATTATTGTTATTAAACTTTATTACAACCGGTGAATGGTGCAATTAAAGGAATCTTATTATAGAAAGAAGTTTAGTTTATACAACATAATATCATTTTACACCTAAAGATTCACTTAAATAAGACACAGTTGTCTGTTCATATTATATGTGTGTGTGTATATATATATACATATATAGTATGATTCAATATAGTCTTCCACTTGGAAATATTAAAAGGGGGCGCAAAGGTTAAGGAAAATCATGTTATTTTTTATTTAGTATTCTAGTTCAATTCAATGCTAAAATACAATTAAACTAAAATACTAAATGGAGGATAACAGTTTTTTTTAAGTTTTGCGTATTTTTTAATACTTTCGTATAGAAGCCTAAAAATCAGTCTATATACATACATACATATATATATATATATATATATATATATATATATATATATATATATATATATATATATATATATAGTTTTTTGTGGATTTATTGTTTGATTTTTCTGTTTTATTTCTGCTGGTAGATTTGCTTCTCAAAAGAAGCCAGTAATGTTAAATTTGGAAAATATTTGGCAGGTGATAAATTTTTCAGTATTGGAGTCTTCGGTCTGTACTTGCTCACTTTTAAGATTTTTGACAATATTTCTGTATCGGCAAATTTTAATGAATTTAATTCTATCAGTTAATATTCCAGGATTTTTATTTTCATATATATGGGATTGAAAATATAAGGGTCAGGTGAACAGTTTAGCACAGGAAATCTTAACTACTAGTGGTTCGAGATATTGTACGTAATAAAAAGGAAAAAGTTAGAATATAATTTTTCGAAGAATAAATTTATTTTTGAACATGATTGCCATTAATATATTCTATTCAAGGTGTAATACGTTTCTTCCGCTAGTGAAGAAATCTGGCGTTCGTTTTCCAGCCCATTTATCACAACAGTTTGAATTTCATCATCAGATTCAAAATACCTTCTTTTAAGGTACTGTTTTATTGCTAAGATTAAGTGGAAAACAGTTAATGTCAAATGTGGTCTTTAAGGACGATATGAGAGGACATAAAATTTATACCACCTCAGAGTTTTGAGTAAATTTAGAAATATAGGGTTTTAATTGACCAAAAAACATAGTTCAGTCACAGTATTTCCAATTTAATCCCATATGCGATAAATACATTTTTTCAAGGTATCAACCTAACACTAGGTCAGCGTTCATCTGCTTTCTAACTTTTCTTTTTCACTTAGATTCTCTCTTGTATGACTTATTAGAAACGAGAGAATAAAAAATGAATAATACAATTTTCGTGTATTTCTATTATTTATTTTATATGTATATTCAAATGTATATTTTATTTGAATATAAAGTCGATTTTAAGGCGAACACACATATATATATATATATATATATATATATATATATATGTGTGTGTGTGTGTGTGTCCATACACACATCAGTATGTTATTAGGTTTCGTCATTTAATTTTTCCAAATATGTACGGTGTTTTACCCTTCAATTGCATGCTTTTTTATTTTACAAAAATAAATTATAACGGTTTTTAACCATTACATGACTGATATTTAATAAAGTATTTTTATAAGAAAAATATTTCATTTATTTGAAAATATAATTCTTTTTAAACATTATGCAAAAAAATAATATTTCTTTTTCCTTTTTTGTACATAAATTTTCAGTTTGAAATTAATAATCCTGCAAAAGAATTCAAAGAGGTGTGTAATATAGGTACACACACACACACACACACATATATATATATATATATATATATATATATATATATATATATATAAATAGAAAGAAACAGAAAGAAAAAAATTTGTTTTCACAGCAAAATATATTTAATCATAAAAAATTCCTAAGAACGAAACTTAATAAATTAAACTCGAAGCCAATGATCTGACAAAGCAAACATTTCTCATCACCATAGATACTTGTCATTTTATCCATAGGACAGTGACTAGAAATGTGAATTTGTATTACATTGAATAGATATGTATATATATATATATATATATATATATATATATATATATATATATATGTATGCATATATATACTATATATATGTATGCATATATATACACACATATTTACAGATACATGCATGTGTGTATGTATATGCACAAGTCACTTCCTGTAGTTGAAGAATAGCTGACGAACTTATCGGTGTTCTTGGAAATATTACAAGACGATGATATTTATTATAAGAGTAGATTATATGTTCGGATTTAATTACAACGGGTATCAACGTTGTACAATATACATATTAAATATTGTTTATTTTGCATATACATAACAACCAGTTAGAGGCAAGAATCGAAGTATACAATCGAACATATGTGTAAAAGCAAATAGAATAATTCCGGGAGAGATGCTGATAGTTTTTCAAACGATTGGAGAACATTAAAAAAATGAGCAACAATATAAATATTAGTTACGTCTTAAATACTTAGTCCATTTGAAAAAAATACTATTATACAGAAAATAAATTTTATTTCGTTATAAAAAACACTCTCTGATAAAGCAGAATAAACTAATATGATCATTAACAGGCCTAAATTCTATTTTTTAAATATAAAAATTGTATGTTTTATATTATGGAAGGTAACATTATGTACCCTTTCTATCTTATAAGTCTCTTTGTATATAAAGTACGTAGGCGGCTTGAAGAGTAACTTGATTCCATATTAAAGAAAATAGTTTCAAAGTGTACTTTATTTTGCATTTGCCCCAAAGTGTCTCCAAATTCGCGATTGCCTCTCTGAAGTGGATTTCTTCGAGATCCTTAAAATAGTTGTTCGCGCTCTCTATGACCTCTTCATTCGGTCTAAATCTTCGAAGAGGCAATAGAGAGCGCAATTCTAAGAAGATCGCTGAATGTGGAAATAATAATGTTTCATTTCTAAAAAAGGAATTATCTTTGTTGGACAAATAGTTTTAAATAATGTTACTGAACTTGCGGACAGTAATTTTAGTAAAAAAGAACAATTCAAGATGAAGCACAGGAGCAGTTTGTTTTCGCTAGATGCTAGCTCACAAAAAATTATAACAATTGAATTAAAAAAGATGACTGTGTATCGTTTTATTTTTTACAAAATAAATTAGTAGAACGACAGAAGTCAGTTTTGTTTGTACTTTAATTATATATTTTGTTTCTTTTATTTATTAATTTTTGGCATTCGTTTAATTGTCATGCAGAAATGATACTCAAACAAATTGAAACTTATCCGGTATTTTATTATAGAACAGTGAAATATTGTTGATTAAATTAACAATGATCAAATGATGAATCAAAAAATTATTTTCGTACAAATAATGAATAACCATATATATATATATATATATATATATATATATATATATATATATATATATGTATATAATGTTATATATATATATATATATATATATATATATATATATATATATATACGAGGGAGGTTTGAAAGTAACTTGGTTGGATAGTAAAGACAACAGCTTGAGTTTGAAAGTGTGCATGATTTTTCGGCATAATTCTCTTGAAACTCAGTGCACTTGCCCTAATGTTCTTCTAGCTTTGCGATTCCCACGAGGAATTGTTTTTTTCGATGTTTTCAAAATAGCCGTTTGTGGCCTCTATCGTCTATTCATTCGATCCAAATCGCTTTCCAGTCAGGAAAAATTTAAATTTCGGGAACAGATGGAAGTTCGAAGGAGCCAAATCAGAAGAATACAGTGGATGCAAAAGGATTTCAAACTTAAATTTGACCAATTTTTACTGAGCAACAACGCCGGTGCATTTTCATGATGAAACAATACATTTTTCTTAGCTATTACGGGATGTTTTTCTCCGATTGCTACCTTTACTTCCCCAAAAGTGCTATGTTGTATTGGACAGTAATTGTTTTTCTTTTTGAAGATAGTCGACTAAGAGAATTCCCTTCGCACCCCAGAAAACAGATGCTATTACTTTCTAGCCGAGTGAATAATCTTTGCTTTCTTTTGAGTCATTTCACCGCATTTAGTTTACTATTTCGAGTCCGTTTTTGATTCTAATGTGTAATTGTGAATCCAATTTTCGTCTATGGTTACACAAAGCCGCATGAATTTCGTTGGATTCCTCTTAAACACTTTCAAGAAGTCGGCTAATGTTCGCATACGAATTCTTTTTTTCTCTGCACTCAGCAACCGCTGCATCCATTTTGCAGAAAGTTTTTCCATATGCAATAATCTATTATGCAAAAGAAATATGTTCACTCAGTTGAGATATCTATGACCTCTGATATCTCTCTCACTTTCACTAACCGGTCGGACAAAACTATATCGTGTACTTAATCGATGGTGATGGCGTGACAGTTATTTTCGTGGCTTCTGAGAGTTGTTTGATGCTCGTACTGCCACGTTTAAATTCATTCACTAAAAGTCGAACGGTTTCGTAGGAAGGGTAAGATTTACTCGGTGTAGTTAATATTCTCTTATAGATTTCTTTTGCTGTGTTTTCTTCTAAAAAAGAAGTAAATCACACCTTCAATTCAGATTTGATCCATTTTGCACTTTCGTATGAAACGTTTGTGTTAAAACAACTGCCAAATGAAGAATTATAGGCGGATTTACTTGCAACTTCACATGTGTTAGTAAACGGATGGAACTATATGAAAACATATACAGTTGTTTCACTCTCCTTCAGTAAGTACACGAACTAAGTTACTCTTTAAACCGTCCACCTAAGGTTAATTCACGTTTTATATTCCCACATAAAAACAACTTCATGCGCTGTTTCCGTGATATTCATTTTGTCATTTAAAGATTTGATGAAACAGAGATGAATTCACCGTAAAGTAAAAATCATTCGAATAGAAATGAAATTAGTCACAACTTCTTTGCCAAATTTATTTTTACTTAAAAAATGTGTGATAGAACGTAAAAAATTGTACAAATTTATTTTAATTTAATTTTTAAAGTTCAGAATTTTTATAAAAATATATCGAATCAATAAACGGATAAATTATATTTATTTAAAATTTATTAAATAATGGTAATTTTTCCATACGTTAAAAAACGTACGTTAATTGACGATTTTTTCCCAAAATTTCATAAACATTTGTAATCGAGTATGCATTTCAAAAGATCGATGGATGCCCGGTTCAGCGTTATCTTGAACATTCTCAAGTCTATTGTTGAAGTGTTTAAACCAATTAAACACACTAGTACGACTTAAGGTGTTATTACAGCACACAGTTTTCGACATTTCGTAAGTTTCTGTTGTAGTTTCCCTTAATTTAAAATAAAATTTAATATTTATTCGTTGCTCCATGACAACTGATAAAAACACGATGTACACGTTAGCTTTCTGTGCAGAAAATAACAGCTGTTCGATCTTCGCTTGATCAACTTCTATTGATAAAACTGAACTATTATATGCTGTTTTACTTTTGGTTTAATGTAATGTAACTCCAATTCAGCAGTTCTCCTCCAATCCGGGAATTAGATTGCTAAACCTTGTATGTTGACATTATTATTATACACTATGGTAACTGGAAAAAAATGTATATAGTATAAATATGCATCGATTACCTCTAAACAAAGTTATATATAAAACAATAAAAAGTCAAAATATTTTCCGTTCGAGTATAGAAAAAAGTTCGAATAGGCGATTTGATGATTTTTTCAGTACTACTGTCAAAATTTATTCGTTGATTTTTTAGTTTATTAATTAATTTATTGTTTTCATTTTTTCTAACTGATGTATGTTATGATTTTTTATTGTTTGTTATATCGTTTGTGTTCAAATAAAACTTATTGTAGTAGTGTGTGTCCTTTTTTGACACTTCCTTTCCTTTGTTTGTATATGTAATATTTTGTTTATATGATTTTTATTGCATAGTTACATAACATACTTACACATAACTATATTACAGTAATAAAGAATTTACTCAAGTCAACATTTTTCTATATAATCTAATATTTTCAAATAGAACGTGTGAATAAAGAGACACAAAAATATATTATTATTTTAAATATAATTATAATGTTTATCCTGTTAAAATTACTCTCAAATCATTTATGCACTGCTCTATTCTCGATTTGTAAATCAAAACAATAATGAATATCTTTGGAAGATATGCTCTTTAGGCTGGCCTTACATTATGTGCAACAATTTAAAATTATATTTTCACCATAATTTTTCCACATTAATATTTTTAGATATTATATATTAGACATTATATATTTAATTTGTTAGACTTTAATATTTTTTTGGCATTGGGCTACATATCGTGCCAGAATGGCAGTGATTTCGGATTTTGTGTATTATCTGTCGATAAGATTTTTTTTCTGTAAGAAATTCAATGACAGCAAATTTATCCTCTGCTTATGTATATATATATATATATATATATATATATATATATATATATATATATACATACATACATATATATATATATATATATATATATATGTATACATACATATATATATATATATAATTGTATTTATAATGCTCGTTTTGAACTGAAGGTTCTCACAATTTTAAACTTTTCTTAGATATAAATTTAAAAAGACACCTGTTTGATTAGCATTAGAATATTTTTTTTGCTTTATATCCTTATCTTAATTTCGGCCATTGATCGAAGTCAATTGTCTAAATTAGTTTGCTGAACAGTAGATGCTTGTTCAGAGATTTATTCTTATACGATCATCTTATGTATCCGTAATCAGTAAATTAAAATTGTATTTCAATCAGTTTTTTTCTGAAGATTTTTCTTAAATTTATTCATTTCAATTGTAGTACTGTGCTTTATTGGCACACTTTTACTTCTTAAGTATTTGAAGGATTTCAAAATAGTTTCATCTGCATTTTTATGCCAATCAATATTATATAGAATGAAAATTACTGTAAATAGAAAATTGGTTCTTGGGCTACAAATATCTTACTATTTGTTTAAATAAGCTAATAAATAGATATTGTACTAATTTCTCGGAATTTATGACTTGTAAGTTATAATTTATTGTATTTTTCAATGGCGTATATAATCGTACTTTTCAGATAAGCAGAACCTCCAAAGGCTAGGAAAATAAAATTTATTGCTGTATTAAAAATCATTTTGTCAAATGTAATATTGAAATTTGAATTATAATTTTTATTATATTTTCTTTATTTTGTTTACTTCTTACATATTTTTGAAATTGTAATTCAATAACGTGAGGTGAAAAATAAAATACTACAAAATCAACTTTATGTGTATAATAATGGACACCGAATGTACTCTATATATAGAGTTTTTCAATAGGGGAAAGGTATTTTTGACAATCGATTGAGGTTATACGAGGTCAGACAATTAAGTAATGCGACCGATTTTTTTCTCGGCCTGTGGTAACACTGCGAACCTGTAACTCCGCCACCGTAATAGCAGATCCCTACTCTCTCGATTAAACCTTGACCACCCTCGTACGATCATTTCTTCGCCAGCTGTTTAGTGTTTTGTAACAACGCGCGAGTAGTGCATGTCACGAAGCCCACCGAATGAACATCGCTCAAGATTGTCTCGAGCAGGTTGAAAGTAATCCTACTCTTCTCGATCGAGCTATTACTGGTGATGAAAGTTGGTTCTTTCAATATGACCTCGAAACTAAACGACAAAGCCAACAGTGGCTGTCCCCTCGAGCACCAAGGCCAAAGAAGGCGAGAATGAGCAAGTCCAAAGTGAAAACCATGTTGATTTGCTTCTTCGACAGCAAAGGGGTGGTTCACAAAGAGTTCGTACCACCTGGACAAACCGTAAATCAAGTATTCTACCGCAATGTGCTCGAAAAATTACGAAAAAGGGTGCTCAGAGTGCATCCAGAGATCGCGAAGACTTGGGTTCTGCATCACGACAATGCTCCCTGTCACAGTGCGTTCAGTGTGTCTCAGTTTTTGGCGTCTAAAGGCATCGCAACGTTACCACAACCGCCCTATTCACCGGACATGTCACCCTGCGACTTTTTCCTATTCCCCCATATGAAAAAATTCGTCAAAGGTCGACATTTTGACACCGTTGAAGATATCCAAGAATCTGTGACGAAGGTACTCGGAGAAGAAGTGTTCCAGAAGAAGTGTTACCACAAGAAGTGTTCCAGAATTGTTACGAAAACTGGAAAACTCGCTGGAATAAGTGTATAGATGCGG
Organism: Acanthacorydalis orientalis; assembly: GCA_034766995.1. Classification (NCBI taxonomy): domain Eukaryota; kingdom Metazoa; phylum Arthropoda; class Insecta; order Megaloptera; family Corydalidae; genus Acanthacorydalis; species Acanthacorydalis orientalis. The sequence goes on along the minus strand of CM068315.1, from coordinate 21,711,719 downwards.
GAGGGGACTACTTTGAAGGGGATCGCAGCGATGTACCTTAATTTTTAAATATACTCGATTTTTGAATTTTGTCGCATTACTTAATTGTCTGACCTCGTGTATATATATATATATATATATATATATATATATATATATATATATATAATACTTTTTTCATTAAGCCTTGAAGCATATTGATAAAAAATTATCGGTTTTTATTGACGACTATATTTGATTAATTAAAAAACATTTAATGTTGCAACTGTTAGTTCATAAAGAAAATATATAGTAATTGATGGTAACAAATTAGCAATAACTATAATAATTTTGTTTTTATCAATGATAATCATTTATAGTTATATATATATATATATATATATATATATATATATATATATATATATATATATATATATATATATATATATATATATATATATGTGTGTGTGTGTGTGTGTGTGTGTACAAAGAACATTCAAAGACAAATTCATTAAACAAATTTCATTTCATAACATCAATATTTTTGTTGAGTTAAAGTACAATAATTCTGAATTTATACAAATAAATGAACAGTACTCCTATTTACATGCAGAGTTTCTCAAAAATTTTGTATAGGAGAATTTTGTATAGGAAAATAACTATTGATTAGTTTGAAATACTGAAATGAAATAAAGTGTGGAATATAACATTTTAACTAGTGTATTTATTTTGCATCATAATCACCACCATTATTATAACATTTGTGCCAATGTGTAATACGTTTCTTTATTTTGTCAGTAAATAAATGTGATGTTTTTTCTTTAAACATTCATATACGGCAATCTTAATTTTTGTTGTCAGATTAAAATGCTTTTCGTTACTACGAAAAAGTGTAAGTCAGATAGTATCAGATCTGGACTGTAAGAAAGATATAGTGGATATCAATTTTATTCTATTTTAGGTCCGTCTGTGTGATATTTAAAATTATTGGTTTTACATTGTCATGATGAGACACGGTTCAGTTTCGACGATCCAGATATTTCTCGAGATTTTACCGTACCGTTGTGTGTTTACTATTGATCATTTTCTAAGAAATACGCCAAATAAACACAAATTTCAGAAGAGTGTCGCCATTACTCTGCCATAGAATACCTGGACTTATGCCTTTTTGCTCTGTTACAGTCACTATAGCTTTTTTTAAATGTTGACAGTCAAAATGATACATCCAGGTGTCATCCACAATGGGTATAGACAATAAAAATATCATTTTCAGTTTCTATCGCTTAAAATTTTTTTCGACAAGTTTGAAACCGTTTGATTTTTATTTCTGGGGTTAATATTCGCGGTACGTAATGAGCACAATTTTTATATAACCTAAATGTGTATGATATTGTCTACTGTTTCTATAGAACTATAGAATTTTATAACATTAACATTTTGAGTTATCAGGCGGTCTTCATGGCGAAAGAATGAACGTTGTCGGTAAATTTCATTGTTTTCCGTATGAAGCTCACTTTAATGAGGTTCGTTAATGGTAAATTTGTTAATATAATGATCAATAGAAACATTTTTAGTTGTCGTTTAATGCTTAGAAGTGATACATTTTCATTTGTCAGGAATTTATTGCGGAACTTTACTTAAAGGAACTGAACGGGAATTCCTATAAAGCCCCATATTTACGCTCACTGCTTACCGGCCACTGTAGGGCATATAACTAAGTAGAGTTTTGTATAATGATTAGAGGCACATAATGTACATGCACGAAGTTTGTTGCCTTCTCTTTCAAAAGTTATAAGTTCGTACGCAAAACTTTCCATTCATCTCTCATGCAAACATATATGTATAGAATTTGCTTCTCTAAACAAATCTCAATACATTAGTAAATAATAAATATTTTCAAGCTAGATTTTTAATTTACATTTTTTATTATAATTTTTCAATAAAAAAAGAACTGAAGTTTGGATATTGTTTTATTTTTTGCATATGACGATTGATTTTATACTAAAACTTTAAACTACTATAACTTAATATAATAGTCTTTTTTAATGCGCGTTCAAATCTGAGCAAGCATTTTGGTCTTATACAATTATAAGTGAATAAATAGTGTAAACATAAGTTTACACTATTTATTCATGTGCATGATATGCATGATATAACGTGCATGATAACATGCACGTCTGATGTCGCGTTTAGATTGAAATGAACAGTCCCAATGAACAACATAAACTTGATATGGGCGTTTCATACGCGACAAGAATATGTTCAAATATTGTAATCAGATGTTTGCATTGTTCGAGGTGGTTCTTATATTTTCTTATTCTTAGATGAGTGATACATAGACCTATTTGTTCAGTCACATCTTGGTTTCTTATTACAGTTATAAAAATGTTAACCGACAGGTATACCAAAATTCTGTAGTGCAATCATCACTTAAGTTTCAAGCGGATACGTAGAACATTATAGTTTTGTAGACAGAATTTGCGTCTGAACCTCATTTAATGAACCATATATGAGTTTTGACATTTGTAAAATTAAATTCTGATCTACAATGCTGTATTTATCATGAGTATTTAATACAGAGGATTAATCTTTAATAGTAATTAATGAATATTTTGCAAAACTGTAATCATAGTTAAAGGATAATAATTTTACAATATGCAGAAAATGTAATAAAAACCAATACAGTTCTATAGTGAATTATATAATTATTTTTTTCATATAATTGTTTATTTTAGTTATAACTCTATTCTAATGGATATATATATATATATATATTCGAGTTTTTTTATGTGTATATTTTTAATGCAGTTTTGAAGTTATGAGGTGCATATTATACCCAAATTATATGAAGCAGAAAGCTCTCGATTTTAAAGTTCTATTAATTTATTAATTGTTGACAGTGCACCAGGTCATCCGCACTTAGAACATCCAAATGTGTACGTAGTGCTTTTTCCACCCTATACAACAAGCATTAGATCATTCAGCCATTAGATCAAGGCATAATTACTTTTTTTGAAAAAAAATATTACGTTAAGCACACTTATCAATTTATATTGGATAAAGTAGGAACTATGTTACTAACAGTAACTGATATTTGGAAAAAATCTATTTTGGACTGTTTAAATCATGCTGTATCTGCTATCGCTGAAATAATACCACAAACTTTAAATACTTACTGGAAACCAGCTTGAACCGGATTGTTGCAAACAGTGTAACCATTTAAATATCGAAATTATTAGTTGAAATCATTACTTTAGCACATGAAATTAGTGGAGAAGGTTTTGATACCTTTAGTCAGATTAATGTCAACGAATTGCTTGTGGATAATGCCTTAAGTGACAATGATATTATTGGCATAACTTTAGATATCGTCGAAGATCCAGAAAACGATAGTGCAGCGAAAGAAAAATTCATTCTCCTCACTGCAAATATAATTCGAGGAGGTCTTCAACTTTGCAATAGATTGAAAAATCATTTTCTTGTTCATGACACAAATTCTGAACGAGCCTTAAAATTCTAACGTGAGCTGAATATTTGTTTGTCTAGATATCGCGAATTGTATAAAAATTACTAAAATCATCATTTCAAGGCTTAATCACTGATTACTTTATCTGAGGAAAAAAAAATTAACACAGAATGAGGATAAAGTTGACGTTAATGCTGTTTGTGAAGAACCATTGTTTTTAGCATGCAGATCTGATGCACTGACTATCTCTTCTTGTGATGAAAGTGAATAGCGCCAGTTCGTAAATGGTGCCGAACATTGTCAGAAAATCATGATAATGCTGATGAAAAATGTAAAAAGTATTGTTACTTTTCAATGAAATTAAATGAATAAAGTTTTAAAACAAACTTATTTTAATTTTTATATCAATTTCTTTCCTACTTTCGAAGGATTTTTTTAGGCATTCTTATTTTTCAAAATTTTCATAAACTTCTTATGCAAATTGGGTGTATTTTAACTCATTGCTTTGGTTTTATGCGGTTTTAGAAAATTATGAAACGTATTCGTAATTTTTCGTAATTTTTAAAAATTCCTAACTTATGTGTTTCTTGTGCGATTTTTTTATATGCGGTTTATGTGTCGAATGTATCTACCGCATAAAAAGACTTGACTATATATATATATATATTTATTGTTGTTTGGGTTAAATTAAATGAAGAAAGTACAGTTAATTGAAATTTCCTGTACACTTTATACACATTAACTATAAATGTTAAAGATTTACAAAAATATTCTTAAATTCGCAAGAAAATGTATTAAAGACAATTTCTTAATCAGTTTCTCTATACATTTTTCTAATCATTTAAACGTGTATAATATACATTAAGAACGTGATCAAATGTGCTCCCAGTAGTGTTCAAAATAACTTCGTGATGGGATATGTTTGAATATAGTTGGTAGAGTACTATTTTCATTTTTTTCTGTTTTTACTTATCAAATATAATGTGATTTTTAGTATATACAATATCTTAAAATATTATAGAAAATACTCTTTCAAGAAAAGTTATAGTTTTTTATTCAGGTAACTTGCTTCATTGAGTAATGAATTAAATGTTCAAACGTACCCCTTCTTCTTTGTATGTCGATTTCATAAGTACCTCTATTATATTTCGATGTTTAATTCAACATACTTTACAATTAAAAAAATATTAAATAATACAGAAATTATTTTATTAAATAACTAGGGGGCTCAGCCCCTAGTCTCAATGCTTGTCGTTCCCATGAGCTCCGCTCCCGCTCGCTTCTCCCGCCCTCTCGATTCGCTTCGTTCGTATCGCATATATTAACTCAATATTGTAATATATATATATATATATATATATATATATATATATATATATATATATATATATATATATATATATATATATGTGTGTGTGTGTGTGTGTTAGTATGTCTATATAATCACTCTTACAGTTATATTACGACGTTTGTGTTATGAAGTCGAACATTCATTGCAGTTTTCAGGTGTCATCGTTAATAATAATTTAATACAAAATTTCAACACGATTTTTGTTCAATATTTTGTACATTTTGTACATATATATATATATATATATATATATATATATATATGTGTGTGTGTGTGTGTGTGTGTGTAGAGATAGAGAGAGAGATATTTTATAATTTTATTTGGTAACTTCAGAATTCAATAATTTTATAATTCTTTTTTTACCTATTGTAATAATTGTTTATGTTGCTTAAATATCCTAGAATAACACTTTTTATATTTCATAAGAATTGAGTGCAGTATTGTTAATGATTAACAAAAAAAAACGATGTTAATATTTCAAGTAAGATACATTATTTGTGCTTCTTGAATGTATAAATACCCGTTAAAACTAAGAAAAAGTAAGATATTTAGTTATATGATTTATTTAATTGTGTCAGGGTTATTAGTTAAGATAAAAATGTTTTCTTTATTTTTTACGCGACTCATACTTACACACATATACACACACACACATATATGTATATATTTTTATATATATATATATATATATATATATATATATATAATTCGGATATACATATACCAACGCAGATATTTTTACTATCATCTGATTTTTCTTATTACATAGTGTTACATTTCAATTCATATTTTACTGTGTTTTTATAGTAACAAAATTTTTTAATAACATTGATAGGATCTATTTACTAGAAAAAATAAAAAAATCCCAAGGTCTATGAACGGCTTGATCTTTGTTCTCTTTAATTAAAGTTCAATTTGATAAATGTCTATAATAAATAAATGTTATTAAATTTGATTAAATAATTAATTTATGCGTTATGAAGCAATTAAATTACTGATAGTTACATTTAAATGAAAAACAACGTTGTCTTTATGTATTAATGTATGTATGAATTATCGATTATTGTACATTTTTTTTCTAAAAATAATCCGTATATTGTAGGGTGAATAAAAATTGTGTAAATGGACTTGGCTACTGTACAAAAACTGTATTCTGAGATTTTGCTCTACACATTATTAAAAGTAACCATTGCGGAGTATAGACACAGAAAAAAATGTCTAATTTAATTGGTATACAATGTATACCGATATGTATGTTTTAAACCTTTTTGTCTTTTTCATATAAAGTGTGTTGTCTTCGAGTTTTAAAAATGTTTATATTAGTGATTCGTAATTGCTATCGTCTGTGAAAGGTTCCTGGAACTAATTTTTAATAATACAAAATAAAGAGTTATGAGTTAAGGTTAAATGTAAACTAAGTGAATAATGATGTCATCAATTGTGTATGATTTATCTGTATTGTTATGTTATTTCAATCGTGTATATATATATATATATATATATATATATATATATATATATATATATATATATATATATGTATATATATGTGTGTGTGTGTGTGTGTGTGTGTGTGCGTGTGTGTGCATTTGTAAGTGTGTGTACATATATACATACAAAATCACTGACAAAAGAAAGTTTAATTTTAGCTACAGTACAAAGTGAACTGTATAGTTTGACAAAGAACCAAATTACAAGCATACAACTTTACATAGTTTTTTATTTGAATGTCATTTAGTTGAATTAAAAATTATTAACAAATAATAACAACTAACATAGTATAATCTCATTAATAACTGTGACTGTATTATTGACAGGGAATTTATATTAGATACTTAATACTGAAAAATGTGATGTAAATACAAAAATTTTATTGGACCTAGGACAAGGGAAATTTGAAAGTTCGCGGCCTAATTATGAAAGAATATAACTTACGTTTTTAAATTACTTTTATTTTTTAATATGATCTCCCTAAACTTCAATGCACTTCATCCAGCGGTTGTTGAGAGCTTTTATGTCGTCCTGGAAATCCTTGTCTTGGAGGTCCTCAAAATAACGATTCACTGCTGGTATCATTTCTTTATCTGACGAAAATCGTTTATCACCAAGAATTTTTTTAAGTTTTGGGAACTGATGGAAATCTGAGGGAGCAAAATCTGGAGAATAGACTGAATGGGGCAGCAAGTCATTCTTTAATTCAACGAGTTTTGCCATGGATATAACACATGTATGGGGACGTGCATTATCTTGATGGAAAATGATTTTTTTCTTTGATAAATCTGGTCTTTTCTCACAAACTGTTTGATCGAGTCGATCCAAAAGTTTAGTATAATACTCTTCCGTTTCCATTTAATACTTTCCAAGGTAGTCAATTAGTGCGATCTCTTTAGTATCCCAAAAAAATTAACCCATAACTTTATCAGCGGATAAAACTGGTTTTGATTTTTTTGGTAGTGGATAATCACCATACTTCCATTACTTTTACTGTTGTTTTGAGTCTGGAGTGTAATGGTGAATCCAAGTCTCATCTGTAGTCAAAAATCACCGGATAAAGTCAATCGTATCCCTCTTAAATCGATCCAAACCGTTTTGGTAAATTTGTACTCGAATGCGTTTATGATCAATTGTCAGCAAATGCGGCACGCTTCAGTTCGTTTCAGTTTTCGGACGTATACTATGCGAGTTGTCTTCTAAGCTTACACGGCCACATTTAAATTCAGCTGCCCATTTTTTTATGATTGTATATGAAGGTGCACTATCACCCAGTACATTTTTCATCTCATTAAAGATTTCTGTTGACGTTAAACCTTTTTCGACAAAAAACGTTATCACCGCATGATGTTCAACTTTATCCATTTCAACAGCGGCACAAAAAGAGCTTTATTTAAATTGATGTTTGCAACAAACTGCTTGCCACATTAATTATTAACTTTGAGGTTATGTATAAGATAGATATATAGCTTTGTAATACGCCACAAATATTTAAAATATTACCGCTACTTATATGTTAAGTCGCAAACTTTTCAAATAACCTTTGTATAATGATATGTAATTGAACTTAATAGTGTTTTGTAACGTTTACAAATGGATTGAATTTTACCTTTTCATCCTTTTGTTAGTGAAGTAAAAGTAACGATTACTGATTCAGGCAAATATCTGAGCTTCTCTTTTCAGTCATCGTGATGGTGAAATGGTGGTGAACATAATATTAATATAAGTAAACTAGAGTCTAAATTCTATTGAAAACAATCAAAGGTTCTAATTACAAAATTAAAATAAAAGCATGTTTCTCGGCAGTGAGGCTGTTACATTAAGTACTGTGACAATATCTGGGACCCGAATTTTATTTTAAAAACGTATTATTCAAAATGCGAATGTAAAAACATTCTACGAAAATGTAGAATTTCTTTGCATTTGCAAAGTAAAAACAAAATTTTACGTTCTCTGTATGGAGTGAAAAAAATTACATGTGTTTCGAAGAGAGTATGTATGAGTCCTCAAAATTGTCTCTTTAATAAAATATTTCTCTAGAGCAGAAGACGTTTTTATTGTATCTAGTCTACATTTCAGCATTTACTCATTAGCATATTCGTATTAAAATTAATATCTGTTGAACATTTAACAATTAATAAATTCATGTATGATTTACAAATTCTTATAATATTTTGTAAAGATGAATCTAATTTATTTTTTCTTTTTTCAGAATGTTTGGCAAATGCACCGGCAACAGTTGGAATCCAATAAATGCAGCGACAATTAATTTTCATAGTATATTATAGTTTCAAATCATTTTTATGTTTCAACACTTTGCATCTAATGATTCTCATAGTGGTATGTACGAATATAGGAGGTATTTTTAAGGTTCACAGAATAATACCTACTTTTATAAAAATATATTTTTTAATTTTTTTCAAAAATAAAATGTATACTCATTTTTGTTTCTAAAATCAAGAGTGTTAATTAATATTTTTAAGTTTATGGTTACAAGAAAGAAATATTGTCATAAATATAGACCACAAAAGTGTCTATGTCGTAAAAGAGTGTGAATGATTACGATTAGCTCGAGCAAGCTTTTTCAATGCTAATTTAATATTTAATTTGCATAACATCTATGAAATTATTTTTTTTATTATACATTTTTTAAAGAGTAATTTTAAATAAACCAAAGTGTTAATAAAGCAATCTAAGTAAAAATGTAATAATTTTTATTAGTAAATCTTTTTTTACTTTCATTCACATTCTTAATTAATATCATTAATCTCAGACGAATAAATAGTCACTTTCACTTTTATAATGTTTTATTCAAGCATTTCACCAATATAACTAGCGTGAAAGTATATGTTTTAGTTGAGATAGTAATAATAAAAAAGGGAAAAGAAACGTGCTACTGTTCTCTTATACTATGAAATATGGTTTCAAATGATACTAAACAAAATTCGAATATTATTCATTTATAATATTTTTAAATAATTATCAAAAATATTTTCAGTCATAGATTTGAAAATAGTATTTATTTTATTAACGAATTTATTATTATGTTGTATTTCTTCCTTATTCTTGAAGTAATGGTGTATTCTCAGTTTCAAATAGTTTTGTAAAATGAGATTATTATTTGTGTAAATAGTTTATTTTTTAAAGAAATTGAAAAGTAATGTTCCAGTTAATGTTTTATAAAAATAATTAAATGTAAATAAAAATACTTTATTTTATATCGTGCGGTCTCTAGATCTACCCGTCTAAATATTCTTTTCGCTAATTTACAGACATAAACGATATATTGTTTGATGGATAAATTAAACTCGTTTCTCATAATGAAACTTAAAGATGATAAAAAATGTCTTCTCGAAGATATTCATACCAGACAATAATATCTTGAATTAAATATGTAGTGCCTGGTATTCAACTGAAATTATTCCATTCTAATTCTTTTCCCAATGCTATCTTTATCTCATTATGTTCTTTTTCAATTATGCTGGAGATGCCAATAGTTAATTCAAAAATTATATTAGGATTATATAATGTATTCTACCCGTTTTATTATTATGTAATCACAAGATAAACAATGAAAAACTAAACAGTGTGGATAATATTAGTTTATCTTTCTATTTTACTATAGATTCCTTTCCAGTTATATATTTTAATGGTTATTAAATGAACATACATTTTTGTTATGTAATACAATACTGGATATGGTATTATACTGACTTGTACTGTATTTTTTATCTATGTGCGTTATATAATCAGAAAAGAAATTAAACACGGTAAAACCCTTCAATTAAAATAAAACTGAATTCACATATATTGATTGTATTTGCTATCTGTATTCTTATGCTGTGCATTTCTTTAAATTTCTATTTAACTTCACTATTGATGATGAAAATTTAGTATTATTCATAAAGATAGTGAATATAGGTATTTTAAGGAGAGGAAGGATAGTAATAATAGAATTCATTTTCATGTTCCTTTATTTTATATGTAAAAATTAATATTAGTTATTGGTAGACTCGGTTATATAACACCAAGACGACTAAACATGCTGTATAGATTTTAATACATATTTGCTTTTTGATAATTCTAAAAATCACATCGGATATTGTTATTTAATAATTTCATTTACTAATAATAATGCTGGCAAAAAGTTTAACAATATATTCATTTAAATTATGTTTTAACTTTTTCAATAATTGTTTCTAAAATTAATCCAAACAGGAAGTATACATAGATATGAATATATCTTTATAGAAATATTATAGACCCTCATGACTGATGTAACACTTTTGTATTCTATAGTAAAAATAGAGAAGACAGATTTACGTTATCCGCGCTCAGATAGACAAATTTGTCTTATTTCCTTTGCCCAGAATTAACAATAATACACATAATGTTGCGAAATACATGAAAGGAGATATTTTTATAATATTCGATCAGAAAAGATATCGTGTGTATACTAATCTACAGTGATATTTTTTTGACCAAAGAAAATGTACTGTTATTTAAATATTCAAAGATTAATTGTATATATGATTCTAATGTATGTATTTAATCAAAGGTTTTAACTTTTATGCTTTAATACCTTTCTTGAAATTGAATTTATTGGTTATGTTTATACCAACGGAGTGAAATATCAATTGAAGTATCGAATTGAAACTCTCGTTCTTTTTATATACGGAGTAATATAAACGGAGCGAAACTATAAAAGATAAATATTTGAGCTTGTTTGTTATCGAAAATAAATTCAAAATGGATAGTGAACAGGCATATATATATATATATATATATATATATATATATATATATATATATATATATATACGTAACTTTTTTATACAGATTGACATATTTAAGTCAAAGTACGAGATTATACGGTAATCTCACACTGAAATAAAGTTTCCACTTCACTTGTTTTTAGGTGAAACGAGATATTCATCCAAGTTTATCTTCATGTTTATAAACATTTGCAATGTACATTAATCTAAACGTATAGTATCAATTCGTTTCGAAACTATTCATACAATAGTATCCAATTTTTTCATCTTACGCCGTTTTCTAAATAACAAATATTCATTTTCTTCAAGCATTCACCCTCACCTTCGCCTTCACCACTGGACTACACACTTTATATTTCTTGAGAACAATTTTCGGTATTGTATTCAGGTAACTTAATAATCCTTTTTGAAACACATGAATGGTGAATATAGGTAATATCCGAGTTTGTTTATTTTACGTCCGGTTCAATTTGAAGTTCGATGTGCTTTTCATGTCAGTAAGGAGTTCGATCTTTCAGTTAGATCTTGAACTCGATTTAATATCTACTTGAAAATATTACCGACTGTACGACAAACTGCGGTATTTGCATAGAACAGATTCTTTTAACTGTAAAGCTGTCTGCATACTACATGTGATGAACTGACTTAGATAGTTGAAGACTATCTAAAACTGTTAAAAAGATTATATTTATGTCGTTTTAAATGGATCAGTCGAACACTGCATTTAACACTCATTTTAAGGTACGTTTAGATAACATACCTCACCATGATATTGTATGGTTTGACATTGACAAAAATATAAAACGTTATCATATCCATTTAATTAATCAACTTCCCTATAGAGAATATATTTTGATAGCACTTTATTTCGTCGATTGTGTCATTTAGCACGATATTATAAATATGATAAATATAATTATCGTATAACAAACTCAAATTAAATGACTTTCATCATCGAAATTAAAAACGAACACCTTCCTAATTCTGTTTTATTCAATCATTTTATAATGTGTTGTTCTATCCTATGATTTCTACTAAGAACTTTTAAATCTTCTGTATAACTTTTTTTCTTTTTACATAATATCGGATAATTAATTCCTATTTATGTACTATTGACTATCTGATATTAATGTATCCATAGTAGTTAATTTTTTTTTAAAGATTTTTATATCTGTAATATTTTCGTTGCGGTATATTAACTCGTTAATGTTTAAAATTATTTTTTAAGAAAATTTCGATTTTTATTGGTTTTTTATACTATGAATTCATTAATGTAACGAATAAAAAATTTAAAAAATCTAAGCATTTTACCTACATTTCATTAATGTAGCTAAGGATTCGTGATAGATTTATGTGAACTGTTTAAAATATTATTATAACCAGAAATAATCAAAAACTGCCAAATTGTTCAAAAATCATTTGAGTAGAATCTAGTTGATTTACTATATAATTATATAATCTTAAAGAAACACGTGCATTTCTAATTATTGTAACTAAATCCTGGTTAAAAATTTTGTTTGAAAATTATTTAAATGAGTATTATTCTAAGTTATCAATTGTTTAAGGAATCTTATTTTAATATAAGTAAAACAAATCTAATTTTAAATGTATTCTGAAAGACACTTTGATTTTATAAATATCTATATGTATCTAAATGTACGTATAGGTATTAAAAGATTAAATTTAATAAATGAAAAATTAGTGATACCAGTCTCTTACGTCAAATAAAAATCTTTTTTTTTATTATCATAACCGGCGAGATTTTACGAAGTAACTGTTGCAGCATTGTAATTTGTTGAAGGTTAAAAATGTATTTACTTATAGCATGGAATAAAGGGCCTTATTATAATGGTAAATTTACTTTTTGAGTCACAATTCTATTCTTTTATGACTACTTTTTTAAACGCTTCAAAACATACTTTTAAATGTATGGGTTGACCGTTTACCCCCCTGGAAGATATTTTCATTGAATTATACTTTTAGTGCCTAAAAAAATATCAATATTGGCTTCATATTGGAAAGTGATACTTTTTGTTCGTCTTTAGCCAGAAACAGATGGTAGTTAAGTACTGAAGATTTCGTCTTTTAGTTTCAGGGTCGTCCTGGTATACTCATAACTCGGCACCTGTGATATCTTGGTTCTAAACGTCCTCTCTTTTCTCAATTCGTTCAAGACGGTCGGAATTGATTTCAGTTTCTTTTCATTTTCTTCTTTTGCGCCAAAATATTAGATACCATCTTCGTGGATATCATTCTTGAAATCTAATTAAAATATTACGAATAGATTACATTAATATTATATTTTGTGTTTGAATAATTTCTTTAAATATTTAAATGGCAATTAATTTGCATCAAAATTTAATTTTTTTCCATGTTTTATTTGCTTTTGATAGTCTTAGTTCGATCTGATTTCGAATAATCGTGCATGTCCTTTCGACTGTCAGAAATCATTTAAGCCTCTGAAATGCGCGTGCACAAGACATTTCTATATAATCATATTCATGTTTTTAATCACGCCCAAAATTTGTATTGCGATTTTGTTGATTTTAGTTAAAAAAAGTATATTAGTCCTCTTTAAATTTCTATCGAAATTTCTGACAAAGTCAATAAATACTTTTTAGATAAACAGGTGTTACATAAATACGCCATACAATGCATGAAGTTTGAACTGATACACTTGCAAAAATATATTGAAACAGTAATTCACTATTTTCGAAAAAAACTTTCTAGGTTGGTAGCTAATGTATGGTATGGGGGATAAAGGGAAAATATTTAAGAGAATAAAAATCAGGTGGGGAATTTGTAATTTTAAAATAACAAAAAAATACAGTCTTATTTTAATTACTACAAAATCGTTTTTTAATGTTGTTTTATTATCCTCTTTATATTGTTCTTTCAGAAATTCAGTTCGAAGTTCACTAAAAACAATATAATAGTTCAATTACACCTCAAAAATATCAAGTTATTGAAAGACAGCACAAATTATTAAATATGCCATATCAAGTAAAAATTGCAGTTTGGAGGACAATTATTATGTTGTTTTAATACAGTAAAGAAATATTTATACATAAATACTCTAATTATTCCATTTTTTAAACTGCTCAATAAATATTAGACACATTATATTAATTATATATAATTATATTATATACGCGTCAAATTATAACACAGTATAACACAGTTTCAAAGAATCATATCTTTTCTAGATATTCGTTTTTCTGTACGTTTTAAATTTTTTACATTTTAAATTGATATGATTCAATTGAAACTAGTTTAAAGGTTCAAGAAGAACTGAAATATCATGATCAAATTGATATTTCTCAAATTATCTCAACAAAAAAACTGTACTATGGCTGCAATACGTGAACTATGAACTTGACTGGCGATGAAATACATTTCGGAGATACTAGAACGCTGTTGGAATACCTAATCATGCTATTAGATGTACATGTTAACGTGTCACTTACTATGTTATGAAATTTTACATGTTACACAATAGAGAAAAATATTGATCTGTCTTAGATTTTAAATCGATTCTATTTTAGTATTAGTTATATTCTTAAAGTTGTTTAAGAGAAAGTTGTTAACTTTTGAAATAAATATTTGTTGACCAAAAGAAAACTATTGTTCATTTATTCGTGTAACCTCGTAACTAAATAATTTGAAAATAAATGATGAGATGTGGTTAGAATCAGTATCTCGTCAAATTTAATTTCAGAAGTGATTTATTAAGCGACCGCGACGTTAAAAATAACATTTAGGTAAGTACACTTTACCTTCATTAACTTTCATTTATTTTATAACAAGTTTAACTTTATTTTTTTATATTGGGTCAGTGCAAAAGTTCATATACGATTTGAAATTGTAACTCGGGTGATTATTTTTGGCAGAAAACGCTTTTATTAATCAATTATGTATTCACCATCGTTTTCTGTAATCATTTCTTAACGCTCGGCAGCGTTGGGAACAGTTTTTGACTCACATAATAGTTTATTGTTAGTAAGTGGAAAAGTGTATCAAAAAATCATTTCGTCACCCGATAGAGAATGTTATTAACAATGTTCAGTCAAAACTTCAAACTAATCAGATGAATAGTTTTTGAGATATGATATACACCGTTTTGAAAAGTATAATTTCGAGAAAAACGAACGAACGCGCTCGAGCTAAGCCCTATCCAGATGCAAACTTCCTCACTAAAATCGCTGTATCTCAGGGAATTCTTTGAATTTCGATAAAATTCATTTTGATAATGAAACTTAAGACTTTAAGCTTTAGTAATATTCAAAAAAACCAAAAATCGATTTTTCCAATATTTCAAACTTATGCAACCTCTGTATATATATATATATATATATATATATATATATATATATATATATATATATATATACACACATGTGTGTGTGTGTAAATATTAAGCAGTGAGTAAAATCTGGATATTTTTTGACCAAAAGTCATAATTTAAAATTGTTTCCTATTCACTTCTGGTACGATCGATTTAAAAAACAATGAGGTTATGTTATAAAAGTTCAAGTACTTATTTACACCTGTTTTCAATCTCATCTAATTATTCAATAATTTTTATATTTAATATAATTTAATTTTAAATGTCATTCGCCGTCGGTATCTGTTTCTAATCAATTAATTTATTTTTTAAAAATTCATATTTTAAAAATATCGATGGAATAACATTTTATCGATGGAATAAAAAATTACCAACTATGTTGTTCGTCCTTTGATAATCTTTTTGCTTGTTAAAAACCTTTGCAGAATACTAAAGTAATGATAACAACGTCTGTAGTGCGACTATCTTTTTATAATAACCAGTTAGGTAGTACCTACAAATTATTAAAATAAGCCTGATTATATGTTGGCTGTAGTTTCCAATAGTATAGTTGGTATAACATTCCCTCAAAACATAAAATGTATGTGCTGATCTACTATTACCTCACTCTTAATTTTTCATTGTAACTTTTCTATTATTGGCAGGTTTATCCAACGGCAAGCGTGCCGATTGTAAAATGCAATGAAAATGCAACCAAGGACAACAGGAAAGCGCTGATTCATGCAGAAGGGAAGAATGATCTCGTTTCCGAGTATTATTGAAATCAGCGACCAATTATTGTTGCCACTTTCAGCCATTTTATACAGGCCAGTGTAAAGGGGTGTTTTCTTGAGCATAAGGTGGCTGAATTGCAAGGAACGGGTCTGATGAGAGGCCACAACAATACTATACTACTTACTGGAAAATCCAACTCAAGAGAGCAACAGTTATTTTAAGAAACGTAAATTATGATTCCCTGTGCTTGGCACTCTGCAGGGGGTTGTTGCTGTAATACTGATTGCCTCTTTATTAGATTGTGCCCAAACTACGTGAGTCGTTTGATAAGTTTGATAAATTTCTATGATGTGATATCGTCATTCATTTGGTAATGTCACGGCTGTCAAGTGTCACTTTTCAAACTATCATAGGCGAAATTTCAGCCAGAAACGACGCATTGTTCACGTTCTACATATATTTGAAGCGAGTATTGTTGCACTTACCGCAAGAATGGAAAAAACTAAAAGGCCTTTTTACGTCGATTCATCACCGTGGATGAAACATGGATGCACCAATGCACACCTGAGTCGAAACAATAGTCAAAGCAGTGGATAACGACTGGTAAAAGTGTGTCGAAGAAGCCTTGAAAATCGTTTTGTTGGCCGAGAAAATGATGGCCACTGTTTTTGGGATTCCCAAGAAATCATCCTGATCGACTACTTAACGAAGAGAAAAACGATAACAGGAGCCTATTATGCAACACTATTGGACCATTTGAAAGAAGATCTGAAACAAAAACGTCTAAAATTGGCGCTCATAAAAGTGCTCTTTCACCAGGACAACGCGACATTCCACAAATCCACCATCGAAATGACAAAATTGCACGAATTATACTTTGAATTAATTCCTCATCCACCCTATTCTCCGGACTTGACCCTGTGCTACTTCTTATTCTTCCCAAACTTAAAAATTTGGAAAAATAAAATCCGTTTTTTCCAAAAAATAGTGTTCAACTTGCTTTTTTACCATACTTATCAACCGACCTACGTAGATGATCGATTTTTAAAAATTGGTATTAATATTTTTAATGAGACCGACTGCATTGGTTTAGAATTGAATATATCGAATAGTAATTTGTACACTTCACAAATATATGAATTTTGCCTTTTTTATTAATTTAAAATGTACATATGTATAACTTTTTTATTAACCAAAATTATATAAAGTAATTTAAAAAAATAGGTCTTAATATTTTATTAATTTTTATTAATATATTATACATTTAATTTTTTTATATAGAATATAAATTATTTTTTATCAATTTCTACATTCTTAATATTACCAATGTACTAAATATAATGAACACATTTCATAAACGAAAAATTTATTGCACTATGAGTTTCAAAAATTGAAACTATCTGGAATAAAAATCATTTTACATAAATATATATATATATATATATATAATCGTTATGCGCAAAACTTTTAATAATGTATTAACAATTGCAAAAATACTAAGGTGATAAAAATGAATAACATTGTTCTTTTTTATTTTCAAACTATAAATTAATTTTAAAATTGATTGTATTTTCTGTTTAAAAGAAATTATAATTTGAATTTTCAATATATTTTCTTATAGAAAACGTCATATTTTTAAATATAATAGTAAAAAATGTTATAAAATAAATTTGCTTCGTTTTATATATATAAAATTTATAAATAGCAAAATCTTTTGAAGGTTTTCTATATCATATGAAAAAATTAATTATAATTTATAAAAAAATATCAGTTTTTGAATTTTTAGTTTTAAAAATGGACCAACATCCATAACTGTTGACAAAGAAAATATTGAATATTCCTATATTTGACAAAATTGTATAGATTTCTATAAGACTTGCAACTCTTGCTCTCATTCTTTATTTTGTATTATCTTCTAACTAATTTTTTTCATATTGTACAAAAGTGTTAAACTTATTTACCACGACTGAATATTATTATAGTGTTTTTATGTTTAATACTTTAAAAGTTATATTGAAAATCGTAGTTAATAAGACTTTTTATAAATTTAACATATATATTACATGTTTGATTGATATCTAAATGTCATTTATTACATTACATCAATAATGAATGTAATTTAAATTTATTAATTTTTTATACACTGGATTTCCATCATCATATGTATTGCATATCAAGTATTAATATAAATTTATCCGAAATAATTATCAAAAAAAAATATTTCTAAATTAATATTTACGGCATCGTCTATCAATATGTCATTTAAAACATTTTTACTATTAACAAAAATACAAATATTTGCGAATTTTAATTTTTTATACTTTTATTCCATATTGTATCCCCAATGCATTCTTAAACACACATAACAGTTTTATAACCGGTTTATATTTAAATACTATCACATTTTCAATCGTTGGTTAATCTTCCCTGGTTAGCTTTTTATTTTTAGAATATGTGTTAATTTTCCATCGAAACGGAGTGTAAGAAATAACATACTATCCGAATTTCACTTGAAATTAGATGATACAGTGCGATAAAAAATGTGACATATGATGATGTGTTCAGTGTTGCTCAAGTGCTAAAGTCTAAAGTTTTGTTTCAAAAATTAGGACTTCAAGAATGATCCGCGCTACGAGTTATTGATTTTGACTATCTCACGTCCATATTTTCGTAAATACTCTCTAGACTGTAACTCGAGATTTAATCTCGGCATATCTCAATACAAACATTGTTTTATGTTCAATCATATAACGAAACTCATCAAAAATGTTACTATTTATACGATTTTTTGTGAAAGGATTCTATAAAATATCGATTTTAGAAATGTGAAATGTTAAATTGAAATATGTAAATTAATCTAATGTTTTGAACAAACAGATTCATTCATTAAGGAGTAGTCAGAGAAGGAAGTAAATATGAACGACTCGAGAAATTTTCTCATTAGAAGAAGCTGTTCAGTGAACTTTAGAGAGACAGTTTATCTTTTTTTATGCAATTAAATATGACAAACTTATTGACAGTCATAAATAATTTGTATACTTAGCCAGTACTATAAAATATGATTATTATTAGTCTATACTATAAAGAGGACTAGTTATTTTTTGTGAATTTTTCATGACGGAGATATTTACAGAAATAGATTAATTTATAATTTATTATATGATAAATTTGAGAATTATATGAAATCAAAATTACCTTTTCTGAACTAATTTATCATCAGCGTAAAATATTTTCTATTATTCGTCCAACACTGAAATCAAAGTATTAGGTTGGTAGAACAATAATTGCGATTTATAACCCTCAAATTTAAATTCATTTTTCTTAGCTAATAATTTTATCAATTCAATAAACACCATTAAAATTGATACATTTTTGCTAATTCATTACAAATTTATTTATTCTTGTAGTGTACAATTCCGGACTTCTGGAGTTGATAAAATCTCGAAATGAACTTTCAGCAGCAGCTTGGTTTTTGAAGACTTTACTCTGTAAGAAGTTGTCGAAATGCTTAAATAAATAATAATCTATTGGCGAAATGTCTAGTGAGTATGGTGGATGAGGCAATGTTTCATAGCCCAATTCATTCAGCGTTTGGTGGGCCAATCATCCGACATGTGGCAGTGCATTGTCGTGCAGTAAGAGTGGATCTTTTCGATTGACCAGACGTCGCAGTTCTTAGTGCATTTTGTCGATTTCTTGACAATAACTCTCAGCTGAAATGATTTCGCCAGGATTCAAAATATTTTAGTGGTTTCTACTGAGCGCAGACCACCAAACAGTCACCATAATTTTCTTTCGGTGTGATTTTGGTTTAGCGAAATACTTTGTAGTTTCATTTTTATCCAACCAAAGTGCAAATCGTTTTCTATTGTCGTAAAGGATCCACTTTTCGTCACACGTTATAAACAATGACGCACGTTACAGAAACGGATAGTTTCTGTTGTGCAGAACAAACTTTGTAACGGCGATTTTTTTGGTTTTCGTTTAGTTCGTGGGGCACTTATTTATCAAGCTTTTTTGATTTTCCTAGCTGTTTCAAGTGGTTGATAATTGTTGGATAATTCATCCTTAAGTTTTATGCAAGTTTTCAAATTGTTGTGCGTGATTCTGATTCAAGTAATACCTTCAGTCGGTCGTTGTGAACTGGGGAAGGACGTCCTACACCTTCTTCATCTTTAAGGCTCTCGATTCCACTACGAAATTGTTGGAACTACCATTGCACCATACGTTTCTTAACTGTACCCACACTAAAATCATCGTTGTATTTACGAGCAGTTTCTTCTGCTTTACTACCCGTTTTGGACTCATCTCAAAAATTACTCTTATTTGCTTCTGTTCCACCTTTAATACAATAATCCAATTTGAAGCAAAATTAATCATAACACTAAACTCAATGTTACCAAAATATGGATCGAAAAATGCACTTTAAAATGATATTAACATGAATACGATGAAATGACACTTTCATTAAAAAAATTAAGGTTAGAATTCAGAAAACAAAACCGTAATTATTTTTCTACTAACCTAATATAAGGTTCGTGTAAAAATAATTGCGGTTTTTACGTATCGTGTATAAAGACGCATATATCAGTTAAACATTATATACATTTATACACATTTTTCTAAACGGGAAATACGATTGTTTATTCTTACAAGATAGAAGTCTGGAGTCCTTAACGAATTCATCGAAAGCGCTTTGAGCTGTTGCTTGATCGAAAACCTTCTCGCGTAGGAAATTACTCAAATGTTTCAAAAAATGATAATCTGTCGGAAACAGGTCCAGAGAATAAGGTGAGTCGGGTAAAGTTTCATAACTCAGTTTATTTAATTTTTTTAAAGCCATTTGTGAGATGTGCGGTTGGGCATTGTTATGAAGAGGAATTAGCCCTCTTCAATTGATTGATACTGGCCGTAAACGATGTAACTTTTCATGCATTCTTTCAATTTCCTGACAATATTTTCTGTTGTTATTGTTTCACCAGGATTTAAGAAGTTATAGTGAATATTGCCACTTGCCGACCACCAAAAAGTGATCATAATTTTTTTTTCATGAATCTTCGGTTTAGGGAACTGTTTTGATACTTCCTCTCGGTCTAGCTACGGTGATGAATGTTTCTGATTATTGTAAAGAATCCAGTTTTCATCAAATGTGACAATGCTATCAAGAAAGTGATCATTTTTGAGACACAAAAGAACTGTAAAGCAGATTACGTATCGCCGAATTGCTTGATGTTCGTTTAGTTTATACGGTATCTATTTATCCAGCTTTTTTGTTTTTCCAATTGGGTTCAAATGTCGAACAACTATTGAATGGTCAACATTGAGTACTTCTGCCCCCTCTCGAGTTATTTTACAGGGGTCCGCTTCAATAATGGTTCTTAAATCATTTTTGCCTATAGCTGAAGGTCGTTCATGACCCTCCTCATCATCAAAGCTTTCGTTTTCATTAAGACATTTTTGGAATCAGTGTGTTGACCTGTATGTTCACTAATTGACTCTTCGCCAAAAAGAAATTTGTTATTTCGAGAATTTCTCTTACTTTACGTCCTAATTTAAACTTATACAACAAAATCGCGAATTTTCTTTTTTCTATGACTAATTTAAGAGATTATATTCAACAATACTAAAGAATGAAAACAATAGACATGAGCTGAAATCATTAGTGCTAATTTCATTGTTTACAATGATATATCACATGGCTATAACAAAAGATTACGGTAACTAGAAAAATCGGCACCTGACTTAAAATGTTTAAAGCCGCAATTATTTTTGCACCAATTTAATATAATATTGGTCATAAAATTATTTTGTATATAAATATAGAAATGTACAAAAGCTATGCTCTCATTTCCTTTTTATGCTTCCTATGGGAATCAGTTCAATTTATTTTCTTTGGATTCAATACTGAAAGAATCTAACAAATTGATCGTAAATAGAGATACGTGCGTGTAAATGCAAAAAACACTCTAAACCAGATGCAAAAAACAGATCAAAGTTATTGATAGATATACTTTTGTTCACTTATTCATCTTGCATTTTTCGCAGAAATAGATTGCAGATCTTGAGCATTTGAAATACGATAAATAAATTATGGACATACTGTATTTCTTACGTTATCAGCAATTTGTTGAAATTTTATTAAAAAATCTCATTAAACTTTAATAATATTTATATCTTCTGTATTAATTTTTAATTTTATATTTTGAAAAAAGACAATCTATGTTAAATAAATGAAAACAGCATAAATGTTATCTTGTTCTATTTACATCGATTTTGAAGTGTTTGTATTGAAAAGATATGAAAAATAAACATCGATTGATTTATTATTGTTTCAAAGATCATTTTCTCAACTACATTGTATTATAAGTAATAAAAAATCTATTCTGTATAATTTATAAAAATATATAAAAGAGATCTAATTATAAGTAAAATGTGCTCGTGTATGAAAACAATACGATTTTGAACATAATTTAAAGGTCATTGTACTTATTAGAATGCATAACAAATATAAATGTTTATAAACAGGTAAAATATATAATAATAATCTTCAAAACTAACAGTGTGATTTGATATATCTGTTATATCTATAATACTATTACAACGAAAGTTATCTGTAAAAAAATGATCACATTACTATACTCAAAGTAATAGAGTTTTTAGTGATGATATTCTCTAGCTTCGTTAATAAAAAAAACTTGGAAATGAATAATTAACGTGAGAGACGAAGGATATATTAATTAGTAGCATAAGGATCAAATACAATTAAAAAATATTAAAATGCAATATTAAAATTATATTATAATATCGATCTGACATTGTAGCTAAATTCACTTTCAGAAAGGAGTTTTTCACTAATACCTCAAATAATAAAAACTTATTTGATTATATATATTCTATAATTGATTACATTAGTCAACAAATTGAAATTTTTTTAGATCTCTGAAATTATGTGACCTGATTTTGAAAGAGGTCATCCTTAGAATAATTTCTATCATACTCATGAGTTAAAGTTGGCTCGGGTTTTTTAAATACTAATCAATATTTTTTTTTGCAATTTTTAAGTACATTTATTCACATTATACATATTCACAAAAAAAAATATTTTTGAATTTGAGATTTTCTTTTATAACATCTGATTTTCTCATTAAAGTCCAACAATAATCCACCAACATTACAGGAATCCACTTGTCCGGGTAACACCGTTCTATTTTCCGAAATCTCTTGATGGAATAGTTCTCCATACTTCTCACTAAGATTGCCCATATTTTTCAGAAAAAAATCCAATTGAGAGTGCATCATATGAACTTTTAATGACATATTGTATTCCGCTACTATAAATGTCTCAAACATGTCTTCTACTAAATATTTTGTAATTTTCCTCTTTTCTGTTTTCCAAGAAATTCTTAAAAATCACAACCATTCATCTCTTTCCTATTGCATTTAATTTATCTTCGTAATTTGAATACCGTATTAATTCGTTGATTTGAGAACCAACAAAAATTCCTTCTTTTTTTGGCTTTAGTTATTTTAGGAAACTTTTCCCGGAGATATTAGAATCCTTTCTCTTTCACGATTCACATTGCCTTCACAATGTTTTTCATCAAGTCTAACTTGATATGGAGAGGAGGTATTATGATTATTTTTTGTTCACTAAAGGAGGATGTTTTTTGTTTTGAGTTACTGGAATGAAGGATTTTCTTTCCATCCAATCTCATTTAACATGATGGTTAGCTTTATCGAGACTATTCTACATACACAAGAAGCAACAGTATTTGTTGTAACCTTGTTACATTTTCATACGAGGTCAGACAATTAAATAATGCGACCGATTTTTTTTCTCGGCCTGTGGTAACACTGCGAACCTGTAACTCCGCTACCGTAATATCAGATCCCTACTCTCTCGATTGAGACCTTGACCACCCTCGTACAATCATTTCTTCGCCAGCTGTTTGTAAGAACGAGCGAGTAGTGCATGTCACGAAGCCCACCGAATGAACATCGCTCAAGATTGTCTCGAGCAGGTTGAAAGTGATCCTACTCTTCTCGATCGAGTTATTACTGGTGATGAAAGTTGGTTCTTTCAATATGACCCCGAAACTACTACTACTTGAATATATCCAAGAATCTGTGACGAGGGTACTCGGAGAGGTCCCACAAGAAGTGTTCCAGAATTGTTACGAAAACTGGAAAACTCGCAGGAATAAGTGTATAGATGCGGGAGGGGACTACTTTGAAGGGGATCGTAGCGATGTACCTTAATTTTTAAATATACTCGATTTTTGAATTTTGTCGCATTACTTAATTGTCTGACCTCGTATATATATATATATATATATATATATATATATATATATATATATATATATATATATAACCATTTCGAGAGGGTAAAGCATTAGTTTCTATTAGCTACCAGTTATTGATACCTTGGTACTATGAAAATTAAATTGCCATCGAAATGCACATAATCAACAATAAAAAGTGATCAATAATGCCTTTAGACGCCAAAAACTGAGAGACACTGAACGAACTGTGATAGGGAGCATTGTCGTGATGCAGAACCCAAGTCTTCGCGATCTCTGGACGCACTCTGAGCACCCTTTTTCGTAATTTTTCGAGCACATTGCGGTAGAATACTTGATTTACGGTTTGTCCAGGTGGTACGAAATCTTTGTGAACCACCCCTTTGCTGTCGAAGAAGCAAATCAACATGGTTTTCACTTTGGACTTGCTCATTCTCGCCTTCTTTGGCCTTGGTGCTCCAGGGGACAGCCACTGTTGGCTTTGTCGTTTAGTTTCGGGGTCATATTGAAAGAACCAACTTTCATCACCAGTAATAACTCGATCGAGAAGAGTAGAATCACTTTCAACCTGCTCGAGACAATCTTGAGCGATGTTCATTCGGTGGGCTTCGTGACATGCACTACTCGCGCGTTGTTACAAAACACTAAACAGCTGGCGAAGAAATGATCGTACGAGGGTGGTCAAGGTCTCAATCGAGAGAGTAGGGATCTGCTATTACGGTGGCGGAGTTACAGGTTCGCAGTGTTACCACAGGCCGAGAAAAAAAATCGGTCGCATTACTTAATTGTCTGACCTCGTATATATATATATATATCTTTTGTTAATAAAGTTGTGTTTATATAAGATATTTTTAATTTTATGGTAATTATTAATCTTATCCATTAATATGAGGTCTGAATTTATATATTCAGCCATTTATTCTGACAAAGTATCTTTCCTAGAATGACGCTAGATGTTTCTTTTTACAATGTGACTTATTTTAATAACTATCTATGTATCAAAAGTCATTTCAATACCGTTTGTATAATACAACTTATAGATTTTAACATCCTTTAAAATGTACACTTCATTCATTCTTAATAGTTCAATAAAATATTTTTTCTTTAACTAAGATCCTATTTTTTGATGCATTTTTCCCTCTGTTCATATTTTGAATCTAATTTTTTACTAATATTTCTTAGTTATATATTAAATTATAACGTGCTGTTGGTTCATTTTGGTATCAAATATGATTCCTACGAAGCATTGGGTAGTCTAATGGTTCCTGAGAATTTATAACTAAATAAGTCAACAAATGAGTATTTAATGTGCGATTAAGATTAAACATGATTATTGTGACGAAGTGTTCTAGAATTCAGTTGGTAACTCACCAATATTTCTATTACGAACTATACTCGTATTATTGTGATAAGGTTGTAATACACAACACCATTCTAATCCCATTAAAAAACACAACAACACCTTCTTCGCATGAAAATTAGCTTTTGGAGTAGCTAACGGAGGTTCATTTCGATTTCCCAAGACATTTTCGATTCACATTATTGTAGACGATCTATTTTTCATCGTCCGTAATAAATCATTTCAGAAACAGGTCGTTTTGGTTTCTTTTAAGGAGCAAATCACTGATGAAAATGTGTTCATTAAATTTTTTTCAGTTAAATTATGAGGGACCCAAACATCGTAGCGATTTACATTTCCAACTGTCTCAAAATGCCTCACAATACTCCTATGAGATATCTGCAGTATCTCTGCGATGTACTGTATCGTGTAACGTTGATTATTTTCAATAAGTGTTTTGCAATTTTGTCATTATCAACAACTGTATGCCTACCGAAACGCTTTAGATCTTCTAGGTCGAACTTTCCATCTCTCAACCGAGCGAAACACTTCCAAACAGTACTGACAGCTGTGGAACCTTCTCCATAAACGGCGGATATATTTTTGCTGTCTCTGAAGTGCTTTTTTCTCTTCGGACATGAAACAGCATCAAATGACAAAAATGCATCTTATGTTCCCCTGTTTTCAATTATAAATTTAACAAGAATTGAAATTCACAAATTTGTACAAAAATATCGGAGAAAGGAACGTTGAAATGTCACTTGTCAAAATAAAACATGAAATCATATCATATAATCGAGCTGCGCGCGAAACTGCAATTAATTTCATCTATTGGAAAACGATACGAACTTTCGTTCCAACCCAATATGTGTATGTATATATATATATATATATATATATATATATATGTATGTATGTATGTATGTATGTATGTATGTAGAGAGGGAGAGAGAAAGAGAGAGGTGAATAGATAACCCACACAAGCGTGTATACTCTATGAACAAAAATCTGGAACGAACAAAACTGGATGTATGTGGTGTTTTCAATAATACTGTGATGTTCATAGAAACATAAAAATATATATTTTTAATCTATCTAAAAAGTGACAAAATAGAAATTCATATTTTGTAAATACAGATTTTTTTATTGACAGAATACAATTACGCTTATTTGTGTAAGGTGAATAATCGAGTTAAATGTGTGCGTTTACATATATATATATATATATATGTGCTTACTTTTTAAAATAATCTGCAGATATAATATTCATTTGAGGTCTGGCTTGTGAATCTTCTAACGATTCGATTATTCTGATTTCTTGCTCTTCCAATATCGGCGATAATAATTTCTTGTATATCCATCGAGATGGTTTTCTACGACTAAATAGATAATTATATTTTCATACATGAATTTTTTTGCCCCAGAGACCATAAAAATTTTCTTTTCTGACTAAAATTATTCAATAAATCATAATTGATAGTTTTTTGCTAGTTGCTACAGGTATTTCGATGGCAATAGCATTATGATTAGAAAACCAAGGTACAGAGAAATTTACAGAGATTTTTCGATATTTTTAAATATTTGTTTTATAAAAAATATTGATATCCTTAACATATGCATTTTTCACTGACGCCAGCAGTGTTTTTTTTTTTGATCAAAAATGTTCAATAATTGATTATTCGTTTACAGAAACACGCTGTTATAATATTTACTTGTAAATTTTATTCACTTAACGACAGTGGTTTGATTTATAAATGCGTAGCTTAATATTTTTCAAATACTACTCGAAAACTATTCTAATGTAAAATTTCCGAAAGAATAATTTTTTATTTACTTTGGAATTTGCTTATAATGAATTCAAGTAAAATTTAGTCAGGTTAGATTAAGTCTGTCAAGTCAAACAGAAGTAGATCTAAGCGAGTAAAATATATATTTATGTATTTGTTAAATCAATTACTTTTTTTCTAAGCTCAATAGTCAAACGTCTCCTTGAAATCAGATAAGATCAGATCGAGTACCATCACGTTAGGTTCTAATCTGGTATCTTCTCTTCTAATCTGGTTTGATCTAGTCTTATCAGATCTGGTTAACTAAACTGGTCTAGTCAAGTTTAATCAAGTGGGTAACCGAAAAATTAATCAAATGCCTTTTTTTAGAAATTTTGAAAAACAATTCTTCTGATTACTTCTGATGAAGTGAAATCAGATTAGGTGAACTAGAATCAAGACAAACCAGTTTGAAGAAGGATGAAGAAGGACAAAATTACACCTTAAAAAATTGTATTTTCGAACTATTTAGCTACATCATATAAATTACTCTTTTTTGGAAATTTTTTCTCGTCTATTTATTTTTTAGCACTTCATGGTCAGAATTGTTACATTAGATGAAATTTTATTTTAATATCTTTTGCAGCTAGAGCAGATCTATGACACTCGCCTTGAGGTTTTGGCAACTGCTCCGTAAACTATTAATGGGGAGCGCTACTAGTAGATCGATAATTTTGAGCGTGAGTTTTAAACATTCTCGGAAGTGTACGGCATCCTGTGCTGATTGTCCACTTTGAGGCAAATGTAATGTGCACGTGAAGAATGAGTGCGACAAGAGCGAACAGATGAGTGAGAGTAGGTCTGAGGTCCCACCTATTGGTAGCGCTGCTTAGTGGCATTTACATTCCCTAGTCAGAGAAATGTATAAGAGAATGTCATAGACCTGAGTTAGAGTGAGATATTTAACTTTTTTTCTGATTATATTCTTTTATTCACTCTCGCTGTTGTTACTCGTTTACTTTCTTATCGTATTAAGTAAACATATATCTCTTTTTCTTTAATTTTTTATAAATGTTGTAGTATTCATTTTAGATTTATTATAATCTTTTGTTAAAATTCTGTACAATATTCCTCTTTCACTTTTACTTATATTAAAATTATCGTGTACATATCTGTATTTTTTTTATAACATCATGTATATAGAATTAAATATTCAAGCATCGTATATTTATTTTTAACTCCATTAAAAACTTGGAATAAAATTTTCGTTTTTTTTAATCCACAGACGAATAAGGTGCGCTGTAGACTAAAAATAATTTGTAGACTAAAAATAATTTAAAAATAATAAATACATAATGTATGACTTCATATATTGTGCAACATTTGATAGAACAGATTAAAAAAATACCGGAGACAGACTGTATACGGCCTACCTAAATAGAGGCAGCACACTAAGATAATGTTTCTTTGATATAATATAGCTGACGCATTGTGGCTAAATTCACTTTTACAAATGAATCTTTCACTTATTTCAAAGACCCCAATAATTTTGAAGCTTGGGAAGAAGTTGCACGGGGCCAATTCCGAAGAATAGGGTGGATGAGGTATCAATTCGAAGCCTAATTTGTGCAATTTTGTCACTGCGACACTCGATTTGTGGGACAACCCGTTGTCCTGGTGAAAGAGTACATTTTGTGCGCCAATCTTAGCTTTTTTTGTTTCAGCTCTTTTTTCAAACGGTCCAGTCATGTTGCATAATAGGCTCCTTTATCGTTTTTCCCTTCATTAAGTAGTCGATGACTTGATTGATTCTTTGTGAATTCCAAAAAACAATGGTCATCACCTTCTCAGCCAACAAAACGGTTTTCATCTTCTTCGGTGCACTTTCACCAATTGTTATCCAATGCTTTGACTGCTGTTTCGACTCAGGTTTATAATCCACATTTCATCCACGGTGACCAATCGACGTAAAAAGGTCTGCTCGTTTTTTCTATTTTTGCAGCAACTGCTACAATGCTCGCTTAAAACATCTGTAGAATGTGAAAAACGCGTTACTTCTAGCTGAAATTTCGCCTATGATAGTTTGAAAAGTGACACTTGCTAGCCGTGATATTACCAAATGAATAGTGATGCCACATCGTAGAAATTTACCAAATTTATCAAATGACCCACGTATATTACTGTAAGTTTTCAGATGAAAAAGCTGTTAACTTAAGTCTTAATGTTATAACATCTACAAATTTGAAGAACAAATTGCCTTCATCAGCATAACATTATTAATTGTCTTGTATCTTTTTGTGGTTACTGATTGAATCGAATTACCTTTGTTAGTTTCTTTAATGTTAAATTCATGTCAAGAGATTTT
>CM068315.1:21654343-21679343 GCA_034766995.1 Acanthacorydalis orientalis | reverse complement strand
ACTTTGACGATTGTCAATAAACGTCATTTATGGATTATTTATATATTTGTATTATGACTTCTCATTGATCTCTTTAATACATAAAAATGTAGATAGCGTGCTCTGAGG
Source organism: Acanthacorydalis orientalis (assembly GCA_034766995.1). NCBI lineage: Eukaryota > Metazoa > Arthropoda > Insecta > Megaloptera > Corydalidae > Acanthacorydalis > Acanthacorydalis orientalis. The sequence continues at coordinate 21,679,235 of CM068315.1, read as the reverse complement.
AATTTTTATAGGTCAACGTGCCTAAGTACAATGATGTCATATATCTAAATGATATTGAAAAATATGAATAATGGATTATTTGTTCAAGTTTCTTGAAATGGCCTGGCTTTAAGAAATATATAGTTGTTAATGGAATCTCAGAATTTTAGTAAAAAATTTAAATAATTAAAATATGGTTTCAGATATATTTCATTAATTAAAATACTCATAATCAATTAAACCATACTATTGTTAATGGGAAACAATTTTATGTACTAAAAGACAAAAAGGTCTAGGACGCCATAAACTCCATTAAAACGATTTCAAGTGATATTTGATTAAGAATTTTTTGTTATAAAAAAACGTAAAAATTTGAAATAAAAATATAATCTATGGAAAGCACTTATTCATTTATTTATATCTACTCGTTACTTATGCCGTATAAGTACATATTTCATATATGGTTACTAATATATAATTGAAATTAGAGTTAGAAGTCGGCCTCAGAGTCAAAATCGGTACCATGTCTAATGCTGGAATTGGAAATAGTTTCTAGAATTCACAACCCTCCTATAAGTATTCAAAATAAATGTCAACATTCGCAAGCAGAAATAACCTTGGCATCCATCAATATGATATTAGGTGATTCTCTATAACTAGCTTTCTTATTATTTACATAACATTTTGATCACATTTATATAATAGTTTTTTTTTATTTTGGAATCTTCGACTATGGAATACTTTGCCATTTATATTTTCATATAAATATAAAAACTATTGCGCTTTCATACGATTCAACACGGAAAATAATAATTTATATTTTTCTTTTCATGTATACTTTTATACACTGCTTCTTTAGGAGTGTAATGTCGCTGTGGTAATAAATTGGACCATTACAATACATTATAATTACAATTGGTATATATGAATCAAGTATTGACTGTATTTTAATGAAATCAAACAAACCACCGGGATAGGTACAGTTATGAAAATAATTTTCTAAAAACAATGTATTGTTTGCGAGTCAATTTAATTATTTGGTTAAAATTGTACAGTGTCATACTTAACTCCATTTAAAGGTTTACATTTATCATCATCCTATTATGTTGACTAATATCAAGGTAAATGTGCTATTATTAAATATATTCACAGATGTCAGTGTATCTCTTCTAGTCCGGTGCCATTTTAAAACTCTCCGTTCCAGTGCAATAAACATAGTTTACCACTAATATTTTTCAGCAAAAATTACTATTTATGAAAGAATAGAAGGATTTTTAATTAGTTGAATATGAAAATTAATCCTTACACCATGGATTAACATCAATAGAACATGTTTAATATAAGAAAATAAAGAAATATAATTAAAAATATCACTCTACTTCCTCACGGCAAATATTTGACGATCAGTATACTGACATTTATTGAACTAGAGTTGCGTACTAGAGTTGAGGTTGGTTTTGAAATAAAAGAGAGAATTAAAGCAATATCCTCGGTTTATATAATTATTTTTTAAAATTCAGTGATAGTAACGAATAATAATAGAGAATAACAATGAATATCAGCGTTCTGTGAGTAACAGACGGAGGATATTTGCAAATAGAAACATGTGGTCAGCTGAGTTTTTTACACCGGAACGGGAGTTAAACATCAAAAACTGTCATTATGCCAGTTCTTTCTCTACTTATTTGAATAAAATTTCTTTGGTAAATTATTGCATGTATCAAAATTTGAGTAGAGTTGTTTTGTGCGCTGTTTATCCATGATAGAAAGATTTAGTTCATTACAGGTAATTAAATCTTTATAAAGTGAATTATTAATACAAAAATATGAAATATAACTTTATTAACACTAATTTGACTAGGTTATTTTATTAAGTGAATAACCACAATATGACTTTAAGTCACGTATGAAAATTAATCACTGAAACTCTGCAAGCTGCTAAAGCATTAAAATGCGTTTGTTTTATTGTAATGAAATTTAATTTACATTAAAAAATATATTCTTTTAATTTTTGTGAGATTAGAAAGGTATTAATTACTATGAATTTTTATAATAAAAAAAAACAAGGATGATGATCGCTATTGCAGTTAACTGGATAATTTAACAATTACTTACAGAAAGAATTTTAAATACTAACCAAAAGAAATGGAATAATTTATTTATCAAGAAACACTTGATCGTATGTGGCAATTGAAGATCTATCAAAATTAATTAATGTCATTTAAGACTAGGTTAAAAATGAGTTTCGATTGGATGTTCTGAATCACTGATATACTTTTATGACCTTACACAATCATATTACTATATATTTAGACCTTTTCAGAAGTTTCTTAATGGTAATAAACACATTTCTTGATATAAACAAAATAACTATCAGAAAAATTTCACGTCAAAAGAACAAATATCTATTCTGATGAAATTTGCTGGTAATTCGTAGTTGGTGATTAGTTTTATCATTATGAGTAATGGTGGAAATTGCACAATCGATTAAAATGTTTGTAGTATTAAAAATACTGTGAAAAATTAATAAAAATTTCAGTTACACCGGTAATATTTTTCAACTCGGACATCACTGGAGTTTCTTTCGCTGGTATATACTATCTTATTATTATACATATGTATTCTAACTACTTTTATATTTTTTGACAACTTACCTGGAGAAATAAATACTGTCCTGGACCGTGTCGGGGAGTTCTCTACATGATACATCGGTTATGAATATAGAGATAATGATTGTTATTCCTTCCACGGCAAACAGAAATAGTACAAAAGAAGATATAGACAAATTCAAATTCATCGCTATGAATACCGTGACGATACTGGCTCCAATTTCACCACCGATTAGCATTATTCCTGTTAATGTGCAGCGGACACACGTTGGAAAAAGGCGTGGTGTGATGTTCCATAAGCTCGCCATCGTCATTGATGTGAAGTATTGGACAAAAGTGATTATGTATACATGAGTGCCTGATATTACAGGATCCTGGAAAATGAAAACTTGTTAAATGCAAATATATATATATATATATATATATATATATATAATATACCCCATAATATTAACCATAATATATATATATATATATATATATATATATATTATGGTTTAATTTTAATTACACTGACGTTAAATGATTGTGTGACTTTTCCTGTTTATTAATGAAAATAACATGAATGATTTTTTCAAACTTGTTTAAAAAAGGAATAAATTTTATTTAAAGTATGATAACTTATATTTGCAGAATTAATTTATTTAATGTTTTATTAGATCATCAAAAAAAATAGTATATTTTGGTGTTGGTTAAATTCAAGAAACTATTTGAGTTTGAAATATTTAGTAATGAACATGAGATTACATGTATCTAGAATCGTAACAGGACAACTACCTCCTGAACAACCCCCCTGGACATTAACTCTACGTCAATAACCCCCCGGATAATAACCCTTTGTAGTACTCTTCCCTCCCGGATATTAACTTCTCGTATAAAAATAAAAACTTTTCTAGTAAAATTTCTTTGGCACAACAATTAATGGATTCAAAGAATTATTTGACAAAATAAATGTTTTAAAATAAATTTAACAAAATAAAAATGTGAACAAAAATTTATTTGACATAAAAAAATATGGATACAAATTTAAAATTATACTAACACCTAATATATAGAAATACATAGAGGAAGAAAAATTAATTACTTTTAAAATATTGAAATCTCTAACAGAAAGTGTAGTTTAATATTATTAATTACTCATTAATACTTAGACAGAAAGGTTATGTGCTGTCCCACATAGATAGTCAGTCTATAAAGTTATCAATCTATAGTGCTATAATACTTGCTCTCGTTGAAGAAATCCAATAAATTTCCAAATAGTGGGTTGGAAACTTCTAACGGGACTGAAAACTTATGTCCCATACTTCTATTGAATTATTTGTTTTTGGTAATTCATCTTCGAATCGTTAATACATATTCCATATATTGATGGCAAAAGTTGTTTGCCATCGTCCATGAAATTGTGGTTTTCCAATATAAGAATCTTCTAAATAATCTGCAACTGGTAAGCTTTCTGGAGATAGAAATTTAAATAATTCTTCAAAAGCAACGACAAATTCTCTTCGACAAAATCTGTCGGAACAATTGAAAGAGCCGACATAATTCTTAACTTCAGTGCGAAGTCACAATCTTCTTGGTAACGTTGTTGCAAACCATTCTCTTGAATTTTTCGGTAGATATTCTGACTTAGATGAAAGAAACATCCTTTAATTTCACTGTCTGGGAAATTTCTTTCTAAACTGTTTATAACTGTCAATTTTGACGGTGAATTGCATCGCCATATCTTGAGCAATAATGTTAAAAAAGTAGCTATAGAAGATGTTTGCCAACAACCAAACAAAATCATAAGGAAGGAGCTAAAAACACACATGCATAGATAATTACAGTACACACACACATACATACTGTCAGAAACAATTTTTGTGAAGCAAGACCGAAAAGTTCACTAACACTACAAAAACGTGTGGCAAAAACGTGTTCATGAACTCCTGATCCAAAAGAAACAATCACAACACCATAGACGACGGCAACCAACTTATGCCATCAATATATGGAATATGTTTTAATGATCCAAAGATGAATTACTAAAAACAAAAATTCAGTAGAAGGATGGCACATAAGTTGTCAGTCCCATGTCAGAAGTTTCCATCCCACTATTTGGAAATTTATTGGATTTCTTCAAAGAGAATAAGCACTACAAGTTTACTGCACACAAATGTTGACCACTCATCCATCACAATCTCCGAGAAAGAAGTATGCTGATTCAAATGCACGGATTCTTACCATAGTTCGCAGCTACCGTGATTGCAGCATTATGGGCTATTTACGTGGAATAGCACACAATCTTTCTTTCTAAGTATTAATGTGTAATTAATAATATTAAATTATATTTCCTGTAAAAGATTTCAATATTTTAAATTAATTATTTTTTCTCTCAATATCCTTAAATGTGTATATTAGATTTTAATGTAAATTTAAAATAATATTAAACTACATTTTCTGTTAGAAATTTAAATATTTTAAAATTAATTAATTTTTCTCCCTCTCTCTATCTCTAAAATGTGTATATTAGGTGTAAGTATAATTTTAAATTTGTATCCATATTTCTTAGTGTCAAATAAATTTTTGTTAACATTTTTATTTTATCAAATTTATTTTAAAAAAATTATTTTGTCAAATAAATTTTTGTATTCATTATTTGTTGTGCCAAGGAAATTTTATTTAAAATTTTGTATTTTTATACGAGGGGTTAATGTCCAAGTGTTCCTTATACGGAAGATTTATGTCCAGGGGGTTTACCATAGGGGGTTATTGACGAGGGGTTAATGTCCGGGTTTTTTGTCCAGGTGGTAATTGCCCTCGAACCAGAATAAATATGGTAAATCAGCGACAAAAATTAATTTTAACAAACGTCAGATAGAATTTTCGTCGTAGGTTTTTTATACGAAATAAAATGTAAATACCTCTGCAGGAAATTTTTAATATTATGTCTTCTAAATTTTCAATTTATTTACGACAGTATCGTACTATTTAAAATCTACTTGTAACTGTAATATTTTTAAGTTTGAAATTATAAATTTAATTAAGGGATAAGAGTGCTAAAGGTAACATAGATTTTAGATTTCAAATAATTTAGATACCATTATGGGACAAAATAAACTGAAGATAATATTTAACTGATTGAATTGTATTTAAAATACGTTACTTATACGTTTTCACCTTAACATCGTTCAAAAACAATGTGTAGAATTGAATAAAAAACCATTTAATTTTTTTACCTCACTATAGTAGATATATGCGATGCTACCAGTCACTATTGTGAAAAATGCGCTTATAATGATAACATGTTTGTGGCTGAACCGCGTATTCTGCCATAGCATCAGAAAGAATAGAGCCGTTCCAAAACCCAAAATCGACATGATGGCTGATAAAATAGCGGTGCTACAAGCGAGATGAATCGTCATCTGTCCTTTATTCTCAAAATTAATATAGATGCAGCCTAACTGCCATATAGTGGACTGTATCATCCATAGCCAGAAGATTATCAGCATGTTTCGTCGCGGTGTGCTTGCCAATAGCATTGTGTATATATTCATAAATAAAGTTGCCTTTGAGTTATTGTTCCTGTTCTGAAATAGATGATAACACTTCATATAAAATTGAGGTTTCATATTCTAAAAAAAACTGTCGAGTCTGAATAACCCGACTTACGATTATCTGACATTCCACGTATGGTAAATAGGACGCACCATCTGTTACCAGACCTTAATTAGTTAATTTTTTAAATAGTAACTTTAATTTGAACTAATAGTTTTGTGGTCTTGGGTGTTAATTATACTGAATAGCCAAAGTGAATATATAACAGTCTCGATTTGGTTTCGTTTTAGTTCGAGAATTATCGAGGTTCTTCGGTAAATTCTGTTTGCTTTTGACCTAAATAAGATAAAGATCAGAGGTGGGCAACTTCTTCGCTAATAAGAGCCACATATAATACTTTTCATACATTTTTAAATGTTCAAGAGCAACAAAAATATTATTTTAAAATTGTATTTATAAATAATAAAAAGCACATATATATATAAACACAACTATACTACTCACTAAAGCAGAATATGTTTAATCTCTACTCGTTGAAGACTGTGATTGTGTCTTCATTTTTGCATTTTAAACACAGTTGCGTTGTTTGTATACATAATGCATATTGATGTTTGAAAAGATAATGTGAATTACCTGTTTATAGATAAAATATTCTAATGTTGGTACATATTATATTACTATAGATTATTAATGTAGAAGTTTAGAAAAAATGGCAATGATACTCGATATGGTCCCGGGTGCCGCAGAGAATAGCTTTGGGGGCGTTGTGCGGCTCATGAGCCACAGTTTACCCACCGTTGATGTAGATTGTATATGAAAAATTTAAACTTATATTAATAAGAGTAAGATTTTATATCAATTTCTAGTAGTTAAATATATTTGTTGAATATTTATTTGGTTGAAACACAAATAAAACAACAGAGTTTAATTTGCTTCAAAATAGAAATGAGTTTATTGATAGAAAAATGTAGGCAAGTTGTGAGTTACATTGTGATTTGCTCGACAACTGCTCTCTAGTACGTTCGACTCGCGACTTCCATTATGCGACTACTTTATTTTACGTTTGTATGCAGCGAGGATCTGAGGGACCCATGCTTGTTGAGCGCCGAACCAATGGGCTCACGGCTCGCGTTGCTCGTATTACTGGAGTGTCGCTTGGTATGGGGACTCTCATGTGGTGAGCATTTTACCCCCTCCAGGGGGTAGACTCTTGTTGTTGGGCCAGCGGAGCTCCAGGTCGACCAGTGAAGGCCGACCTCTTACTGGCCATCGGGGGGGTACTTTATTTTTGGCGGTAGCGACGCTTTTATATCATGTCGCTGCAAAACTATTAATTGCTTGGCCTTTGGAAAGGGAAAAAGGGATTATGACAAACAGTTCTGACCGGCTTACCTGAAATAACCATTAGCTTTATTATTCTATTGTGGTACAGGACAGGTATGCGCGCCCTTATACCTGACTTGAACGGTACCGCAATTTACTTAGAAACTAACATTCAAATTACACTGCATATTTTGCTAAAATTCGACAATATTTTATATTTTACAGATGTATGAATGGAATTAAAAAACGAGTAAAGAATTTTCATATGATTTATACCCGTATTGCATAAATAAATAAATATATTCGAATATATTTAACAAAAGTCAATTAAGAAGTTTATTGTAATAGAACATACTCGTAGATAAAGTAATTATAGAAGTTATTGCATTCAAAAATGCAATACGATGCCAATGCAAGAGATAAATTATTTGTTTAAATATTGCCTTTTTAAGAAATGAATCCGGCGTTTTTATGAAAACGCAATTATTACGATCTAAAATATAAGAAAAAGTATCGTGTTTAATTTAATATATGTAATTATATTTTCAATATTTTTGAAATATATACATATGAGTTATGATATTTAATTCATGAATTCCGGACAGATTTGCACCATCAAAAGATAAATTTATGAACATCAATTGCAGTGATAAATTATTGTACTCACTTTATGTACTTGTGAATATATTAGGTTATTAGAAAAGTAATTATTAACGCATTTAGTTAGTCGTTATAAACTGAAGAAGGACGCCCACGAGTTTTTTCATCTACAAGACTTTCGTCTTCAGCATGAACTTTTTGGAACCACCACTGTGCACCGTACATTCCTTAACAGTACCCACACTTAAGGGGACCCGGTGGTCTAGAATTTTCGAAAAATCGATTTTTTTTTCGAAAGTATAGCATCTTAAAAATATACTGTTAAAATTTGATGACGAAATTCAGAGTATTTCAGGATCTACAGCCCATTAGAAGGTCAGGTAGGTAGAAGAATAAGTGGAGCAGTTGAAACTTTAAACGCGTTTATCTCGAAACTACTTTTTTTCGTCTTGCGGGGGCCAGAAAAAAAAACTACTTGACCGATTTGTCTGAAATTTTAATATGTTATTCTGAATAGTTCTAGCTCTCGCTGGAAGTAAAACTAATAGTTTCCGTAAAATATTTATATTTTTTTTATTAACAAAACATTCAAAAATACTGGTCGTTTTCAAACTTGTACTTTTGACTACGCGCCATTTTGTCAAATTTTTTTTTTATTCTACTTCATGCGATAGCTATACTTATACTAATTAAAAATTCGTCAATTGTTTTATTTCAGATCAGAGGGAGAGATAAATCATCATTCACCACGCAATTCCATTTTTTAGAGAGGGAGATTTCAGCATCATTTTTCTAATTTAAAAAAAATTTTTTTTTTTCTTTATTTTCATTTTTGTGTAGTTTATTAGTAATAAAATAAGTGTAACAAAATTTGAAAGCATTATTCATTACCCTCATATAGAAAAAAAATTTTTAAAATAGCTTAAATTTTAGGCCGCTAGACCACCGGGTCCCCTTAAAGTATCATTTAGTTTACAAGCGGTTTCTGTTGCTTTACCAACCGTTTTGTACTCATACAAAAAAATTATTTTATTTGATTCTTTTCCATCTTTAACTCAAGAGCCCAATTTGAAGCAAAATTAATAATAAAGCCAAAGTCAATGTTACCAAAATTTAGACCGAAAAATTCACTTTAAAATGATATTAACACGAACACGATTAAATTACACTGCCATTGAAAAAGTAAGGTTACAATTCAGAAAACAAAAGCCGCAATTATTTTCCTGCCATCCTAATACTATCGTTCTGTAAAGTGTTGCATCAAAATATTAATACAATTTTAATATTGTATCAATTTAGGTGATATTATGTTTCTATTTCTATTATACACAGAAACAAGAAAAATAAATCTATTAAAATTTCCTATTGAATTTTCAAAGAATTGTGACGGTATTTTAAATCCAAACTTTTTATGCGCTTCAACTCGGATGTGCGTTCTCTATATGATATGGTACCAATTTTGTCTAGACATACTCTTCTAATAATCGCATACAATTAAATGTTTACTAGTTTTATATAATTACTTTGAAAAACTCAATATGGTAATGAGAAAAGGATGTAAACTTTTTGTTGATTTTTCTTAAAGTAATATCCATACAGAACGATTCATTGATTATGTTAAAAAATTAATAGAAAAATGTGTATTTTCTTTGAATAGATAATGTTTCTTCTTAAAAAAGATAAACATATATATATATATATATATATATATATATATATATATATATATATATATATGTTTATATATATATATATGTATTTTTATATATATGTATATATATATATATATATCTATATATATATATATATATTTATGTATATATATATATATATGTATATATATATATATATATATATATATATATATATATATATATATATATATATATATATATATATATATATATATATATATATATAAATTTCAAGTGAACATAGATAGTTCATAATTTATAAATGAAAAGAAGTTGTACCTGATCAATAGTAGATTTTATTCGGAAATAAAAATTCGGCTCAGGTTTATTCAGTACCACTGCAGAGTTTAGAATTTTCTCCGCTCGTCGTATTTTCTGTTTATATAGCAACCAAAGTGGCGATTCCGGCACAAATCTTGTAAATAATTGTTTACGATGTTAGTAGAGAGCAAAAATAGGATTATCTTATTTAAATATTATATATGTTCCTTTTAACGATGTTTCTATCTTTACACACGTTTACTTTAAATTATTATCCTAAGATCGAATGTTGCCTGTGTCTTTTTTTAACAAAACTATAATATATTACAGTGAAAATAATTTTCAATCGAAAATTTATGCAGACATTGGAATTTTAATAAGTACAAGATTAGAAGTCCAGTAAGAGGCGGATTAGGGGGAGAGTTCGAATTGAGTGGTCGCCCGGGCCACCGTTAGAGACAGGGGGCCCGTTAGAGATCTCAAAAATAACTAGCAAACTTAAAATATCATATAAAATGTCAAGATATTTTCGGCGAAATTTTATAATAAAGTTATCCATTTCATGAATTTCAGTTTTGATACTCAGACATTAAATAAATACTCAGACTTCCAAGCAGAACAAATGTTCGATTTATGGAACAACACGCAATATCAGTAGCGGATTAAATGGATGTTGGATCTGGTGAACTCCAGGGGCCCCGGGTTCAGAGGGGCTCCGAGCTCGGGGAAAAATTAATCATTAATAAAGAAATGAAGCTTACACATCAATGTCTTAGATAATAATAATAAATTTGCGTGAAAAATGCAAAGTGATATTGATATTATGCATTTTGGTGACGAATTACAACAAATCTTCCTCTTAAATGTGAAGATAAAAACAAATTCAATACTGCCATAAAAATATACTAGACAGAAAATGAAATGTCTTCAACATTTCCAAATGTTGAAATTATTTTAAACTTTTTTTTGACTGTTCTTATTTCAAATGTATCGGGAGAAAGATCGTTCGTAAAAAACTGTTTTCGAAATACAATGTCAGAGGAAACGCTAAATTTTATGGCGCTTTTGTATATAGAACAAGAAATATTAAATAATATCGATACGTTAAAAATAATTGATGATTTTGATAGACAAAAATAAACAAAACAGTTTATTTAATTTTTTCATTCCAAATAAAATGTACGGTTTCAGCTACAATTTTATAGAGTTGAAAGTTGTTTGTTACTTTCTTTTTCTGAAAAATTGTGTAGAATATTTTATTTTGATTTAATTTATATATTTATAGAATAAAGTTATAGATATAAAGAAAAATGTTTAAAATATATTTTTACACAAAGCCGTTTTTTTTCTTTGATCGTCAGATAAATTTGAGGGTCCCGTAAATTTTACCGACAGGGGCCCCTAACTGGGTTAATCCTCCCATGAGTCCAGTTATATATTCCGTGAGACAAAACTGTTGTAGATGAGATCGATTATGTTAGAAGTTATCAAAATTCTATAGTACCTTGATATTTAACAAAATATTTTGGCATTATTGTGTTATAATTATTTTGATATATGAAATATCCAGTGTTTATCTGTCCTTTCTAAATTATTATTCATAGTTTCTTGTAAAGTAAATACTATTATAATTTACAACAAAAAAAAAACAATTATTGCATTAAATATATTTCATTCAGTTCAGAACATATATGCTTTTAATACTAATTGAAACATTACAACTTTGATCTATTTTAATAAGAAAGAATCAATCATATTTTTGTAACTTGGAATATAAAAATGAGGGTATTCATTCAATTATTTTTAAGGTTATAAAGTTTACATTTTTACGTAATACTATCCAAAGTTTGTATCACACAATACGTGTTGAATACTTTTCATAGATAATTAAAAGAAAGAAATATTTGATATAATTTTTAATAAATTAAATGAATATACAAATTTGGTATTTATATAATATTAATTTTTTTTATTTCAACATTCGAATTTATAAAATAATCGAAACGTATATAATTTTATAAAAACAATCCACATTTGTTTTATTTTAATAAAACAGAATAAATTATATTATTTCATGCATCACAGTGAAATAATCAAATAAAATAGTTCTAAAATATTTTTATAATATAATAATGTCAGTCAAGTGACTCACTTATCTGAATTTTTACTGATTTAGACGTTCTGTTATCATTTATTAGTATTAAAATGAACTGAAACGCACTACAAAATTATTTTATAAGAGTAAATACTCTATTACAGTCACCTTCAAACTTCGCACTACATTTGATACTTGTCTTAAACACGTTTAAAGTATCAGTCTCGCCATGATGTTACTCGTTTCCACAATCACAAAAGTGTGTGTGCATTTTTATTTGGCGTCACCATTCATATGGTAACATCACGATTATCAAATATCACTTTTCAAACTAGCATAGGCGAAATTTCAGTCGGAAACGACGTGTTATTCATTTTCTACAGATGTTTGAAGCAAGCATTGTAGCAGTTGCCAGAAAATGGAAAAAAATATGCAGGTCTTTTTGCGTCAATTCGTCGCCGTGGATGAAACATGGATCCATTACTACACACCTGAGTCGATGCAGCTATCAAAACAGTGGACAACGACTGGTGAAAGTGCACCGAAGAAGGCGAAGGTAATTTTGCCAGGTGGGAAGGCGATGGACACTGTTTTTTGAAATTCACAAGTAATCATCCTGATAGATCACTTATCGAAGGGAAAAACGATAACAGGAACCTATTATGCAACATTAATGGACCGTTTGAAAGAAGAGCTGAAACAAAAACGTCCAAGATCGGCACAGAAAAAATTCTCTTTCACCAGAACAACTCGTCGTCCCATAAATCAACTGTCACGATAGCAAAATTATACTAATTAGGCTTTGCATTGATTCTTCATCCACTCTATTCTCCGGACTTGGCTCCGTGCGACTTCTTCCTCTTCCCAAACTTGAAAATATGGCTCTGTGGGAAGAAATTCTCGACAAGTGAGGATGTCATCGCCGCCGTCAATGTGTCTTTTGCAGACTTTGATGGAGTGAAATTTGCGGAATTTCCGATGGGATGGAAAAATTAAAAATTCGCTGGACTAAGTGTACAGTCTTCAATAGAGACTATGTTGCGAAATAAAATCGTTTTTTCAAAAAACGGTATTTAAGTAGCTTTTTATTTATTTTATCCATTAAAAATATGTTTGTAAATGATGTCAATGTTTGATAAAAAAAAATCTAAGTGAAATTATTCGAAATTCAGGAATATATGTACTTTAAACTCATGTAGTTAAGTACTTAAGTTGTATATGAAATGTATGATATCCAGTCTCCTAACCTTGAATTTTAAAATGATTTTTTTATTTATTATAATAATCATTTCAACTCAATTCATTGATATTATTATATATCATTTATCTGTATTTGAATGTGAAAATTCATTGTTTTGAGATTGATGAAATAAAATTATTCGTCATTATTTATTGATAAAAATTAATAAACAATATTTGCATACGTATAAGAATGTAAATATATATTATTTTTTAAGAAAAGTTTAAATATTTCGTTTTATTAATTATTGTGAAATTCATTATATATTTGGAGTGTTAAATATGACAACACTATGTTTAGTCATCGTTCAGACTGTAGATTGTAAGCAAAAAGAGTTTAAAGAGAACGCAAAGCAAGAATACGAAAGAAAGTTACGTATTTTGCTAGAGAGATAATTTTAAACATTATTTCTGTTAGATGACTACAAAATAAAATAGTGTTCAATAATGAGAAATGTATGTAATTCCAGGAATGTTGCGTGACATCTTGTGAATCATTCAAATACGGTTGTTCATATTCATTATAGTAATCAATATACTTTTCTCTTGGGAGCTCACAATTTATTATTCTAAAGGTAACTTTGCAGATAGTGTTAAAACCAAATATAACTTTACACAAAGTGCACAAATAGATTAAATCTTTTGTTTTCACACACCTCTGCCTATATTAAAACATTTTATATAAATATACACACGTTCATTAAAATGTAGAAATTTGTAATAATTTTATTTTCAGTAATGTTTGATAAAGCTGCATTTTCATAGCTTGGTTAATTGCAAATTAAAAAACTAGTCAAATATTAGCAGCTAATCAGTTTTTTCATAAAATGTGTAGGAAATAACTCAAAATTTAAAGGATATTTTCTTTTACATGGTACAAAAAATTAATTATATATATATATATATATGTATATATATATATATATATATATATATATATATATAACTTTAGAATAAAGTTAATATCCTTACAATTTTTTTTTATTATACTTCTTTAAATTTTTAGAATTATATTATATATTCTTAATTTTTTTAAAAAAAAATTATAAACGCTTTTGATAAAATTAAATATGGAAAATTATCTGTGATTGATGAGATACATTCAAAAAATTAGTACATTCGTTAAAATTTATTTTTCAGTGAGAGGTTGATTGTTTCTAGAAAACATAAATATCAATTTTATACTGATGTTTTTTGTCTTTTTGAATCACTTGAGATTTTATCCTCTATGATTAGTTTTAGTACGTATTCCATCTTTAAGTAGCTGCAGAAAACATATATCTACAGTTACTTAAAAAGAGCATAGAGAAGATAGGAACAAACGATTTATTAAAAAAATAATATCATTGGAACATATGTCAACAGGATCTCAGGTTAAACACAATTATAACTTTAATACCAATTTTGGTCTATAATTATGATCAAAATTTATGGTTTGATTAAGCGTTAAAGTATTAGGTTGGTAGGAAAATAATTGCGGTTTTTTTCTCAATTCTGACCTTAATTTTTTTTAATGAAGTGTCATTTCATCGGGTTCGTGTTAATATCATTTTAAAGTGCATTTTTTCGTCTGTATTTTGGTAACATCGGTTTTAGTTTTATTATTAATTTTGTTTCAAATTGGACTATTGAATTAAGGATTGAAAAGAAGAAATTAAGAGCAATTATTTTGTATGAGTACACAACGGGTGGTAAAGCAGTAGAAACTGCTCGTAAACTAAACGATGATTCTGGTGTGGATACTGTTAAAGAACGTACGGTGCCATAGTTTTTCAAAAATTTCGTGCTATGGACGAGAGAATTGAAGATGAAAAAGGTGCCGGGCGTCCTTCTTCAGTTGACAACGACGGACTGAAGGCGTTAGTTGAATCAGAATTACACACAACAATTCGAGAACCTGCATAAAACTTAAGGATTAATCATCCAACAGTTATCAACCAATTAAAACAGCTAGGAAAATCAAAAAAGCTTAATAAATGAGTGCTGCACGAACTGAACGAAAACCAAAAAAATCGCCGTTACGAAGTTTCTTCTGCACTTCTTTTACGCAATAGAAACTATCTGTTTCTGTAACGTGCGTCATTGTTTGTAACCTGCGTCGAAAAGTAGATTCTTGACGGCAACAGAAAGCGGTCTGCACAATGTTTGGATAAAAATGAAGTCCAAAAGTATTTCGCGAAACCAAAGTTACACCAAAAGAAAATTATAGTGACTGTTTGGTGGTCTCTGCTCAATATAATCCACTACATTTTTGTGAATTCTGGCATAACCATTACAGCTAAGAGTTATTGTCGAGAAATCGACAAAATGCACTAAGAACTGCGACGTCTGGTCCTCGCAATGATCACTCGAAAAGGTCCACTCTTCCTGCACGACAATACACGACAACATGTCGCACGATTGGCTCTCCGAAAGTTCAATGAATTGGGTTATGAAACATTGCCTCATCCATCATACTCACCAGATATCTCGTCAACAGATTATCACTTATTTAAGCATTTCTAACAACTTCTTACAGGATAAGGTCTTCAAAAACCAAGCTGCTATCGAAAGTATATTTTGAGATTTCATCAACTCCAGAAGTTCGGAATTTTACAAAACCGTAATAAATAAACTTGTAATTAATTTGCAAAAATGTATCGATTTTAATGGTGTTTAATTCAATTCATAAATTTAATTATCTGAGAAAAATGTATATGTATTTGAAGGTCATACACCACAATTATTTTTCTACCAACCTAATATAATCATATAACAGTTCTTACTTTTACAAATTGAAATTTAATATATAATTTTTGAAATTTTCTGTACCTTTGTAGAGAAAACGAAATCATCTGTGGAATAGAGACAATTAAGAGCACTTGACTGTATGTACGCAAATATAATATTATAAACGGAAGAATGATCAGTCCATAGGTCATAAAGTAAATTCCAAATCCTGTTATAAGAGATCGACATTTGTTCCCAGTTATTTCGCAAACTATATTAGAAAAAAAATACACTATTAATCAATAATGATTAATGATTTAAATAATAATATAAATTGATTACAAGTTAAAATCTGATAAACGCATATACGTATATATATATATATATATATATATATATATATATATATATATATATATATATATATATATATATATATCTATATATAATATATATATATATACATATACATATATATATATATATATATATATATATATATATATATATATAGAAGAACAGATAAATATATTATCGAACTTAGAAAATAAAAGCGTAGTAAACCGTACTTTGCTACTTTACAAGTAATTTATTATTCTTCATTTTTAGTGCGAGAGAGCAATTTATTAGTATTCATAGAGCATTAATAAGAAAAGATCGAAATAAAAATAGGAAAACTTTTTGTGGAAACTCTATGCTAATTTTGCGATACTGGATATTAAAATCAAATTCAAATAAAACATTTCTGTAAATTACTTAAATAAAATTTAAACATCATTGAGACAACGAAACATCTAAAATACAAAATATCAACAATATTAGACCTAGTATATATGTTTATAAAATTTATTTATAATTTTATGTCATTTTTCAAATCGACAGTTATAAACAACATAGTTATGTAAAAAAATGTTAATTAGATTATAATTACATGCTGTTATAAATGAATACCCATTCACAACAAAACAAAAGAAAACTTTTGGATCAAAAGAATCAATAATGAATTATTGAATCTGTTTTGATCAATTTTTTTATGTGATTTGCAAGAAGAAAAATTTCTATTTATGAAGTAAATGTATTCACAGTGTTAAAATTTTTATCCAATCAACTGAACTTTTAAAGATGTGTTAAAAATACAATACAAATCAACAAATTTTTAAAATATCATTACAATTATACAAATTTTTAAAATATGAAGTGTTAGAACATCTGCAGTTTGTAAATAGTAAAATATATTGTAATAAATGTAATAAAAAATACCTACAACCCAAAAGTAGATTTAAAATTCGAAATTTATTAATATTATTTATTATTATTATTGTAATATATTTGGAAATACAAATTCTGTTTTCAAATTGGAAAATCATTTTTTTTAATTTCAATAAAGTTACTTATTAATAGAAATTAATACACGAAATTTAAATAGGATTAACAAAAAAAAAACATAAATAAGTAATAATTTTTAATGAAAGGTATGAGTATTTAATTTTATTAATTACGATTTTCATCGTCATTTCTGCTAAAAGTGAGAACTATAAAATGTGTATTAAAAAAATATGTATTCATAGTTCGTAAATGCTAACATTGCACATTGTAGGTTATAAATGATTTGGAAGATAACACAGAAATATCACGAGAAAGAAAGATTGAGTTACATCTTTTATAAAAATCTGTATATTTTTATTTAATTATAGAAATATGTAATAATTTTATTAAAGTTCTCTTTGATGTTGCCGGATTTTAACAACTTGATAACTTGTAAACTAAAAAGTATTCAACTATGAACAGCCAAGGTGTTTTTTTTTTAATATTTTGTTATTATTATCATCTTGCTTTGATATTGCTATATTTATATATCATGTAATTCATGAATGGCAGACAAATGCAAATGCCCATTAATTATAATTTATTTCTCTAAATAGTATAGGAAACATCGAAATTTTATACAAACTTTTTACGTTTATACTATATATTTGTTTATACTATATTCAATTATATATTCAGAAAATTAAAACAATTCTTAGTGTTTTTTTCAAAATATTTTTTGCTCTTATATTTGACAATACATTCTTTTTCATAAAAGTACGTGCCAAAATATACAAAATTCAAATTGTAATTTCTTTTAAAATCTACATAGAAGCAATTTAAAATTTTATATGTAGCTTGAGGATAAAAAGGCTAGTGTTATAAATTATTATCATTTTTTATGTTCATAATTAGTATTTTTATCCTCGTCTCATGTACTCTTATGCAATATTTACAAAAATACAACGTTATCTATGAGAGTAAAATGTTAAGTACACGTGTTTGATAAGAAAACAATATTTTTAAGCAATTTTTTTTTATTTTTCAAGATAATCTCTTTTAAGCTCGATGCACTTATTCTAACGCATTTCCAATTTTTTACCCCTTCCAAGTAATACGGGTTGTCAAACTTCACAAAATAGGCATTTACAGCAGCGATGACTTCTGAATTTGTTGTAAATATTTTACCTCTGAGTCATTTATTCAAGTTTGGATACAGATAATATGGCTGATGTGGAAGCAATTTGTAGTGTAATGTATGCAATTTGGCCATCGTAAATAATTTTGTGTGCTGGTACATTGTCATGATGGAAGAACATTTTTTTCTTTGCCAAATGAGGACTTTTTCTTGATTCCACCATTCATCTGGTCCAATAATTATTGTTTCCCCTTTTTCAAGATAGTCGATTAACAATATTTCATGACCATTCCAGAAAACAATCACCTTAACCTTTCTAGCTGATGCAATGACTTTTGCCTCCTTTGGTGTATGTTCGCCAGAAGAAGTCCATTGTTTTGACTACTCTTTCGTTTCAGGTGTATGGTGATGGATCCATGTTTCATCAACAGTTATGTATCGACGCAAAAATTTATGTCGATTATGTTTAAACATCGTTAAACACTCCTTTGAAATGTTCAAGTGCGTTTTTGGTTGATTGTGAGCAAACATGGCACCCATCTGGCGAATAGGTTTTTTATATGCAAATTTTTGGTGAAAGATGTTCCGTACATGTTCATCTACGATGTCTACTATCTTAACTATCTCATGCACTTTCATTCTATGATCATTTAAAACAATGTCATGAATTTTTCTAATCATCTCATCAGTAGCCACCTCAATTGGATAACCTGAATCTTCTTCATCACAAACATTTGTACGATCCCGTTTAAATTTAATTAACCAATATTTGATGGTTATTATCGAAGTTACAGTCTCCGTAGACAGCATATAACTTATATTTAATTTCTCCACATGTTTTCTCATCCAAAAACAGAAATCTAATCACTGACCGATACTGATTTTTTTCCATAGTTAAAAAAGAGCAATGGTTATTTAACTTGAATGACTGCTAACAGTAAGATAATTAACGTATTGTGTTCAAAATTTAATAGCAGTGATTTGAAAGACAATGTTGTAAAAAAACATTGCAGTTTTATATCACTGGTGCCATCTCTCGTCAAGTATGGGTAATTATCACTCCATCCTCTTATATAAATACATAAAAAGCCAGTAGTGGAAAGATTGATTATGATTAGTTACATTTTTTAACAAATAATTGAGCAAAATAGTAAATGTATGAGCAAAAACATAGCTTAAGAAGACATCACTCAGTTGTTTATTTAATTAATGCTCTAAGAACGAAAATTCTTTCTAACATCGGAAAGCGAATAAGTAACGATCAAAAATGATCAATAATCAATTATTAAACAAATTTTATTAAAAAATAATTTGTAGAGAGAGAAACTAATTTATGAACGGTGCCATTCGCTTGATGGAAATAATTCGGGCCTGTCACGCAACATTCGTTGTATGAGTGCATTTTATTACTTCTTGTTAGAAATTCATATACACTGTTTCTTTCAAGTAAAAATCCATAAAGAATAATGTTCTTTTGTAAATGAATTCCTTTTTTATCTCACAAACCACAAAAACATTTTTCTAATTAAAAATGTTAAATAAATTATTATTATTATTTATTGTTGCTTATGGACATTTCCATCGCGATGACATCATCTTCAGAACCTTAAGGTACAAAAACATTTTAAATTTCTATCTTTAAGATTTTTCTGCATTATGAATATGATAGCATTGTCTTCAAAATACGTTCAAGCAACAATCAAAAATTATCACAAATAATTTATTAAACATTTTTGATTAAAAATTTTTTGTTGTGGTTTATGGAGTACAAAAGTAATTTATTTTCGACAGTAAATTTAATCTGTGTCGTGTAATCTTTTGAGTGCTATCCGCACCAAAATCAATGTGCGTTGTATTTTAGAAAAAAATCATGCGTTTGGGTTCAAATTTATGTCGATATGAATGATGCGCTACACAAAAGTAACGAATTTTTTTGTGATACACAACACGTGAAATGCATTCAGTTATTGTTTTTTCAAAATTGCATAGTGATATAGTTTGGTCGTCCAAATTAAAAACTGTGGATTATTTGGTTTACTTTCTCGTTTGGTACATTTTTACAAAATACACTTGTAGTTGCATAAAAATACATATTTATCAATTCGTTCTATCAGGATGTCATATATTATTGCCACAAAAAAGTGAGTAACGTTTATTAGAAATATATGTCGTTGATTAAAGCAGGGATCCCCAAACTACGTCCGGCGAAAGGATTTTATATGCCACATAAAATCCTTTCACATCGGACACATTGGACATTACATACTGGTATCCATTTGATGATTTACTGTATTACAGTGAAGTTCGGTGATTAAGTTGAGGAAAAGTGTTGAAACGTTTTATTGAACTTCGAAACGAAGTTGACATGTTTATGAAAGAAGAACAGAAACCCGTATCAGAAATTTTTGATCCCGTTTGGTTGTGGGAGCTTGCATTTTTAACTGATATAACTGAACATCTCACTTATCTAAATGTAAAACTACAAAGGGAAAACTTTTACACGAAGTAGTTTCTGATCGTGTCTTTCTACGTAAAACTGTGATTTTTCAAAAAACATATACAACAAAATATTTGCTCACATTTTCCATCCTGTGACTATTTGTGGAAAAACATGTGGATAAAATTTAATTTTTATGTTAAACTTTATGGTGACACAATTATTTATTTCTACTAATTAATTAGGTTCTATTCTTTGTTGCCTTAAGTCATTACATTAATATTAAGAATTTTGCAAGGAAAATCAATAGAAACTATATTTGTGAACAAATATTCTGCAGAATGAGGTATATTAAATCAAAAATCCACTCAAAATTGACAGATAATCATTTGAAAGATTTTTTTAAAAGTAGGTGTTTCAAAGTTGACATCAAATGTTGAAAAAGTAATTCAAAGATCAACAAAGCAGACTCATTCTTCACATTTATGCTTTTTAATACTCATATCATTCTTGAGGTATTGATTCGATACCAATTTGATTCTTGAGGTATTTTTTTTAAAAAATTGCACATGGAAATAAATAAAAATGCTTTCTTTTCTTATGCCTACTTTCTTGTAAAACAACTTTTACTTATCCGTAGTTAATTGTTCTTGCGCATATTTGATATATTTGCATTCTTCTATTTTCTTATAAATAAAAACTCCATTCCTCATCATTTTTAAGTATGCTATGTATAATTATAGGAAAATAAAATAGATGTTCTCTTAGATCCGCCTTGCACTTTCCATGTACTTATGTGAACCTTATCTCAAAAAGTTTGGAAACCCTTGGATTAAAGTATTAAATATGTATCAAATATTTATCTATACACATACATGTATTAGGATACATTTCTTACAAGAAAAATTTATGTCTTGAAGAAAATAATAATTCGCCGCGCAAATTTCAATCGAAATTCAAAATATTGTTATGTATCCAGCTGCACGTGTTCATAATTGTGTCACACAGCTGCACTTGTTTATAAAAATAACACAATGCTGTACTTATCTGTAATGAGTCACGGTCTGACTAATGAAATTTCAACTGACCTGTCAACATTTTATCTAAGTATTCTTCTTAATCAAAATGTTCTCAGGTACTGTCGTGATCTCTGTGTTCACACGCTTGAATACAATGCTCTCTTTCATTTAAAACAGTATATAAACGGTAGTTGAGATCTCATAACTCAGTAGAGTTCCCGTTCCCAGCTACAATCCACGAACTACGCGAAACGCGAGCCGTGAGCGCACATCGCTCGGTGCTCAACAAGCATGGGCCCCTCAGGCCCCGCTGCAGACGATCTCATAACTCAGTATTCAGTATTCAGTAGTCAGTATTCTGAGCGCGAGCGTACATGCTCAGTGCTCATGGAGGGCGGGGGCCCTTCAGGCCCTGCGCTGTTATTCAAGTTCATAATTTAAATCAAATAATTCAAGTTCATAAACTAAATCATAAATCAATTTATAAATTCAAGTTAAATTCAAGATACAAATAAAGTTACAATCTCAAGTTAACAATCTCAAGTTAACAATCTCAAGTTAACAATCTCAAGTTAACAATCTCAAGTTAACAATCTCAAGTTAACAATCTCAAGTTAACAATCTCAAGTGAACAATCTCAAGTGGACAATCTCAAGTTAACAATCTCAAGTTAACAATCTCAAGTTAACAATCTCAAGTTAACAATCTCAAGTTAACAATCTCAAGTTAACAATCTCAAGTTAACAATCTCAAGTTAACAATCTCAAGTTAACAATCTCAAGTTAACAATCTCAAGTTAACAATCTCAAGTTAACAATCTCAAGTTAACAATCTCAAGTTAACAATCTCAAGTTAACAATCTCAAGTTAAAATCTTAAGTTAACAATCTCAAGTTAACAATATCACGTAACTTATCAAGTAAATAATCAAGTAACTAATCGAGTAAAAATTAAATCAAAAATCATATAACAATTATTAAATCAGTCAAGTAACAGAACCCGTGTGGTTATATTCGTCATAGTAACAATTAAACAATAATAGTAAATAAATTTGTGTTGTGTTTTATTTCAAACCTGCAGATCATTTATGTTATAAAATAATATCATCAAAATCCATAACAATATAAAGCATATCGTAATTTTTTATTAATGTGGTTTAGTTTTTTACTTTATGAATATATGTATATATATATATATATATATATATATATTAAAAATTATTTATTATATAATAAAATTAAATATACAACTCGAATAACAGATTTTCAAATAAGTATTCGGTTGTTTATATTTCTTACCAAGGATTAAACCAATAAAGCTGGAAGAAGATGAAAAAGCAGCGTAAAGAAATCGCACCAGAATAAAAATATTTAGATCCGTAATCTGGCCAGAAATTAAACCAATGATTAGTTGTGGAACCATAGTGAATAAAAATATATATTTTCGTCCCAATCTAAAACAGTACAAAAGCATTAGATAGTAGTTTCAGTATAGTTTTGGTATCGTGTTTGAATTCACTTTCACAAATGAATTTCCTTTTACTTTATGGAGCATTATTTTTTTAATAAAAATGTCCACCATTTGAAATTAAAAAAATTAACTACCTTAAGCAATACTTAAAAATGTCATTGTACAAAAACTAGGAGTAATAGGAAAATTCTGATTGCATATTTGAATTCAGAGTAAAAAGATACGTTAGACACAATAAACGTTTTATGTGTCAAAAACTGTGTTTACCAGTGTAAATAGATTGAAGTAAAAAGTAGTAAAAATATCTAGAAAGATGCAAACAAGTACGGTATTGTCAAAAAAATGAAATCAAAAAATAATTAATTTAACATCAAAAGTGAAATTAGGGAAAGAAAGAGACGAATATTTTCATACTGTAAGAAAATATTACATGAATACAGGAAAACCACGCCATTCAAGAACCATAGGCAAGCTCTAATCAGTGCTATGATAAGTAAAATGTAAATGATACACTTAATGTTATTGATAATACAAATTCTTCCTGGTTTCACATATATGAAATAATTTTTTTAATATTAATATAGAGATTAATAAATGAAATTACACTATTTTGACTATTTTGTATATTTTTTTATTTAAATGAAATTCAAATAAGATCATAAAATTTGTTTCTAAACCACAGAGCTCTGCCCCTTACTAGATTATTCTGCCCGTTACTCGATATATATATATATATATATATATATATATATATATAATGATATTGAGCGAATATATACGATATAAGCGAAGCGAGCGGAGGCGGAGCCCCTCAGGGGTCAGTAAGAGGTTACTGACCTCTGAGGGGCTCCACTTCCGCTCGTTTCGCTTATATCGCATATATTCGCTCAATATCATTTTATATATATATATATATATATATATATATATATATATATATACATACATACATATATATATATATATATATATATATATATATATATATATATATATATATATATATATATATATATATGTTAGTGTATCTATATAATCATTCTCGCAGATATATTGCAACGTAGTTGTTTTATAAAGTCGCACATTTCATTGTAGCTGTTATTGCTATGTAGGTTTTTTGAAAGTTTTCCTACATATTTCGGGAAACAGGCTCTGCATCCACACACAGACAATAAGACAATAATACACAATAAGACGAAGGATGGTTTCGGGGAAATTCCCATGCCCGAGGTACGACCACAGAAATGAAAACACACTATATAATATGATTCATACTTTCTTAAAATTCGTGGGAAAAAAAAATTGTAGTTGTTATGATACTAATATCATAATTTTTGTGAAAATTTCGTGTAACTTCTGGTGTCATAGTTAATAATACTACTAGAAAATCTCTACATCTACATATTTATATATATATATATATATATAGGTAGATTATTTTTTCACTTGCTCTACAAACGACAAGTTCTTACCAAAAA
>CM068315.1:21544343-21649343 GCA_034766995.1 Acanthacorydalis orientalis | reverse complement strand
TGACAGTTATTTCAACATGCGGTTTGTGTGAAAGTGTACAGTGGATAAAATCGGAACAGTTGTGATTTAGTTCTTTTTTTGGAATGGGACACAGTGAAAAAAATCCACAAGATGATATTTTCTTCATTGGGTGAATCTAGTCCTTTTACGAAATCGTACGACTTCGGATGAATGAATTAAAACGTGGTAGAACGAGCATCGAAGATGCACCACGTTCAGGAGGTCCGAGAACAGTTATCAGGCCATAAATCATCGAAAAAGTACACGATATGGTTTTCTCAGACTGGGGAGTGAATGTGAGTGAGATAGCAGATGCCATAGACATCTCAACTGAGCGAACATATTTCATTTTTCATAATGAATTGTGTATAAAAAAACTGTATGCAATATAAGAGTGTCACGTTTGTTCACTGCAGTGGAAAAACAAGTTTGTACGCGTTACATTACACATCAGACCAAAAAAGCTATTAAAACAGTGGACTGGACACAGAAATGAGTCCGAACAAGGTAAGGACGGTTCGCTCGGCGGAAAAGGTTATGACGTCAGTTTTCTAGGATGCGAAAGACATTCTCTTGATCGTCTACCTTCAGAAGGGAAAAACAGTTACTGGACAATACTATGCAGAACTTTTGGAGGAGTTGAAGATAGCAATCGTAGAAAAACGTTTCGAAATGGCTAAAAAAAGTGTTGTTCCACCACTGTACTATGTATTAATAAATATACCAATTCATCGCTCAGCAAAAATTGGCCGAATTGAAGTTTGGAATCATTTCGCATCCACAGTTTTCACCTGATTTAGCTCCCTTATACGTCCATCTGTTCCAGAAATTTAAAATTTTTCTGATTGGGAAGTGATTTAGGTTGAATGAAGAGATGATAGAGAGCGTAAACGGATATTATGAGAACCTTGAAAAACTCTATTTCCGGGAGTAAATCGCCAATCTAGAGAAATGTTGGGCCAAGTACATCGAGCTTTGAGGAGTTTATGTCAAAAAATAAAGTACACATTGAAACTGGAACAGTTGTTTCTAATATTTAACCAAGTTACTTTTCAAACCACCCTTGTATTAGAGATACGAACTAAATACAAAAATTATACGTTATAATCATGTACATTTCATGAATTTACCTATTGTTTTTTCGATTTGTAAGGAGTTATATTCAATACAAATTAATTTCAAAATATGATTAGCTTCATTATGAGATTGTTTATTAAAAATTTATGTTTAATTTTTATATTTTTTTTTACTTTTTCATACATTCTTTTTTATCATACCTCACAAACACAAACTTTTTTCAGATTAAAAATGTTCAATAATTGATGATTTACCATTTTTAATTCTCTAATATTTTCATATGTTTTTGTACCTTATAATACATACTATCTAAGAATATTGGAATTGTCATTGAATTGCGCATAAGCGTCAATCAAAAAATAACAATAATCAATTATTGGACAATGATTAGAAAAAAAACTTGTAGGCTGTGATGTGAGTAAAACATTTATTTGTGAAAGTGAGCTAGCCACAGAATCAAAACTATATTGTGATGATTAGTTTTTTTTTCAAAAAATTTTTGATGTATTAATGATTCACTTTCTTATATATTGTAATTTGATAACAGGTAAATGATAATTATACATATTTTGATAATGTTGCATCATTTGATATATTTATTAAGTAGAAGTATGAGTAAAATATATTATTATTTACCTATTATCAATGTTACTCTCAGCTGCCATTTTCCTATCGGACAAGCAATTTCAGCTATAACATCATCATTTTTTGAATTAAATTCGTAATTCATCGGTCGATTTTCAGTCATCATTCTAAAAAATTAGTGTATTTATTCCACTATTATTCTGACAAAATATTTTAATATATTTGTGTCATAGCAACATAATTTTTTGTTAGAATTCCATTAGGTTTACCATTATTAGTTAGGTCTTCATTAGTTACTTGTACTATATTACTGATTTTTATATTGTGGAGGCACGCACTATTCTATTAGATTCTTTATTATTTTGACTTTTCCCAGTTAGTAGAATGGATAGTAATTTGACAATTAAATTATTTTGAACCAGTGGATTTGATTACTAAAAAGATTTTTTTCAAAAAAATGTTTCATCCTAAATTAATGAATATCTTTATTCTTAAAATTTTGTGTAACTTCGAGTGTCATCGTTAATAATAATTTAATACAAAATCTCTACACATTTTTGAAGTGAAATTTTTGTAGCGAGGGTAAGCCCATTTACACACGTTACAAATTCTAAATATCTCAACGCGCTACAAAATCTTAGTCGTGTAGAAATGTAAAAGAAATGTAAGGGAAACGCGATGCGAGCGTTCGCGGTAGCAGATTTAGTAACTTTTGGCTGTCAAAATACCTATGTATATTAAACACTGTTCATGAATAATAACATTATTATTATAAGTGAAAATCAGCTTATTTTACTGTTAACACTTTTTTCGGAATGTACTATTTATAGTGTACACTGCATATATTTTCTGTTTTGTGTGCACTGATAGAAACGTGATTGATTCACTGATTTGACAGGTGCAAACTGAACCTAAAAATTGCAATCAGAGTTATTTGTGTTGCACTGCAGTAGCTTGTTTTTTGAAATATCTGAAGAGAAAATCCTTGGAAACAAATGTTGTGTCGTCGGGTGCACGAATAACACTTTAAAATCTCAGAGCACATAGTTCTTCAGGTTTTCTACTCGAAAGTATAAAAGTTAAAGCTAAATTTGTTGCTGATAAAAGTTGTTGTCTAATAATATTAAGGAAAATATGTGAACATTTGCAATAACAATGATAATTGAATGATAATTTTTTTATATAGAGAGATTACAAATATTTATTTACTTAAACCTGTAAGTCAACATGTTATTTTTACCTTAAAACAGTGTTTATTTCATATCTAAAATTAAAGATTTAAAAATTAACGACTTTCTTTCTGTTAAACAACAAAATATTGGTATTTTAATGGCAACTTAGTATTTGGTTGATAATTTTTTTGTTAAATATAAAATGAATTACAACTTATTTTTACAAAAAAAATGGTTTGCACCCGACGAAATAATGAACTACAATTGATGCAGTATTTTCAAGATACCTTGAGCGCTTAGAATTCAGAGTTTTCATTTCGTATTTTAGTTACCACAAGCCAGGTGTGTCATTTTGGAATATGAAGACATGGAAACAGATTAACAGTTATTATTTTCATTAAACAGAAAATAGTTCTTGATAAAAAATTAATCATAATACATTACTCTTATGTCCTTATACCCACCGCACAGAAGTTTCACTTCTATTGCGTGGCTTCTCACGCACACATTTTTTTCTAGTGAAATTTTACAGAACTTTTTATTATATATTTAATTTATTAAATTACATTTTTCTGAACGCTCTGCTGAACGTTAAGTTGTCTATCTACACATTTTATTGAGTATGATATAAAATAACTAATGAATTAACTGCGAAATTTTTCTCTCACACTGAATTATGACCATAGACTTATAAACAGACTGATAATATCATGTATAACTTTATGTATTTTTTTCGAATACAATAATAAGTGAGAACAAAATATACTTTATGTTTTATGTATCACATTAATATAAATATTGTCAATACATATACATACATATATATTTTTTCTTTTAAGATATGCAATGCCTGTTTACTTGAGATGCCCACAGTTTTAGCAATTTCAAACCCTTTTTATCAGCGATCCTCTAAAACAGTATTGTCAACTTCATTGATAACTTCTGATGTCGTTACTCTTTTTCGACGTTCATTATAGTGATCAATTTTTAAGCTAGTATGACCACCTGTAAATTTTCCCGCCCAGTTTTTTACAGTTGTGTAGGAAACTGCACTCTCAAAAAATATATTTTTTATCTTGTTAAAAATGTCCATTCATGATAAACCATCTTTAATAAAAAAAATTATAACTGCACAATGTTCAGTTTTATCTATTTTAAAAATACACTGAGATAACTAAACAGCTATTTACAAAAAGGTATTTAACAGATCGATTTGATATTTTACAACTATTCGTAAGACAGGTATATCTATACAACGCAGACATTTTTTTAGATATAGCATCAACATTTATAAGCCAGATTATGAATTTTTCATATTACTTTCATATATATATATATATATATATATATATATATATATATATATGTATGTATAGGGAGCAAATAGTATTTAAGAACATTTATTTTTTTCTTATTACTCTCATCAAACCAAATAAAATGTTTTTATTTCCTAGAAATCCATGACAGATAAAAGGCTAGCATAAGAAATGAGAAGAGATGCAGTCATTGTTGTCATATGTGCGGCACACAGCGGTTAAGAAATTGCCCACTTTCTAAATGTTGCAAGATATTTTGTACACAAAGTTCGAATGGAATTGGAAACCTATGGTGGAGATGTTTTAACCCATGGACTACTACATTTGGCAATTTGTTGAAAGGAAGATTAATCGACATCATCACAATACCATCGATTCACTAAAAGCCACCATTATCCAGGTGATGTCCGAAATAAATAAAGCCCATTTAGTGCAAGCATGTCAACGATTTCGGTCCCGCATTGAAGCAGTAATCGAAGCCAAAGGTGGATTCATAGAATAATCTAATAAGAAAGTTTATCGAGAACATGTGCACAAATTTTTATTAAAATATATTTGATTTTTGCTTGGTTGGATTTTTTTTTATTAAATTACCAAGTATATCCCCAAATACCACTCGCACCCTGTAAATATATATATATATATATACATTTTACATATGGAATTATTCTTATTTAATAAATCAATTTTTTCCTGAATTTAATACACTTTTTAAATAAAGAAATTCAATAAATATATTTTTTACCTAAATAAATGGCCTGGTTCCATTTATGCATCATGAATTAGTTGTTAAAAATATTATCTGGTTTACTTTTTATATATATGCATCTATTTATATATATATATATATATATATATATATATATATATATATGTAAGTTTATACATATATATATATATATATATAAACAATGGCCCAGATTTATTTTAATCTAGTTTAATTTAAATAAGACCTTAATTATATGTCAAGTGGAGAAAAAAATAAGAATTATAAACATAACTCTCATTCAATAGATAAAAATATTTTGAAATAAGCACCAAAAAATATTATTTTTATACTTTATTTGTTTAAAAAAATACATTATATTTTATCACTGTTTCAAATACGTACTTGAGTGATATATATTTTGATGAGAGCAAATAAAATTAGAAAATCATAACTATTTGTTTTTTTGACATTGTAGCTAAAATTCATCTTCACAAATAAAATTTCATTTCTTCACAAAACAACCAAATATGTTTCTGATCAGAATTTTCACAACAATTAATATAATTTATCATTGCTATTTAGATGAAGAGAAATTAAGTTTTTCTGTAACTATCACTCAAAGGAGGATAGCATCACTATCGAAATGTTACATACAACAGTCTACTTTTTGCAAATTTATTTTTATCAAAATCAGGCACTATGGCTAAAATCATTTTCATAATTTAATTATTCTCTCGTTTCATAACCACAATAAAATTTTCTAATCAAAAATGTTGAGTGACTGAAAATTGATCATGTGAATTTTAATGGCAATGCCATCAATTTCAGAGAGTTAAAATACAAAATTATCTTCCCATTATGAAGATGATGGTACTGCCATTAAAATGTACATAAGAATAATCAAATATGATCGATAATCAATCATGAAACCTATAGTTTTAATTTAATTTTAATGATTAGAAACTATCATATTCGTTTTTTTAAAAATAAATTTAAACCTCTGCTTATGGTTCAAATTTTATTATGTTTTCATTAAAAATATTTACTTAAACAATACTCCTTTAATATATGTTTATTAAAACAATATTGTTTAAGTAAATATTTTTATGTAAAAATAGAACTATTTATGCAATTTTAACGCTAGAATGTTCTAGCGTTAAAATTGCATAAATAGTTCTATTTTTACAAATGCATTGTCTACATTTATCTTTGATATTTATGACTTTTTCTGTTTGATAACTAATAATACAATTTAATCCAGTACTTTAAAAAAGTTTTACCATTGACAATTTACTTTTAGTAATTTTAACTTACTTTTAAACATCATCCATATTGTAAATTTTAATATAATTTTATAAAAAAAGATGTTAGTATATGGCATCGTAAGATAAACTTACAAAAACATTGTAACATCGTAAGATAAACTTACAAAATACAAAATGATATTAATTTTAAGTACTTTTGATATAAATTTTTTAATATAGAAAAAAAATATTTTTCACATATGTTTTAAACTTGATAATCAAGAAAAAAAACGATAAAATAACGATAAGATAGTAATAAAGGTATTAATACAATAAATTTCATAAATTGTACTTCAAATATGTTTACCAGAGATAAATATTAATTTCGTCACAGATTTAATTTCTATTTGTTGAGCTATGTTTTATATATTTAAATTAGTATAAGATAAATTATATAATTTAAGAATAATTAGACCCGACTATAGCTTTAACTAATTTTACAAATTAGATCCAATAACCTTTTATTTAAAAAAGTAAAGTATAGTTCAAAAAAAATTACAATTACGGGAAAGTAGAATAATATGTAACTTAAATTTCTAAAGAACGCTTATTTAAACCAAATCTTTAGAGCAAATTAAGAAGTCTATGAAAAAGTGCACACAATATATTTAAATATTAACATTTCTTTATTATATTAGTTCGGTATGTAATACCATCATTTGATATAATTATTTATCTTTAATTACATTTTTTATAATCATTTTCTAATTTTGTACAATTAAGTTTGTTATTTCTTTTCAATTCATCAAGAAGGGAAACTAACAATGTTTGTGTATATACATACATACATATACATATATATATATATATATATATATATATATATATATATATATATATATATATATATATATATATATATATAATATTACTATTAGCTTGTCCTCGTTTCATAATGCAGTTATGCACATTAGTAACCTACAATTCACATTGACTTACTGTATGCACTGATTTATGGCTATTTGCACTTAATTTACACGTTAATTAAAAGAACACACATTTAATGGAAACTTTTTTCTTCATGCCAATAACTACTTTTGTTTAAATAACATTCGTAGACATATATCTTATTTTATGAATGCACTTATTTACTTGTGTGTATATGTGTTTTAGAATCATAACAATGACCTTGATATTTCTTCTGTTGCCTTTTCTATAAATCAAAACTTATTTTATACAAAAGAGATTACAAGATGATATGTAATAAATATTTTATTCCAACAATAATTTTCATTTTTTATTGTATTGAATTTTGAGTAATCACTAAAAAATATTTCTGTTTTGATTTTAAAAGTATTCAGACAATAAAAGTGTTGGTTTAATTTAAAAAAAAAATGGTTTAAAATAATACTTTATGTTGAATACTTTATGTTAATAGAAATGAACATGGATTCTGAATATAAAAATAATTTAGCTATTATTTAGTAAGTAATACGTTATAATATGAAAAATATAACAATATGATACATTGTACAATTTAGTTGTATTCTGTGCGTATGTTATTCATATACTGCGTTTATGAAGTGTCTATGACAAAAACAACAGAAAATTGGATTAATCATATTACTTTTGGCACACATAATTATATAAAATGCTCCTTTAGGACTTCTTGGGCGATTGGAGGATTTGTTGATTATTACGACTGTGTAATTAATTTATTTGTAACTAAGGTATTTTATTTTATTTCCTTTATTAAATTGCGTTTTTTTTTTTTAAAGAAATACAACAATTTTATAATTTATAAAAATCTACCATGCATATTGTAGAATAGTACATAAAAAAATCAGTGATAAAAATTGTAAGATAAAATAAAATATGCCATATTTAAAATAGGGAATCACTCATAGGGAATTACTTTACAATACAACTAACATGTTAGATAATTCTGTACTAAATAAAATACATTTTTTTAAATATTATTTACTTTCATTGACTGATATTGCTAATTTATTTCCTCAAAAAACTTTGCCATCATATATATATATATATATATATATATATATATATATATATATATATATATATATATATATATATATATATATATATTTATCCTACGGAGATAGTGACGACAACTGTTTGCTTTGTCAGGTCATAGTTTTCACATTTAATTCATTAACTTTCGTTCTTAGGTATTTTTTATGATTAAATGTATTATGTTGTAAACAGCAATATACAGTTTTTTTCTATGTTTGTTGTATTAATTTTCCCATCAATTTTGACGGACTATATACTAGTAAACTAATAAAAAGGTCAATAGAACATTTTTATTATTGTACATTGTTAGCGACGTTCACTGAAACATTGAGGATTCATCGTTTTAAATTCTTCTAATTGACCAGATACTATCGTATCTAATAGTAGATAAGATAGTAGATAGATTTTTTATATAGATAAAAAATCTGGACAGTAAATATGATTGTTAGTTATTATGAATCTCCACACATAGTAAAAACAGTAATAAGATAGTAGAACTTATTCAACAGACTTTATCTTTGAGAAACTTAACAATTATTTAAAACAAAAATTTTCTCACAGATGTTAAGAACACAATCAAATTTATTATGATTTATTTTTGTTCTAATTTGAGTTAAAGGAAAAATAATAACCAAATATATTACAATTAATAATTCAAATAAAAGCATATTTCAAAATTAAAAATGAAAACAATTTATGCTCTATTAATAATTATGAGTAAATAAATGAAAAATATTCTGAAAATAAATGAATAAATTTTTCTATTTAGTAATTTTCAAGGCTATATAAAGAATAAAATAAATTATTAATTTATTTTTGTTATCTATATTGCAATCTTATAAAAAAAAAATAATTTCATAGAAGATAAAACTGTAAATTGAAAGAAACTGATTTGAGTCAGAAATGAAGGTAAGGTTCGTGTCGATAGCTATTCATTTAACTTTAATTAACACATGTTTCATTTTGCTATACTTATTCATTTCATTGAATAAAAATCGTATTATCTTCACAGTTTTAATTTTATAATTTGAACACTTAATAGTAATTTAATTGCCTTTTATTCAATACATGTGTAAAAAAAATTACTAATAAATAAAACATATGTTAATGCTAATGTGAAAGAACTTTCATTATATTTATTCGTGCATTATATGTATGTATATATATATATATATATATATATATATATATATATATATATATACTACAGGGTTAGACCCCCTACTCGTTTTGCACATTAAGCCCCGGGCTCGCTACGCTCGCCCACTTGTCATTTGTAATCATGCACATGTAACCGAATGAAACAATAAACATATTTGGGTATCAGAAATCACGTCCCAAATAAGTCGATGTCATGGATTTATACATACATATATATATATATATATATATATATATATATATATATATATATATATATATATATATGTTAGCATGTCTATATAAACATTTTCGCAGATACTCGTAGATTATTTTTTGCAACATGTTTTATAATGTTTTTTGTGCATAGTTTTGATTATATATATAAAAGATGAATACAAATATAAACAAGAAATATCCACCACAGAAATAGCTCTAAAGAAACTCTTTGATTTGACTCTTTGATTTTTCTTTTGTTTGTACATTTGTCAGTGACGAATGAATATATAAAAAAAAACACATTGAAATGTTTTTTGATTAAGATTTGCTTATGTTTGTTTATGATAATAATATTCTAGCTAGCATACAAACATTCAAATAATTTTTTAAAAAATGAATGTAAAAAGATGATATAGCTAGGAAACCAATCCCAAATTATATATATATATATATATATATATATATATATATATATATATATGTTGTATATAAATATTAATAAAGAGAAAAGATGTAAATTTAAAAAGGATACACAATTTAAATATAATAGTTCAAAAATATAAATTGTATACTAATACACATATTTGAACAAACCAATTACAACAAAATGGGTATTCATCGATGCGCAAAAACAAATGAAAACTAAAACAAAGATTGCAATAGTTTCAAAAATTGCATAGTATATAAGAAATATTAATAAAAATGGAAATGTACAATTATAAATAATCCTAAAATTGCAACAATCTCTAATACGATCTACATTTTTCTATTTTATGGCAATACGAGGAACGAGATATACGAAACGAATTGAAAAATTGCCGTAATACTTTTTAAAAAGTTACTTGCGACATGGGATTCGCTTAGAAAATTAATTATATAATTAAGTATATAAAATACTGAGGTTATTAATCAGCAATTTTTTTACCAATTGAAAAATTTTAATTGTTTTCTTTGATATATATATATATATATATATATATATATATATATATATATATATGTATATATAAAATGATATCAAATAATTGGTCTTCAGTATTGTTCTTTAAAAAAAAGCCTTCAAAAATTTTCCTGTGACAAAAATTACTCTTATATAACAATTTTATTTAATTGTTTTATACCTTTCTATTACTTTTTAACGAAATATTAAATAATGCCTATTGGTATTTTTTGCTCCTATTTTTGAAATTCAATTAATAAATTTACCATTGTTTATTTTAGGAATTAACAAAGCATGCTCAACGAAAATAATATAGTTACAAGAAAGAGGAATATATATATATATATGTATATATATATATACTTATCGTATCAGTGCAAAAGTTCGTATACGATTCAATAGGTGGTGTTCACAGTGCCGTATGGGGGCGCTCGTGATTGAAATGTATTCATATTATATATCGTTTGAAAGATGACTTTCACAGCGGTCATTTGAGCATCAGAATCACTTTTTTAGATTCGATTTGTGTTTAAAAAAGAAATTTGAAAATGGACAACGAAAAGATACATTTTTGTAATGTTAAGTTGTACGAGTTTCGGAAAGGAATAATCGTTGACGCGGCAAGGAAAAATATTCGAGAGGTTTATTTGGACCATGCACCATCACTTTCAAGTGTGAAGAAATGGTTTGTTAAATTTCGACTTGGTGATTTTAGTCTCGAAGTTCAACCCCGCTCTGTACGGCTAAACCCGGCTCTAGTTGACAATAACTCACGAATTTCGACGGAAGAGGTTGCCAAGACACTCGACGTTGACAGATCATATGAATTTCAGCATTTAAAGAAGTTGAGGTTCACGTTGAAGCTCGATACGTGGCTGCTGCACTCATTGTCTGAAAAGAACAAGTTTGATCGCATCTCTTCAGCAGTTTCTTTTCCTGGATGCCTCAATAGACAGCAAAAGATGTGGTTTATCTTGAACTAGTTTCATGAGACGAAATGGTTACTAAGGACAGTCAACAACTAAGCAAATTGAATACAGCAATTAAAGAAAAGCGTCCGATTTTGTCAAATCGCAAGGGGGTCTCCTTCCACCACAATAACTCAAAACTACATACAGCAAAACTAACTCTGCAAAAACTAAAGCAGTTGAAAATCATATCGCATCCACCGTATTCTGCGGACATTGCACCTTCGGATTATCATTTGTACCTGTCGCTGCAGAAAAGTTTAAATAATAAAAAAATGACACCATGGAGGCAGTTAAAAACTACCTCACCGACTTTTTTTGTCGAAAAACCGTGTAGCGTTTACGATCGAGGAATTCAGTAGCTGCATGTTCGTTGGAAAATGAGTGCAGAAAACGGTGGTAAATACATAATTGATTAAAAAAAGCGTTTTCTGTAAAAAATAATCGCCTGAAGTTCAATTTCAAATCGTATTTGAACTTTTGCACTGAACCAATATATATATATATATATATATATATATATATATATATATATATATATATATGTACGAAGGGAACTTGAAGAGTAACTTGGTTCCATATTAAAGACAACAGCTTCAATTTCAAAGTGTACATTATTTTAAGATATACTCTCCCCGAAGCTCAACACGTCCTAATATTTCTTCAGATTCGTGATTCCCTCTTCTGGAAATGATTTTCTTGAGATCCTAAAAATAGCCGTTTGCGCTCCTCCTATCGCCTCTTCATTTAGTCCAAATCGTTTTCCAATTAGAAAAATTTTGAGTTTCGTTAAGAGATGAAAGTCCGAGAAAACCAAATCAGGCGAAAACGATGAATGCAGAAGGATTTCAAATTTCAATTTAGCAATTTTTTCTGAGCAACAACACTTGAATGAGTCGGTGCATTGTCATGGTGAAACAACACTTTTTTCTTGGCTATTCCGGAACTTTTTTCACGATAGCTGCTGTCAACTTCTCTCAAAGTGTTACTTAGTATTAGCCAGTAATTGTTTTTTCCTTTTAAAGATGTTCTACTAAGAGAATTCCTTTCACATCCCAGAAAATTGACGCCATCACCTTTTTCGTCGAGTGAACCGGCTTTGCCATGTTCGGACTCATTTCACTGAGTCATGTCCACTATTTTGATTGCGTTTTTGATTCTGGTGTATAATGGTGAATTTAAGTTTAATCCTTGGTCACAAAACGTCGCATGAAATCGGTTACAAATCCGTATATCACACATATTAACTAGGAATTGTTGTATCAAGTAAGAAAAGTCGTCGTCTCTAAAGCCAATTAAGCCAAAAGATCATGTACGGCAGAGAGAACCAACATTCTAATTGGCCAATATTCTAAAGATATTATTCTATGTAACACTGCTGGGAGATCGAGTACTACTAGTGCATTTCGATTAACGTCGTGAGAGACAGATCCAGACATTTTCGTGATCATTTCATGTGACTAAATTCATGTAAATAAAAGCTAAGTTATGAATGTGTTGTCACGTTAATAATCTTAAAATTAAAGTAAAAACTAAAATTAATAATACTTAACTATTATAATTTTTACAAATATAATATACATTTACACTTTTTATGTATATTCAAGTGCAATTGATTAATTTTTATTAATAAACAACATCATATCTAAAAAAGGTTTATATCGTTAATGGAAATTAAAACAGAGTTTACTTTTGTATACGAATGCATTATTGCATTGTGACAACAAATAATAATGATGTTACCAAATTTAACCTAAATTATTCTCGGAAAAAAAATTCATTTCCAATTCAAGCTAAGTATAATGACGATTATAACACATTCCTAGAAAAGTACATCACAATTTTATTTTTTTCCTCAATAATAAACAATTCAAAATCAAATATATTTTAGCTATATATTTTTTAAATATATTTTTACAAATATAAAAAATGTCAAAAATATTAAAGAAACATTAAATGAACTCGTAAGTAAAAACAAATGTGAGATATTTGTGTCGGCGTGCGAAAGTTATTAATTCAATTTGTCATGATTATTTCCAATATATGCAATCATATATATATATATATATATATATATATATATATATATATATATATATATATATATATATATATATATATAATGATTGTATTTAAACAATATTTTATATTTTTTCCTTGTTTTTAATATATATATATATATATATATATATATATAAACTAAAAAAAAACATTCAAATGTGCAAAGAAATAACTTGTAAAAAAAAGTAATGTTGAATGAATATTTATTTCTATTATATGCTAACGATTTTTTTCAATAAAACCATATTGCACTTTGTCCATATTTATTTAGTTCATTCGTAAACAATTCAATAGTATTTTTTACATGTATTCATGTGAATAAATTTACATAATTTGTTAGGTGATACTTGTTTGCATACTTTTTGAAGTAAAAGTGATATCGTGTATATATATATATACATATTTATTATTTGTGTACACACACACACACACATATGTGTATATATATATATATATACATATTTATTATTTGTGTACACACACACACACACATATGTATATATATATATATATATATACTACAGTTAATAACTTTTTTTGCATAAACTTGAAAAAAATATTGAAATTTTAAAGTTCCTGGATGCAATTTTTTCCAACTTGTGTATGATAACGAACAATAAGGAGAAAAATTCACGAATATTCTTGACAATATATATTTTTGAAAGCTAATACTTTGTAACATTCATGAGAAGTTAACATTACAATTTTATCTGTTATGTCTTTGTAATCTTCTAAGAAGAAATTTTCTTAAGAAACTTATAAAAAGTATAACGGTGAAACGGGTAAAAAAATTAGATAGATTATAAATAGTATATAAATTCCATTAAATCTATTTAGAATTTTCAAATATTTTTCAACACATCTCAGAAACGATATATTATATATGAGTTATAAATAATATAAAACAAATAATAAAAATTCAGTTTAAATGCATAAAGTTTAATATTCTATAAAATCTTGAAATATATAAAATTAA
Source organism: Acanthacorydalis orientalis (assembly GCA_034766995.1). Classification (NCBI taxonomy): domain Eukaryota; kingdom Metazoa; phylum Arthropoda; class Insecta; order Megaloptera; family Corydalidae; genus Acanthacorydalis; species Acanthacorydalis orientalis. The sequence continues at coordinate 21,634,899 of CM068315.1, read as the reverse complement.
AAAGGACTTATTAAACCAACAACTGAATACGAACAGCGATTCGCTATTATATACCTTAAAAGTATAAACCACGACTTAATTAAAACATATATAAAGGAACCTAAAACGAAATTAAAATCGGTTATCTAAAATCTATCTAAAAATAATATACAAACAAAAATTAGATATGGAAAAAAGAAACTTAAATGAATCAAAACAAAAAAATAAGTACAACAAGATAACATAAAAAAGTAATTTAGGATAGAAGAAGAAACAGTATGAATTAAATATGAGTAGAGAGAAGAAACGTATTTTATTAAAATAAAAAAAAACATTGACAGTTATGTAAACCTTCAGCAACATATAATTTTATGTTCTTTTTAATTTTTAAATTTTTTTTCATTTTTACAATTTTTTGAAAAATATAATCATTCCAACAAAACAGTTTTTCTTAAAACCAACACACTATTTTATATAGCTACGACATATTTACATGTTATACTTTTTATTTTTTCGCTAAAGTGATTTTTCATAAAGAATTTACTCTTCTTTGTCCGTCGAATGTTAAAAGAAAATTTTCCTCTTCGCTTTAATAACAATTGATTCAGTTCATATTTTTAAAAACATTTCACAAAAATAGGAAAAAGTACATGTATCGAAGTCAATAATAAAAATCAAAACAATTTCAAACATTATAATTATATAAAAATAGAAAGTACTATTGTATTGTATTGTAATTAAAGTAATGTAACAATATTGACAGATTGTCTACATTAATTTTTTGAACAATCCAAAAAGATAACATTATTAGCATTATTTGACATCGACCTCAGTGATTACATTAGATCCGTTTGACTTGAGTACACAAAAATAAAACGGAAATATTTATAGATAATCGAAATACAATTATCTTTATTTAGAATTAGATATGATGATAACCTAATAAATAAACATAAATATTCACTTACATTATATATATATATATATATATATATATATATATATATATATATATATATATATATGAACAAAACAATTAAAAATAAAAAATGTGAAAGATCAAAGTAAATAACTTTACCAAAATTATCGATTGCGTAATTAAAAAAATCAAATGTCAACTGGAAAGATGAGAATAAAAAGGCAAGTTACAATACATTGTGCTTACTTTACTGATATTTGTACAAACTTGCCAGAGTATCGAGAAAAAATGACAGAAAAATTAAAATAATGTAAATTAGTCAAAACATTGGTCTGAAGGAAAGTATTTTACAAAAAAAAGTAACTATTAATGAGGTTGTTTGCATGAAAGAAATTGAAATAAAGGGAATAAAATTCAAAGGAGTTCTAAAGCATGTTTATTGAAGCTAACTTTAGTGACAACGAGTCCTTCTTAAAAAAAAACTTATACAGAGAATAAAAACGAGACAAATTTCATTTGAACCAAATGTTTCAATATTTAAATGTAATACGATGGTAGAGTGATTATTACCCGTGTTTGACAAGAGATAGCAACACATCAAATTGTAATAACATCAATGTGTAACAGCATTATCTTTTAAAAGTACTGCTGTTAAAGTTGGAGCACAATATGTTAATTAGCTTAATTTCGACAGTCATTCAATGAAAATAACTATTACTCTTTTTTAACTATGGAAAAAAATCAGTATCGACCAGTAAGTAGATTTCTGTTCTTGTATGGGAAAACGTGTAGAGAAAATAGGGAAATAGGCTATCTACGGAAACTCTACCTTTGATGATAACCGTCAAATATTTGTACAATTAATTAAACGTGGTCGTACAAGCGTTCGTGATAAAGAACGTCCAGGTCGTCCAATTGAGGTGACTACTGAAGAGACGAATGGAAAAAACTATGATATTGTTTTAAATGATCATAGAATCAAAGTGCATGAGATAGTTAAGATAATAGGCATGTCAAATGAACGTGTACGGAATATCTTTCACGAACATTTGTATTTGAAAAATTTATCCGCCAAATAGATGCCGTGTTTGCCCACAATCAACCAAAAACGCGTTCGAATGAGCATTTCAAAGGAGTGTTTAACGATTTTTAAACGTAATCGACATGAATTTTTGCATCAATATATAACTGTCGATGAAACATGAATACTTCACCATATATTGGAAGCGAAAGAGCAGTCAAAATAATGCACTTCTCCTGGAAAACGTGCACCAAAGAAGGCAAAAGTCATTGCATTAACTGGAAAGGTTGCGGCGATTGTTTTCTAGGATGATCATGAAATATTGTTAATCAGAAATCTTGAAAAGGGAAAACAATAACAGGAGTCTATTAAACATCATTATTGGATCACCTAAATGATGAAATCAAAATAAAACGTCGTTATTTGGCAAAGAAAATAGTTATTTTCCTACGCGACAATGAACCGGCACACAAATCAATAATTGCGATGGTAAAATAGCATGAATTGTACTACAAATTGCTTCCACATCCACCATATTTTCCAGATTTGGCACCGTGTGACTTTTTTTGTTTCCAAACTCGAATAAATGTCTCGAAAGTGAAAGATTTGTACTAAATTCGGAAGTCATCACTGCTGTAAATGCCTATTGTGAGGAGTATGAAAAACTGTACTATTCGAAAGGGATAAAAAAATGGAAATACGCTGGATTAAGCGCATCGAGATAAAAGGAGATTACCTAGAAAAATAAAAAAGAACGCCCAAAAAAATTGTTTTTTCTTGTCAAACACGTGTATTTATTCTACCTCGTATATATCTTTTTTAGGAAGGGCATATATAATTAAGGATATTTCTGAAAAAGAATTATTAAACTTGAAGTTGTATATATATTTTAATATAGTAAAATTTGATATAAAGTTCGAATATTTGATATGCATCATTTGGATTTCTTTGAAACAACAAACTTAATGCAACATATATAATATTTATATAACAAACAAATAGTGAAAATTAATTCAGTTTTATTCAATTTGTAAAATGTTAAAACCGAAAAATATAAAGTTCATTGTCGATATCTATATGCTATTACTACTGAAAAGGTATAAATGCGAATTTCGTGCTGTATAAGAAGATGCTGTTGTGGAAAACGAAACATAACAGAAAGGATTACAAATGATTACATACAATTACTATATGTTTTACAAGTTATTCGGTGCATTTTTTATAGAAAACGGAATAGGAAAATATCCTTTATTATTACCTATAACTTTGCTTTATCTGTCGGGTAACTGACGGCCCTGAGCCGAAGAATTTGTCAATGCATTTTCAGATCTATTTCACTGTTTTAAAATGGGTGTGAGTCAGTTAATGCTGGAGTCAACGGAACAGGTGATAATCTAAGGAAATTAGGTTCGGTGAATACGCCGCATGTGGGAGAATTTGAATCCAACGAACAAATAACGCCTTTGGTCTTTTTCACGATGTGCGGCCGAGCGTTGTCATACTACAAGATGCATTGCCTCGTTCCTTTGTCAGTGAATGATCTTTTTCTCTCTAAATCGTCATTCAGACGAATGATTTGTTGTTGATAACGCTCTGAGGTTAATAACGCTTTAAAGGCTGACTAGGTTCGAGAAACTCATTATACATAACACTCTTAATGTCCCAGTAAATACGCGATAATACTTTTTTGGCGTGAATATTTGGTTTCAGAGTCGATGCCGATGGTTCAACTGGCGTAACCGATGATTTTCGGTGACTAGAATTATCATATAAAACCTTTTCCATCCCGGGGTTATGATTTTATGCAAAAATCCATTCCTTTAAAACCTTCTGAGCGAGGATATAGCCGTATCGCATTTTCTTTCTTTGTTTTCTCGGCTGAGCTCGTGTGGAATCCATCGGTCTAGCTTTCGATTTTTTTCCAGCCGATGTAGACGATACGAAATTACTTTTTGGGTAACTCTGAGTGGTCGACCGAGTTCCTGTTCATTCTGAGTCTAGTTTTTATTTAACAGCTACTCAAACCTCCTGTCTTCAATTTTTTTTGGTTGTCATTAACTTTCTCAATCGGAGGTCAAAATCAGTTTGAAATCATTTTTTGAATGTTTTATATGTCAACACTTTTTCTCAAATCTGAACAATTTAGCAGCATTTTTTTCAAGTGAAATATGAAAAGTATGCAATGCTTAATATGCAGCTTTTGAACGCCATCGTGCTCACTATTGTTTTATGAGATTACCCAATATGCTTGACCAATATATATATATATATATATATATATATATATATATATATATATAATGTTAAAGTTAGCACTTCAAAATCGTCAAACGACGAGAAAATATTTTAACTTAAAACAGTTATAATTGACTCAATTTAATAGCCCCAAATTAATTTGTACACCTAATAATTTCATTCTGCAGATTTATTGCTTATCGATAACCTTTACTCAGGAGATTAGTATAAATTGAAAACAACAAAAGAATGATGAATTGATATTGATAATGATGAATTGATTATATGAGAATGATGATATTGATTAAATATAACACAACAACAGGTAAACAAACTACGAATTATACAACCGTTTTAATTCCTTTGCAACTTTTGAAATATGTGAATCGGTACGATGTTAAAATGTCTAGACATTATAATGACAAAAATATAATAGGTCGCATTTCCGTTTGTGATTATTTATTAAAACATTATGAAAACTATTCGTTTTGAACTGTTATTGTGACGACTGATGAAAAACGCGAGTTAAGAGTTTTATATTGATTTATTGAGGACGAAATTACCTGGTCACGTTATTTCCAAAAATGGAAATATTAATTAACCACCGAGATTCTACAATTTACCACCGTTGGGCTTCTTTCTTTGAGGTCACGTTAAAGTCCAGGTGTATACCAGTAATCCTAAAACAATTTCCAACTTAAAAGATGAAATCCGAAGAGTAATTGGTGAGATAGATCCAAAATTGTGTAGGAATGTTTTGACATTTTAATAAAACAATGATTACTTGTAAGAAAGCACGCGGCGGTTACATACACGATATTATTTTTCATTTATAAATGGCATACCCCCAACTAGTATTTGCAATGAAAAAACATGAAATTTGTGTTTTATTACAAATTAAAAAAATGCGTCTTTATTGGAAACCTGTATATAGTTACTATATTTATAACTTGTTATATTAATTCTAGCTAACATCGAGTTTAGAAAATATAATCTAATAAAAAAAGAACAAAAAGCTAGAACCCGTTATTGTTCCTTAAAATATTTTTTCTGACTGATATTATATTATTACACGATAATTCTTAATGACGTGTATATTTTTGAAATATTCTGCTATTGTTCAGTTTAATTTACAGACATAACAAAAATAGATATTTTCAGATAAATTACTTTTAACATTGTTTTGTGTACATTTATTTAAATCACAAAATCGACCAGTGATTTAAATGAAAGTCATATCTGCATTTTTAAAATTGTTTCTTGTTACAGTGTGCTATGAGATAGACCGTCGTTAATTTCGCGAACTATACTTGGTAATTTACACACATGACTCTGATGGGAATTCGAATAAAAACCGACCGGTGAGCTCGACGAGAGAGATTGTGGTTTCGCTACTAAATCTTAGTGAAATATCAAGTACTCGCCACGTTCTCGTGAAGTTAGTTTAACTTAAACCTGTCGCGAGAACGGTTCGTAGAGTGGTTGTCGAATTGAACAAATTCAAAACATATGTTGATAAATACGAGATATAAACACGCGGTCAGTCAGTCGTTGGTGTATCTGAAGTGTAACCGTATTCCGTCTTCATCATTATCAATATATATTATCATTTATAAGCGAATAACGTGCCAAGAATGGTTTAAACGGTGGAAAAAAGTGAACCAGTAGAAAGTGAGTTTTTATTAATCGTGCAGCATAGGAATTAGATCACGATTTAAGATTAAGATGAATTTTGAATGAGTTTTAGAGCCAGTAAAATTTGTCAAATGAAATATACTATGAAATTAAACATAACATAATTTTTTTCTTTGTTTATATATTCAGTTGTTAAGTTTTAAATAACTATTATTTGAAATTTATTTAAATTTGATTGTGGAATATTTTTAACATACTATCTTTTGTACGCTACGAATTTTGAAATTATTTTAAGTATTACATTGAGAATGTTTATTTATCTATACATACACCAATAACCACACACATATACAAAGATATATATATATATATATATACATATATATATATATATATATATATATATATATATATATATATATATATGTATATAGATATTTATATATATATATATATATATGTATATATACATATATATATATAAATATATATATATATATATATATATATATTTATATATATATAATATATAATATATATATATATATATATATACATATATTAACGCAATATTGGCTAGTAGGAAAAATCAATAAAATATTTTTAACATGTCTCATTTTTATACATTCAATTCAAAATAACACAATTCATACCTATATTTTCCGATATTAATAATAGAAAACTATTATTTAAAATAGTTATTAACGAAAGTTTAGTCTCTCAAATATTCAAATATAATCAAACACAATACACTCTTTAATAATTACGAGATTTACATCATAATTTATATATTCTAGATTTGTGCACAAATTGTTAAATGTATATTTTTTGGCATTCATTTAGCGTTATTTAAGAACCAACAAAAATAATATCTATCAAAAAAACACGGAAAAAATTAATAAAAGAGAAAAAACTGATGTTAGTTTCAGAAACTGTCAATAAAATATTATTGTGAACGAGTCATTAAGAGAAACATATAGTGGTGTTTTTTTAAAAGAATGTGCGATTTCTCTACCACAGATTCTATAAAAATTTTATGTGTTCATATAACCACTTAGATGCAACCAAACTTTGTTACTGTACAAAGTTAAATTTAATATTTTGTTATTATATTATTCAATTTATTTTTAAATAGCAACAGTAATCGACACTTGTTCTAATCCAGCTGCTAAAATTATGGACAAATATTAAATTAGTGTGAGTTTGAATGAAAATTATTTTTAAGATTGTGATGATATGAAATTATAGAAACACCACTTTGTACAAATATTTTTTTTATAGATTCTTTAGACGTTGCTCAATTCTCCTTTGGATATTTTTTACATTTCTTTAAATTAATTTTTTACATTGTCTGTCATTTCTACTAACGCTGCTTGTTCTGTTAAAGTCCTTCGCTTCCTATTTCCTTTGATCAAGATAGGTAATATAAATATTACGTAATGTTTCGCTGTAAATACGGCACAAATACAACTGTATATTATATACCTATTTCATTTTATCTACAAAGCTTCTCATTTAGTGTTTATTTTCCATAAATTTCGTATTTTCTTCTATATTTAATTGATTAGAATTTCAATATTTTCTTCAATAATTAATTGATTAGAATCACTCAGTCTTGGAAAATTTTCCGTTTTAAGAATTTTTTAATATATTATTTATTTGAAATGTAGTTATGATAAACCCAGTTTTTTCATTAATAAGAAAGACAACTAATGTAATTGCATTTTATTTGATTTAACTAAAGAAATATACTACAACGATATATAATCATTTGTTCTCTAAAAGTGAAAGTATTTTTAAATTCGCTAATATTATTATAGTATATTTAAAAAGTATTTTTATGTAAAATAATTCAACAATGGTAAATAATGATTTGGATCATACATACTGATAAAGCACACTTTCACTGTAAATAAAAGTTTTATTTCTATAATTATATTTTTAGAGGAAAAATATCATAAAAGATAATAAATGTATAAAAGTATAAAAAAATATAATAAATGTATACAATTGATAAGGTATGGTAGTTAAAATATTTTTAAACAGTATTTTGTTACAAAACTGTTTACAAAAACGGGTCAAGTAGAAGATGTAATATTAAAAAAATCTACAGCAGATAATACAGCAGATACTATTCAATGTATACGAGATATAGACACCAGCAATTTTTTACAAACAATATCAATTTGTGTTATGTAGATTAAATGCGTAATAAATCATTATTTTACTTTAATGGACATTATTTTTTATTATCAAAATGAAATGTATATTAAATTTATATTTTTGAAACAAAAATGTACATATACATACATATATATATATATATATATATATATACATATATGTATAAATATATAGGTGATATATTTATATATATATATATATATATATATATATATATATATATAGGTGAACACGATTATAGTGAGCATTGCAAAACCAACAATATTTCCACATTATTCAATAGTAGGTAAATTTCTACATATACTTCTTATGTAAGAGGAGGATAATTTGACCTTCCGCAGAACAAGTATTGAGTCCAAATGCTCACAAATCATGTGTTGGTTTCCTGAATCAAGGTTTTCATTAAGTGATACAGCAATTTTCATGACTGTTCGATGACGCCGCATCTTTCAGTTCAGCCAGCATAATTTCAGTGCCCACAAATACATCTTCTTACAGACCTCATGCAGTGGCTATTCATCATCAATTTTCCTTTTCTGTTGAAAGAACCTTAGACCGATTGTGTTGGCAGTACTCGGAAAAGAGGTCGTTCTTAGCCAGCGCTCGAATGAGTGCATTCTCCTTAACGTAGATTATACCGTATACCGTAAATACAACCTCGATCAAAAAGTTTCAGTGATTTTCAAATAAAACGCAAAATATTTGATTATTTGTCAAAATTTACATTATCGCCTTCAAAATATTCTCTATCGTTTGCAATAGTCTTATACCAAGGCTTCAATCACCCTTCAATACATCGCTCCTAGTCAATTGAGGGTATACTCTTCAGATCGTCTAGCAAACTTTTCTTAATGGATTTGACCGAGTCAAAACGGCGTTTTCGCAGCGGAAATTTGAGTTTAGAGAATAGAAGAATAGGAATACGACGCTTGTGGGATGATGTAGATCGAATTTTAAAAAAATTGGGAACAAGCATTAAAGTGTGAGTCGGTACATTATTATGATGTAAAATCTAGGAGTTGTTTGGCCACAATTCCGATCAATGTTTGCGGATTGCTTCATGTTAATACTTCATAAAACCTAAGTAATATTCCTTATTGACTGTTTGACTCATTGGAAAAAATTCTTTACGAACAACATCACAATAATCGACAGTCAAAAGGATCTTGATCTTTGATCGACTTTGATCTCGGTTCGTCTTTTCTACGCCATTAGGACGATTTTTGCTTTGTTTATATGTCATATCCGTGCACCCAATTCTCGTATCTAATTCTGATACGTTTCAAGAACGTTAGATCCTTAAATGCTTCAGATATCATCTCGATGGCGACATCTTTGTGACGCTATTTTTATACGAAATTTATCGTTCTAAGCACAAGTCTCGGTACGATTGATCTACAGATATGTTTTACTGTGTTCGTTTCAGTTACGTAATAAAACTGCTTTGAAATAAATGTTTATTTACGATAATGTAATTCACTTCTAAATGTGTTTCTTTGAATTGTTAAAGACTAGCATTTCTTATATTTTTCTAAATAATTTTGTAAATAATTAGAAAATTATATTTATTGTGTTTTTTTTTTGACATCTGTTATTTTATAATCCAAACTCATACATGCATACAAAATGATATCCCTTTATTTTTGAACCGACATATTGGATATTTAGAAAATCATAAATAATTATGTAGAAAATACTTTTTATGAATTGAAATTTATAAAATATATATATATATATATATATATATATATATATATATTACTTTTTATCTATGTATGTTGTTAGAAAATAACTTATAAATGCACTCATTGTAATAAAATACTATATGGTGAATGCATTTTGATATTTACTTGTAGTTTGGTGTGATGGAAATATTGTTGTTGAAATGTTATTTACTTTTTGTTGAATTGGTTTGGTTTTTTTTATACTAAAACAGTTCTTATACTTTGAAGTAAGAGTAATATATGTATATATATATATATATATATATATATATATATATATATATATATATATATATATATATACGAGTATATTATTTTTAATGTTGAATTTTCTAAATTATAAGATATTTTTCAACTGAAATACGTTTAATCGAGGTACCCGAATTCATAGAAACAAGAGTAGACTGATTAGGTTTACACAACTTAAACTTCTTTTCTCTAAAAATTATATCACTTATCATTCGTTATTGTTTTTTACTTTTTAGAAAATTTCAATAGAAAAACATTTCATTGAAAAATATTTTTAAAATCTATGCTTAAAATTTTTAATTTCAATATAACATTAAATTACGGATTGAAAATGTCATAGGTTTGATATATCTGCTATACAACAGATAATTTTATTAATTGTAAATAACTAATATACATAGAGGAAATACTACAATTTCTAATACAAATTAACTATTTTACTGATTATGAAGACAAACTCAGCGAACTCATTTTCAAGTTAATTCCCTTGCCTCTTTCAGCTACCAGCATCTATTATAATTTTATAAATAATTTTTTTATGATGCTATTCCCTATTTTTATATTATTCGATTTATTGAGAACAATCTTTCTTGCAATGTCAATGGTGTGCATTTACTATTATTTAAAATATTGGCGAATACAATATTATAAGACAAATTACAATGTTTTTTTAGATTTTTTACAGACATGCAAGATTTTAATGGTTATAAACTATACAACTTAAAAATTGAATGCTAAATAAGTATTTTTAGAAAATTTTCAAATTCACACTTATTTACAGTTATTTTAAATGAAAAACTAAATTTACTGGATTTATAATTTGAATGAGAAGTATATTAAATTTATAATATAAACATTTTTCTGCGAGAAAATTAAACATTTGCTCATGAACAAAATTCGAGGAGGGTCAATAATATCACGTAATAATAATTACGTAAGTGATAAAAGATTATAATAAAAGATTTCTAATTCGAGCACAATTAAGAGATCGTGGAGTTAAAAATTGTATGCCATGGAACAATGGCGCACTCAGAATTTAATCTGGGAGGGCGAGTTGAATAGATATATTTTTTAATGTGAATTCAATAAAATTTGTTAGGTGATTATAAAAAATATTTAAAGAATAAACCCAGTTTTCTTTTCTATTCAGAGAGCTTTTCAATGACTCCAGTAGTGGTTACATTAATCTCTCTATGTATATAGGAGATAAAGAAGTATTTTCGCGTGATGGTTTTGTTTTTTATATTTTTCCCTTTCCCTTTGCGGAGTGCCAGTGCCCCTTGGCCCCTTTCTTTGGCACGCTACTGCGATGGAATAATTATCATTCTGACTTATTTAATTCAAATAGAGCCGAAGATTTCAATAAATAATATAAGCAAAAGAAATCAGTTGGTAGAAACAAGTGGTACCGATAAATTTGATAATTCTTGGTGGATTATTTATACAAAATTGAATATAAAAGATAAAATGTAGAAATAATTTTCTTACGATAATTTTCCTTACGCCAAAATATTCTTATAATAAATTACTGAAAACTAATTTTATAAATCATGAAGATCATTGTTAACGAAGAATAATAGCCAATAAAAAAATATTAAAGAATATATATTTTTCTATGAGTATTATCCCGGAAACCTATATCACAAAATATCTCACGCTTATAATACTGCAGTTCAATATATTACTGTTATTATGTTTCTGCTATTGTACTACTTTTTTGGTTAGTTGTTAGCAAAGGAACGATTTATAAGGAGTATTTATCAGTGCAATATTTGTTTATTATTCTCATATTTATGTATTATGAGATACAGTAGAATTATGCCATCAACTCTTATCAAATCGTGTTACGTTGCAGATATATTTTTATATTTACATTTTATCTCCATTCGGTTCTAGCATTAAAAAAAATTCTATTATTTGTTTACATGTAAACCACATCCTTGTACATTCTTACATACATACATACATATACATAGGTATATATATATATATATATATATATGTGTGTGCGTGTGTGTGTGTATGTGTGTGTATGATTATGTGTTTGTCTATTTGAGATAATATTTATTTGACTTTAATAATACAATCATTTACAATAAAACTTACTGTATATATACATTCATTCATTTATAATTATTAATAATTCACAAATATGGATATATATATATATATATATATATATATATATATATATATATATACATTTCATCAAAATCATTCAATTTTTCTTCCTCGAGTAATACCTCTCTTGATAAAATTTACTAGACTTTTAATTATTTCAATAAATTCTATGTTCTTCTAAAATCTATCTTCTTTGCATTTCTGACATAGGCAATAGCGACTAATTCATTTCTCATTTTAGAAAGCCTAACACAACTCCCAAAAACACAGTTAAAATTTTGTAACAATAGTACACAATTTTGCTTTTGAATTCTAACCTTAATTTTTTTCAATGAAAGTGTTATTTCATCGTTTTCATGTTAATATCATTTTAAGAAGTATTTTTCGGTCCGTATTTCGGAAACATCGACTTCGGTTTTATCATTAACTGTACTTCAAATTGGACTACTGAATTAAAGATGGAAAAGAAGCAAATAAGAGATATTTCATTGTATGAATTCAAAACTGGTGGTAAAGCAGCAGAATCTGTTTGTAAACTAAACGATACTTTTGATCTGGTTACTGTTAAGGATCGTATGGTGTAATGGTAGTTCCACAAATCCTGTAATAGGGACGAGAGCCATGAAGATGAAGAAGGTCGCTGGCGTCTTTCTTTCGTTCGTAACGACTAACTGAAGGCGTTAGTTGAATCAGAACTACGCACAACAATTCGAGAACTTGCACAAAAGTTATGCGTCATATAACATTTCTGGATCAATTAAAACAGGAAAATCAAAAAAGTTCAACAAATGGGTACTGCACGAACTGAACGAAAATCCAAAAAAATCGTTGTTACGAAGTTTGTTCTCAGCTTCTTTTATGGAACAGCAACTATTTATTTCTCGATCGTATCGTAATATGCCACTAAAATTGAACCTTTACGATAACAGAAAGTGATCTGCATAAGGGTTGGACAAAAATGAAGCCCCAAAACATTTCGTGAAACCGAAATTACACAAAAAAAATTATGGCGACTGTTTGGTAGTCTGCGCACGGTATAATCCATTACAATTACGACGTTTGATCTCCGCACTGTCAATCAAAAAGTTCCCGTTCTGCTGCACGACAATGAACGACAATACATGACTACATGTCGCATAGTAACTCTCCAAAAGTTGAATGAATTGGGCTATGAAACATTGCCTCATTCATCATACTCATGTCTGGCGTGTCTCGCCAACAGATTATCACTTGTTTAAGCATTTCGACAACTTCGTACAGGGTAAGGTCTTTAACAACAAAACTGCTATCGAAAGCGTATTTTGAGACTTTATCAACTTCAGAACTCCGGCTTTGTAAACCGACAGAATAAATTAACTTGTATTTTAGGTTGCATTGAAAGCCGCTGTTTTTTGTGTTCTTTGAGTATTTATTTAAATAATAAAATGTGTGAATACATTAATCAAAGTATTTGCCCTCGCAAGTTATGACTTTTTCCCACTTTTCTGGTAGAAGTTAAATTCCGAGACGAAAGAATGGTCTGTCTTTGATCCAATCCATTCAGTAATACAATTTTCGACTTCTCCGTAGTTATGGAAATGTGTATCTTCCAAACCGTATTGCGTCGATCGGAACAGATGGTAATCGCTTAGGGCCAGGTCCAGAGAATACACTGTATGCGGGAGAACCTCTCATTGGAAGAGCTCTTCTTGATTGATTCACGGCTATATCAACATGTTATGGAGAAGAAGCACTTTTTGGCGATTTGATGCAATTGATGGTCGTTTTCGCATTAAATGATCATTCAAACGCTCCAATTGTTGTCGATAACGTTCGGCAGTGATTGTTTGTTTCGGTTTCAACAGCTCATAATACATGATACCCTTCATATACCACCAAATAGTGATCATTGCTTTGTGACCGTTGGTGTTTCGGTGTGGTGTCGACGTTTTTGGTTAGGTATGATCAACCCATAATTTTTTGCGGTTTGGGTTGTCGAAATAGATCCAGTTTTCATAGCCGGTCACGATACGCTAGAAGAAACTCTCCTTTTTATGGCTTGCAAGCAAAGAAATCAAGATGTTTAAATGGTTAACAATGGCTCTTTCAGTCAAATCATGTGACAACCATCACCTTTCTTTCTGGATCTTTCCCATTGTTTGTAAACGTCGTGAAACGGTTGATTTATCAACTTAGAGTTGTTGAGCCAATTCTCTGAGTGTTTGAGCAGGGTGTTCTTCTACAAAAGCTTGCAGTTGTTTATCTTCGAACTTTTTCGATTGACCTGACTGTTGTTTGTCGTGAACACACAACGGTCACAATCACCACTTTTGAATTGTCGAAACTAATCTCTACATATTGTTTCCGAAAGAGCAGATTCACTATATGTTTTTGCAAGTAATCGATGAGCTTCAGTTCCACTTTTTTTCAAATCAAAGTAATGTAGAAGTACACATTAGAAAAAATTATCGTGTTCCATTTTAATTCGATTATAGAAAAGCACTTGGGTAAACAAAGAATGGAGTCATAACTGAATTTTAGTGAGAAATATTCACACTTCAAAATGACGTAAGAGACATCTGTTACTGCCCACAGCATATGCATCTAGAGCCATCTACACCTGAACAGTGGGTTTCAATGCAACCTCCTATTATTTAATTGGCAAAAATATGTCAATTCTAATAGTTTTTGTTTCAATTAATAATGTTAGTTATTAGCTGAGAAAAATGTATATGAATTTATATTAAATCTATATGTATGCAATTATTTTTCTACCAACCTAATAAATTAGTAAAAAAATAGCCTGTAACATTACTTTCTCTACTGAAATCAATTATAAAACATTTTTGATAAGAAAAACTTTTTGTAGCTTGTGGAGTGAATGAATAATGTATATGCGAAAGTTAATTTATTTAATGTTAATTTATTATGAATCTGTTAAAATTTATATTAAATTTTTGCAATAGATCTAAAAATATAGGCTGTAAATAGGGACTATTAGAAAATAAGTTCATTTTTTTGTATTGTATTTTTACAAGACTTAAGTCAATACATAACTCAAACCTTTATACGAAGACTTTTGAGAGTAACTATTTCAAAATGTCATTTCAATTTTTACTGGATATCCAGTTAATAATTGATTTAACTAGTCTAATAATAGTTGTTCTAACTATCTCGACTTTAAGTTCATCCAATTAATGTAATCATCAATGAAATATTGGGCCTTGCTCCATAATCTTTCACTAAATAAGTAAACTAGGTCTCATTTGTTAGTTGTACTTAATATACCACTAGATCTAACCAGGTTTCTAATGGATACTAAGTACTACTAACTAATGAAACCTATTTGAAATGTTTATTGAAAGATTATGGGCATGGCTCAATTTCTTTTATAAATTTAGATATCAGTTTGTAAATATTGTTCAAAAAAAATTTGAACGTGTATTAATTTATAACAAAAATATAATAGAAATCTGTCACAAAATCTGAAATAATCGTTAGTGACACACATTTTTTTGAAAAATTTTCAATAAACATTTTGTAATCGTGCATAAATGTTTATTTGCATTCCGAAGATCATATATAGTCAATGTTACATTGGGATTCTGATGCGTTGTTCATAAATTACGTTAATTTCGATATAATGTACTCCATATCTACTTAAAATGTAAAAATGTATTTTCTTATTAAAAATATCACAAGTTCGGTAAAATATTTTTTTTCTTCTAACTGTAATTGTAAAATAAAAAATACTTCGTCGACATTTATAACTAATTATTCCTATAAATTTTATATATACATACATATATATATATATATATAAAGGGAAGGTGATTCAATTTAGGCTTCCATATAAAAAAGTATTAAAAAGGAAACGAAAAATTAAAAAATCTTGTTATTTTTTGTTTATTATTTTAGTTCAATTTAATACTAAAATACAATTGAACTAAAAAAACTAAATAATAAATAATATGATGTTTTTAATTTTTGCGGTTTTTTAATATTTTCATGTGGAGTCCTAAATTGAATTAATCTCTCTCTCTTTCTCTCTCTCCCTCTCTCTCTCTCTCTATATATATATATATACTAGTAAAACAAAGTTCGACACCAAAAAATCTTTCTTTAATTAGTACAAAGAGATTTTAATTCAAATAAATTAAAACTAACTTCATTCATATTAACTTTTAAAAAAGTATAAACATATTGAAAAATAATTTGAAATGGAATGTAGAACACTTTATTTTTTGCATACCTCAACTGTTTTTAATGTATATTTATGTAAAATATTTGGAAAAGGGAATATCAATATTAATTAATATTTTCTATTCTCTAAAATCCTTATTTTTCTTGGCCGCGAAGGTACGGATGTTATAACAGATGTTCATAACGGAAGTTATTATTTTTTTATGATCTGATTGTTTGATTTTATTCTATTCTCTTTTATACACCTTAACTATAAATCGTACATTTATTTAAATTTTTTCTTCGTATTAGAACCATTACGTTATAATCACATTAAAATCTGGTGACTGATGGAGAGTTTTCGTCAATGAGATATATAGTTGTAGAATAACCATATTCAAACATTTAAATATTTAGACTCGAGGTAACTGCTCTAATACTAGAGACAGTAGGAAGATACATTCTGTTTTTATCAATTGGTAGCCGCTCTGTCTTACTTTTCGTTTTAAAAAGTTAATTTTAAAATATGGAAATAATTATTCTGTTACAAACAAAAAATTGTATACCAAATGAACAAGTGATAGAAGACTATAGTTTTTAATGCAGCGTATCATTATAAAAATAATAAAACAGAAAAAAATTGTGCGTGTGAAGCCACGCGCGGTTGAAGTGGAACTTCCGAGCTGTAAATAGAGAATAATTTTTTTTTAAATATTTTTTTCTAGTAAACTCTATTTTATCAGGAAGCAATACTCTGTATATATTTTATGCTACGGGTTCTGTAGCATCATATTTCAAAAATGAAACAATTGGTTTGTGATAGATTAAAAATATAAAACCGTCACACGCTCCTATACACCATACTACACAATATCATATCCCATTCTTATGCGTACCACCACTCACAATGAAAGTTGGTTCTTTCAATATGACCCCGAAACTAAACGACAAAGCCAACAGTGGCTGTCCCCTGGAGCACCAAGGCCAAAGAAGGCGAGAATGAGCAAGTCCAAAGTGAAAACCATGTTGATTTGCTTCTTCGACAGCAAAGGGGTGGTTCACAAAGAGTTCGTACCACCTGGACAAACCGTAAATCAAGTATTCTACCGCAATGTGCTCGAAAAATTACGAAAAAGGGTGCTCAGAGTGCGTCCAGAGATCGCGAAGACTTGGGTTCTGCATCACGACAATGCTCCCTGTCACAGTGCGTTCAGTGTCTCTCAGTTTTTGGCGTCTAAAGGCATCGCAACGTTACCACAACCGCTCTATTCACCGGACATGTCACCCTGCGACTTTTTCCTATTCCCCCATATGAAAAAATTCGTCAAAGGTCGACATTTTGACTCCTTTGAAGATATCCAAGAATCTGTGACGAGGGTACTCGGAGAGGTCCCACAAGAAGTGTTCCAGAATTGTTACGAAAACTGGAAAACTCGCTGGAATAAGTGTATAGATGCGGGAGGGGACTACTTTGAAGGGAATCGCAGCGATGTACCTTAATTTTTAAATATACTCGATTTTTGAATTTTGTCGCATTACTTAATTGTCTGACCTCGTATATATATATATATATATATATATATATATATATATATATATATATATATATATATATATATATATGTATGTATGTATAACTATATAATCATTTTCCCAGATAGATTGTAGATTTAGAGATGGAGACCGATAGATTAGTGATTGATAGATTTTATTGTCACACATTTCATATCATAATTCTTCGTGAACATTTCGTGTAACTTAGAGTGTCATCATTAATAATTATTTAATACAAAGAGTTTTTTTAAAAAAAATGTATCCATTTTTTAAAATTTTTCGGAATATATATATATATATATATATATATATATGTATATGTATGCATGCATATGATAACAAATATTATTTAGAACACATAAGTTAAAGTGTGTAATCATGTGTGACGCATTTATCTTACTGGTGGTCATCGGTGACCCCCGCGACAGGTACAAGAGTATTGAAATGGAAGAATAACTGAGATATGTTGATGCTCTCCACTAAACATCCAACGGTAATGACGACTGTAAATAACGAATCCTATTCATATGAGAAACCTAAAAATCGGATTAAATGATAACATATAGTTCACCATTGCGTTGAACTGTAAAATTTTAGCAATAGTGTTACTGTTAAGTAAAACTGTTATTAAAAGTATTAGAACTGTTACAAAAAGTTAGCAATAGAACTGTTATTAAATACTTGTATTGCGAATCCATTAGTCATGTTCAAACAGGTAACCCGCAGAAATATTGAAATTCTAGATTTTCGACAAATCGCAATATGCGCGCATAATATTTAAGCATACATGTTATGTATATAAATAAAAATATTTTTATATATCCTATATTGCATTCATTTCTTTACAATATTGTAATAACGATGATAATATTGAAAAATCTAAAAGCATTGAAATTTAGTCGAATTATGCGCTTCTAGTAATCCTGGTTTCGCCAGTCACCGGTGACCTCGCGGCGTTACGAATAAACTTAGTGCCGGTCATCGGTGACCCCTATGACATTCAACGTGTCAAAAAAACAATTAAACATTTAAATCACGGCTATAAATATAAAATTTTATATGTAACAGTGTTGTCACTGTTAAACAACTATAAGACTATCGTTGGAAATTGCATATAGTTCTTGCAATTATCCAATATTTCCGGATGATTTAACTTGTTATTCAAATATATATATATATATATATATATATATATATATATATATGTATATATATATATATATATATATATATATATATATATGCATAAATACATTATTTAAAGCTATTCCAAAGTATATACATTAATACACTTTAAATGTAAAAATTTAAATTAGTAATATTTGAAATACTACATTCGAACTGAAGATAATCGCATTAAATACTGAAAAAGATTAAAATTTACATATCTATCTTTTGTACATTTTTTTTTATTAAAGATCATTTAAATATTTGGATCACTTGGTATATATAATTATACTCATAGTAAAAAACATACTCAGAACAAACCATTCAAATAAACACTTCAATAGCTATTTCAAATTGTTGCAAATTTATGTTCTTAAAAGATTAATTAATTGATAATTAAGATAAAATACTGTGTGCGGTAATTCATAATGATGTAAGAATTAATCTACATATGTTAGCATTATACCTACTTATTTAATTATATGAACTTCAATCTATCTATATATATATATATATATATATATATATATATATATATATATATATATATATATATATATATATATATATATATATATATATATATATATTACTTGAATAGAAACTCTAATAAGAAGGGAATGATTCAAAATTCTTGCATTTATAAATGGGTTGACAAGAGTTTCAACGATGTTGAAAATATCCTTCCTCTTCTTAAGTACAAGAGCGAACTCTTCGACTCATTTTTGTTGTAATCATATATATATATATATATATATATATATATATATATATATAAGTACGAAATGTTAAAATCGTATACAAATTCGTATTTTTTTCCGAATTGAAGATGGAATATAATCAATATATATATATATATATATATATATATATATATATATATATATATATATATATATATATATATATATATATATATATGTATATATATATATATATATATATATAATACGTTCTCTTTATTCATTTAAAAATGTATTTAGTTAACTTAATACATACATACAAGGGTAGAGTAAAAAGTTCCAGGTCTGAAAAAAAACAAATTTTTTGTATTGATTTTCATTTATTTCTCAATATAATTTCCATTTAGTTCGATACACTTTTCCTAATGATGTTCTAGAGCGGTTATACCATACTGATAGGCCGATTTGTCAAGGTTCTTAAAATAACTATTTACAGCGTCGCTACCTTCATTGTCGTTTGCAAATCTTTCTCCACCGAGCCATTTTTCAAAGTTAGGAAAGAGATAGAAGTCGTTTGTGTCTAAGTCTGGTGAGTATGGTGAATAGTAGTGGGTGGGTAAGCAATTCGAACTTTAATTAATTGATTTTAGCCATCTCAACAACAGATGCGTGAGCTGGTTCATTGTCATGATGAAACAATACTTTCTTTCTTGCCAAATGTGGCCGTTTTTTCTTCATTTCATAGTTCAAATGCTGAAATAAGTTCGCATAATACTCAGTATTAATTGTTTCTCCTTTTTCAAGCTAATCAATGAAGATTTTTCCACGCGTATCCCAAAAAACAATCGCCATAACCTTACCAGCTGATAGAATTGTCTTTTCCATTTTTGGAGTTTGTTCGCCTTTCGCGGTCCATTATTTAAACTGTTATTTAGTCTCAAGAGTGTAGGTAGTGGACCCAAGTTTCATCAACGTAAAAATTCGGGTGTATTGCACTTATACATTTCCAAACAACCGGTTGAAACGTCCTTTCGACATTGTTTTTGGCCAGGTGTGAGAAAATGCGGCACCCATCTAAAACACAGCTTTGTCGTACCCAAACATTCGTGTAAAATATTGCGCACACGGTGATATGCTACATATTTGCTATCTCACTTACTTTCACTCTACAGTTTTCTAAAACGGTTTTGTAGATTTTTTAAATCATTTCTGGTGCAGTCACTTCAATGGGACGTCCACTGCGTGGTTCATCACTGGTACTCGTCCGACCCATTTTAAATTCAAGAATCCAGTGCTTAATCATTGTATTCAATGAAGAGGAGTCTACCAACGTTGAATCTAGCTTATTTTTATATCGGTTGCACTTAAGCCTTTCAAAAAAAAAAAAATAATCACGACACGAATTTCCACTTTTTACATTTTTAAAAAATATGCTTGACCCATTCATTTCGGTGGGCTATCAAACTAATAGTAAAAAATTTATTGACTCGAAGCTTCGGACAAAAGCATATGAAGAATGAAATCATGCAACAACATCAAAATATTGAGCATAGTGGTATCATCTATATGTGTGACCCGAAACTTTTCACCCTACCTTCGTACATATATACATATACATATATATATATATATATATATATATATATATATATATATATATATATATATACATACACGCAAAATAATTGTAAAGGATAGTTTTATAGATTTTCAAGACTATGTGTATGCAATAGTTTTTAATATAATGTATATGTAAATAACTCTTCATTTAATACAATAAAAAATTAAATAAATGCAGTTATACATTATTACTTAAGACAGGAAATAATATTTTACTCTTTCTCTGATACTGTTGTATTTTGAAACTATAGCAGCTATTTAAAAGATATTTAATTTTTACATACCTAATCCTACCTGTCTTATTTGGTTATGAATTACTTATCGTAATTCTTTGAGATGAATGATGCTTCTGTAATTTTTTATCTTAATGAGTCTACTTGAATTGTAAATGTATTCTTATCATTTATAGTACACATGTCTGTGATAAGTGGGGTGTATTACTAATGTTTCACAATAAACCTATATATATATATATATATATATATGTATATATATATATATATATATATATATATATATATATATATATATATTTGTTTATGGGTATGTGAATATGTTTCTAGTGAAATGTGATTTCAATTTTTAGTGTAATGAAGCTTTTCTTGCCTTTTAGAATCTTCTCCAAACGTATTATTTGTATGCGATTTGTGATCTTTTCTATACAGTCTATTTTAGCATCTAATTTCTCAACTGAATATGTTTTTATGAATATATACTGTGTTTAGAATCTCTTTATTTATTCGGTGACTTCTCTGATGAACTTGTAACCATATTTCCTTTTTCACTTTTCTTGATTTGTTCGTTTTGTTTCTTATATTCTGAATATATTTTTTGAAATGTGGATTTTCGAAGTATTAAAATATTCTGTTGATTATGAGAGTTAACATATTTTTAAAAATGTCATCTGACTAGTCCTGCCTTTTTTATTGGGACGGAACCTGTTATCATCCAGCCTATTATGAGGTCTATTTTTCATGAAGAATGGTAAGACGAATCTTCCAATTTTATATATGCGGGTAAATTTATTTTACCTATTTTTATCTGTGTGATTGTTGTACGTCGTCATGAGTTTATTTAGAATTAAGCATGGCATAGAGATACCATGATAGAGATACCAGATATTATTACAGAGGTAATAATTGAATTATGCAATAACCCAATGGTTACATCGCATTTACAATTGACTTGTGGCACTACTTGATTAATTCCAATGATTCTTATATCAACATTTGATTATTGTAAATCTAACTTTTTGCACAATTCAGCTGAGATAAAATTTGATTGAGCTCCACTATCTAGTAAAGCGTGATATGATTGGAGATATCCATCTAGATCTACTAAAAAAAATGAAATAGCTAATACAACTATCAGTATTAAAAAAATAAATTTAAAGATTACCTTCTTCAAAAGTCCTCGTTGTCTCTAATACACTTTCTCATTTTTTATCTCTTCTATGGATCATATTTGTAAGTCTTCTTCAACAATGCTTTTTACACACTTTGTAAATTTCTTATTTATATGTTTTATGTCATCAAAACGGGTTTTTTTTTAAAAAAAAACTTTTAATGTTGGAAACATAAAAGTTACTACCGGTGAAATCTGGGAAATAAAATGAGTTAAAAGATGTTTCATCAGTGTGATTTGTTACTTAGTTAAATTTCTCCTCACGAATAATGCTAAATAAAAACGAGTGTTATCATTATAAAGAATTTACCTGTAAAGCCCCAATTTCGATGTTTTTGGTGTAATTAATAACATATTATTATTTATTAACAATTTTTTTACAAATTATAATGTATTAAATTCTAAATAACAATTTACATTTCATAGATGTCTGAAAAAATACAAATATAAAAATGAATATGACTCAGTTTTGTTTTCAGGTGTCTGACCAGAAAATGTAACTAGAGACACGTGAAATATTGATAACGTCATAATAATCATAGATTATCGTAATGTTATTCATTCATCGATCATACTAGAGTATCTTCAAGTTAATAAAAAAAAACAGGTCAATAACTAAAACCGGTAATTCCATTCAATAACGAGATCACAAGTCTAAAAATAAATTATTATTACTTAAACATTTTTTCTGGTCTATTTTGAAATTTTCGAGATAAAAAATAAAATATTTTCTAAATAAACGTGGCTTTAGTTACAACAGATAAAGATTCTAAACAAAAATAATCTTTCACGATGTCATCATACATGTCCGCCAGTAACTAATTTCCCTTTCAGAAATAAATTCTTTTTTTTAACCCATTCACTGCCAGGAAAATTAAGCACATATTGCCATGCGTTCTAAAAGTTTATTTTAAAGAAAACAACGAAATTTCTTAAAATATAATATTAATTAGTTGCAGATATAGTCTTTGAATTTGAGTGGTATTTATAATGATTTGAAGAAAAAAAACTACGAGATATCTCGCGGTCGACACTACTGAGAAAAATTCGTATACTGAGTGTCGATAACGAGATATCTCATTATGTTTATTTTATGAAGTTTTTCATAAACAAGTTCTCTTTTCATTTTGTTTCATTTTACAATGATCGTCGCCTAAAAATCCTATCTAGCGACAATCAGTAATACAGATGTATAATGATCCTCAGGGGGACAACCCTTAAAGCAAGTCAATTTAATTCAAACTTATAGCGCAAACTAAGATATCTCGTAGCCGGCACTCGTGGTCATACTCTTACTACGAGATATCTCTTAGTTTGCATTGAATAGGTTAACCTCACAAACCACAAAAATATGTTGAATATTTTTGACCAGAAGAAATGTTGTGGCTTATGAGGTAAAAAAAGAATTTCTTTCTTTAAATAATTAGATTTTTCATTATACGAGTAGAAATGGTTATATTATAACCGAACAGAGATATTTTAATCTAGAAAAGTCTTATAGTATTAATAGTTTAATCGATTATATTCTTCTTAATTTTAGAAGCATCCGTTCACATAATTGAATTAATTTTTAATTATAGCTGAAATAAATATTTAAAAAAACTTATACTTATAAACTACATAAAACAGAGAGTAATGGTGAACTTACATGGTTTTATATTAAATATATAGTGTTATTTATATTTAAATATGTAAGAAATTTTATAAGACTAATCATCTATAACAAGTTTAATCATATTTGTATTCTAATGCTGATTTTGATAAAGTAAAGTGTACAGAATTTTCAAGTGTCAAATAATAAAGTGTACTATCTTCGTTTTTATCACAGTTCAAATAAAAATAATTTCAAAATGGATCCAGTACAAGATGATTTAGAAAATATGATGATGCATATAGGTATGTAACGTTATTAATATTTTTTATTACATTTTATGTCCCATCTACAAACCAGAAAATGTTTTCTGATTAAAACCATTCAATAAATGAATATTGATCATATTTAATTGTTTCTTATGTGCTTTTCGATGGTGATGTCATCAATATTTTTTATATCTAGTGTGAAAATATCCTTTACGGTATCTATTGATTTTTTTTCTTGAAGTACAATCGATTGGTACTGAAAGTACAAAACGTAAACTCTTATGTGACTTCCAACTAATCTTCGACTTTAAATTAGCTCATCTGCTAGCGATGTTTCACGTTTCTCTTATCTCACACATACACATACATACTATCACACCACGGTCGTATGGGCGTTAGTGTAAAATGTTACATTGATCATAATTTCCGTTCTAACTGATGTATTCATTTCCCCGAGAATGCAAATTACCTGATGTGAAACACCACTTACATAGCAACTTCCGGATGTTTACGATCGACGAGTTTGTTTAACAATAAGCACCTCGATTTTACGCTATAGTCAAAGACAGAAAGAACATTCTAGTTCGTGCACTAGCTTGTTACTGCTATCAGCAGAAATAATGAGAGTATTGGTGAGCCTATTCCTTCAGCCATTCTATATAGTTCAGTAAGAGAGAGATTTCATGGCCACTTCGAAGGTTCACGGACTACACTACGAAAAGTAACCCGTCGAAGAACAAGAAAAAATGATCTACTTATTAATGAAAACTCCGACCCACAAAACCAACGGTTAACTTGAGATATGAAAGTCGTGAACTATTATACTCAGCACCTATTCTATGGCGGAAGGAGGGAAGGAGCAACCAGATACAAAAGAAGAAGAACTTTGGTTTTAAACTTTAGATTTGAAAGTTTGAAAGAATTTTTATTTTTTGTCATCTACTATTGAATTTCGGAAATCATGATGTGAAAATTCGGTTACGTCATTCAGGTGAAACGAGAAGATCAACAAAATGGCGGTTAATAAAAACTTTTTTTTATGCACCGCCATTTCGTTGAAAGAAAATCTTCCATGTTATCCCACATATTGAAATGATTTGTCGTGAAATTGGATAAGCTGAAATATCAGTATGGGATCGACCCCCTGAAAACATGCTTAATGTTTCGTTTCTGAGACTCCGGTGTAATTATCGATACTCATTTATATTTTAGTTAATTTTAAAGGTCGATTACATGGTTGAATTCACTTATTTTGTCTTTCTTATTTAAACAAATGAAGGCGCTGCACTGCCACTATAATTTTCTCACAAATAAGACAATCGATATCTTATTCAACTTTATACTTATTTCAACGATAATTTTGCATATACTTAATTGGAAATTTGGTTTATGTCTTCAATACTTAACTTAGGATAATGTTAAATACTTCAAGATCAAGACAGACTCATTAATCATGAAATTGTAATATTGCTGTGTTTTAAAGTTATTTAGACTCTTTACAGTCTCAATTGTATTTTTCTTATTTTAGTTATCACAAACCTATTATAAGTACTATACCTACTTTACCTATTGAAAATGTATTACAACTTCAAATATATGAAATTATCAAAAACAAAATACTTTAAAATGTTAAATGTTTTCATATTTTTTTTATTACTAAATCTTTTAACCACAACAAAACCAAATGTATTATTTTTTTAAAAAACGTAAAAAAATTATATTTAGGGCACACATTTTTTCAATAGTTTAAGTTTTAACTTTTATCCTTCACTTATAAATATGTCCTACAAATACTTATTGCTATTCAGTAGCTGATGGATTTCTTCGTTCGTTTAACGTATTCGTCGTCATAGATATGTGTTGATGTTTTCTGCTACTGATTTAAATTTACTCCACCAATCTTATTTCTTTTATAAGAAAGCAAGTTTAGTTAACCTCTTTAACACGTTGAACGTCGCATAATAAAATAAAAACTTGCGTGTTGGACTATTTTCTACAGTTTTCTTGAAGGTTTATACACAGTTTTTAAATTATTACTTTCTATTTCATTTTATTTTATTGATATGCCATTATTTGAAAATGGCCACCGGTGAATATGTGGTTTCAGGGTAAAAAAGGGTCACTAGAAAACGATGCGATGTTTGTAATAAATAATTTTCATGACAATATGGTACAGTTTATGCCCGAAAAATGCAAAGAAATTTAATATAATTTGTGAAATGTATAAAATACCAATATGTCTCCCACGCTTTCAAAAAAAAAAAAACAAACAAAGAAAAATATTTTTTTTATTTGTTATAACACAATGTAATATCAAAAATTGTTTCATCAATGATTTTGTATACAGTTTTAAATAAATAAATTCTGTTTTCTATTAAAATTAAATGTTTTATTATATTTCCATATTTTTATGAATTTAATTAACTAAACATGATATACTGCCCGACTCATTACTAGTACTATGTGTTTACGGGACCATAATCAACGGATTAAATACAGGTTTAATGTAAATCGTGCTCACCGGTAGACACGTAGTGTTGAAGATACGGTCCGAAATCCCCACCAGTGGGCACATCATCTCTACGGTAAGAGACATAATGCCCACATGTGGGCATTTGGCGCTCAACGTGTTAAGATGCAAACACATTACCACAATATATATTTTTTTAGTTTTTGCTTAAATTAACTAATATTTTTTTTTTGCTATTTCATTCGAGCTAAATATATTTTTAGATAAAAACATCCTTGGTCTGTATGAAGTATATGTGATTCTCTTATATACAAACTTCTACTGAATCACTAGTGCTTTTTTTCATATAACTGTATTTTTTTTACAAATGTAAATATTTCAATATTCTAAAATATTTTATATAATCTTAGTCTTATCAAAAGTCGGTAAATATTTAAATATAATACAGTAGAAAGTAATAATTACTTATTATTTTTTACAATAAAATTACTAACGTGTCATTAACACATTTAAAGATCAAAAAAATAATATAAATGTAGAAATGACCCCAAATATTGCTTTAACATTTAGAATATAATAAAGATTGTAGCTATATATATATATATATATATATATATATATATATATATATATATATATCCATTGGAATAAGAAACTAATTTATCTACCGTAATATTAATGGAACGGGGGTATCTATATACATTAAGTTGTATTCATAATTAATTTATTTTAGAAGTGTTGTAACAGTAAAAATAAACAATATTAGTAAATTTTGCAGAAATACATTCAAGCTTAGATGTCAGATTTTTAATGATACTTTAGTTTGTTTACTATTTTCAAGGGAAAAATGTTATCAAATTTTGAATTGTAGCTATTTTTATCACTTATTTCACGTCCAATACATCTTTAAATTAATCGTAAGCTATTCCTTTGTCGCAATTTTATAGAATATTCGTAAAAACGTATTATTGATTGTCAATTCTTCATTTGTTAAGAACCTGGTAGTAGATGTTCATTTGTATATTACGTTGAACATTCATAAATGCTTAAATAACGAATATGAATATATAAAAGAAGCGGTGTAATAACTATTATAATTACAAAATATCTCTATAATATTTTTAACACTTTGACAAATAAGTTTTCTTCTAACTCCACAAATCACAACTTTCTTTTGGTTAAAAATATTTTTATAATTGATTTTCATCATTTTTAATTATTACTTATGTACATTTCGATAACGATACAGTTGTATTCAGATCGATTAGCAATGCATAAAGTTTATTATTTTAAAAAAAAACTTTATATATATATATATATATATATATTTAATACTAGGTAATTTTTTTAATGCATCTCTAAACTCTTACCTTTTTTAGTTATTTTTCAATAAAAAAGTAACAGAAACATGTATACATTCAATTCACTTCAAATGGCCCTGTTAGGATCATAGTATAGTCACGATTTCTAAATAATCTCTAGTGTAAGTTGATTTAAACAGTAAAAAAATACATAACAAAATGAAAAATAAAGAAGATGCGTTAGAAAAATATCAATACATAAAATTATTGATATGCAAGAAATATTCTATTTAAAAAAATAGATTTTTTCTATACCTTAGTCATCACTCTACGAATGATGACTTCGCCATCGAAAGGAACACAAATACTAATCAAAAGAAATCAATAATAAATTATTGATCATTATTGAACCGAAAATATTTATCATTTACTATACATTTTTGTCATTTACTATATTTATTCTCTTAGAAAATCGGACGTAAATTCAGTGCTTAAGTGATTTAGATGACTGACTTCTATTATAAGAGATGAATATTTTCATTATAAACGTATATCTTTAAATTTATATATAATAAAAGTTCAAAATTCAAAGAATCGACACTTCTATTTCAAAACGAACATTTTAAGGTAGGTGCATTTGATTTCCTAAATTCTGCAGATATATTAAGAGTACAAATTTGTTACCTGATCAATAACGAACTTCTTTCTGAACTAATTAACTATATGCCTAGCTAGTTTTGGCTCTTGAGCCATCTTTTGCAGTTTTTGATACTAAGTATCATCAAGTTACTAGAAAAAATGGTTCAAGGGAAGAGAACAGAAATAAATTAACAATAATCTAACAAAATTCATCCGAACAATACAATTAAAAAATATAAATTTTTGTTTATTTTTTAATGCAGTAAATATAATTACTTCACATTAATGTCACGTATTTTATAGAGTATTCATATATACATACATATATATATATATATATATATATATATATATATATATATATATGTATGTATGTATATAAACTAGCGATTGGACGATACAATTGACTGTTGACTGATGCAATTTAATTATCAATATATTTCATAAGTGGTTTATCTTAATAGTAAATGAATTAATATTTGAAAAAGATTAAATTTGTAACAGTTTTTAAGTAGTTATTAAAATATTTATTTGAAGTATTTTTTTAAGTGTATTATTTACTATGTCGTAAATAATTTATGTTTCGAGAAATTTAAATAATTACGTTATATAATAAAAAAATCTGATAAGAAGTACAGGTACAGGTTTAATCTATTTCAGTATATAATGCCGCTATTTTTAGTTTCAATGTAGAATTATTTTTTCTATAAGGTATTATTGTTTTATTTGAAAAATAATTTATTAAGACTTTTAGATTGATATATATATATATATATATATATATATATATATATAGAGAGAGAGAGAGAAAGACAAAAATATAAAATTTATAAAATTTTCTGGAATTTCAAGAACCCTGTCCTATTTCCAATGAATAACATTGCAGTAACTGTGGTAATATTGTTATAAGTATGTCGGGTGATACTGAAAATTTTTGTACAAGATCTCATAACCTTTTGAATTTTTCACGATACTGAGATAAAATAAAAAATATACAAAGCTTATAATATATCTTTTTTAATAGATGTTTTAATTTCAATATATTCATCATCGTTGTCAATACATTTCTGCTAACACGTAACAAGTTTGTTCATTCCTGTCAGTGAAGAAAAGAGATGTCTATTTCTTCCAGTCAATCATTCACGATTATGTTATCTTGATCGTCAGAATCAGAATTCCTTCCTTTAACATTATAGTGCTACGAATAAAGGGAAGTAAAATGATGTCAGAGATGTTTCTTAAGAAAGATGTAACAACACATCAAATTAGTTCTGATTGAGAGGTTGCTGGATAATTTTTGAAGTATTTAATCTCGCATTGCCATAATGAAGTTTAGTTCGGCGAAATTAAAACTACCGTGAAGCATTTCTGAAGGAACATCACATTTCTTCACTGACAGAATAAAGAAACTAGTTACTCGTTGATAGAAATATATTGATAGTAGTAGTGGTTACGTCAAAAAACATATTCATGGTTTAAAAAGTTATATTTTAAGCCATTTAATTCAAACAAATATTTAAAACTACTCAAATTTTATGAGGTTATGTGAAAAACGCTTTAACCGCCTATATAAGCATTATATATCTTTGGAAAGTTTTCATGTTCAACAAACGTCTTACAAATGTGAAATTGATTTATTTGGAATATATTTTTATTCAATTAGAAATACTGAAATTCAGCACGGGATTTTTTTTATTTTCGTATATTATGTTGTTAATAAGAGATTGCATTGAAAGCCGTTTTTCATGTGTAGATGGCTAGGTGCGTATACTGTGGGAGTGAGAGATACCTCTTACGTCATTTTGAAGTGTGACTATTCCCCACTAAAATTCAGTCATCAGACTCAATCTTTTGTTTACACAAATGCTTTTCTATAACTGAATTAAAATGGAACGTGAAAAGTTGTTTTTCCAATGTGTACTTCTACACTACTTTTATTTGAAAAACAGTTCAGCTAAAGTTCATCGACTACTTGCGAAAACTTATTGTGAATCTGCTCCTTCGGAAACAATTTGTAGAGATTGGTTTCGGCGATTCAAAAGTAATGACAGTGACGTTCACGACAAACAACGGCCAGATTAATCGAAAAAATCGAAGATAAACAATTGAAAGCTCTATTGAAGAAAACTCTGCTCAAACACTCAAATAATTGGCTCAATAGCTTGCAATCGATAAAACGACCATTTTACGATATTTACAAGCCATGAAAAAGATTTAGAATGAAGGAAGATGGTTACCACATAAATTGACCGAAAATGCCATTGCTAATCATTTAAACATCTCGTTTTCTTTGCTTGCAAGGCATAAAAAGTAAAAAGTTTCGTGTAGCGTATTGTGACCGGCGATGAAAATGGATCTATTTCGACAATCCGAAACACAAGAAATCATGGGTTGATCCTGGCCAACTATTAATGTCGACACCAAAGCGAAACATCCACGATTACAAAGTAATGCTCTCTATTTGGTGGGATATGGAGGGTGTCGTGTATTATGAGCTGTTGAAACCTAAGGAAGCAATCACCGCCGAACGTTATCAACAACTGGAGAGTTTAAATGATAATTTGATGCAAAAACGACCATCAATTGCATCAAATCGCCGAAAAGCGATTCTTCTCCATGACAACGTTCGGTTCCATGTTGCTATAGCCGTTAAACAAACACTGATGGAGCTCGAATGGGAGGTTCTCCCGCACCCAGCATATTCTCCGAACCTGGGCCTAATCGATTACCATCTGTTCCGATCGATGCAACACAATTTGGAAAATATACATTTCCATAACTACGGAGAAGTCGAAAATTGGGTTGTTGAATAGATTGGCTCAAAAGACAGATCATTCTTTCTTCGCGGAATTCAACTTCTCCAAGAAAAGTGGAAAAAAGTCGTAGCTTCTGAGAGCAAATACTTTGATTAATGTATTCACATTTTGTTATTGAAATAAATACTCAAAAAGAACCCATAAAGAAACAGGGGCCTTCAATGCAACTTTCTAATATTTAAGCTGAACAAAGGAGCATTTTTTAGCAACTACAAAGAATTTGTGTTATATAAAAACGATGCAATAATTAATAGAACCGTTAAACAATAATTTGTAAAATGCAAATGTGGTGTTTTTGAATCTGTTTAATATACTACGACAGTATAACAATAATTCTGGTACGTTATAAATTTTGATACTTAAGTTCATATTTTCAGGTTGAATAAAATATACTGAAGAGGCTTAGTATTCAATTCTTTCTTTCAATGTCTTAATAAAAACTCATTTTTGGAAAGATTTGTTACTTAAAACGAAAAATTTATCAAATACGACGTGAGAAAAGAATTAGAGTTTGCGCAGTAAAATCACTGAAGCGAGGCTAGAGAATGATTTGTATCTTAAAAAAGTATTACTATCGATTGATGAGATTTTGAAAAAGGATTTAAGAATATAATTTATGAGTTATCTTCTAACAAAATAGTAGCAAATATTACCGGTACAATTCATTCCATTCAATAACAGAATGAATTCCAAAAAATATTCAATTTTAGCTGCTTAAAAAGAGTTGTCTTTTATGACAACATCAGATTATGTACTTCGATGCACATCTAACAAAAACTGAGACCTTCTCGTTTATCCTCCGTATTCTTCAGATATAATTTATCATATATTCCGGTAATTACAAAATAGTAACAATAGAATGCTTTTCTTCTTTGAATTTCTTAAAAATCACGTGTCTCTATTATTTAACAATAAATTTCTCAAAATTCACAATATAGACATAAAAATAATGCAAAAATGCTTAAAAATGTTATAGAAAACAATTATAATTTAAAATGATTAAATAAATCCTTTTTCATTACTAAATAAGTTGTTTTTTAAAAAAAAAAAATTATATATGTATACGTAAATCATGAGTACAAAATAAACCATTAAAAAATATTTTACTAAACAAAAGTAACAGAGAATTAGTATATTTCGTCGTCAATTGATATTACAGAGCCTCATATGAATGACAAAGATCCGATTATTTTTTGTTCGTCACAACGAACGATACATTTTATTGTTTAGATTAATGACAGAAGATATGGGATGAATTTATTTCACTATTTAATTAACTTTTATGATACATACGTCAAACAAAAAAAATCTTCCATGGTCGCACGCACTGATTATCGAACTTTAATTGATGCGGATGTCGGATGACAGCGGATCATTTAGTATATGTCAATCCATTAATAACCAAAGATTGAAAATTTATTGGTATTGTTTTAGTACGTCGAATTTAGTAGCGTGTATATATATATATATATATATATATATATATATATATATATATATGTATATATATATATATATATATATATATATATATATATATATATCTTGTATAAGTAATGGTTAAAACTAAACATTTCGAAATGAAAAGTGCAATTCTTTAAAATGATTTCAAAATTCATTTCGAGAAAAAAAATGTTACATTCAAAACAAAGAAGATATCTTCATAAAGAAAACAAAGTATCTTGAAAAAGAACTGTTGAATAGTTTAATATTTAAACAATTTCATTAATTTGTTTTTCATCAATAAATCTAAAATTAAATTATAACTTTCTCAAATGAAATTCTTTTTCATCTTACAAACCACACCAAAATATTTCGACAAAAATATTCAATAAAATGTTATTGATTATTTTCGATTATCTCCTATGCGCATTTCAATAGAAATTCCATGATCCTCAGAGCGCCAAACTACAGAAAAATCTGGCAAAAAATCTAGCAATAATCAAAAATAAATAATAATTTATTGAATATTTTTATAGCATTTAATTTTAAATTAATTAAATATAAATTATATAATAACATTTTAATATTAAATGCTCCAGTACTTTTATTTAGATTTTGAACAATAATCATTTTTAAACAATATTTGACGAATTTTTTGGTTAATTGTAATAAAAATGAAAATAGTTTTTAACTCACACTTGTTAACCCCCTTACTCCAAGTTGCTTTCAATACTTATTGAAATGAATAATTTGATAGTCAACAATTACATGTACTATATACCTATACTCTTTGAAGATTTATCAACAACATTATTCAACAAGAGGAATAGCCTGCAAAGTTGACAATTCATTATTATCTTTGAAACTATTGACTATCTGAAACGTATATGTAAGTCTGTGACTTTGTTTCAGGTTTTTGAATAGCGTATGTTATCCACATAATGATAAAAGGTAACATTGAAAAGTTTTATCTCGATAAACAAACGAAAAAAATTATTAAAAACATACATTCTATATACATATATATATATATATATATATATATATATATATATATATATATATATATATGTATATATATATATATATGTATATATATATATATATATATATATATATATATATAATATATATAGAAAGAGAGAGGGAGAGATAAATTGATGTATTAATAGATTTATTACAATCTACCATAATCTATGATCATATTATTAATATTTATGAAAAAAAATATTTAAATGGAATACTTTATTGACATAACGAATAATAGCTGTAACGCAGAAATATAATTGATATCAGTGTTCACACACACAGACTATACACATACATACATACAAACACACACACACACACATATATATATATATATATATATATATATATATATATATAATGTGGAACAATATTTATATACTGAAATAGAAGTTAGATGTTGGTAATCTAGGATTTTTTTCTTAGGAGCAAACATGAATAAAGAGGAAGTCTACATAGATAAATAGAAGTGCAGAACCAACAAGCTAAACTATCAAGAAGAGGAGGATTGTTATGTTATTACAAGAATTTCTTTTTCAATACATTTTTATTGTTTTTTTTGCAACAATGTCACCTAAAAATATTTCGACGCTAATTTTATTACTTTTTATTTTTTTATGATTTAAAAACACGTGTATATTTTTATATTCGTAAGAGAACATTAAAATAAATTGACTGCAGCTACGTAAATTTGAAATAACAACGCTGATTACAGTGAAAAAGATTTCGGAGCAAAGTTTTGAGGAACTTGCATAACTGTTTTTCTTGTGAAATATTCAGCATTACGTTATGTAGCGAGTCGACTCCTACACAGAAGAGACAGGAAATTCTTTAAAACTTTGCTCAGAAATCTTTCCCACTGCGTTCAGCGTTGTAATTTCAAATTTGCGTCGCTGCAGTCAATTTATTTTAATGTTCTCTTAGGAATATAAAAATATGTATGTGCTTTTGAAAGATAAAAAAATAAAAAGTAATGAAATTAGCGTCGAAACATTTTTAGGTGACATTGTTGCAAAAAAAATGTATTGAAAAAAGAAATTCTTATAATAACATGTCATTTACATTACAAAAAACAAAACAAAAAAAATCCGAAAGAAGAATTGAACCCCGAGACCTCTAGCGTTTTGATTGCCTTACCTAACCAGCTATGCCATTCACTCTTTGCGTGTTCTTGCACGGAGACTAGTTAGTTGGTACTCATACGTTATCTTGAAACATTGAGTCCCTTTTTCTCTTTAACGGCGCAAAAGTGCATCAAAGGGTTAAAGATCATAAACTAGGGATCGCAACCAAACGATCCACCAACCCTCGAGCGATTTGAGTTCCCTACATTGGCGCCCTCTCCATGTAAGCGAAAAAAATATATTGATATACGAAGGAGGAGTACACGGTACACTTCATGTACACAGCCAAACTTTATCAATTATCTAACATTTCAAGAATCACAAATAATATCAATCAGTCGAGTAGTGCATTGTTGCTTGGACGAAGACTGCAGCTAGAAGAGTCTAATCATTCGTTTTATATGATATATAACCGTGTTGAAGTCAAATCAGCAACATTTAATCCATTTGAAATACATGCACATTGTCATTGTTACACTCATATCGATCAATCAAATCGGGCGTTCGAATCGAGGATAAACAAACAAACACACATTATTGTCGGACGACAGAAGAGCTTGTGTGTGTATGTGTGTGTGTGTGTATGTATGTACCAAGCGAGCGTAAAGCTTGATACCACATATATATATATATATATATATATATATATATATATATATATATATATATGTATATATATCTTTTTAATAATTATTTTTGTATAACTCAATATTATTTTTACGGGTAATGTTTAAAATTATACAAATGACCGAATTGAATAATTGCCTTATAGGTTTTTTTCTACAAATATAAAACAGATTTAATGATAAAATAATTTATATCTGTTTTCTAACAAAAAGAATACCGTTTTTTCCAGTTAACAATTTCTATCAATCTGTGTATGTTTAGATATACATACAAACAAATATATATGTTTGTATATATATATATATATATATATATATATACATGTATACACACACACATATATATATATATATATATATATATATATATATATATATATATATATATATATATATATATATATATATATATATATATATATATATATATATATATATATATATACGTAAAAAGATAGAGAAATTTATTGATAGAAACTCTACAAGTTTGAGTTGGTGCAACAAACATATGCAGACCTTCTGTAATTTCAAACTGCACGCACTTATTAATTTAATAATAAGTTTATTTTATTTTAAGTAATGAATCAATGCAGATCCGATTCTGAATTGTGCTGTGTTCTATTGTGGAGTAATGCAAATATTAAACTCAACTGCTCTGGTTGACAGCACGAAAAAGACTGAAAAAATGTGTCTATCAACACTAGCCTGCTCTAACAATGCAATATACCTTCGTATGCACCGGCTAGGCTGTTTACTGCCTTTAATTGTTGAATACAAAACTTCTGAAGCCGATCACACACACTCGGGTCATAACAGAAACATTGATATTTAAAATATTTATTTATGTATGTATATTTACCTTACCTTTTTATTAAATAGTTATCAAACATATACATTTCTTTAAGACAAGTATTTGAAACGAAAAGCGGTCATTGAAACTAACTTATAATGAGCTGTCAAATTTTGATGAGGACAAAGATACCTTCACTTGCTTTTAGTCTAGTTTTTTTGTGGTGTCTCAAATATTTTCATTTATGCATTATATATATATATATATATATATATATATATATATATGTGTGTGTGTGTGTGTGTGTGTTTATACGAGGTCAGACAATTAAGTAATGCGACCGATTTTTTTTCTCGGCCTGTGGTAACACTGCGAACCTGTAACTCCGCCACCGTAATAGCAGATCCCTACTCTCTCGATTGAGACCTCGACCACCCTCGTACGATCATTTCTTCGCCAGCTGTTTAGTGTTTTGTAACAACGCGCGAGTAGTGCATGTCACGAAAATGGAACAGAGAAATTTAGAGCAACGTCTCGAGCATTGTCTCGAGCAGGTTGAAAGTGATCCTACTCTTCTCGATCGAGTTATTACTGGTGATGAAAGTTGGTTCTTTCAATATGACCCCGAAACTAAACGACAAAGCCAACAGTGGCTGTCCCCTGGAGCACCAAGGCCAAAGAAGGCGAGAATGAGCAAGTCCAAAGTGAAAACCATGTTGATTTGCTTCTTCGACAGCAAAGGGGTGGTTCACAAAGAGTTCGTACCACCTGGACAAACCGTAAATCAAGTATTCTACCGCAATGTGCTCGAAAAATTACGAAAAAGGGTGCTCAGAGTGCGTCCAGAGATCGCGAAGACTTGGGTTCTGCATCACGACAATGCTCCCTGTCACAGTGCGTTCAGTGTCTCCCAGTTTTTGGCGTCTAAAGGCATCGCAACATTACCACAACCGCCCTATTCACCGAACATGTCACCCTGCGACTTTTTCCTATTCCCCCATATGAAAAAATTCGTCAAAGGTCGACATTTTGACTCCGTTGAAGATATCCAAGAATCTGTGACGAGGGTACTCGGAGAGGTCCCACAAGAAGTGTTCCAGAATTGTTACGAAAACTGGAAAACTCGCTGGAATAAGTGTATAGATGCGGGAGGGGACTACTTTGAAGGGGATCGCAGCGATGTACCTTAATTTTTAAATATACTCGATTTTTGAATTTTGTCGCATTACTTAATTGTCTGACCTCGTATACATGTGTATATAACATATATATATATATATATATATATATATATATATATATATATATATATATATATATATATATATATAGTTACATATTTATTACACGAAATATAAATTCATTTTATTACCTACTTTCTATATATCGTTATGTTACAAATCTTATCATGAAACTTATAACAAATTTGTACAATAATTAAGTAACGTAGAATTATTTCTGCATTTCACAATTTAAACATACATAACATATATTGGATATATAATAGAGATAAAAATACTTGAAGTATACAAATACATTTCTTTTGTAAATAATAAAAGATATTTTAATTTACCTATATGATAGCGGGATTGCTATCCTTCAATTTAAAGAAATATTTTTTTTATTACCATTTTACTAAAATTTATTAATATTATTATTTATGATGTCAATGTATTTGACTCCAAAAATTCCCCAATTTGAACTTGACATCACTTTTTTAAATTTTAAATAACATTATATATTGATAAATTAATGAACAGTATCTGAATGTAAATAAAAAATGTAAATGTTTATTATATTTCTAAAATGTATGGATATTAATTACGATTTTCTGTATATTTTTCGGAATGTTCAACATGACAACACTATAGAAATATAAAATCACGATTTATAAGTTCACTTATGAACGTAGTAAAAAAATAAGTTAAACGTAATGCAAAAAAAAAATGAAAAAAATAAGGATCAGGTTATGCCTCATACAAATCTGTATACTTTGCTAACATATAGTAATCTGTAATTAGCTATATTTGATGTTACCAAAATTTTCACCTTTAGCAACTTATAACCATATGAAACAACCCAAATTTCAATGAACTATAATTCATTTCTTAAAAAGTTTCATAATAAAATGTTATACAAACTTTCATGTATCCATAACTTATACATCCAAAATTTAAACAACTCTGTTTTTATAACATTTTTTTCCTATTATATTCAATAATGTGGTGTTTTTCTATAAAAAGTAGAAAATAAATATTAAGAATCTAAATTAAAATTCTCTGAAAGTTTATAGAGAATCTATTTTCTATATTGTATGTAATCTTAGAAGGCAACGAACAACAATCTGATATACTTTTCAACTAGCATATTATTTTTTTTATTTATTATCATGTTTCCCATAGTCTTCTATATTCGTATATATATATATATATATATATATATATATATATATATATATATATATATATATATATATATATATATATGTTTAATTTAAACATCTAATACTGTAAATTTTCTTCCAATTCAAAAATTATAAAATAAGTAAACCTACTGTTAATTTTTAGAATATGTTTAATTTGACTTTTCTTTCTTTTTACACGTATTATATTTATTTTCTACATTTTAATAATGTTCTCTGTTAATCCATTTTTCCATTACAATTATAGTTTTTGACACAATAACTAAATTCACAAACAATTTCAATACCCATTCAACTACATATTTTAGTCTACAACGAGTTTTTAAATTTATTATTGATTATTATTATAATCTTTAATCTTGTTTCAATGGCGATGCTATCATTCTTAGATTGTTAATATATAGAAAAACATCTCATTTTTGCCTTAATCCTCTAAGAATGATGTATAATCATTTAATTGCGCATAACTAATAAAAATAATTAATTATTGAACATTTTGATCAGATTTTTTTGATGTTGTGTGAGGAATGAAAATATATTTTTGAAAAACTATTTATTTCGTATTAAATTTGATTCGAATTTATTAATTCTAATTTTACGAAACTCTCGTTGCTGTTCCTACTTTCTTACTATACTTTAAATATAAAAGTCTTTATAATAATTTATATACTTGAAATATTTTTTTTATTTAAATCATTTTCATTAAAACATTATTATAGATTGACATATTATTATTCATATGGTTTTTTTGTACCTATGATCCTATTATTGTGATATCCGATGGCCTTCAACTTTTAAGAACATCTATTCTCTATTTTCTATTGGATAAGAGAAGAACAATGGGAAATAAAAAATCAGGTTCAAAAAGACAAAAACTATCAGGACACGTACGAAGAAAATATCAACATTATATTCACTATTAAATTCATTTTGAAACGTGACATTTCTGTATTATTTAATCAAGAAGAGGTGAACGTTGTGTACAGAAGGTTTTACCTTTTAATTTGAGGGTCGTAATGGAAGACGTACTATTTATTATATGTGATTACATTGTCCATAAGGTCTTCTTTTCAAATTCGTTCAAGAAAGTCATTTCAAGAGAGTTATTTTAACCCTTCATTGTTTGCATGTGTGTTTATAATTTTTACACAA
This sequence comes from Acanthacorydalis orientalis, assembly GCA_034766995.1. Taxonomy (NCBI): domain Eukaryota; kingdom Metazoa; phylum Arthropoda; class Insecta; order Megaloptera; family Corydalidae; genus Acanthacorydalis; species Acanthacorydalis orientalis. The sequence continues at coordinate 21,594,571 of CM068315.1, read as the reverse complement.
TTATTGCGTAAGCTTCTATTCTGTATAAATATGCGATAAACATTTTTTATTTGATTTCTTATTTTTATTTAGTATCTCAAACATCATTCTTATAGCTAAAGTGCAATTATCGCACATTGAATTTCGAACTATTTTCATGTCTTTAATTGGTTTTATGTTTTGAGTCAAATGAATTTCGAATTATCGTGCATGCCTCTCGGTCATCTCGAAATCTTTTATACCAGCACAAAATAATGTTACGTTACTGTAAGCGTTTTGTAGTATTGAAAAGTACGAAATCTCATTTTTTTACAAAAAAAGAGGTTATGTAAAATTATAAGTTATAAATTCAGGGGTACTCAAAAAAATAATAATAAACCTTATCTTAATCGAGAAGCTTTAAGTATATGTCAATATTTCACAGAAAAAATAAATGTCACTGGAAATCATGTAGAAGACAATATTGAAATATTCATAAAAAAATTTCTCACAAATGAATTATTTCATCTTACAAACCATAAACAAAAATTTCTCATCAAAAATATTCAATAATTCATTATTTATCATTTTTTTACTATTGATTATGTGCATTACTAGTACAATGACATCGTCTTTTAAATTTTTCAGTCACCATATAAAATATAAAATATTTCTCTGTTCAAAAATATTCCATAACTAATTATGCATTACTTTTAATTGTTATTATTGTTTTCTATGGAAGTGCAATCATCCTCAGAACACTAAGATACGACAAAATCTCAAAAACTCAGATATTTCACTACCTTGAAAGTTTGGTATGATGGAAAAGACGTTGTATCAAAAATAATTAATAATGAATTATTGAACATATTTGCACAGATAAACATTTTGAGTTTTGTGAATGCGTGAAAATTTCCTTTCTGGAAGTGATATATCCATAATTCTAGTTATATTGTGACTAATTAAAGCTGTGAAACACGATGCAAAAATCAAAGCGGTAATAATCAATGAAATGTCAGATAAGTTTCATATCGAGTACAGTTAAATTAATTTCAGCTTGAATAGACCTATTCAATAAAATAGTGAAGTTTAATGAACTTCTACAAAAAGAAAGCATCTATTTATTCATTAAAACCGGTAATAAGAAGAGTAATTTAATAAAGAAACAATTACTTTTCTGTTTTTTCAGTTAGCCATATTTTCTTATTAAAATAATCGATCTTTCACAAAACTATCGACAAAAATATTTATTACTTTTTTAATGAATAGTATAAAACATGAATTCTTGATTCAGTAATTGAAATTATAGTCTTACAACACAAATATCATAATTATATTAACATGTTTATTAGATGTACTCATAGCATTGTAATAAAATGCAGTACAAAAATTAATATCTAGTAAAATAAATCGTCTTTCTGTTATCTATCAACCAACTCGATTCATTCAATTAAAATGACTTGCGATAATGATTTCATCAATTCAATAAAGCCGATTGAATTATTTATCGTTGGTTATAAAAGAATGATATACATTCACTATTAAAAAACAATAATACAAATGAATTTCATATTTTATACAAAAGGATTAACAATGATTTATTTGTAAATGTTATATGTTCATTATTATTATAAATGAAATGTTAATTAATTAATTATAAATGAAATGTTTATAAATGAAAATGATGTATACCATTGAATATTGTTTCTTGAAATAATTTATCTTCCCCGGAATGAAATGTGTGATTGTTAATTGAAAAACAAGTTTATTACCTACCCAAGAATCAGGCGAAGATAACATTTCTTTTGATATTTAATAATAATAAAACATCTTTCAGCATTGAAGTAATACTTATTTAGTAAAATAAGAACGTTATGTTACCAATAATTCTTATTTAGAACCGTGATTCGTTAACTTTTTTGACTATCGTTTGAAAAAGAAATAAATGTAAGTATACTATTAAAGACACTTATTAAAAATAATGAAAAAAATAAAAAGCGTAAAATCGTCCCAAACCAAAAAAATATTTATTCAATGTAGATAAAACTGTTACTGTAAGTTTACATACACTGATTTCATTGCTGTTTAAAAATATTTTTCGTCTAAAACTGTCTGATAACGGGAGTGCTGTAAATATGATAAACGCGTAACTTTTAAAATTACTATAATTATAAAAATATTACACTTTAGATAAATTATGTATATATAAAAGGTACATTCAATATTATTTTTGTCTTAAATTCCCTTTGGTGTCATCTAAATAAGATGTAATATTATATATATATATATATATATATATATATATATATATATATATATATATATGTATTATATATATATATATATATATATATATATATATATATATATAAATTATATATATATATATATATATATATATTCACACATGGTGTTTTAATATTTTTGAAATGTATGTCTTTATTTAAATTAAATTATTTCAACAATATTATAACATTTAACAGAAAATTTTAGAAAATATTCTGATCTGGTGTTAAAATTATTTTAATATACGAATTAATCGGTGTTTATCTGTCAATTTTTTAATTTAAATATTAGCTGTAATATTATTATAATCTGTAATAAAAAAAAAAAACGCAATAAAATAGGAGCAATCATAATTATTGTGCTGGAAACTAAATTCTCGATATTTCGTTTCCATTATCATGTGTTTGTTAGTCTTAAATTAAAGAATAATTTACTATTGGTTTACACAAGTACTAATTACGAAGGGACATCAGTTAGTACCTAAGTGAGCCAACAAGTCACCGTTTAATATGTGTCTAAAACAAACTCGTGATAAATGTCAAGAATCTAGTTCTTAACACTGAAGCATGGCACAAGGTATTTATTCTGAAAGCAATAATATTTTATTTTAATTTGGAATCATAGGTGTAAAAATTGTAGACAGATAATTTCACTCAAATTCCGAATAAAAGAGATTAAGAGAAATTCAAATCTTCTTTTCTGTAGATTAGATATTGTAGATCGCTCAAACAGACGAGCTGTTGTTGCTAATGCTCTGAATTTACAATCTGACCAGGTTTGAGTAACACATATTGCACCACACAATACAAAAAAAAATGCCCCACCAAATACACAATAACACTTTGTTGGTGTAAATATTTGGTTTCAGTGTTGATGTCGACGTTTTACTGGGCATAATCCATAATGATTTTCGATGTTTATGATTGACGTACAAAGCCTATTTTTCCCGATTATGGTATTATGCAAAACATCCTTCTTTTTTCAAACTTGTAAGCGAAGATATAGATGTGTCGCATCTTCTTATGGAATCCATCAGTGTAACTTTTGAATTTTTCTCAGCCGATGTAAGCGACAGGAAATTTCTTGTTGGGTAACTTCGAGTTGTTAAGTAAGTTCTAGTTTAGTCTAAGCGGAGTTTTAACTTATGGACAACTACGGACATTAAAAAAATTATTATTAGCAAAATGACAGCGTATACAAGGAAAAAGCGATTTTTAAAGAAATTTTATGGCTTTTTCATGGTAAAAAAATAGAAATAGCAAAGACACATATACAAAAGTAGTTCATACAGTACAGACACTTAATTTAAACCTATATCCCAAATTTTAAGTGAATCGGACAATTAATTCCAGAGTTATGCACACCACAGCGGGTTGAAATAAAACCATTTCGTGAAAAACGCATTTAAACTTCGAAAACAAGTTCATTCTACATAGTTCAGTCACAGTTTCAGCTACATTTGTTACATAGTTTCAGTTAATTATACAGTTAGTCTTATTCTACATAATTCAATCTATCAATTTATAAGACAAAAATCGATTTTTTCGACTTTCTAAACCTAGCCGGGTCCTTAACAGCATCTCTAGCTCTTCATCTTCAAATTTTTTCGGTTATCCGGGGTGTTTTTGATTGGAAAGATTCCTACGGCTTCGGTAGTATTTTTTTCAACTGGAATGCGAAAAGTATGCAGTGGCTAATATGCTGCTATTCGGATGCTATCGAATTCATTACTGTTTTGTGAGGTTATGCCAACTGTTTGGCCAAGAGATTGATGTTTTTAAATCTTAAAGTTAGCTGTTCAAAATCATAAAATGACGAGAAAATACTTTAATTTAGAACGAAGTTACGATTGATTTAATTTAAAAGTACTTAATTAATTTTGACACTAAATGTATATATATATATATATATATATATATATATATATATATATATATATATATATATATATATATATATACACTGAATTCAATTTATGTTCTTCATTTCTTGTCATTTCAGTAGCAAATATTATACATTAATTATTGAAAAAATGAAATGTTTGTTAAATACTAATTAATAAATGAGAATAAAGTATATTTTTTATATTTTCTTCTTTCATATGTTTATAAAAAAATAATTCTTTTTTAATAATCTATTTCTACTAAATTCAATACGTGATATTTTCTATAGAATGATTAGATTTGATGATAGATCGTTTATTAATTTAAAACGACTTTTCACAACAATTTGAACACCTAATATTAAAAAAGTGACAAATTTTAAGAATTTCGATAAAAAAAATTTTTTGATATTGTGTGAGATTGAGAGTTGACATTTTTTGAGAGTCAAATTCCGTTTCCTATCGTAGGTAAATAATTTGTACCTGCTACACTGTATTTATTATTTTTTTATAATGAATATATTTATATAGATATTAGATTAAAACAAGATAAAACTGCACCCAATCTGAAAATAGAAACTGTCGTTTTCAGTTATATATATATATATATATATATATATATATATATATATATTGTTAACCTTATATGGGTGCTAATAACCTATCGAAGTGTCTTAAAATCCCAAAAAAACCGTTAATCTTACACATTCTAAATATGAGAGACCAAACATAAAATGTATATTATTTTTTAATTAATCTTCTATTCGGAAAAAATATACCATCTGATATATAGAATTGTCAGTTAACATTTTTTTATCTTTGTTAGGAATAGAAAAAGAGGGTCCATTTTGAATGATATTTCGCTTTTAAAATTATAAAGCACATTTTATTCACATAAAACAATAAAATAATCCAACATTCTTATACTTCAATAGATATTTATAATAATGTTAATGTTATAATATTGTTTTTATAATAATATTATATATATTAAAATAAAAAGAAAGGTATAATTGTTTCTTTTTATACCTATGATCACCTTCATGCGTTTTCTTGATAATCACCGTCCTTTTAGATCACTAAGCACCTGTTCTCTAACTAGTTTTTGGACGTGTACCACATTAATATAGGTATTAAAGACTGAATTATGTTTATATATATATATATATATATATATATATATATACATGTACATATTAGATGGGATATGGTTTACAAAATACTATACCTTAAAATAAAAATAAAAAATGTAAAACTATACAGAACTTTGTTTAAGAATAAAAGCTGATGAAATATAAGAATTATAATATATATTGTACATAAACTTTTAAAAACATGAAACTTTTATGACAACTAGCCCCTGGAACATTCATAATATTATTACTATTGAAAAATTGCAGTCGTTGTTTGTATGTATGTGACGCATTTACTAAAAATTCTGGCACGGTATGTTAAAATAACGGACTAATGATTAGAGAAGACTTTTCGTTTGGAGCTTTATATTTAGCTGATGTTAATATATTTAATTTTTTTAATTCATATCTTTTATCAAAATGAAAGACATGTTTAAGTTTCATCATGGTTTTTATTTAGTAGAGTTAACAAATTTAGGATAAATTTAGATGTAGTACGTGTCGCACCGATAGGGTTAATGAAAAAAATAAAGATATTTTCAAATAAAACAAAATTAATATACGTGTACAAATATATATATATATATATATATATATATATACATATATACATATATATATATATATATATATATATATATATATATATATATATATTAGAGATATTATGTATTATAAATGAAATTAAAGGTCACCTAGAGTTTTTGAAAACGTGTTAATTATATATAATTTATATTTCAACTAATATTATTTTCAGTAAGGACATGACTTTATATTGAAATTATCAATTATAAAATTAATATCTAACATATAAATTACTAAACTCGAGAATTTAATATATATGTACTAAAATATTTATTACGTTTTTTTATTCGTTCTATTATGTCTAGACGAACAATAATATAATGCATTGGGTTGGAACAAAAGTTCGTACCGTTTTCAAGGTTAAATTCAAAGGCAGTATTTACTTATTGGTACATATATTTATTCTAATATATGTATGCCATTTTCATTCACCACCTTTCGCTATCTTTCACGTAGTTTCATAATTCCGTCTTCCCAGAACATGGCATTTTTCTGGCCGATGAATTGATTTAGGTGATCACTGCAGGCTTCCAGGGAAGTGATCTTTTTTCCATCAACGGAATTCTGTAGGGATCGGAACAAATGCTTATTTGAAAGTGCAAGATCAGGTGAATATGGCGACTGAGATAGGAAGACCCAGCCAAACTGTACCATTCTGTCGGGTCTGCAAAGAGACGTGAGGTCTGGCGTTGTCTTGGTGGAAAACGATACCCTTCCAATTGGCTAATTCTGGTCGCTTTTCATCGATTTCTGCCTTTACTTAGTACAATACTTCTCCGAATTTATCGTTTGATTATTTAGGAGAAGCTCGTATTACACATCACCCTTAAAGTTTCACCAGATCACACAACATTTTACACAACATCATCTTCTTCAGATGAAGACCCGATTTTGGAGTGGCTAACGGAGGATTGTGTTTTCCTCAAGACATTTTTCAATTCACATTATTATAGATGATCCATTTTTGTTGCCCGTGATTAATCGTTACAGATACGGGTCGTTTTGGTTTCTTTTAAGGAGTGAATCACTAATTGAAATGTGTTCCATTAAATTTCTTTCAGTTAAATTATGAGGCACCTAAACATTGTAGCGATTCATATATCCAAGTGTCTCCAAATGCCTCACAACACTTGTATGAGACACCTACAGTATCTTAGCGTTATCCCGTGTCGTGTAACGTTGATTATTTTTAATAAGTGTGGAAATTTTGTCATTAGCAACAATTGCAGTCTTACCGAAAAGCTCTCGATCTTCTAGGTCGAATTTTCCATCTCTGAACCGATCGAATCATTTTCGAACAATACTGCTAGCTACGGCATCTTCTCCATAAACGGCGGGTATGTTTTTTGGCGAAAATACGTCTTATATTCCTTCATTTTCAATTTCAAATTTAACACACTTAAAATTCACAAAATTGCACAAAAATAGCAGAGAAAGAAACGTTGAAATTTCACCTGTCAAAATAACACATATGGATTCATGTCATATAATCTAGCTACGTGCGAAACTGCAATTAATGACCATCTATTGGAAAACATTACGAACTTTTGTTCCAACCCAATATTATTTTATAAATTCTAAATTTTTGATTTTCTCATGACTATCTACACTTAATAAAACTACGTACGAATTAATCTATAATACAAATAGGTTATTATATTCCCCATGGTCAATGTCTTCCATTTATATATAGAATGTAAATTAATTTGTCCTTGCAACGACCTTATGTATTTGGAATCTTATATAGAGGGATTCAATCTAGGCACATAGAAGTATTAAAAAAAGGCACTGGGGTTAAGAAAAGTCATATTATTTTTTATTTAGTATTTTAGTTCAATACAATACTATAAAGTACAATGAACTAAAATACTAAATGAGGGATAATATGTTTTTTTTTGGTAATTAATGCACTTTTCTTAATACTTTCCTGTGGAAGCCTAAGTTGAATTACTCTATATATAATAATATAATTAAAAATGTCTTCCAGTTTTTCTTTAGAAAAAATAGAATAAATAAATATTTAATTTAAATTTTATCATCATTTTTTTCTGATTTAAATTTTTTTAGATAAATTTGAGGACAAAATATCATGCCTGAAAAACTTATAATTCGATTTTATGGCGCAAGTATAGATCCGATACCGATAGAGTTAATAAATAATTCCATGATATATTGAGTTCCACACATTTTAACACTAACAATATAATATCAATAAATATTCAAAGATATTTAATGTTTCCATAAAGCATACATTTATGGCTGCTTTGTATTTATATAACAATTAACTATTTATAATAGATTGACTTTTAGACTAGTTAACGACTTATTAACTATTTATAATTGATCTGTGACAATAAACTCATACACAAACATAGTTTGTTATTGTAGTAACATTATTTTATTGTCGATAATTTGTAAATTTTTATTTATACATTTTAAGAGTAATTTAATATTATGACGCTATCTAAAACAATCCATATATACCTATTAATCTATATCTACTTTTTTAGAAATAATAACTTAATAGAGTATACTATTAAGTTATTATTTCTAAAAAAGTTGTCATTACCTAATAACAAAAAGAATATATCTGATACTTAAAAATATTTTGTATGTTCATAATTTACGTTTACTTTTATCATACAGAATGTTGTAAAAAAAAAGATTTAACACGTACAAATTATTTTCGAAAGTGAAATTTATTATATCGGAAAAAACTAAGTTATTATATAGTTTTGCAATCAATGGGTTTGAATAACCTTTCATTTAAAACGAACGTACTAATCTACACCGTAGTATTGTATTAATTTTTTTTGTTACCATAATTTTTCAAGCGTGAAATTAAAAATGAATTACTTTCTAAGCAAAAAATTAATTAAATATATTTTCACTTAAAGTATACATGTACATTTAATTATTTCAACGAGAAATCTAAATTATGTAACAATGATCGGCTGTCATTTTTGTAGTCTTATTAGTGATTAATACATATGATTAAAAAAACATTAACATTTAAATTGTTCAATACGATAATTAGTACATTTGTAATGTCGTACAAAATTGTAGTATTAAATTCAAGATAGCCATTAAAATGTTTATTTCCATACAGAAATTTAGTAACTTAATTTCAAATAATGTAAATAAGTAATTAATTATTAAAAATATACATATCAATTCGTACAGATCATTAAAATTTAAATTCTGCAATTGCTTGTTTCGAATAAAATATTTTCTTAAACATAAAACTATAAACAACTTTAAGTTGTAAAAGAAGATTTATACAAATTAAGAGATGTATGTCAGAAATTATCTCTTTTTTATCTAAGTAAAATAAAAAATATACATTAATGAGGTATGTAATCTGAATTAAAATAATAATCATCTAAAGCTTTCACATATTTTAGTACGATACGATTAAATAAAAAAATATCTTAAATTGAATTAAATACTTACATATATAAAACTTGAAAAAGTATTCAAAATTTATAAAAAAAAAATAATAAAAATTGAAATACATGCAATACATAAGACAATTCGATAAATAAAATAAAATTGAAAATACTAAAAGAAAAGCATTAGACATAAAGTTAATAAATAATAACAAATATTAAATTATTTCGAAAATATCACAAATTTTAATACCAATGCTCCTCTAATTGCATTTGAATAAATCCTAAGAAAAACATGCTGCTTAAATAATTAAAGATTTATAGAAGATACAATATCGTACAATAGTCTTTCTATATATAAAAAATAATTCCGTCATAAAATATCTACAAAACGATTTTTTTTTATTTTTCGTGTAGACCACCTTCTCGCAACATTGTTTCCCCCGCTACGCTCTAAAAGTAGCACGTTAATCATTCCCGATCATTAATGATTGGTTGATGAATATCACGTGATCTCTATTCTGATTGGTTTGCATCAGTCTCATGTATGTAGCTCTCTCTCACAATGTACAACGAAAGAGGTGTATACGATTTAAATGTAAAACTAAGGACATTTATTCAAAATATTGTATTCATTGAAATTTTACAGTAAAAAAATTATTACAAATTTTAACACTGAACTTTGTTGTTAATTTTTATAAACGTTTCCTATAAAAAATTTACGACTTATATTTTATACAGGTTATTTGTGCATATAATTTGTTTATTTCTCTTATTTGTTAGGGGAGAGCAAACGTTAGCGAGCGGAGGGCAAAAACAGCCCGAGGTCGATGAGTGTAGCGAGTAGGGGACATGCCCCCCTGGCACCTAAAATTATAAATTCAGGAATATATTCCCTTTGCAAATAATAAAGGAGTTGTCTGATGTAGGAGTAGCTGTCTTAAAAATGAATTAAGAATTTTTTCTCTTCGGTTTTCAGTTCAACTAAATTTATTAATATTTTTAAATATAGTAGTACAGTCGAAAGAAAAAATGCTTTGATTTCTACTTGATATATGTTTCTTAAATGACATTTAAATGATATTTTATTTATATAAATTAATAAAGAATGTTTAAGTATGGATACAAAAGTAAATATGAAATCTATTTATAAAAATAATAGATATTTAGCCTTATTAATAGTAATTTTTAACATAATTTCGGACTTTCAAATAAAATAGCAATATAACAATATTCAATCAGGATTAATAAATATAGAAGTTTGCTCGCTGAAAGAATTATAAATTTAAAAGTAATACAAAATAGTGAGAAAGGAATTTCTTTATTGAAATCTATATAGTTCTTTCAAATAGAAAAATCTGTCATTTATCTTTATTAGCTATCTTGATTTTCAACAATCACAGTTTAGCATTACGTAAATAGTGAAACAAGAAAAAAATTCAATGAATTATTATGTTGATAGGAAAATAATTGCGGTATTTGTTCTAACCTTAACTTTTCAATAAAAATGTAATCTTATCGTGTTCATGTTAATATTATTTTAAAGTGCATTTTTCAACCTGTATTTTGGAAACATCGAGTTTGGTTTTATTATTAATTTTGATTCAAAATGGGCTAATGAATTAAAGATAGAAAAGAAAAAAATAAGAGCAATTTTTTGTATGGGTTCAAAACGGGTGGTAAAGCAGCAGAAACTACTCGTACACTAAACGATGCTTTTAGTGTGGGTACTGTTAAGGAACGTACGGCACAATGGTGGTTCCAAAATTTTCGTACTGAGGATGAGAGCCGTGAAGATGAAGAAGGTCGCGGGCGTCATTCTTCAGTTCGTAACGACCAACTGAAAGAATTAGTTGAATCAGAACGACGCGCAACAATTCGAGAACTTGCGCAGAAGTTAAATGTTAGTCATCCAACAGTTTTGGATCACTTAAAACAGCTAGGAAAATCAAAAAAGCTTAACAAATGGGTGCATTAACCGTAATTATTTTTCTAACAACCTAATATAATTAATATGCTACAACATCATATGGATTTTTTATTATATTCATTTAATTATATTCATTTTATTATATTCATTTGATAATAAACTACACACAGAAAAAAATGAAACAATTCTCATTTTCTTAATACTTTGTACTATGTTGTATAATTTGACATTTTCACCAGACAGATAAAACGACAGAACCAACTGTTTTTCAAACAATGTTATCAGTTTTTTTCTTGTAATTCAGTTCGATTCTTACCGGCAGTTCTTTAATCTCCACCTTCATTGATTTATGTAATTTCATTGATTTTTGTTGTTCGATTGACTACGCTCTATTGTCACTTATTAATTATAATGATGATCTTTTCAAAAATCTGTTCAATTTTGACTACCATTTTCTTTTTGCTTCGTATAACATACATAAATGATTGACTTTTAACTACCATTTACTGATTATAGATGTAATTAGTTCACTTCACTATAAGAAGCCTTGGTATTCTAATTTTGATGCCAAAAATGTGTTGCGTGCAGATGATACGTCCCTGATATGAAAAACGACATTTATTTAACTAAACTTTATTTATCTACTCATAACTTGTAAACAATACAATTTCTTTTGCATTTTACAATTCACTCTAGTTCCTTTATGATCTGAATTGACAACTCTCAATGCTTCGTCAAGTAGCCAACTTTCATATTTCACAATTCTTAAACGATTACCTATTTTCTGACAACTTGTCATCCTGTCATGATTCATTGTAGTGTTATCACTCGTGTTGTTTTGATGATTAGCAATTATGTTACGACTCGTGTTATTGTTCCGAATTGAAGTTCTGTAATGATTGACTTAACTCGCTTAGCTAACAGATTTATCATTTTTAGAACATCCCAAATCGTTATTGAATTAACTTTCTAGAAAGTTCTACAACTTCCAAAAAATTCGGGACTAGGTTTTTCAAAATCTTCAAGAGTTTCTTTTTAATAGTTTCTAGAACTTAGATTTTTAAATGTATTTTATTCATATTTTACCATTGTTTGCTCAATATATATATATATATATATATATATATATATATATATATATATATATATTATATATTATATATACGAGGGTGGTCTCAGAAGTACCCGGCCTGACCTAGAGATGGCGGTAGTTGTTTGAAAAATATCACTGTATTAGAAAGTACACAATCTATAAAGCATATGTTTCAAGGTTGAGGACGCCACGTGGTTTAGTATTTGTTTGGCAGCCATCAATAGTGAACGTTTTCAGTGAATTTGTGAAAATGGAGAAAATTGGTCATCGTTACGTGATACAATACTTTTATTTGAAAGACCTCAGTCCAACCAATATAAAAGCTGAACTAGATTCTACTCTGGGTGAGTCTGCTCCTTCGTTTACAACAGTGAAATATTGGGTAGCAGAGTTTAAACGAGAACGTATGAGCTGCCAAGACGAGCATCGCAGTGGTCGACCAAATGAGGTGACGACTCCAGAAAGGGTGAAGAAAATCCACAAAGCGGTCCTGGATGATCGTCGACTGAAAGTGCGCGAGCTAGCAGACATAGTAGGCATTTCAAAAAGTGCGGTACATCGCATATTATCTGAAAATTTGGACAAGAGAAAGTTGTGCGCAAGATGGGTGCCGCGTTTGCTCACACTCGAGCAAAAACAGTATCGTGAAGATATTTCAATTGAGTGTTTAGCCAAGTTTCACAGCAACAAAGCAGAATTTTTGCGCCGTTTCATAACCATGGATGAAACATGGGTCCATCACTTCACACCCGAGACAAAAGAACAATCAAAACAATGGACTGAAAAGGGAGAACCGGCTCCAAAAAGGCGAAGACCGTTTCATCTGCAGACAAGGTCATGGCGTCGGTTTTTTGGGATGCGCGTGGGATAATTTTCATTGACTATCTTGAAAAAGGAAAAACTATCAACGGCGAGTATTATGCGAACTTATTGCAACGTTTGAGCGAACAAATCAAGCAAAAACGGCCGCATTTGGCTAAGAAGAAAGTGTTGTTTCATCAAGACAATGCACCAGCTCACAAATCCGTTATTGCAATGGCCAAAATTAATGAATTAAAGTTTGAATTGCTACCTCATGCACCCTATTTGCCAGATTTAGCCCCCTCGGATTATTTTCTGTTCCCAAACTTGAAAAAATGGCTCAGTGGTCAAAGATTTCCCAACGATGAAGAAGTTATGTCGGCAGTTAATGGGTATTTTGAGGAGCAAGACAGTTCTTATTATAAAAAGGGTATAGAACTTATTGAACATCGCTGGGAAAAGTGTATAGAGCTGAAAGGAGATTATGTTGAAAAATACATATATTTTTTTCCAAAATTTTTGTGTTTTCTTTGTTGGGTCGGGTACTTCTGGGACCACTTTCGTATAATACTTAATGAAAATATTGAACAAAATACAAATTATACAACTTTACAAAAGAGATTAAACAGCAGTCCTGACTCATTTCCTAGATTGACTGAAAACGGTTTAATCACTTCATTTGTATATTCGTATACTCTATCACAAAACTGTAAGTATTTTTACAGTGTATAATATTCATAGTATATAATAAAAACGGGAAATATTGAACCAATATAAAGAAAATCTACATATTAGATTTTCAATCAATACTTCTAATTCAACAGTCGGAGTAAAACGACAAAAGAAATTGCTTAGAACAGAATAAAAAAGAAAACGCAATGTTTTATTTTGTATATTTAAATCATTTGATTAGTATCTAGTATCTAAGGAAAAATAACTCATATTCCTTCTAGAAAAATAGCCACGCACTAAAAGTTAAATTATAAAATCTAGTTCATTAGCATTTGATCTTTCATAGAAACGTTATAATGAACTGCTTTCCTGTGCACTGAAATCAATTTCATTTTAAATGAAAACACAGATACAGAATGATAAGAAGAAATGGTAAAAATTCAATCTTGTTCATTATTGAAAACTCTGCTACCGGATGTTTCGTTTTATATAAGTGTATTCACAATTATTATTACTATTAGGTTGGTAGAAAAATATTTGCACTTTATAACCTTCAAATTCATATACATTTTTCTCTTTTTTCATTTTCCTACCTATTTTAAGTGGTCCAGAACTATTGGATGACTAACGTCTAACTTTTTTGCAAGCTTTCGAATTGTTGTACGTGGTTCTGAATCTATTAACATCCTTCATTGAAGAAGGACGCCCACTACCTTCTTCATTTTCAAGGTTCTCGTACTCGAAATTTTTAGAACCACCATGCACCATTCGCCCACACTAAAATAATCGTTTGCTTACGAGCATTTTCTGCTGCTTTACCACTCGTTTTGAATTCATACAAAAATTTGCTCTTATTTGTTTCTTTTCCATCTTTAATTTAATAACTCAATTTGAAGCATAATTAATTATAAAATCAAAGTCAATGTTACGAAAATACAGATAGAGAAATGAGCTTTAAAATTATATTAACATAAACATGATGAAATGATACTTTCATTGAAAAAAATTAAGGTTAGAATTCAGGAAACAAACACCACAATTATTTTTTTATCAATCTAATATAAACATATTGAAACAGAAGGTTGGTTATTTGGGGTTTAAGGGTGTGTCGATAACTAAGGTCATGTTAAAGAAGAAAAATCTTCTTAAAATTATGTATCTACTTGAAATTTTAAAAGTATTTTCAATGCTACAAGTTATGTCAATAAATAGGTTACAAATTTTATCTAGATATTTTTTTTCAAAACGGGAACATATTCTAGTAATACTGATTTATTTATAAGTTAACTGCAAATCATTTCTTTACATAATTTTATAATTTAAATCTGTCTTTAATACCTGTGGTATGCATTTCTTCATAATTCGGATACTAAACACAATTACATTGGTACGTACAGAACTGTGATGCGTTTAGAATTTCTTATTTTAAGCCAATTGCACATATATAAATACAAGTAATTATATATGTATATATATATATATATATATATATATATATATATATATTCATTCTCAAATTTAATATTCATTGGGGACAATGGTAATAAAACATTATTTCATTCTATATGATTATTTTAGAAATGTTATTTTCTTATGTTTTCTTGGCAATTGAGAAAGCGTTGGTAGATTTTGGCAAATAAATTAATATGAACTATGTTAATAAAATTATTTTCTAGCAATCTTTATAAATTTCAATGTTTTCTATACCTATATATATATATATATATATATATATATATATATATATATATATATATATATATATATATGAACACATAATTACCCAATGAAATGGCTGAATATGACCTGCTTAATATTTGAATTAAAAATATTAAGAATTACTTCTATTTCAGTATCTAAAATTTCATAACGAGCGATGAAATGTTTAACATTTACTTCACTGCTTTCTTATTGCACAAAAATACAAATATACAACTGTTACAACAATGTATAAGAAAGATAATTGGTAATATACAAAATATGGTAAAACATATTAAGATACGCTTATATTTGTAAGAAGAGTGTAAATTAATTCGGTACCTTTTTTTATAAAAAATGAATGTTTACGGAGAAATGAAATACATTTCAATCTTCAAAATATCTCCCATTAATTTAAATAACTCTTCTCCATCTGTCGGGTAACTGATGAATCTCATGTTGAAAAAAAGATGACAGCTTTGAGTCGTTGAACCCGTAATGCATTTTTGGACCTCTTCTACTGTTTTAGTATGTTTTATGTCTCAGACACTTTCCCTCAAAGCCGAACAATTTAGGCAGTATTTTTTTTAACTGAAATGCGAAAAATATGCCATGCTTAATATGCTGCTTTTCGAACTCCATAGTATTCAGTACTGTTTTGTATGGTTAAGCCAACTACTTGTCCAAGGTATAGTGTTTTTAAATGTTGAGAATGAAATGTTAGTATTAAAAAATCCTAAAATGACTAGAAAATATTTTAATTAAAAATAGAGTTATGATTGATTCCATTTTAAGCCATTGAATTCATTTTTACACTTTATATATATATATATATATATATATATACATATATATATATATATATATATATATACATATATATATATATATATATATATATACATAATATATATATACATCATCTTTAGCCTCTATTAATCCACTGCTGGATAAAGGCCTCTTCCATGATTTTCCATTTTGTTCGATTCAGTGGCTCTCTTTTCACGGATTTCCAAGAAACTTTTTAATATCCTTATCCCATCTGTTCATTGGTCTCTTTCTGGGTCTTTTTATATTCCTTGGTTCCCAGTCAATAATTTCTCTTGTCCAACGGTTGTCTTCTCTTCTTGCGCTATGTCCCGCACATTTCCATTTCAGACTCTTTACTCTTCTTATTAAATCTGTGACTCCTGTTTGTTTTCGTATCCATTCTATTCTCTTTCTATCTCTTCTTATTATTCCCAACATGCATCTTTCCATACTTCGTTGTGTTGTTTATATATATATATATATATATATATATATATATATATATATATATATATATATATATATGTATATATACTATTATTAGGTGCTGTTACTTTCACAGTAATCTCTCTTGGATAACATGTATTTGTTCCAAGTTGGCCACATGTCGAGTGCCTGTAAAATGTTTTTAAGAATATTAACTGATGATCAAAAGTTTTATCATCCAGAAGACTGAAAAAGTCTAAAAAGAAGACTAAAAAGCTTTATTTAATCAACTGATGATCCATGGTTATTTCATCATTGAAATGAAACTTCAGTCATCCCAATTGAAAACATCATTATTTCCACATTAGAAAAAGGCACGAATGTCGGTTAAGTATGAAGAAAATTTTTGTTGTCTATGTTTTTTTTTGTGTCAGATGTATTATTGATCAAAAATGTGTGCATAATGGCCAAATAATCACACAGATATTGTATAAAGAGTTTTTAATTCGAATTGAGGGACAAAGATAGAAAACGCATCGGCAAAATAAATTTGTCACAGTTTAGTTCTGATACAAGGTAAATTTACTTCGATGAATGATTTTTTCTCTCATTTCACAAAATACAGAAATAATCAAAAATGTTTAATAAAAATAATTACTGATCATTTTTTATTGTTTCTTATGAGCATTTTATTAGCGATTACAGCGTCCTTAGAAAGCTTAAGTATAGAAATGAAGAGAATTTTCAATACTTTAGAGATCTAAGAATAATAGCACCGTTATTGAAATGCGTATAAGAAATAATCAAAAACTACCAATAATCATTTAGTGAATATCTTTCATCAGATTTCTTTTGTGATTTGTTAGGTAAGAAAAAAATATTTGTGAGAACAACTATAAGATGAAGAAAAATAAATATTGATTTATACACTATAGCAACGATACTTTCCACGTTTTTGTTTATTTAATTTTTTACGAAAAAAAAACATTTTCATGATCAGATTCTCTGTGCTCACTTACTGTCGGTTCATATGATTAATTCTGTTTCCAAAAATTAAAATGAAGCTAAAAGTATTCAATGAGTTTCCAAATATCCAAAATAATGTAAATATAGAATTTAGTCTCGTATTATTTTCAAATATTTCAATTTTACAATTTTATAATATAGAGGAGATTTGATCAAAAATTATTTGAACTGTACACATAGCGCAATATTTAGTAAATAGAGGGAGATACTAATGATATAATATGATTTGAACATCACTTGTGAGTTGATTGCTATTGAATTAGAATCAAAAAGTCATTTATTTCGACAGTTATAATCGTTTTAGTAGTTTTAAGATAGAACTGATTGAAAAAGAGCGCATCTGTGTAAAATTTTGTTATAAGCTCATAAAGACAGAGACAAAACACTTCAAAATTTGGAAATGATCTTTAGAAAAGATATTCTGAGTCAATCCATATGTGTTAAGTTGTCAGGTGCTTTAATAAAAACAGAACTTCAATGAAAGTTGACCGTGTTGACCTTTAATTTCCAAATTCGGTGAATAGGCTAACGAAGAAGGGATTTTTCATCTTAAATGTTTACTAAACGGTCAATCAATAAATCAACATTTTTATCTTGAGGTTCTGAAGTAGTTATATGACTCTATTTAGAAGAAGCGGCCTTAATGTTGAAAAAATGAATCTTGGATATTGCATCGTAATAACGCATCATCTCATGCTTCCTTTCTGATTTAGAAATTTTTAACGAATAACACAGTACCTCACTTGCCTTACTTATCTAGCTTGACCCCGTGTGACTTCGTCTTGTTTCTAAAACTAAAGAATTTATTAAAAAGACGCAGTTTTCAAACAATTGTAGAGATGAAAGTAAATTCGGAGACTGACTTAAGAGCGATTCCCAAAAGTAGCTACAAGGAGTGATTCGGTACTTACAATTAGTGTAGAAAAGACATTGGCAATGATGTGTAGTTGCTGGAGGGGAATATTTCAAAGATGGGTCATTTTAATTTAAAATATTTTTTTATAAATATAATTTTATGAGGCTAGTCCTTGCATTTTTTGATCAAACCTCGTACTAATAAAGAGACTTTACATGTAATGATTGTAGAACAATATCTCTTAATCTGACAAATTGTTTTAATCCTTATGGAAACATTTTTGAACTTAGAATATTACTTAATAATGGATGGTGTTTATATTTCATACTCAAAGGTTTCAATTATATTTATTTTGTATCAAAATCTATATCAGTATCTTAAAAAAAATTATCTGATATTGACTTTGCATAAAAATATACATATTATATGACTGTTTAACCAAATATATATTATCTATCTAGAATTTATAAGTCTGTGATAAATTAATTACTGTTAATTTTATTTTTTATGAAACTGCATATTTTATAGAATATGTTATTTATATATCCAAAACCATCTATTTTAATCGTATCTCTAATTTGTTAATATATAATTTACATCAAATACAAATTATTATTGTTTGTTGTATATAAATAATATGATATTTGTACATAATAAAATAAATGTACAAATTTAGAATACTTTAATGAATGAATAGGAAATAAGCTTTCAGATATGTGCTAGTATACGTGTTTCATTTTTATTTTAACCCAATAAACAGAGCATTCTTCTAAGAAACAAAAATGAGAGTAAACTCTAGTTTCCGATGTCGGTAAAAATCGAGGCGCCAATAAGCTTGATTACTGTCCAAGTGGTTCGGATTAAATCACCATTCGTTAAATAAGAAATAACCATACACATCAAGTTTATAATTACACAAACGTAGTGAAAGTATACAGTTTAAATATTTGTTAACAATAAAATTAAATAACAGGATAAAAAATTACACTCAAAAAGAAGAAAAAATGTATATTTTGTACATACTTATATATATATATATATATATATGTAGAGCTACTTTTTTAAGTCAGGATAAATTAAAAATGAATGCACTGATAACACACTATTTATATTTTAGTCTTAATAATCAAAGTATTAGGTTGGTAAAAAAATAATTACGGTTTATGACCTTTAAATTCCTATACATTTTGCTCAGCTAATAATTAGCTTTACTAATCGATTATCTCTCTTTCACGTTATTTCTCTCTCTCTCTCTCTCTCTCTATATATATATATATAT
The DNA here is from genome assembly GCA_034766995.1 of Acanthacorydalis orientalis. Taxonomy (NCBI): domain Eukaryota; kingdom Metazoa; phylum Arthropoda; class Insecta; order Megaloptera; family Corydalidae; genus Acanthacorydalis; species Acanthacorydalis orientalis. The sequence continues at coordinate 21,574,747 of CM068315.1, read as the reverse complement.
ATATATATATATATATATATCAATCTACAAGTCTTAATAAAATGTTTTACAAATAAAGCAATAAAACCTTATAGAACAATAAATAATCTGTGCCTACTTCTTATCAACATTTTTTTATTATATAACTAATAATTATTTAGATCGCTCAATACATAAAATTATTTTACGTCATAGAAAATAATATACTTACAAAGTACTACAAATAAATATTTTAATAGCTACTTAAAAATTATTACAAGTATAATCTTTTTAAAATATTAATTCATTTACAATTAAGATAACACTGCATGAAATATATTGATAACTGAATTATAAGGTTGGTACAAAAATAATGTTGGCTTATGACCTTCAAATTCATATACATTTTTCTCAGCTAATAATTAACTTTATTAATCGAAACAAGCACCATTAGAATCGACACATTTTTTTTGCCAATTAATTACAAATTTATTCATTTCGGTGGTGTACGAGTAAAATTTCGGAGTTCTGGAGTTGATAAAATCTCGAAATACACTTTCGGTAACAGTTTCTTTGTTGAACACTGCTCTGTAAGAAGTTGTCGAAATGCTTAAATAAGTGATAATCTGTTGGCGAGATGAGTATGGTGGATAAGGCAATGTTCCATAGCCCAATTCATTCGACTTTTGGAGGGTAAATCGTGCAACGTGTGATAGTGCGTTGTCATGCAGCAGAATTGGGCCTTTTCAATTGACCAGTGCGGGGACCATATGTCGCAGTTCTTGGTGCATTTTATCGATTTCTTGACAATAACTCTCAGCTGTAATGGTTTCACTAGGATTTAAAAAATTGTAATGGATTCTACCGAGCGTAGACTACCAAATATCATCATAATTTTCTCATGATGTAATTTCGGTTTCACGAAATGCTTTGAGGTTTCATTTTTCTCTAACCATTATGCCGACCGCTTTCTGTTGTTGTAAAGGATCCACTTGTTATCACACGTTACAATAATATAGAGTAATAGATCGTTTCTGTTGGGTAAAAAATAAGAAAAAATAAATAAAAAATCGATTTACGAAAATCAAAGAAACGAGCTACTGTGTTGTCAATAATTTATATTTGAGATATTAAAAAAGAAGAAGTCTCACAGTAAATGAAAAAAAATTAGTTAAAAATTTAAAAAAAATCCATTCATATGAATCTTTTCAAATAATTAAGTTTATTATTTTCATATACTTCTTTACATAATTTAATTACCTCATCGTAGGTTATAAAACCTACGATGAGCTAATTAAATATTATAAAAATTTATAAAAATAATTTTTAAATTTTTATTTAAATAATTTTTACTCTTTATTTATTTTCCACAAAAAATCGCAGGTCTACGAAATAAATTCTCTCAAAAAATATTCATCCCAATATCTCATGTCAGACATTATTAACATATTTCAAGATTGTATCACTCCACAAACGTAAAAATACAACTGTACATTTAATGCGAGCTCCAAGACTGTTCCAAAATCAAAATCAAAATCAAAAATAATTTTATTGTGTTGAGATTTATACATTTCAACGCCATATTACTGTGTGTTGGATGGAAATTGGGGTTTGGTTCAGGGTCTTAGCCGAGGCTTTTAAACTGGTTTTGACAAGAGATTCGTATTTCAGGAAGTGGGTGTAGGGAATGGTTTGAAGAGATGGAGTCCGGAAAAAATTTCAAAAAACCGGAAGTAATCCAAGACTGTTGTTCTTACTCACATATATATTGCGACATATTTTCTTTCCACTAATACATATTCAAATCCACACATTTGGCGTTTGACATTCCAAGAACACGCGAAAAACGCTGTGTGTGTGGCCGCCTATTGATTATAGTCGGTATTATCTATGATGAATTTCTTGGTGTTAATGAAACAATAACCACAAAAGTTTAAATACTTATCTATACATGTGTTATTCATACAAACACACACACACACACACACACATATATATATATATATATATATATATATATATATATATATATATATATATATACTTATCTGTATATATACTGCTTCAAAAACAACGCGTGTTCAATGAAGAAGAATAGTGTTGTGCAGGACAATATGAGACCTCATATGAAATTGGAGCCCACACTTTATCCTTCATATTTTTCAGATATTTAATTAAAAGATTTCTGCTTGTTTTATCATTGAACAGTAATATGCATAATAGGAATTTCAAAACTAAAATGACCTCCAAGCGGAAATAATCAGGTTAATTGACTTAGAGTAAGGGTTCTCAGCTTGTAGCCCCATATAGCCCCTAGGAGACCATAGGGAGCCATAGGTGAAAAATAATTCAAGGGAGCCATAGGTGAAAATCACATAAAAGGGGGGCCATATCACAAGATTAGTTGGCCACGGAGAGAACTAAGAAATGAATAAAACGGAGAAGTGACCGAGAAAAGAAAACAGAAAAGAAAAAAAGAAAACCGAGAAGTGAACAGATAAGTGACCATCAATAGAATTTAAGAAGTACTTATAGTGCTACAAAGCAGCATAGCAGCCAAAATAACTTCCAGTCAAGAAAAACGCAATTTTTGGATGAAAAGTACGATACCTAAAAAGTTTTCACAGCTTTAGGATAAAGCAAAATTATTTTTCATGACATTTCATACTTCGTATTTAATAGAATCAGGTTTCAGTCGTGTGAATTATTTACTCATCCTAATGCAGAATCGCTATAATATAATGGGCAGAGTTAATCTTTGGTTATCCCTTACAGTAATAGAACCAGATATAGAAAAACTTGTTTCTCAATTATAATAAAACATGTTCTATTTACAAACAAAACATTTAAATAGCTACTTTTCTACCGGTAGGACCGGGAGGCCACAGGAAGGAAACAAGGTCGGAAGGGGGCACGGTCAGAAAAATGTTGAGAGGCACTGACATATGATTTTTTGAGAATTTTCTAAAATATACATTTTCTAGAATTTTTTTGAAAAATAGCATGTATAAACTTAATTTTAGGTAGGAAAGGGTTATGTACTGGTTCAATACAATTAAAGCATAAAGTAAAAAACAACATAGTGGAATCATTTGTATATTGAAACTTAATAGAAATGTACGACGGAAGTAATCATCTCGTACTAAATAATTCTTCAGCACTATCGCATATTAATTGTGTTTATCTCTTTTCATTATAAAACGTGATAGTTTACTACTAATCTATCTATATCTATCTATTTATCTATCTATCTATCTATCTATCTATATATATATATATATATATATATATATATATATATATATATATTATACATATATATATATATTATATATATATATATATATATATATATATATATATAATATACATATATGTATATATATATATATATATATATATATATATATGTGTGTGTGTCTTGTATCAGGTCTTGTTGTATAACCAGTCAGTTGTGAGGGAATTTCTATTTTTTGTGTATTGGGCACAATCCGCAGAGTTGTGTTTGAGCATTCAAAAATATATATATTCAATATGAGGTTTGAAGTTTAGATATTTTTCCAAACCTGATACTTAGATACTTGGTCAGGTCCGTCCATGTGATCAACAAACAGGTTATCGGAATAAATATTCCAAGAAGACGTCGATCTAAACCAGACTCTCACAGTCTATGTGTATTTTCTCTCACCCTTAACATATGATAGTATATTTCAATAACATTACAAAACAGACAATATATACTTATTGGACATTTTGATAAATGATAATTTTGTGGTAAATAGAGTACTCTTTGTCTATAAAAATTAAAATTTGTTTTGTTTCAGGTGATTTTGGACGATACCAAGCATGGCAGTTTATTCTTCATATATTAGCAGCCATCACAGCAGGAATGCACATGCTGTCATTAGTCACAGTAGCAGCGGTACCTGAACACAGGTTTGTACATACAGGCATTCATATATTTCTATACATATAATATATTATAAATAAAAGAAAATGACTATCTTCCGGTCTATTCGTTTTATATTGCACCTATAAGTGCAAAATTAATACATCCAAGTGGATGAAGTTCATACATTATTAGAATAACCTAAGGAAATGCACACAAATCTTTGTTTCTTAAAAACTGGCTACAATCCTATTTTTGAGGAATTATTTTACTTTTATTATGTAAATTATATTAAAAATATATCGGTCGCTAATGACCTTGCTGTCGAACCGCTCTAAAATCTCAATAATCAACAAACCAATCAAAAATACATCGATTAGTTTTTTTTAATTATCCTGCATTTATCTATATCTCTTGTAATATTGAAAATAGAAGGTATGAAAGGCGACTTCTACAACCAATGTTATTCTTAGTATAAAAAATGTATACAATTTCGAGAGTTAATGCTTTCTAATGGTTTAAAAATGGTTTTAGTTTTTTTATTATGAGAGAAATGGAGTTATACTTATACCGCGAGCCAATTAATATTCCACATTAAAATGGTAGAATACATACGATAATCTATTTTTTAATTCACTTTAAGAATTATATGCTTTTATTCATTAATTTCGTGGTTAAACAATAAAATAATAATAAAAAATTAGAAAGTTATGTATTCAATTTATTTTTTGACATGATTATTATATTTGTTGAAATACTAATCATAGCGGTAAATCAAAGATTTAAATCCTCTAATGCTAAAAACCCTATAAACGTAACATTATACAATTGAAATAAAGATTTAATATCTTTATGGTACAATATCTACCATTGATCTGAACACATAAACTACCGAAAAATGTATAGCAGTTCAATATCTGGACAATTGTTAGTTGATTATAAGAAGGAACGAACAACAACACAATTGATATCTCTTCAGTAATACGTACAAAGTGTAATATTTTTTTAGTAATCATCTCCGAAGATGATACGTGGGTACACTAATACACGAAAATATTACAACAGTATTAAGGTAGAATCAATAACCTGGAAGCATATCCATATACTCGTACCACTAATTTGGAACTATTGAACTTTCGCTTGTTCTCTAAATTAAATAAATATTCGCAAAGTCTATACTTTAAAATTGATAAAGATGTTCAAGATTAGGCCAAGTTACAATTATATTTATAAAAAATATAATTTTATTAACAGAGGATTTGATTCTTTGATCGATCTTTATGAAAGTGACTTCAACAGACATGGAAATTACGTTAAAAAATAAATTATATATGTGCCTATATCAAATTTATATGCAACTTACTGTAAGTTATTTATACTAATTTAAAATTGAAAAATAAAAAATCTTACTTTCTAACTTATTCACATGTTTATATGTTCACAATTTATGATAGATTTTGTTTTTTTCAGATGTTTAGTACCGGAAATTGATAACAATCTAACAATGATAGTTAATAATCCTTACATGCCCAATAATTCTACTGATGACTTGTCAATGTACATCCCATTAACGAAATTTGGAGCCTTAGACTCATGTCTTTTGTACTCAAATGAGAGTGATAGTGATGGCAATTTCGCTAATAACAGAACGATAACGAAATGTTCATCATGGGTATATGATAATACGTATCATCAGTCATCAAGGGCAATCGAATGGAATTTCGTTTGCGATAAACGGTGGATGGGAGCAGTGGCACAATCTACTTATATGTTCGGTGTGTTCACCGGTGCAGTTGTTCTCGGCGGAATGGCTGATAAAGTCGGTCGCAAGAAAATTTTTTGCTGGTCGGCAACATTACAACTCATACTTGGCGTTGCTGTCGCTTACGTTCCAGAGTACTACACGTTCCTTGTCGTCAGATTCTTTTATGGAATGTTCGGTTCAGCCGGTAGTTATATAACAGGTTTTGTCCTCACGATGGAAATCGTCGGTCCGAGTGTGAGAACTGTTTGCGGTATTGCTTTTCAAGTCTTTTTCGCTGTTGGTATCATGTTAGATGCAGCATGGGGTTCTGTGATTAAAGACAGAACTATGCTACAGACCATATACGGTTTACACAGTTTACTTCTTATCGGCCATTGGTGGTTGATGGACGAGTCGCCAAGGTGGTTGTGGGCACAAGGGCGAACAGACGAATCTGTTGCGATCGTATCGAAAGCGGTGAAAATTAATAAGCGTGGAATTCCTTTAGACGAAGAGCATTATCGGTCTTTGGGACGAATTGTCACTCAAAAATCGGACAAAGATGTCGCGAAATCGACGAGTGCTGCTGATCTATTTAAAACTCCAAACCTGAAATACAGAACACTGAATATTTGTTTGTGTTGGTTCGCGAACTCACTAGTGTATTACGGTCTATCGCTCAGTACTGGTAAACTACAAGGTAACCCATTCCTTGTTATGTTTCTGATGGGTTTAGTCGAAATGCCTAGTTATGTACTCATTGTACTGTTGCTCGATAAGCTCGGACGACGTTCACTAATAAGCTCGATGATGCTGGCAGGAGGCATATGTTGCATTAGTGGCGCGTACATGACACAAGGCACAAATCTTGCAACAGTTGTTATTATGACCGGGAAGTTCTTTATAGCAGGTTCATTCGCTATTGTGTATAATTATTCAGCCGAGTTGTTTCCAACGGTTGTACGGAACACAGCACTGGGAATCGGTTCGATGTGCGCTCGTGCCGCAGCGACTTTTACGCCTCTCATCACTTTATTGGATTCATTCGATCCTACTTTACCAGCTGTCACTTTCGCTTTAATTGCTTTACTATCAGGTTTCTTAACACTTCTATTACCTGAAACAATGGGTCAACCGATGCCGCAATCCATAGAAGATGGCGAAAATTTCGGTGCAGGCGATACGTGTTTCAGCAGTGGATTCGGTAGAAAAAGAAAAACATACGCTGTTCCTGATCCAAAACCAGAAAGAATCATGCCTTTACAAGAAATAAATAACAAATAATTCAATAAAAAAATGATTGTGCTACGACGATAGAGATCAATTGTCACTACACGAAAGCTTTTTGATTCTTTACGGATTAGCTGTTAAAATGTTAACATTATTCCGAAAAAATACATTTTAATATTAAAAACAATATCGAAATAAATAAGAACTAATATTTTTATACAATTTTTTTGTACATATCAATTAGCATAAATATATTAAATCACTAGATGTGTGTAGATTAAAAATTTGATTTTAAGTTGATCAGAAAAAAAAGTTTTTTCCTTTTCAAAAAACGTTAGTTCCAGTAAAATTAAAGAAGACCCGACAAAATATTAAAAAAATAGTTTGAGTTAATAAAATTGTCTGCAATAACTTGAATTTTTTTATAGTATTAAAATTATTTCATAGTATTAAAATTATAACACATTTGAAAGGATACTCCAAACTTTTGCTTCATGAATGTAACATCGATTTTACCATATATTATATTATATATATATATATATATATATATATATATATATGTATATTGGATCAGTGTAAAAGTTTGTATACAATTCAATAGATGATTTTGAGTGCCGTATGGCGGCACTCGTGATTGAAATATATCTCACGAATTTCAACGTAAGAGGTTGCCAAGGCACTCAACTTTGACAGATCGACTACATTTCAGCATTTAATGAAGCTAGGGTTCACGTTGAAGCTCGATACGTGGTTGTCGTGGAGGCCGTTAAAAACCACCTCACTACGTTTTTTGCAAAAAAAACTACGCACCTTTTACGAACGAAGAAGCGTCACAGCTGCCTGAGCGTTGGAAAATAATTACAGAAAACGATGGTGAATACATACTTGATTAATAAAAGCGTTTTCTTCGGAAAATAATTGCCTGAGTTTCAAATTCAAATCTTATATGAACTTTTGCACTGATCCAATATATATATATATATATTTACATAAATCAAAAAAAGAATTCAAAAGATAAACGAGTGGAAAGAGATAATCTATAAATTTATATTTTGTTTAATAATAATAATTATTTTTTATCTATATAAGTAAACGATAATTAAAATAGAATAAATACGATTAAACTTTTGAATAAATAATAAATATATATACTTTACATGAAGATCTAATTTTAAATATGAATTAATAATAAAAATACACAATAAATCATTGAAGAATTCTATTACATTATTATAAAAATGAGATTAATTCAATTTTAAATAGATCTTAATGCTCACTTTTACTATTTTTTACTTTATTTTAACGCCTTGAAGATTTTAAACAGAAAACAGGTTAGTTTAACTCCTACAACCATCATTTGAAATTGTATTTATTGAAAATTTCAATCAACGGTAAGTATCACATTTTATTTATAATTTAATTTAAATAAAATGTATTTTAATATATTTAGATTGATGTTCACTTTCAAATATTTCGTTGTGGATGTTTTTTACTAGTCAGTTTGATGTCAAATTTCTGTAGTCAACATTAGATTTTTTACTTTAATAAAGTTTTTTAGTATTCAAACTGTTCTTGAAAAATTTATTTTATTAGAAAATTTTCAAATGTATTTTTTTTCTTTTAAAATTTATTCACATATTTCGTCAATCGTCGATTATATACTTTCTACATTTACAAATATGCCATATTTTTTATACAATAATATCAAAGAATTTTCAAAAAATTACAATTCTGATAAATTCTGATTCAAACAAAATATATGTAAATCCGAAACTTTATTGTCTACTGGAGAACTTGTATCTTAAAGTATAAAAATACCCTATTTAAAAATAGCAGGTAAGTAATTATAATTATATTATCTTGTTGAAATATGATTTATTATTAATTAAACTTGTTAGAATTTTATTTTTCTTATGGAAAATTCTAACCAAGTTACACCCTTTCCTCTAGGGTAAAGAGGAGACGACCCATTTACAAAAGTCGTTCGAGTGTGATCATGAAGAAGGAAGAACTTACACCCCGGTTCCTGGTTACCTTGAGAAAAAAGAAAGACTTTTCCTAGGTTTCCCCCTTTTTAATACAAAAGGTTTTATATGGACAAATAGGCACGGTAAAATGGACAAAAAATTACGAGATGGGAGACTTTTAGTTGAATCTGTAAACAATTCACAATCGAAAAAACTGGTACAGATGAAAATATTCTTTGAATATGGTGGTCTGAGGACTGTCGCATCGTAATACACGTGCCGTCGCACGTAGAACAATAATGGATGCCAAGAAGTCCTCTTGGGAAAACACGTCTCCACTGTAATAATTGCCCCACCATGTCTTTAGAGGTTTGACAGAAAATAACAAAAATTTTGGTTAAAAACGTCCCATTGCGAATAACAGGCATTTTCGTAGATAGTGATGTCGAGGTATCCCCTCTCTCTGTGGCTGAAGAGCTGACCGCAACTTTTCAGGCAGTCGCCAGTTCTGATAATTATGACGCTCGCTTCTTGACGCGTAAAGCATAATTAGAATGTCGAACAGCCATAACTTCTCCGGTAGTATAAACGAAAAGTATAACATCCATTTCAGCTACGTAGAATTCGTGAATCTCTACATTCTAAAAGTATCTCTACATTCTTAAAGAATGTAGAGATACTTTTTCTAAACTAGACACCGATCGAACATATGAAATGATCAAACGCCTGCTATGTCTTTTTAAAGAAAAAAATTTAAACCTGTACAATAAGATTTGGGCTGAGAATGTTTTTCTGGCCAAATGGAGAGAATCCATCGTCGTCCCAATTTCGAACCCTAACAAGGACCTTAGACATGCCTCGAGTTATCCTCCTATTTCTTTAGCTTGCTGTCTATACAAGTTACTCGAGAGCATGGTGAATCGGATGCTTATGTAATGTTTGAAAGCTAATGATTTCTTGACTAACGTGCTATATTGTTTCTGCCTCAACCGCTCGGCAATCGACCACTTACAAAGGGAGGATACGCTCTCGAAAATTGAGTTTGGAACCAAACTTCATGTAGTGGTAGGGTACCCTAATGGTATTAATATAGTAACGTACTAGCTCGCACTATCTTAGCCATTTTCGAGAAAAAATGCTCCAGTTTCGGCAGCGTCTTATGAGAGAAAGATTTTCTCCTGTAGTAAACTAGCTTGATAGTTAGGTCGTAGCGGGTTGCAGTCACGTATCCAAGGTTTCAGGTCGATTCTCGATCCGTGCAGTTTTTTTTTCTTCGCCTGAATAATTATTTAATGGATTTTATTAACAGAATTATTCAAATAAAGATGAAGTAACATTTTCTTCCTATTTTCTTTCAAATATGTTTTCTTTTATAATTTTTAAAATTTTATTTCAGAAAATGATTTTTCACGAATTTTTTAACTTTTTGCATTATTTTACAAACATATTCGTATATTATAAGTGTTTACGTGAACGGAATATTGTGTATAGAGAAAGGTATAATATTCTTTCTTAGATATACCACGTGATATCTTTAACGAAATTATATACCACGTGAATACTTTAATATACGAATATGTTTGCAAAATAATGAAAAAAATTAAAAAAATTAAAAAAAAAATCATGAAAAAATCAGTTCTCGAAATAAAATTGTAAAAATTTTAGAGCATTTTTCGAAAAAAAAATGGTAAGAAAATGTTATTTCATTTTTATTTATTTTTTTTAATAAAATGCATTAAATAATTATTCAGGTGAAGAAAAAAAAACTGCACAGACGGAGAACCGAACCTGAAACCTCCAAAACGTGAACCCGGCACGTTACCGCCTAACGATCAAGGTAGTTGACTACGGGAGACAATCTTTCTCTCATAAGATGCGGAAACTTTGAAGCTTTTTTCCTCGAAAATGGCTGAATAGTGTGAGCTAGTACGTTACTATATTAATACTTGGGAGGTACCCTACCACTACACGAAGTTTGATCCCAAACTCGATTTCCGAGAGCGTATCCTCCCCTTGTTAGTCAACCTTGAAGCTGCAATACAAGATATTTACATCTCCAGGTAACACTTCATTGCCGTGTTCTTCGGCCTGAAGAAAGCTTACGACACGATATGGAAGTTCGGTATTTTGAAGACACTCCTCGAGTAGGGTCTGCGAGGTAATCTACCGCAGTTCGTAGATAATTTCATGTCGGTTCGAACATTGAGTTTGTGGTATCGCCTTCTCCTGCGCACATCCCCAGCAGAACAGTGTCTCACAGGGCTCTGTATTGAGTGTTACTGTGTTTGCGGCGGTGATTAATAGAATAGCACAGAACATCCATGCTCCCGTACAGGCTAGCCTGTAAGTGAATAACCAGGAAATTTATTGCCGATCTAGCTGCATTGCCAATGACGAAAGGAAGCTGCAGCTCTTCATTAACATTCAGGTTTAGCACACAAAAGACCACCTGTGTACAATTCCACAGTTTTCACAGTCTTCAACCTGATATGACCCTATTGGGGAAACTCAACTCGTTTTCACGGAAACAATGCGTTTCCTAGGATTAACGTTCGAACAGAAATTGACATGGAAACCACATCTTACTGATTTGAATATCAAGTTTAAAAAGATCCTAAACATTATCAAAATGTTCTCCAATATTAAATGGGAAGCAGAACGCACTGTTTTTCTCATTTTGTTCAGGTTATTAGTTAGATTGAAACTCGATTATGGACGTATTGTTTACTTTCTGCAAGGGATTTGTGTATCTCCATGTTTGACAACAAACCACACAAGGATACGTCTGGTTCCCGGTGCATTCCGCTCTAGCCCGATTCCAAACATCTGTGCTGAAGCTCATCTTGAATTATGTTGCTGGTATGAGCAGTAAACATTAGCACAACAGTTATAGTACCGTCTTCCGAATCCGACCATTAAAGTCTCTTTGCCCCAGAGTAAAAGAAATATCTTCTGAAATGAAACTTATCTCGAAATTTTCAAATTTTAAACATTCTTTGTCACCATCATCGTGAATAGTTCCTCAGACCATTTACCGTGGCGACCTGACACTTCATAAGTCAGACAACTGTCCAGGGGGTACCCGTAATGCTTCTTAGAACTATGCTCTCTGTATCCAAGATACAAGCACACTGATGGTTCCCACTCTGGGGACGCAGTAAGATGTTCTTCTGTATGTAAGGATGAGATATACGAGTGGAGATTGTCTCTAATAATGAGCATGGTTACAGCAGAGCTCTTCGACATTTCCCAAGATCTGCATTTCACCGATTCATCTACTCACTCGAGGTACCTCATCAGTTCTGATTCACAAGCTGCATTTTCTGCCATCTGCAGTGTGCATCCGATGGACAATCTTGTTCAAGGGATACGTAAGAGCTTGATTGGTATCGTCTTACGCGGTAAATCTATCGTCTTTCGCTGGATACCTAGCCACACTGGCGTAGCAGGCAATGGGAACGCTGATGCAGCGACCCGTCACGCATCCAAGCTTGCCCTCACGTACGTTCCAGCTGTTCAAGTCAGAGTAGAAACAGCATTTCAAGTGTCATGTCATCGTTTAAATACATAAAACGATGTATACATACTAAATACGAACGAAACAATGTATACATATTAAATACGTAAACGTTTGTATACATACATTTAAAAAATGCAGTAGCTAATGTAGTGATGACAAAAACCATTATTTCAGTGGTTTTTTACTTTAGTTTGCTGGAAGTATCAAATTTAACACTAATCTGTTATATTTCTAATTTTACAAAAATGAAAACGATTTTTTTATAAAAATTTTACATAGCACTCTAACTTTCTTTCCTTATAATAATTTTACATTAATATACATTGAAATAACCACTGCAAAAATTATTCATAAATGCAAAAAAAAATTTATTAAAAAATTATATTTTTAATGAATTGTATTTTCAAACAATTTTATGGGTATAATATTTTGTATATTTGGTTTATAAAAATCTCTATACCTTTACTAATGAAAAACAAGTTTTTAAAAATTTTATTTCCGTTATCACAGTTATATCTTTGACTAATTGTACTGTCCTGTGACAATAATAATCTATAAATACTAAATCAACATGGGAAGACAGAATAGTAATCTTTTAGTGAAAATCTTTCTTTCACATTATCAGAATATAAATGTGTATTAACCTACTTGACTTACTGACTGATTTTATCTGTTGACTAAATTTGAATGTTTTTTATTAAGAATTTGTTCATTCTACATACCTGATTTGTTTATTAATTGAATAATATAGAATATCCTTTTTTTATACTAATTTAAATTTATTTTGTATAAAAATGAGCACAACTAATATAAATTTAATTTTTAAAGAGTACATTTTATTTCCACCAGTCTAGGATTTATAATTTCATTAAAAAAAGGAAAACTATTTTTATAATACTATATCAATATCTTGCCAAAACAGTTTCTTAATAAGGTAAATTGACAGTTATAAATTAGCCTAATGAAATGAATTTCTTGGAACAAAAAAATTGGCAATTACTTTATAATGTAAAATAATACAATGTGTAACGAATGTACTATTTCTGTTAAAAAAAATGTTTGGCCAGCCAAACCAAATATCAGACCAGCCAAATTCCAAAACTTAAGTTTAATTCATGAGTATTATTTAACTGGTTAAGATACTTACTGGCTGAATTATACAAAAAAGAAAAAAATTGTTACGTTAATAAAGCATTTAATATAACTTCAAAATATTTACAATAACATCATTACAACTATTTAAAAATTAAAGTAAACTCAGTCAATAATATATAACAAATCAACTAACAATGCGATGCCTATATTTTAAGAAAAAATGTTCGATATGTACAAACGATCTTAATTTTTTCTAGTAGTGAGACAATAAATAATATTGCATGGAAGTCTCACTAAAACAGTACTTCGATCGATGTACGTCTAACTAAAAAGCTACTAATTTTTTCACTGTACACTCTATATAAAAACGATACAAACAGCTAATTAAAAAGCTTTATATTTATATTCGGCTTTGTATAATCAAACAAATGAAATAACTCTTTTAAAAAAGCATATGAGTATTTCAAAAGTATCGAAAAAGTTTTTAATATTATTTAGTAGTGAATTTTCTTAAAATATAGGTTAAATAACGACACCTCAATTCCATTCATTTGAAACACTTCATCCTCTTCTTCAAATATAAATAAATTAATGACAATATCAACAACGATACATTTCTTTATAGATATATGAGGAACATATAACACACACATACCCCCGGGATATTGTATATATAATTTGATTTTCATAAACTATCTTCAGAATAACTTTGGGAAAGTTTATAGATTAATATTAAATAGTAAAACTGTTAACAGTTAGTATCATAACATATATAATAGGAAATTGTTGGAGACAATTTTATTCAAAATAAGTTTGACTGAGGGTTCACTTTGAGATATAATTTTAAATTAATTTAGTTAAGAAATTGTCAAAAATAGTTTTATGAAGTCGAATTGAATTCGACCAATCAAACCAAACCATTTAACACGTTGCAAGCCATTTTCTTTATATGAAATATAAATATGTATTAACAAACATTGTAATTTGATTTATTATTATATTTTTTTAAATGTTTATTTTAAGATTTTTTTGTACTACCAAGAATATTTTCACACATTAATGGTGATTGACTGATTATAATTTAAATACAAAAACCACTGACTTGTTGCAAAGATTAATATGACAAATGTTACAAGCATGCAACGTGTTAATAACAGTAACTTTAGCAAACAACATTAAAGAAATACTGCTTTGTCTACACATGTAACAAAACCCTTAATAAGATGTGAAGTTAACAATCATTCACTTCTCTTTTTAAAAAAATATGTTAGTTTTGATTTTTGACTTTTTCATTGAAGCTGAATTACAACACTGATAATTATTTTACACAGTACAACAAAAAACTTTTAGTACAGCTAACATCAATTTGAAAATTACTCCATTGAACTAATTTATAGTCATTGTCTGTTTATAAAATGAATACTAAAATAGCAATGTACAATACATTAAACACTTAGAATTTCCTAAAATAATCTATATGTAAAATATTCAAAAATGAATTAATTTCATATAAAATGAAACAAGCTTCGACACTCGAAGTAATATAAATTAATTTTATCAACTATAACGTTTTAATTAGAATAAAAAGTTATATTTGCTACAAGTTATTATTTATGAATTTCAGAAATTTTTAATATTTTATTTTGCATGAAATGAACTAATTTTACTTTTATTGTAAAATTAACTTAACACACATGACCATTAGTTTCACATAAAAATTGCATTTGAGTGAAAGTTTTTTTGTGAGAAATAAAAATAATTTTCTATTGAGAACATTATTTTTTGAACAGTTTAACATATTAAAATGAAATAGGGTTAGAATGTAATATATAAATATGCTTCTATTTATCACTTGAACCTGTTATCTACTAATGACACTGATGTATTGCACGTTAACTAATCCTATATGGCTAATGATACTCCGATGTCATAGTTTTTTTTGAATGATGATTTACTTCATTGCAATCAGAGTATTAATACCGATATGAAATCTTATAATAATTTGAAAGATTTCATAAAAATACTGTTTCAATAGTAAATTTTAAAGAGAAACGAAGAGATAGAATTAGGATTGTTATTTACATATCAAGTATATTTTTTGTTGTTTTTAGTGATTTTAAACTTTCCCTTATCGAATGCATTATCTTATATATTAAAAGTTGTAGTTATAGAGTCAAATTAATTTTTAAATCTTTTAAGTAGATAGAACATGCAATTATTACATGAAAATTAGATATCAATGAAACAATTTATAAAAAAAAATAATTGTGAATTAAGAACTATTCTAGCAAATTAAAATAAATATTTTTTACCTTTATAAATATTTTTTGACTATTGATTTATCACTAAATTGCTGACAATTTTGAACTTTATATATGTATATATATATATATGTATTTACTCGGACATTTTATTTCTGTATACAATTGCATGTTGTAAAAGATAAAAATTTGTGAGTAGATACTTTCATCTAGGTTTTATAAAATGCATCTATGTATGTATGTAAACATTAATGAGTTAATTTTAATTTTGTAGATAAAATATAAAAATTATATAAATAATCTTAGCAGAAAATCTGAGTGTAGTGAATATTTCTTTAATAATTATATACTGGTGTATACTCTTTTATAAATGAAAAGGTTTACTGATAATCATTAGCAATTTGTTTCATTTTATATGAAGTGACTTTTCAAGTTTGAAATTATTCTCATTTGAACTAAATATAAATAACATACTTAATTAATTATGAAAATTAGAAAATATACTAAAACTTGTATCAAAATCTAGTCTCCATTATTATTACTTTTAGTATGTATGAACAACACATCTAAATATTTGAAATACAAACACAGAAACATTGATTAACTTTCATATTGAAATATGGTCCCAGGTATAGGTATTCTATGATTTATTGATCAATACATGAATTTTAACAACCATCATTAGAGAAAGTAAAAATTAAGCGGAATCTTTTGTAAATTTTCAATACCAAACCCTTTCTTCATATGTGTAAGTTGTAAATATTCTGTTTTTGACATTTTAAAGGTATAGATACAAATATTGCATCTTTTAATCATTATATATAAACTCATAAAAAATAGTTTATATCAATTACATTTCAATTTGTACTTCATCTTTTTATTTTCCAACAAAAAAGTATGCTTATAGAAATTTTATACATAGAATTTTCAACTATTTTGAAAAATTAGTAACAACTGAAGAATAAATTGATTTGCGGTTTAATAAACTTCCGTTCTATATTTTTTTTTACAATTATAAATTTGATCGTACATGCTTGTATATGTGTGCATATATGTATCATTTATGAGCTACATAAATAATATTATTTATTTATACTAAAAATAAAACCGATTTCCACATAGTATCACATTACTTATGCCAAAAAATAAATAATAATAAATGTCCTATACAATATTCATTTTGCATGTATGTTAAAAAAACAATAATAAATTGTATAGCTAAATTTTAATACACATTCAGTATTGCATTATAATAATATTGGTATGAGTAGAAATCAAAATATTCATTAAAAATAATTTTAAAAAGATACTAAGCATGTTAATAAATTGTTTAAATATAAGAGAAAAATAATTAATTTTTTATTCATTATTCACATAACACTTATTGCTGATTACACATTCAAATGAATTAATTAATTAAATTTGCCTGAAGGAACATTAACAGAATGGTGCATCTGTAGCAATAAGCTAAGTAATTTAAATATATTGATTAAAATAAACATTTGCTTGTTTGATGCATTTGGATGCATACATCTTATGTACAAACATAGATTTTTCAAATTTTATATCTTAAAAAAATTATATATTAATTTTAATAGCTCTAGGGGTGAATGAAAATTTTATTTTGTGAAAGTGAATTTAGCAGCAGTGCCAAAACTACATTGTAATTACATTCTTATATTTAGTATATTAAAATATATATAATTCTCAGTTTATTGTTAAATTGTATGAAACCAATAATTCAACTGATTTGAATAATACACTGACATGTAATTTAATTTAATTGAACCAGTTAAAGCATATTAACTTTACAAAATTATTTAATTACAAACATAACAAAGACAATGAAAATAATGAATAAAAACTAATTGGAGTAGAAACATTTTAGGATAAATTAAAATGATAAAATAAACATAAATAAATAAATATATTCTTTTATGATTCACACGTGATTAAACAATGAATTCATAATTTTATACAAAAAATAAAGATTAGAAAAATGCAGTCATATCCATGAAGAAATAAATCTAAAATGAGGAAAATTTCAATGGTTCAATAAACAAATTTAGTAATACTTAAGAGGGATGTTAAGGAAAGTTATACAGATGGAGCTTTAATATATTTTTTTCTTTTCTAGTCATTAATATTTAACCTACATTGAAAGGCAGATAGGGAGAAACAAGAAAGAAAAAAAATTAATATTTCAGCAATAATTCTAAAATTTTCAGATTTTTCCATTGCAATTTTATCCTTACTTTTAAAACTGAAAGGAAATATATCGTTTATTTTTTTAAAAAATTACACATCATTACTTTAAAATAATATATATGGGAATAAGTGTACATAAATTGTAAAATATGCAAACTTCACTGAATAAGAACTATATGTTTATTATGCAAAATAAAGTTTCAAATAAATGTTTTCATCACATATATTTACTAGATGATTTAAATCAAATTTCCTTAGTTATAAAACATTGACAAAGAGAGATCAAATGAACTTTTATTTTATGCATACTTTATGCAATTATAACAAAATTTAAAATAGTAAAATAAATAATACAAAATGTTAAATATGAAAACATCTATACCACTTCATCAAAACTTAAAGTAGCCTTTAAAATTATAATAGTTATTTGACTGATTAAAAAAAAAAAAAATAATTGCAAAGAAACATATATGATATGCAATTTCATCATAGTCACACTGGAAACAATATTATTCATGTAGCGATTATATGTTGGTATATGAATAGATCAGATTGATTTTAACTTCACATCCTTAACAAAAAAAAAAAAAAAAACCATACAAACTAACATGTCAACACTGAAAAACAGTAATGCACTTTTTGGGATCATATTTATATTTACATCATTAATACGTATACCAGTCGTATTGTTTCAATAAAATACGATTATTTGTGATATGTAAAATCTTTATAGAACTAATTCTACCAGTAAATAAAATAAAAAAATAAATATACGCACATATATATTAAATAATCCGCATAGATCTTTCTGACCGAATGATTCCGATCGTTTTCAAACAAACGAAAAACCGACGTACTAAACGTTCACATAATAGAAAAACAAACCGTATACGTATGATCCCGCAAAGTGACAATGCAGAAACCTAAACGCTATTCGATGTTTAAAAACGATCCGATGGTTTTTCACCTGTCCGGACGAGTCGCGCAAAGGACGTCCGAAGCGAAACCGATAGAACGCACGACGTCGTTATCCGCACTCGTCCGAAACTCATTACGGTTCCTCCGTCAATTCTAAGAAGCATTTCGAGCGCCTCACACGGTATCGCGACTCTATGATAACTGACCGGTACATGATTTCAGGCCCCCTAGTAATTATTTACGCTTAAATTAATCATATTCACAGAACAAAATCGTGGAATTCACGCAACGTTGGATTAGACTCGTTCTGGGCACCGCGTTTGCTGGATCTTTTGCTTGGCTTCTTCTTTCTTATCACCTTGATTTCCGGCCGTGTGTACAACGATTCCAGGTTGACCAGGACCAGGTGGATGTAATTCGTGCGAACCGCCAGGCGCAAGGGATGCAAGAGCCGCCAACAGGTCATGATTTACCAACGGTTCATTCTCTGGCCGTGGCTCCCATCCGAGAGGCGGGGATGCTGGTGGTGAGATGAGAAACTGTTTCACAGGTGCCGGCGGCTCCAAACTCTTCGTTGTGATCGGCGTGACAGGTTGCGCAAAGTAACATGTGATAACAGAATTTAAAAATGAATATTGGTGTAACTGTAACCTCGCATTGGCGGCAGCCACAGGTGTTGTATAATTAACCCTCAGTCTTCGAAAACTACGGAGCCACTGGAACGTACATGGTTCACCATACTTCTTGAACAGTTCCTCCATCTGGCCTTTTTGTTTATCGTTGATGAATACGTCGTCATGTATATTCGTAACGATCAAAGAAGTCGGGATATCTTCGAACTCGTTCGGCGTATGATCAGAGGAGCCCAGGTTCAAATCCATGTCGGTTTCGAGATTTGGGTGAACATTCGGTAACCCATCCAATTCGTTTATAATTATATTCTCGTCGTTGTCATCATTATTTAAATTATCCTCCGCGTTAGAAACTCTCTCGGTATTCGCCATTAGAAAAATATATTACCTCGGCCGGTTCGTTACACGCAACGACACTTATTTACTTATATATATACTCGTTCCGCTGCTGCCGATTATCTCAGAATGCGCACATTTCAGTCTTATAAATAATCTTTTTAATTCAATTAATCTTATATAAATCTATCTACCAATTAACTCACACACACATACACAACTTGCATCTAAACAATAATGAGAATCGTCGATCTTTTCATATATTAGCATGCGATAGTTTTGCTTATTGAATGGTACTAATCCATTTATTACATTCGTGTATATTGACTATCAAACGAAATTGAATTTGAAGTTCGGCGCTATTATGTTTTTATTGCTTCGATAGATATCAATGAAAATCGAAATATTTTTTTGATAATCCACAAATGTTTAAATTAGTCACATACGAGTTTCCATAAAAAAATATTAGCACACTATAGTGGAAATTCGAACTGTTAATTGGCAACATTGAATCGCGTTAACCTATCTGTCTTTGCTTATGTTTATAGTCGGAAAGTGAAATTGTTTGAAATTTTCGTATAAGTAGTTATCCTGGTTGTGAAATGGCAGGTCCGGGAATCGAATCGATGATAGTCGAGGAAAAACCAACAGAAAAGCCTGTTGATCGTGAAAAGGTTTTTATATAAAAATTTTAAATGTTTATTTTGTTCATTGATAATGTTCTTTATTAGCTTTTTTTTAAATAACTCATACCGATTATTATTTAATAAATATAGTAGATATGTAATGATTATTAAAATTATTAATAGTAAACATTATTTAATTAATTTTAATATATTTCCAATCCTGCAGTTATGTAATAATAGTTATTTCATTCTAAAACATTTCATGTTAAACAGCAATGGGTTCCTATTTGTATAATTGAATTTTGTGCAATTATTAGTATTTTTCTTTTCCTTCAATACTGTATATTTTACAATAAATAATTTCAAACATATTAACAATTAGTTCTTAAAAACAAAAAAAGGAAAAATAACATGAAAAACTAAATCATCACATGCTTATTCATACAAACATGTAATTGCTAAAATTCATACTACAAAATTTGTAAATCTGAATAAAACTTTATTACTGTAATTTTGTTAAACAGCCTCCATTTATCATAATTTCAAATAATCTGTTTATCATTAGCACTATTAAATTTTTTTTGCGTCTTGATCAATACTTATCAGTAGGTTTTCAGTGTTTTTTTTTTTTAATTGTATATGTTTATGTCATAGTTCTGGATTTTACACATAATGCTTATCTGTGAGTTTTTAATCAGATTAATCTTAGATCATTGTGGAGATTTTTTTTTTTATAAATTGAGGACAATTTTATAAAAGCTATTATCAAATGACCTGTCTTATGCTTGGAATTATTTTAGTAGAATATATAATTATATCAAATTCACAAGCAAGCATTGTATTGCATTGTAATTTATTTTAAAATCTTAATATATTTTAGTTTCATAAGTGTGGTCTTCGGCATTTTGAATCACGTCAATTTCATTTTTTCAATACTAGATTCGGCACTTGTTCAAATTTTAGGTAAAATCATTTCACATGGTATCAGTGTGTATATGTGTATCAGTGTGCTATCTTCAGATTCTACCTGAAGATGATAGTATTGGAAAAAAAGAAACTCAAATGATCGAAAAGAACAAAGACCACCAAGACAACGTATCAGTGGGATTATAGGAATGAAAAATACAATTATAATTGGTTATTTATTTTGTTCATAATTTGGCTGACAAAATGTTAATTTATTACACCAGTAGCTAAGGAAACATCTATACTACTATTTATCCATCATAATATTTCATCAGTTCATAATTAAAGATTTTCTGTTCTTAACCTTGTACAGAATTTTCTCTAAATAATTTGTTTTCCACCTGGCTAAAAAGTATTAAACTGATTTTTATCATCCTTTTTTAATTTCATACATCTTTGAACACTAATTTTTGAATTTTTCCTTATTTCCTTCATAATCCAGTTGTCATATTCAATAAGAAAATTTTTATTTGTATTTTTGGGATTGTTTTCTGTCTTTTTTCAATTTTTCATCCTTCTAATCTTAAAGTTAATTTTCAAAGTTCAATAGAAATCTCTGCTTTTTGTTCCATAATTTATGAAAATTTATAAAAACTCACATTTGAACTATAGAATGGATCTAAATCAAACCACCAAATAATTACTACATCTAGTTTGGTCTAATGTGTGTGTTTTGTATAAAAAATTAAATATGAATTATGGGAAAATCCTAAATGTATAACATTTGTGTTTTGCACAAATACTGTTATTAGACAATTTTGTATTCCTTTCATATGGCTTTGTTTCTTTATTTGTTTTTATGAATTAACATTTGGTAGTATTATAATCTTTCAAATATTTTATTGTTACATACAACATTTAAGGAAAATAAAAAGATCAATAATTTCATAGTGTTTTTACTTTTTAATTAATAAATTCAAGTATATGACCAGGAGTACTATTTTTTTTGGATATGCACTCACATTCTCATAAAAAAATATTTTTATAATAGCTCATATTTAAAAATAAGTACGAAGTTTACTTTTATCATTAATTGGCCTTCCTAGTTTTTTATATTGAAAAGATACTTTTTTTTTAGTTTTTAAGCTAGTAAAACTTGCTATCCATTTTTGCAAAAAATGTGAAGTGTGTAAATCAGTCTAATGTGGTTGCATAAATGGCTATTCATTTGAGATGGCCAAAGTCAGTGCGATAAGTAAGCACGAACGATGCATGTGAGCTTTTGCTGAAAGAAAGAGGTCAGTGAATTTTACAAACACATTTTACCTCTTTTCTTCCATACAATTAGAAGTAAGACAAATTTATTGGTGGTCAACAATAAAGTACATATTTAGTCAATAATCTATAATTTGAATTTATCTTTAATAATTTATATATATTTTTTTTTTTTTTTTGATAAAGAAATTTCTATAGAAGTAATTCAAAATTATAGTTCTTTATTTGATACAGAATTTGAGGATTATAGGAATGTACAAATGACTTTGTAACTGATGTTATGTTAATCTATCTTTATAATGATATCTTTCAAGAGCCTTTAAAATGATTCTTCATTAAACACTGGAATTTTGTAAAACAATCTTCAATACAACATTCTAAACATCAAAAACCTATAATCACTCTTTTTATGTTGGGCATTAGAAATTGTTCATTTTTTTAATTTTATATTTAGAGTTGAAAGAATCTAACAACATTTGGGTATGAATTTAAATATGTACAAGTCATATAAAAAAAATCACTTAGTGAACTTTTTAAAGTGGTTGGTAATACCTTTTTCATGTATTTCTCTCCAATGAACACATCTCACGTTTCGATCACACATTTCTTGCTTAAATGGTAGTTGTCCTAAAGCATATTGTGGATCTCATATTTCAATTTATTAAGTGTAATTGACTTAATAAATCATTTTTCTGTTGTAAAGCTCAGTGTCAGTACTAAATTAGTCAAATAATAGAAAAGCATTAGTAATTCTTAATTTTCATGCACATATCCTGGTGGTAAATCAGAATCATTTGTTTCTTATATAATATATTTAGACAGAATTTTGATTTTTCATTTTAATTTTTTTTTCAAAATTCTTTTCTGTAAATACTCTAAGTACTTAAATAAAAGTTAAAACATTTTTAGAGACTAAATAGCTATATTGTTTTATATGTAGGATATAATACGATAAATTTAATTTGTTTCTAAAAGCAAGAAGAAGAAATTTTACTGGATATATCAATTAGGATATTATGCCATATATAGATAAAAGAAATTTATCGATTTGTTACAATTTAGTTTCGGCACTGTGACTAAATTTATGTTCATAAATTAATCTTTTTCTCACTCCATTAATTAAAAAAACTGTATTTGGCATAAGTAACAATCAGAAATGATTAATTTTGATCAGAAAATTTTTTTTGTTTTAGAATGAGAAAAAATTAATTTATTAAAGTTGTCGATTTGTATTATAATAAAAAAATGTAATTAAATTCCGATAGTAGGCATTTAATTTTAGAAGAAATTGATTATAGTGTCTAATAATTTTAGTAATATGATTATGTAATTCATGTATTTGAAGTCATTATATTTTGGTGTTATGAGAAAAAAGTATGTTTATGTATTTGTAGTTGCGATAATATAGTTTTTAATGACATCGAAATAGAATTCTACATTGCCTGTGTGTATATTGTCATCTGTCAATTCATTTAAAGTGAGTTAGATTTGCTAATAAGAATATCAAAATGTTATAATTGATAAAAACAATTGTGTAGTTCATTGATAATAATAATTATTAAAATTTGAAATAGATTTTTTTTAATTTAGATGGAAATTTGTTATATAAAGTTTAGCAAATATGAACATAATTATTTTTAAATTAATTAGAAGTTTGATTTATAGTTCATTTTCTTAAAAAAAAATATGTTAAAAATGTATTTCTATTATTAGTTCTGTTTGAATTTGAATAACTTTTTTTACATCTAAAATTCTTCCTATACAGTTAATATAAAATTTTTACAATTTATTTTTGACATCTGTTTTTGTTTTTATAATATCTATGATAATAGTACCAAAATATTGTTAAAGAAACTGAAAATATCATATTCATTATATAGTTTTATCAAAATTTACAATAATTTTTGAGTGAAATAATTTGTAATTAATATAGTATCATATCATTTTGTAAAAAAAAAGTTTTTAAATTATAAAATAATTTTGAAACTTAATATCTGCAGTTAAATTTTACATAAAAATAATTGCCAATTTAAGTAAAACACAATTATAAATTTGAGTAAAAAAGAATTAATTTTTATTTTAAATTTTCTAGACTTGTCCATTACTTTTACGTGTATTCTGGACTAACAACAGACACAACAATCTATCAGAGTATGCTCGTGGAAACGTACCAGCTAATGAGCTACAGATTTACACGTGGCAGGATGCAACATTACACGAACTATCGTCACTTGTAAAAGAGGTGTATCCAGAGACTCGACGAAAAGGAACTTTTTTTGATTTTGCACTAGTATTTCCTGATAGTCGTAGCCCAGCATACAGAATGAGAGAGATTGGTACAACTTGCTCAGGTCAAAAAGGAGCTGATGATTCTAAAACATTGGGACAGTGCAGGTTTGCAATCGGCGATTATATGGATATAGCTATCACACCTCCATACAGACCATGGAATCCATTAATGAGACGTACACATCCAAACCAACATCAAAGAATACGACCATATTAAAAAAAGATTAAATTTAAATAAATGTATTATTTAAATTAATGATAAATATTTTGATATATTTTTGTAAAGTAAAAATATTGTTTCACGTTTTTCCTTAGAAAATAAAATTTTCATTTTATAAAAACTATAAAAGTATGAGTTTTAAAATTATCATGTCAAAAACACACTCTAATTTCAGAATTGTTATTGATAAAATTTTTAGTGCAGTAACTTGATACTGTATGAAAGTAATCTGATAATTTTGCATCTAATGAATGTGTGCGGTTTAGGTGTGTATATTGAAACAAATATGTGAAATGGTTATATTAACAAGAAATTTGTTGTGTTTTAAAACTATAAGTGAGTATTTTGTACATTTATCCTGTTAACATTAAGAATTCGAAGATGATAAACTCAATTTTTCATACAAATTATATTATTAAACAACTATGCATTAACTGAACGATTTTCTATGATCGTTGCCTCTTCGTCAAGTTATATAAATTAATATAAATAATACAGTTATATATACAGTTATATAAATATACAAGATGGTAGAAGTAAAAATGTTAAAACGATTTTACACAAATGTTTTTGTTATGTCAAAATATTGCTCCATAACACATAATGAAACTATTATACTACCACTCAATGATAGGCAGTGATTCCACGTGATTGGGGTGCAAGGTCCTATGACTCATGTTTTATTATGTTGGAATATATGGTGGTTTGGAATGCCAGTGCGGAATTGAATTTGTAAAAGGTCACTGAACTGAAGAGCTTCAGATGTGAAAATATAACATTGCACTAGTTTAACTAAGAACTGTCGAGAATGGTTAGTCTTAGAATCACCACCCAGCAACATCGGGCACTTGTACTGATAATATAGATTACCGGGGATATATTTTCTCAATACACGTATTACTTCACAGTACTCTTCATACAGAATAAATACATTGTTTATCAGACTCCTCAACTGTAGGTATATAGAGGTTAGTAAGGTGTTATTCCAAACAAAATAATATGTGATAGTGATGAGGTACAATGCTTTGTTCTGAGACACTTGTTTCACTACTAGAAACATCCTGGTCTATAAATACATTCATATTGAATGCATATGAATGGACTTCTGGACAACAATTTGTTTCCCATTGTGGAGTCACAAATGGTCATGTGGAACTTCCTGTAGTGTTAATGTAAATAACAAACATTTCTTTATATGCAACATTGATAGTGTTTTCAGAATTATACATTATTTTAATATACTTCTATGCTTTTGAAATGCAGTCATTATCAATGAAGTTTGGGATGTTCATCAGATAAAATTGTTTGCAGTTTTTTAATCCTAGTTTTAATTTCACTTTTGTTTACATGTAGTTTCAGGTCAGTTATGACAGGTTGAGTCCTATTTCTTAAATCTAATAAAAGGTTTGCATTTTGTAATGAAATCAACAGATAGATAAGTTTTAATTCAACATGCAAAAATGTACCAGAAACTTCAATTGAAGTGAGACATTCTGTAGAAAATGTTTCCGATTGTCTTTTTGTACTACTTCATTATCTACCTTTCTTAATATGATGTACTCAATCTGTAATATTAATTCCATAAAATGTTAATTATGAATAAGTAATCAATTGAGACAATCAGTTATTAATAATAAAATTAGATATCTATTCAATCAACCTTTAGTAGCTGTTAATAATGATCAATTAGTAAATTATACTTGTTTTATTATTATTATTATGCTTATTAAATGGCAGCTTGTATGTGTGAGAAATGGAAGTAGTTAATAATTGAAGTAGATTTTAATTTTGTAAATTCAATAATCTCTTACTATAAATATAAAAAAACCTTATGTGAAATAAAACATTACATTTGCTGTGTTCCAAGTAAAGGTTGTATCACTAAAGTTATGCTTTTGAAATAAAATAAGTGAAAATTGTTATCTCATATAGAGTAGATATTCATATACAATAAATTATATTTATTATAATTAAGATATATATATATATATATATATATATATATATATATATATATATATATAATTATTTACCAATTATTTTATTCTAAATATATTAGTTTAATTTTATCAATACAGTGTTTGCAGGAAATGCAAGATGTATTGGGCTCTATTTAATATAATTCTTTTTAAATGTGAAAGATGATTGAATCTAATTTCTAAAATTAATTAACAACTATTTTAAATATCAATCTCTACTATTTCTCATACTTTTACTGCC
Organism: Acanthacorydalis orientalis; assembly: GCA_034766995.1. Lineage (NCBI taxonomy): Eukaryota > Metazoa > Arthropoda > Insecta > Megaloptera > Corydalidae > Acanthacorydalis > Acanthacorydalis orientalis. Next base: position 21,547,450 of record CM068315.1, on the reverse strand, counting down.
ATCTGTCAACATATATAACAATAATTTTTAACAAAACAATAATAGTTTGCAATTTGATTAATTATTAGTTAAAATTTTCTCATATTTGGTTCAATAGAAATATTTAGTAATAATTTAATTAAATAAATATTGGTAGCATAATTATGGTGCTTGCCAAGTTATATTATACAATCTCAGGCCTGTGCTTTTTATATATTCATCATCCATAAACTGCTGGGCTCAGCAGAAGAATGGGAAGCTTTTGAGGAAGCTGAAACTGGGTTTGCTTTTTTAATAGATAAGGATTGTATATAAGTTTTATTTAAAGAAACACTATTTTATAATATTTCTTTCGAAATGGAATTTTTTGTATGAAATAAATTTGTTTCGGTATTTCATCATCATTCAATGAAAAAAACATTTTAATAAAGCATCATTTATTTTTGAAAACATAAATGACATTACCTTCTTAACAAGAACTTATCGGTAAATATATTTACATATTTATTGTACATAATTTTTTTAATTTTATAAATATTTTAAATTTGAAATTAGTATTGAATATAGCCATCGTGTCAGTCACTCATTTTCATTGAATTCACAGGTATTTATTTACTATAAATCATTCATACTAATATACTATCCTACATGTTCAATATACTACATATTAGTATGGTTAAGTTATAATAAATTTGTTTTTTTATTTTATTTAAAGAATACTTTCCTAAATATTAAATTATGATTCAAATAATATAGTTGCTAAACAAAATTGTAACAGTTTAACATAATGTGTGCTATAAAAGATACTTCATATACATAACAGTAGTTAATTGTACATATTTCATATTGATAATGTTAAAGAATTGTGTGAGTTTGTACAATATTTTTTTAGTCAAAATGTTCTTTAAATATTTAAAAGAAAATTTTCAGTGTTATTGAACATGTCATATGTTCAATGAGCCATTTAGATTTAATACTTGATTGTAGCTATTAAAATTTAATACTAATCAAAATGCACACCTTATTGAAGTTTAAATATTAAAGTAAATCAAAATATAAGTAAAAGTTAAAGATGACTTTTATTTTTGTGTGTTTTAAGTACAAAGAGTGTAGAAGTAGAATGTTAGTAAAAGGAATAAGATTTATATATTATTTATCAGAAATTGTTTAATTCAAAAATTGTATTTTAGAGTTATAGTAGCTACATTGAATCGCATGATTTTCAAATGCATAAGAAGTTTATTAACTTTTTTACTGTAATTTTTAATTGGTTAATAAATTTTTGTAATAGGTATAGTTATTATATTAATTAGTAATATTAAAGTTAAAGCAAAGTTTCAATAAATTATTAGAAATGTGATATTTTTTTTTAAATAGGCTAAAAATTGAATATGATAATGTATTCAATAACTAAATTACATTCAATTACAGTTATAAGTTAATTGGAATACAGTAACTGCTTCTGTTTGGAAAAGGAATTAACAAAATTGTATGAAATACATATATTTTAAAACAATAATTCAAAATAGTTTAAAGAATGTTAAGTGTATTTTTATTATACAGGACAGATGAAAATAAAGTAAAATTAGAATTAAATTTAAATGTATTAAAATAAGTGTATTTTAGTGAGCATCATCAACATTCAGTTTAATATGATATCAAAAAGACTACATAAATAATAAAAATATATGATCATTTATTTTTATTTAGTGGTGTTTCATTTTTATTTATTTCTGATGTTCAAGAATAATAAGCTCAAAATTGAATGTGTGCATTTTTTTATAATTTCTTTTGAATTCTTAGAATCAAATTTCTAATTATGCCCAAATCAAAGAATTGTGATCTTTCACGATGGCACTAATACATATTTAATATATTTGATTGTATTGAATTTCTCTTACAGTGGTCTTAGAGCATTTTGTAAAGTAATTGGCCGACGAGGTCCTTGTCCTTGTCCAGGAATTATTGGTCCAGCTTGCGGCTCTTCTTCAGGTACAGTGTCGCATGGAAGACCGGTTTCATATGTGTATTCACGACGGACACCATCAGGATCGACATATCCATATTTACCTCTGGTGATACAGTCAACACCAATAGTTTCTTCTTTGAAAGATCCATCATCATTTTCATAACCCCATGCGATACTTCCATCAGGGTTTTCTTCATTGTACCTTCATAAAATTAATTTTATGTATTGTATATTTTTTATATTTAAAGATACTGTATTAAATGCTTTGATAAAAGTTAAATTTATATTTACTTTCTCAAAATTTGAGCTACAGGTTTTTTATCTCCACGAATATTTTGTTGTTGAGCCACATAAGTACGCTGAGGTGCGGATTGTTCAGCTGGTTGAGGTCTTGGAATTCTTTGTCTTTGTGGTACTGCTGGTTGTGGTGATCGTATTGGTTCACCTTGTGGACGAATTGGCTGAGCTCTTGCAACAGGCAGTGGGCGTGGTTCGGGTCTACATGTAGAAAATTAATGAAAATATGTTCTATCTTTGTATAATCATCTTTGATGTATAATAATGTATAAAATAATAGATGCAATAATAATTGACTCATATTTTGTAATGATAACTAAAACGTTAAAAGTTCAAAATTGATTTATAATTATAATAAAAAAATGTTTTTTTTTTTTTTTATTTTTAATTAATATATAAGTTTGGATCTTAATAGTATTGTAAAATAAATTAATAAAAGCCATAAGCTTGAATATATATATATATATATATATATATATATATATATATATATATTTGTTAAAATAGATTATTTATTCTCAATTATATTTGTCTAAATATTATTCATTTGAATTTGATTCAAAAAAATAATGAATTTTTGTACAAGAAACTAACTTAATGATTTCATAGATAGAAAATGTTTTTGAAAAAGAATTTGATCCAAAATATGACAGAATTTTAATTCTATTTTAAAGCAAATCATTTTTTAAATATCTTATTAATGATCTTATAACTTATTTTCAGCTTTAATTTTTAGACAATTGAATAGTATATTATATTTATCAGAATCATTTACTTTAATTGAATTTATTTGTTTTTCATAAAAATGATAGTTTTTTTTGAAAAATGATTCAATTGAATTATAAAATACAATTTCAATTTA
>CM068315.1:21474343-21539343 GCA_034766995.1 Acanthacorydalis orientalis | reverse complement strand
TTCAATATCACCCCGAAACTAAACGACAAAGCCAACAGTAGCTGTCCCCTGGAGCACCAAGGCCAAAGAAGGCGAGAATGAGCAAGTCCAAAGTGAAAACCATGTTGATTTGCTTCTTCGACAGCAAAGGGGTGGTTCACAAAGAGTTCGTACCACCTGGACAAACCGTAAATCAAGTATTCTACCGCAATGTGCTCGAAAAATTACGAAAAAGGGTGCTCAGAGTGTGTCCAGAGATCGCGAAGACTTGGGTTCTGCATCACGACAATGCTCCCTGTCACAGTGCGTTCAGTGTCTCTCAGTTTTTGGCGTCTAAAGGCATCGCAACGTTACCACAACCGCCCTATTCACCGGACATGTCACCCTGCGACTTTTTCCTATTCCCCCATATGAAAAAATTCGTCAAAGGTCGACATTTTGACTCCGTTGAAGATATCCAAGAATCTGTGACGTGGGTACTCGGAGAGGTCCCACATGAAGTGTTCCAGAATTGTTACGAAAACTGGAAAACTCGCTGGAATAAGTGTATAGATGCGGGAGGGGACTACTTTGAAGGGGATCGCAGCGATGTACCTTAATTTTTAAATATACTCGATTTTTGAATTTTGTCACATTACTTAATTGTCTGACCTCGTATGTATATATATATATATATATACACGTAAATTTAGACTGTTAGATACTTTTCTCTGGCTGCATCTTCAATACACCTATATGAGTTCATTGCTCTAGTTATGCGACAACAATTATTTTAACTGGTCATTATGTAATTGTATGTTTTTGTTAAATTATTTATAATTTCAAGAAACGATGAGTCATATCAAAGAAGAATTACATCAATATTCAAGTAATGAAACTCGATTTGTGCAATAGTATTATAAATTAGTTTTAAATGAATCGATTCATACGTTTAGTGTTCGCATAGTGGTTTATTTTTAGATCTGAACTTGTTTGGAATCGATCACGACTGTTCGTTTGCGAGCAACAATTTGTTTCGACATGTTCTCGGTAAAAGTGAAACTTGACAGCTAATAATCGCAGCTAAAGTGCAAATAAATTCAATCGTAGCAACGTGTTGATATTGAAATTCAAAAGTGTAATGTCGCCACAATGGTGCTGGTTTTTGTCTTAAACTCGTTCAGGCAAAACTCGTGCGTTTATGAAAGTATAGAGTGCTAAAACTATTTAATTCATACAATACAACTAAGATTATATATATTTCTACATATACACTTTTCCATTTGTGTATATATATATATATATATATATATATATATATATATATATATATATATATATATATATATTGACATATGTATCCATACATGGCGTTAAACATTTTCTTCTTCATTTCTTTTATATTAGTACATTTTTTTATTAATAAATTATTTTTTGTTCATGATGTAGTAATGTTTTCATGTTTTAAAAATTAGAGATGTATAAATTGTTTATACAAATGATATAATGATAATAAAAACATGCAAGATTACAATTACACTTTAAAATTATATATTAATGTGCTCTGAAGAAAATGACACCACTGCCAATAGGCATATAATTAAAAAAATGAAATAAAAAAGATGTCTCTTCAGTGATTACATTACACTATTATATTACACAGCCGTAAATGCTACCAATTATTTACATAAACGTAATAAATTCTAGATCAGTAATTTCACACCAAAATTTTGAAATAGAAAATTAAGAGAGATGCAAATATTTTTTCCTATAGATTTATTACTTTTAGAGTGTAAAGATGTAGAACAAAGATGGCAATATAAAATTTAATTCTTATGAATAACTATTCTCATTAGAAGTTTGATAAAAATTCTATTTGTATAGAATGGATAAGGGTAAATTAAATATCTTTAAATTCCTTAAAATAATTACAAAATATAGCGGTAGCCGTTAAATATATTTTGTTATGATTCAGATGAAGATTTGACCTTTTTTGGAAAGCCACATCTAAATTTCCGTCTTGCGTAAATATTTTAGAACTGCAAAGTAGCATTTACTAAGTTTTTTATTCATTAAGGTATTTACACAAATATTATATTTAAAAAAGATGAAACTATATTTAATAACGAAATCTATTAAAAATGTTTAATGGTCATCATCTACGAAGCGTTATTTTTTAAAAATAAAATGGCTCGATATACTTAACAAAAATATGTAAACAATATAAAAAATCATTTAATTATTGCGTTTTGAAAATTTTTCATTCTGGCACCCTTGTATATATATATATATATATATATATATATATATATATATATATATATATATATATATGTGTGTGTGTGTGTGTGTAAATGAATATGTACATAATGTGTATATATATATATATACACATTATGTACATACTAATTTAAATACACACACACACACACATATATATATATATATATATATATATATATATATGTATATATTTATATATATATATATATATATATATATATGTATATATTTATATATATATATATATATATATATATATACATACATACATACATACATACATACATATATATGTGTGTGCGTGTGTGTGTGTAAATGAATATGGACATAATGTGTGTGTATATATATATATAACTTCATACACTGTAAATAGAATAAGTAAAACGTAAAATATATTTTGATTTTAGTTACACCATGCATTGCATCGAAAAATTAGTAACTACTACACATATTTATGTATGCAATCGGAGTGGACATGTAGAACTTTTGTTATAATGTAAAAAAAAAAAACACTAGATTGGGAAAAAGGTGGCAGTTTAGTTATGTGACTAATATATCAAATGTACAGAGAGAGACGGGAATCATTAGTAACGAAAATCACTGTTAGTATGAACATTCATTTCCGTTATTTTATATTTGATCTGTTAGTCACGTGAACCTCAATCTGAATGTGAATATTACTCTATGCTCCAATTCTCTAATTGGATCTAGGAGTAAACAGAAGTATTTTAAATTAGACACCAGTTATTAATGTCTCTTCAATTATCTAAAAATTACAAGATATTAAATGTTGACACGAGTTCTATATTTATTTGTATTATTAATATTAATTTTTATCAAATAGAGGTTACATTGTGTACGAGTGAGAAAAAAAGAATTTTGATGCATTTCTAGTTGAAAATACAAGGATTATTTTTATAATAGTGTTCGCAGTCTAATTTATATATATATATATATATATATATATATATATATATATATATATATATAAAGTATTTTATTTATTCAATAATTCAGGTTTGAAGAATTGATATTACTCTTATAATTGAAAAGTTTTGCTCACTGTACATATATATATATATATATATATATATATATATATATATATATATATATATATATATATATATATATATAGTATAGTATAGTAAATATAGTAACTAGAGTAAATATGATCTTTTTTGATCTGATGATAGGCTCTATTTTGAAAATCGAATGAACAACACTGTTTGAAAAATCTTCGGCCTACAGTGAAACATGACGCTGAATCATGATTTGGTTTTGTTTAGTCAATGTCGGGTATGGTTTTAATGGTTCGGAGATTCATTATTTTATAAACAGAAATACTGGCCAAAATATTATATAGATTATTCTAAAAGAAAATTTGTCCCTTAGTGTTTAAAAATTAGATCTAGGAAATGATTATTATATTTATCAAGACGATAATATAAAGCATAAGGCTTTTAAAATGCGGATATAGCTCCTTTACAATTATTCCCGCGTAATGGAAACTCCACCACCAAATACTTAACATTTATATATATATATATATATATATATATATATATATATATATATATATATATTCATGCAAGAGTCTAAATAACACTGCAACACTGAACCGCTAAAAATGTATGATTCTATTGAAAATTTTGTTTTTTTAGGTTTTGGTTGCACTTATCTAATAAGGTATTCTTTTTTTTATATACCTATAAATGTTTTCCCTTTAATGTTATAATGTACGATATTTTATTTTTGTTTAATTTATAAATGCTTTTTAAATATGTTAATAATCGAATTATGTGGATGTTCAAAACAATGAATACGAAAATAATTGACATTTTCATCTTTATGAAATCTTAAGTTTGGAACCTTAATAAAAACGTTTGATGCCTATTATATAAAGAAATATAGTACTTTTGTAGACAATTTAAAATTTTAAAACAAACGTATGTTTGAGCATTCATAAAACTTAATATCTATCTATAAATTATTGTTGATATAGATGTAAACATACCATTCATGATTGTAAATGTCTCGTTTGTGCCCATTAATATATGCAATATAAACGGTAAACTTGAACGATTTTAATAGACGACCATGTACATAAATATCAGACGCGTACCGGTTTTACTGTATATTCGTAAACATAATTATTTACTTCAATTATTAGAAACAGAAACGAGAGCGGGTAAAATTCCCTCAGGCTATGAATTGAATTTGTGGCAAGATCATTACTTGCAATGTATGAACAGAAGGACAATCATTTGCATTTAATATGACTTACATTGATATATAATGGTTCGTTTCGATAACCTTGAAAAAATCATCCGACAGTTTAGTCAGATATGAACTGTTACATAGCCTTGTTAGCCAGGGTTGGTTAGATTTTAGTATTCTGTTGTCCCAGATAAATACGGTTATTTGCAGAAACTGAATCGTTCAGTTTGAAAATAAAGTTAATTTTATACATTAGAGATTGAGTTTTGGCAATTGAAGTTTTAGCGGAGAAATGATGGCCTTGTTCATAAATTATCGTTTGCTATATTATATATATATATATATATATATATATATATATATATATATATATATATATATATGTAAATTTGTTTCTAACTAATATTATATATTATAAAAGTTTATTTTTTTAAAACTTGAATTTAGATAAGAGTGATTGCATCATTTTATTAAAAAAATGGAAACGTGTAAGAGAAGGCTAATTCGTTACTGATCATTTAATTATCGCTACACACAGTTGTATGGAAAATTATCAAACTAATCATAATTAACATATTTAATGAAAACCTTCATTGAATCAAAAATCGTTTTCAAAAATATTCTGAAAATACAATATCTTACATAAGTATTCAGAATTGAAAATTCACAAATATGTGCACTTTTAAACAGTAAAAAAAAGTTTTAAGTGACGTATAGTCGCTGACAGTGAAACTTGAACACTTAAAACAAATTTTTAATTGCAAAATAATTGATGTAATGAAACTGTGATGAAAAAAATACTTATTTTAGTTAGGTTATTTAACTTATTTTCTGATTACAAGAAATAAAAATGTAACTAGTTCATAATAATAAAAGAAAAAATCTTAAATAAAAAGTCAAAAATCAATGTCAAAATTAAACTTGGACACTTGTAAATTTCATTTTTTGTCGCAAAAAACTTCATAGTACTACTGAATAATAACAGGCAAATCTCCAAATTATCTTTTCTATCATTTTCATTCTTTTCCGATATTCTAAATTTGGCGAATATTGAAATAAGTCGAACTATTTGAAAATATGAGAAGATAACCTGGTCAAACGTCGATTGATACGCAAAAACTAATAATTAAACATTTTCAAGATGGTGAATATATTTGAGAAAAATCGAAAATAGTGATCGAAAGCTATTCAACTGAACAAAACATTATAAAAAGGTATAAAACTACAAAAAAATTGGAAAGGAAAAAGGGAGAATTCAAAATAACTGTCAATGAAAGCAGATGAGCGCTATATAGTACACAAGTTAGGAGGAATCTGTTTCTGAGTGAAGCAAAGTTATATAAAATTATCGAAAAACATTTGGAAATTAAAGCATGTACGAAACTTATCCGAAGAATCATGCGAAAACATAAGTTGCATGTTCGACTTGCAAAAAATCCATTCAATAGTAAGAACAATTAAATCAAACGATTGGATATTGCGAATTTGCATCAAAATAAGAGTTTTGACCTTTTTAGACATGTAATGTTTACTGTTGAGAATAAATATGCTATTTTCAGATCTGACGGCAGGATCTATATTTGAAGAAAATTAAATGAACAACAGTGTTTGAAAAATGTTCGGCCTGCAGTGAAAAATGACGCTGAATCATGGTTTAGTTTTGTTTGGTTAATGTCTGGCATGGTTTTAATGGTTCGGAGATTCATTATTTTATGAACGGAAAACTGGACAAAATATTATATAGATATTATAAAAGAAAATTGACCCTTTAGTGTTCAAAAATTAGATCCAGGAAGTGATTATTATTTTTATCAAGGCGATAATACAAAGCACAATACTCTTAAAATGCGGATATGACTCATTTACAATTGTTCCCGCGTAATGGAAACTCCACAACAAAGTCATGATCTAAACGTAATAGGAAATTTATTGAGTTATCTATTATTAATTTCTAATAAGGATGACTTAAAAATGCGTTAATGGAAAAATGGAATAATATTGATCCAACGTACTCCAAAAAGCTAGTAGAAAATATTTCTCAGAGAGTAAACATGATCAAGAAGAATAAGGGTCTACATATTGAATTGAAAAGAAGATTTATATTATAATTATTTTAATAAAACGAAAATGTATCAGTTTCATTGTGACATTAATTTTCGACTTTTATTCTTTTTGAGACCAAAAAGCTCCCCCTCCAACTCGCTATATTCGCTGACCCCCGGGAGGCTCCGCCCCCGCTCGCTTCTCTCATTCTTGTAAAGTCTACATAATTTTAAAATGGAAAATGAAAAACGAAATAAAGATATTGTGTAATGAAATTTATTGTTTGATTTTTAATGGAATCGTGAAAATGAAAAGAAAACTTACTTTAACTAATTGTAAATTTATACTAAAACTTCTGTGTACACTATATTCGTACTAGATTTGTGTTTTTCGGTACATTAAAACTTGATATTCTACTTAGAGCTACATTTGGAGAGCTAACTCTGTCGTCAGTGCAACGAGCAGCCGCAAATTTTTCGATATATATATATATATATATATATATATATATATATATATATATATATATATAATTACTGTATGTATAACTGGTGCATAGCAACCTCTTCTATGATGGCGACTTATTATCTTATGTTATATATAAAAACCCACATTAATTGTTATTTTGTTCTGCGGACAAAGTGACGGTAAATATTTGCTTTGCAGCTCGGATAAACTCTGTAATATATAGTTTCGTTCTGAGGTATTTTTTATGTTTAAATACATTATGTTGTAAAAACCTATGAACAGTTTTTTATTTCTATTTTCCTGTCAATTTTGTCGGAGTATGTACTAGTTATTTAATAATAAATATTTGAGTCGAAATGTTTATACAATGAAAATGTTTATACTGTGTGTTCGCGTATTTGTAACTATAAATATAAAATTAATTAATAAAATATAATTCATGTTATTCATATGTATGGATATTAGTCTATTCATTCAAACAAACACACTTATTATTAAGTTAGTAATTGTGTGCAATATATCTACAGTTTGTGCAGTATATTTACAACAGCTGTAGAAAATTATTGCACCAAGTCGATACATTTTATCCATTCGATTCTCTTTTTTATACGGTGTAACAAAATGAAATTCATTCAATGTTATAAGTGTTCTATGAACATTCATAAGTACAAATCAATTATCAGTGAAGAACATACACACACGTATACAGCAGTTACATTCAAGGCACCGATACAGTTATTCAACAAGTTACGGACAATATCGCTCATCGCAACCATCATTCAAGTAAGCACACAAATTCGTTATACACTTATGAGCTCAATCGCTGAAGAAGTATCTAACTTAAAGAGAGAATGCGGCGTGATTAAAGTCAAGTTCAGGAGATTTATAAAATTCTTAGACGACGAAATTAACCTCGATGACTGTACTCAACTTAAGTTACGGTTAAATAAAGCAGAGGGAATATTAGAGGATTTCGACACAATTCACAACAAAATCGATTCATTGTCAGGGGAGATTAGCATTAAATTAGACGAATTTGACCATTTATAGTAACATCACTTGCGTAATATTATTCTTAAAAATTCGATTTGAATATCTCACTAGGAGTATTAACGCAAGAGTTCTTTTAATACAGACTATATGCTTTAGAGGTAAACCACATACAGAATAACGTGCATTTATCTAAAATAGAATTAACATCAGTCATTCATCATTATAAACAATGGATCTTTTAACAAATGGCTAGGATTTCACTATTCTTTCAACTCTATGTTTCAAAGCAATTCAAATCTATCTGATATTCAAAAAGTTCTTCACACAGCAAAATTGCACCGTCATTAGTAAATTTAAGTCATAATACTACCAAACAAAAGAAGTTTCAAACGTGCGGATTCTGTGAACTACTACACATATTTTTTATTTATTGTAATCATACAATACATTAAATAGCTAAAAATAACAATCTTTTTTCTATTCCAATTTAATCACGTCAATTATTTGGCGATAAATTTTTATTGTTTGAAATTTTCCAGTTTTTTCCTGTGAGGTCCTATATATGCGAGTCAAAACACTAAATTTGAAAATGACTGTTTTCAGGAGGTAATTTTGGTTAAATTTATTAATTAATACAAAATAATAAGTGATTATTAAATATGAATAAAAAACAAATATATATTATAATTATGGAAATATATATTATAATTATAAATAGTTAGATTAATTACAATATTCAAGATATGTTTGGGAATGTTAAATGTAAGAACACTATAATAAAGTTTTCGTGGTTCATAAAGTGACAGATTTGCATACATAGAAAAATGAATTAAAAATAATACAAAGATTTTGCGAGAAAAAAAAGAGTGACTTACACATCTTATAGAAAACTGTATATTTATGTTAAAAAATATAAATAATAATAGTTTTATTATAAGCTATGTTTGGTGTTGCAAATTTTCATAGCTTAACAGTTCGCAAACGGTGATACAAGTCAGATTTTGGTAAAATATAATTAATTTCTCTAAAATGGTAAATGAGTTCTGAATGGAAGTTTTTCATATATTTTCTGACTGTTATATTCGACAATGTAATTTTTTTTCATAACAAAAGTAAAATTATTGAAAATGAAAAATCTAATTAATTTTAAACATCTCAGGAATATGATTTCAAATTTTACATTTAGATTCAGAATGAAAAAAATAATTTTGTCATTTTTCATTAACTTCCTAAATATCTTATATATTTTATAGAAAATACAAAACTAACCGATGTAATAAGTATAGTGAAGAATTTTGAATTTAAGATATATCGGGTATTCTGACAAAGCAGTAACAGGTTAACAGTAATTTTAAAAATCATTGTCTAATGAATATTATATTCTTTATTTTTTTTGTATGAAAATAATTTATATTATTCATTTATTATTTTACATACAAAAAATAGCTCATTTTTTAAATAAATTCATTTATAATTTGTATATTAGAAATATACATACGCAATGAAATTTGTGGAAAATGATTCGTCGCTGTAATTATAAATCCACACCGCACACTTATAACGGTACATTTTTTTTCAAGGAAAAAAATTATAGAAAAATAAATTTTATGTAAACGTATCGTGCATGTTTTTTTTTTATTTATAACGGTATACATTATAAGATTTTCTTTCGCGGAAATTAGATTAAGAATTGTAGCAGATTGCGAACTCTTAACAAGGATAAATGAATAAATCATTACATTTTTATTCCATATTTAGAGAATACATCGTGTATTATTTCCTTGTCGCTTCGTTCGATAACGTTGCGATTTCAACGGATCACGCCTATACAAAGAATTCATTAGTTCAAGGTGATAAGAGAACGTGCATACTTGAAATTGAGTCAGACACAGATACATAATTAAATCTTGTAGCTGTTTAATGTCGTGTACTTTATTTATGAACCGATTTTTATATAAAATTTATTAAATTAGTATACATGAAGTATTTTATAGTGCGTGGAAGATAATTCAATATATATATATATATATATATATATATATATATATATATATATATATATATATATATATATATATATAATATATACACACATATACATACATATACACGCAGTATACACAATTGAATTCGATTATACCAACACTAGGTTGGCACATAATTACATCATAAGAAATGAAGATCAATCGATGTGCGTCACGTGCAACACTCTGTCGGTGTTACACGTCTTAACGGAATCTAATTGTTATGCGGGAGTTAAAAATCATTTGTGTGTGTCGGAGCATGTACTCACAGTTCTAGGCGGTGACTTCGACGCCGCTAATCGCATTCTGACTTTCACAAAAGAGGACATATGGCCTTTTTAATATGATTTAATGTTCTAATTTTGTTGTTTTAATATATATATATATATATATATATATATATATATATATATATATATATATATATATATATATACGAGGTCAGACAATTAAGTAATGCGACAAAATTCAAAAATCGAGTATATTTAAAAATTAAGGTACATCGCTGCGATCCCCTTCAAAGTAGTCCCCTCCCGCATCTATACACTTATTTCAGCGAGTTTTCCAGTTTTCGTAACAATTCTGGAACACTTCTTGTGGGACCTCCTCGAGTACCCTCGTCACAGATTCTTGGATATCTTCAACGGAGTCAAAATGTCGACCTTTGACGAATTTTTTCATATGGGGGAATAGGAAAAAGTCGCAGGGTGACATGTCCGGTGAATAGGGCGGTTGTGGAATCGTTGCGATGCCTTTAGACGCCAAAAACTGAGAGACACTGAACGCACTGTGATAGGGAGCATTGTCGTGATGCAGAATCCAAGTCTTCGCGATCTCTGGACGCACTCTGAGCACCCTTTTTCGTAATTTTTCGAGCACATTGCGGTAGAATACTTGATTTACGGTTTGTCCAGGTGGTACGAACTCTTTGTGAACCACCCCTTTGCTGTCGAAGAAGCAAATCAACATGGTTTTCACTTTGGACTTGCTCATTCTCGCCTTCTTTGGCCTTGGTGCTCCAGGGGACAGCCACTGTTGGCTTTGTCGTTTAGTTTTGGGGTCATATTGAAAGAACCAACTTTCATCACCAGTAATAACTCGATCGAGAAGAGTAGGATCACTTTCAACCTGCTCGAGACAATGCTCGAGACGTTGCTCTAAATTTCTCTGTTCCATTTTCGTGACATGCACTACTCGCGCGTTGTTACAAAACACTAAACAGCTGGCGAAGAAATGATCGTACGAGGGTGGTCAAGGTCTCAATCGAGAGAGTAGGGATCTGCTATTACGGTGGCGGAGTTACAGGTTCGCAGTGTTACCACAGGCCGAGAAAAAAAATCGGTCGCATTACTTAATTGTCTGACCTCGTATATATATATATATATATATTAGACATGGTAATATTTCGTACTTATTTTAACGCGTATACTGAAAAAAAGTGTGAATATTATTTTTATTAGCTCACAGTTCTTGAAATGCTCCGTATTTAACAGTTTAAGTTTTTTTTTGAATACTATTTATAAGTTTTGTCGAATCGAGACGAGATTGGGTATTTTCCCAGTCCACATTCTTTTATAAATGTATTTTTACTCTTTTAGAGAGATTTATTTTTATGTGTATTTTAACTCTTCATTGAAGGTTTAAATAACTTGCTTGTAGTGTTTGTCACTTTGTGCTCGAGTTAAGAGATAATCTGTTAGTTGTAAGTGTGCAAGCGGGGTGAACTTTTATTTTGTAGTTGTGTTCGAGCATGATGACCTTAGTTGTCATTGCGCCCTTAACACTAGATTTACGTGCATTTTATTGTATACCTATTTTTATTGAAATCCGTTACTTTGACGGATACATAAAATACAGTTTTTGGTAACCACATTAATTAATTTTATTTTAAAATTAATTAATGTGGATTAAAAAAATTACAGTAGATTATACCGAGCGCAGTAACCATTTTTTTTGGTGTAATTTCGGTTTCGTGAAATGCTTTGGGGCTTCATTTTTTTCCAACCAGTGTGAAAACCGCTTTCTGTTGTTGTAAAGAATCCACTTTCCGTTGCATATTACAATACGATCGAGAAATGGATTGTTTCTATTGCGTAAAAGAAGCGAAAAACAAACTTCATGACGGCGATTTTTTGGTATATTATATTAGTTGCTAGGCTGCACGGCTTATTATTTTCAAGTCAAAATAATAGTTTATATGAGAGTTATATAAAATGGTCGTTTTCGACCATTCGTTTATTTCAGATCCAGTGAGATTTTATTTATACAATTAATTTCGGAAGATGTGCTATCTTTTAGATAATTTATTTTACTTATTTTTTTGTGTATGATTCCTTCCTTTTCTTCTACTCGTGGCATGAGATTTACGGTCTTTTATTGTGTACCTATTTTTACTGAAATCCGTCATTTTGACGGATACATTAAAATACAGATATTTATAATAAAATTAATTAATTTTATTTTATATCAGTACATTTTTATTAACAGAGACTAACAGTACATTTTTTTATATATAAATTCTATTTTGAGCGTATATTTTCCAAAATAAACTTTTTGTATTCACAGCAAATATTATTGGATCTATTTTTTTGCAAAATTCGATTAGTCTAGTAGTCTTCTTGTACAATATCCATGCCTTAATATCTACTTAATCTAAGATGTTATAAAATACTTATAAAATACCATCTACTGGACCATACTTTGACACTATTTTCGTGCCATTTGATCTACCATATCTACTCCAAAGTTGGTCTTGTTGTAGAATGTATTTATTTCAGCGACACGTTTATGATCGTTCTCAATTTTTACAAATTTATAACCTAGTAATAGTACCTTTTTCTCTGGCTTGCTTTTGTAAATTGTTAGAATGTAATTTTCTGATTTATAAAGTCGTGTGGAAAACCGGACCATATTATCTTTCTTAGATCTTGCAGTTTTTGATATTTATTTTTTATTTGCACGTATATCTCCAATCAGAGTAGATTTTTTTTTGAAAGTGAATTCTAATTGTTTGTAAAAATAGAACTCAAATTCTACATAACTAGAAGAACGAAGAAAAGTTTATAAGCTCAATTCTTCCCACTCAACCGAAAATTATATGGCACATACACTATTTCATTTCTCAAGAGACAAAATTCGATATTCGCTTTCACATTTTCGTTTTCTTTGTCCACTACAATATCAGATCACTTTCTGGTTTAGTTATAATTTGATAAATAGAGACTTTTAAGATGCTTAACGCCAAAGTGGTTAACCCGTAAATTTGATGGGTGTGATGATAAATATGTATATTATATACCGTTATGCGAAAGTAGAAAGCCGGCTCATAAATTTAATTGAGGTATATATTCACATCATTATATCAATAAAAGTCAATATAATGTTTCAAAACAACAATATCTATATATTATTTATTTTTAAGCATGAAATCTGAAATCTGAAATCCATCAAATTGACGGGTTCTGTATATCTAGTGTTAAACATCAAATAACCAATAAAATTAATGAAAAACAAATTCCAGTTATATATAACTTTTTTTTTATAAACTTTAATACTATTTTCATACGTTATATTATAAAGTAACAAATGTAATAAACTATAGGTTGGTGGGAAAATATTTGTCGATTTTTGTTTTCTGAATTCTAACCTTAATTTTCTCAATGAAAATATCAGTTCAACATTCATGTTGAACATACATTCTTAGCAAAACTTCAGTGACTTCGACAAGTAGTACGTTGATTATCGCATACAGATAAATCTTATGAAATGCGAGTCGACTTTATTTACCAAGCATCATAACATCGTGATCGATGACCTCAATTTAAATAGCATCTCAACTAAGTAGATGGATAAGATTATGTATATTGACATCACACTCAATAAACATTTGTTATTTCATAAGACTAATAATATGTTGAAAAAAGCGAACGAATAAATTTGCAGGATATATTTGTTACTGAATCAGAGTCTGCACCTCGAGTTAAGTGTAAAGCTTGTACTTTATACAAACTTAGTAAAATCCATCACTCACTTATACATCACTTTAAATCCATCACTTACTCACTTACAAACTTAGTAAAATCAATCATATACTGTTGAAACGACTACATGTGTCCCAAAAAACATTTTCTCTCATTACTGACTCGTAAGTTTTTGTTTATAATGCTACCATATATTCAAAACTCCAATTTACAACAATAAAAGAGTTTGTCATGTAACTAGATATCAGATTGTATAGCTGCACGGCGAATAGCAAGAATGTGATGCTACACGCAGTCTGTAGTTACAATCTCTGCAATTTACATTACCGGTATAAATATCAGAAGTTACTGGTTATTAGAAGGACTGAAGTTATTCGACTGTAGGACTGTACGTTATCTTATTTGAATGGATATAAATGATGGATTAATATAAGGCCGTGTATTGTCACGCATGAAGTTCGTCGCTCCATCTATCTTCCCGTGATTGAAACAGTTCCATGAGGCATTCTTCTCGTGAAACTCGATATAAAGTAGAGACATAGACCTAGTATCGGAAATTCCTAATCATTCTGTACCGTATTTGACGCATTAGCACACTCCACGTTAGTACATTTCGATAGATATTTTGTTACAATCAAAATTCAGACATAAATAGGTTCATGATAAAAAATAACGTTAATTGTAAACAATATTAATTAAATAAATCGATCATAAAATATTGTTCTTAAATTTGATTATAATATACCCTTATATTGTTTTAAAACCACCTTTTGCAACCAGCCATCTGATTCCTGACATATTATCTATTCAGTTTTAAAATAGTTGTATTTTTTGCATAAACTTGACAACTATTATAGTAAATAATAAACGAGTATTGCCCGACTAGGTCTGATGATTTATTGGTCTTTTGATACTTAATTTCATTTCGCGATGACGCGGGATAATGATGTTAGTATTTCATTATTGATACGGTATGCACGATCTCCGTTATTCTTTTTATGTTTTCTTTCGGTTTAATAATAAAGGTGAGTCTGCGATTTCTTTTATCGTTCTGATGTAACGATAATATAAAGTATATAAAGGTGAGTGTTGGACCGTGAGAATTTAATAATTCTTTCGCCGGCAGAAATTAATCATACACACACAAACACATATATATATATATATATATATATATATACAGTGGTTCATTTGTATGTGTGCATTACGCAAATTTAAATCATTGAATAATCGATGCAAGTAACACAAATTATTAGCATTTAATAAAATATACAACCACCATCAGTTTGTAGTCGCAGTAGAAACGTTTTATAAGTAATAACTGTTTTTTGTTTAGAAAATATAGCAATAGAATAGATATCAATTGATATTTTCCAAATATTAAATTTGGAATTATTGCAAGTTGCATATTTGAAATATTTCTTGTTCTTTTCGGTGAAAGTTATTGGAATAATTTTAAATAATAAATATGCATTGCACATAAGTAATGTATATTTTAATTGGTTGCCTTTGAATATTATTTTAAAAGTTATAATTTTAGATTATCACTTGTACTACGAGTAGAAAATAATTATATATGCACGGTTACATATAGTATTAAGTCAATAACTCATTTGTAAAAATGTAACGTATTTAACGATTATACTTTTGGAAATATTCAATAAAATTCTACTTTAGTTACTCATTCAAATAACTTTTTGTAAATTTCTACAATTATTCTGTGAATATATACGAATATTAATGGTTTCAAATTTTACCATATATATATATATATATATATATATATATATATATATATGTATATATATGTATATATATATATATATATATATATATATATATATATATGTTAATAAATGAATTCATTTACATTTTATTCCGATCACCTTTCTGTAAATTCGCATTTATTACTATAATAAATTATTAATTTCTTTTTAATCTTTCTTCGGTAAAAAAAATAATTTGAACATATATATACATATATATATATATATATATATATATATATATATATATATATATATAGATAGATAGATAGATAGATAGATAGATAGATAGATAGATAGATAGATAGATAGAAAGAGAGAGAGAGAGGAAGACAAAATAATATATCTATATCGCAACTTGATCGAGAAGCATAACAATAATAATTGAAATATAAATCTGATAAATCACTAAAAATTAAATTAATTTTAAATATTTTGTGTATTTTTTAAAATTAGAAATTCATTTAATGTCACACTGAATTATTTTATCTAAACTTGTCGAAAACGTTTTGAATTTTAGAGTAGAAATTATATTTTGCATCTAATTCTATAAAACCAATAAACAATACCTTTTGTATTTTTAATTAATAAATATTTTTTGACAGAAAGTATTAATTCCCAAAAAATATTATGTTTGGTATTATGTTTATAGTGTTATTGTCCAGACGGGCTCTAATGACCTCTGTTGTCGATGCGCCCTTAACCCCCAATAACCAACCTTATTGACCAGACTGAATAAAACCTTTTTAATATTTTTTAAATTACTGATATAATAAACAACGGATTTTATCTAATTGTAAAATATAAG
The DNA here is from genome assembly GCA_034766995.1 of Acanthacorydalis orientalis. NCBI lineage: Eukaryota > Metazoa > Arthropoda > Insecta > Megaloptera > Corydalidae > Acanthacorydalis > Acanthacorydalis orientalis. Next base: position 21,522,800 of record CM068315.1, on the reverse strand, counting down.
AATACTAGTATATAAATATTCGTTACTATTTAACATAATTAATAATTATGATAATGAAATAATTCATGTGTAAAATGTATATATATATATATATATAGATAAAAATAGCATAAAAATTTTACTGCATCATAAGGAAATTAATAATAAAATATTTTTCATTTAATTTTCATTGATTTAAACGAATATTTTTACAGCGATCGTAAAAATGCAGCAAGAAAAGCTATTAAATATATGTTAAAAGTGCTTGACTGGCCATTTTTAGTAAAATCGGAAAGTTTTGCATAAATTGAAGGAAGTAAGAGTTTCTATTGAATTAAGTTTTCCTTATAACATTCTGTATTATATATCACCCAAAAATTTTAATATTAGAACCAGAAAATATTAGTAAAATAAGTTCCCAAAATTAACTGGACTTTTTGGTAAATTAATTCAATTTTTGTAAATATAGAATTATATTCTTTGCATAAGAAGAAATTTTATATAATTTTGATATTTTATTTTACACTATAAACATATATATATATATATATATATATATATATATATATATATATACATATAATATGTTAGTGCGTGTTTTCGATTATATATTTAATTAGTGTAAATGGTTGATACCTGTAATAAGATCTAATAATTTGATTCGTTAGAACTTGTGCTACTTTTACTCTCGAGTAAACAACCTGATAATCAGTAAATAGAGAAGAATCAGGTGCATTCTGCTGCCCATCTGACAAAGAATGACCTTACTAAGAAAGATGACTGTTCATTTGCAAGTTTTCTTTTTGTATACACTATTTAGAATAATTTAAAAGCTAATGGTTATGTCATAGTTCAATGAAAACGAGTATTTAATGCATTAGTAAATAATTTTGTATTTTTTTTTAAATTCTTTGATAAAAAATATTAACCATTAAATGGCCTATGTAGACAAAAGTGCTAAATTATATTAATAAAATATTTATTCTAAATTTTGAAAACGTTGCATAACTTTTTCATAAGACATCAGATTAGATTTGTTGGAAGTGATATACAGTTGGAAGAAATACAAAGCATTAAGATTAATAATGACTGGACACAATAAATATATATGGTTCGGTTTCGTTACAATTAAATAATATAGTATTGTTATGTTGTATATATTATCTGATTGGATATCGTAAAAATACTATAAGTAGGGTATACATCATCAGTTAAAACTGACAGTCAGAGGGTAACTTACAGTTAAATGATAATGTATGCGTTGAAATGACTGTCTGTTCGACTGAAGCAATTCAAAAATTGTGAATATAGACTATCATTTACACTGAACTTGTCAGTAACTAACTGATAATATGAACGTAGTTTCTGCCAATCGTCATTTAGTTGCGCGATTTTAACAATTAAGGTCGAAATTAAAAAGCATATTCTTGGGGTTTTCATATTAAAATGTTAAGGAAGAAAGTGTGTTTTATATTTTTGTGTGAAAAATGAAAAATGGATGGTAAAAAATCCAAATTAATCGACTTTATTTATTGTTATAAAAAGAGCATTATGGGACAGTCTTTAAACTGACTGTCTTTAAATTATATTCTCTGTACTCTTAAATGATAGTCCAGAAAATCGTCAGTTTTAACTGATGATGTGTACCCTACTATATGTACTCTATAAATCCATTTCATCAGTTTTGTCAAATCATGTTTGTTTAATCATAAGAAAGATAAACAATTCCGAAATAAACAGCGTGAAATAAGTAAAAAAGTGTGTTTACTATAGTAAATTCTCCTCCATTTATATTGTAATGTTTGAGTAAAAACAATTTGTTATATAAAAAAATGACGGAATATTGTATAATGCTATTTTTAATATAATTTACAAGAGAACAATATATTTTATTTGATTTGGTTTAAAGTATGTTACGTACATTATTAAATAAATTTAAGTAAAGATATGTATATGTGTTGTGTTGAATTTTGATTATGCAATCTGTAATAAGATAGATATTCAGGGTTTAAGGGAGCGTCGACAACTAAGGTCATTAACGACCGACAATCTATAATAAATTAAATATAGTTACTGATAACGTGTATTAACAATTTCAATTGTAAATAAATAAAAAATTGTGCAAGATAAAGGTAATTAGAAATAAGTGTTTCTTTTTGAAGTGAAACTTCTTTAGTTACGGTAGCGTAAGTTTACTCGGGTGAGCCGAACAGTGCAACGCTTCCTCTATAAATAAGCTTTGAGTTGTGGGGGAGAACTGACACACGACACGTCACGCGCTTGCGCATTGGGTACTACCCGTATACGTAATGTAGGCTCAATGCTTTCGCAGTGCACTACGTATAGAGCGAATGAAGTGTAGTTTTGTATTGTTGACATTCTTAGAGTATAAATCGATGGAGATTGATGAATAAAGATTAACATATTTAATTTAATTACATTATGTTCACTCAATTTATATACCGCATTACCGTCTCGTAATCCCAATATCGTAAAACTTATTCACATTAAGAAAAATTAACGGTTTCAATATTTAAAAAATGATAAGAACATTCACTGCCAATGCATGAGAGTTCCACGCACCATTTTTAATAAATTATCAATTGAACATAGCCAAACGTAATTTGCACTTCAAGATTTTCTAACATAAATATAAAATATTTTACAACAGTTGAATGCATATAGATTTTTAAATATTTACAGAGTAGCAACACGTAACGCATGTCATGTAACAGATATTGAAGGACATGTTAAAGAAATGGTTAGTGTATAGGAAGTGTGTGGCATTTCAGTGAATGTGAAAGTAGTATATTTAAAGTGTATTAATTAATTAACGGTTTCTTTGTGCCGTTACGATTATTAAGGCTGCGGTTGTAAGTATAATTATCAGATTTAATTTTACTTTTGCTTCTTGTACTTATAGTTATATATATATATATATATATATATATATATATATATATACTATAATATGTTTTAAATTTCCTTGCTGTATATAATACAATGATTATTTTTTTTAATTGAAACTGAATTGAAGTACAAATTACTACCTCATCCAGCCTTTTCATCAGATTTGCTTCCTTTAAATTTCCATCTTTTCCCAAGACTTAAAAAAATCGTTATTGGTAGGCGATTTTTGTTAGATGAGAAACTGATAGCAACAGTGAATCGCTAGTTTGAGGACCAATAAGAAAAGGATTTCCGGGACGGCATAAAAGCACTGGAGCATTGCTGGATGAAGTGCATTGAAGTTCAGAAAGACCATATTGAAAAATAAAAGTAATTTAAAAACATAAGTTATATTCTTTTATAGTTATGCCGCGAAATTTTCAAATAGCCCCCGTATTAAACAAAGTAATATATAAATTGTATAACAGGAGGACCGTTGGAATTCTCTGTAGAATGTGTTTTGAGTACTAGGACGCATGACACTTAGATTTGATTAAGGTTTACATTAAGTACCGAAGCATTTTTATGGCCCTTTAACAAGCCCGCATTTCGCAGTTCAGCCAGCAGAACTCAATATTATCTGTACGAAAGCATTTTTTCTTACCGGTATGATCACTTTATTGACAATATTTAATTCTGCTTATTTGTAATTGCTTTGTTTGAGATATTTTATTTTATTAATACTAAATAGTTAGTTACTTATCCAAGTAAAATAATCGACGTTCCTCCGGTTTGTTTGTCGCGTCTACGCATAAACATTTATGCGTAGACTGGAAATTGACAGAACAAATTCTTATTATTTAGAGAATGTTAGAGTATGATGATGTATATTGTCTTTTTAAGTAATTTTGACACATATTTGTGTGCATAAACTACTATTGATAATAATAAAAAAGTATTTCTGTTGTAGTCAAAAAAGATATTAGTTTTACTGCAAGTAATGAATAATTATATATATGAAAATACAGGATAATAATTTTATTGAAAATAATAATTTATTTGCCTTAACACGTCGAATGCCATGGGGATCACTGGTGACCGGCATTAAGTTTGTTCGTAGCGCTGCGAGGTCACCGGTGATCAGTGAAGCCAGGGTTACACATAATTCGATAAACACATGCTTTTAGATTTTTCAATATTATCATCGTTAATCTACAATGATGTGAAGAAATTAATGCAATATAGAATATATAAAAATAGTTATATATATATATATATATATATATATATATAACATGTATGCATAAATATTATGCGCGCATATTGCGATGTGTCGTATTAAAACACTCCAAACAAAGGAAAGGTGAACTAGTACAGTCTCCATAATATGTCATAACGTTTTTGGTACAATTTTTTGCCTTTGTCCTACCTAGGTTTTTGAATTTTTTTCTTAACATATTTTACAAAATCAGTCCTGACTTTTCCTGGCATTTTTTTTTATTTCAAGACGTGGTTTTCTTAGTAGACTCGCTCGTGAAGGAAGGCAATCCTCAATTTCACTATTTTGGCATTTTGTTAAGTGCATAACTATTGTTGGATGCACTTGACAAGAGTGAACAAGTAAAATAATAAACGACTGGGATAAATAACTCACTCGCAAAAAATAAAAAAGTAACAAATAAAATAACGACGGAGATGACCGAGTATTGTAAAAAAATTAACCAATTGTGCGAAAACAAAGAAATGCATTTTAGTGTCACGGGGGTCATCCGCTAAAATGATGGACCCTCAATAAGATAAATACGTTACACATGATTACACACTTTATCTGTTTTAAATAATATTTCAATATAATATGTAACGCATAATAAAAAATTCATGTTGACGTCACGGGCAAGTTATGTAAAATTAGCGTGGCGTTCAACGTGTTAATAAAATATTTTTTAAAATATTTTTATATCATGCATTTTTTTATTTTAAAACTGGTAGATAATGTTTTCTATTTTTGTAGAAATTGGTTGGATATCATATAACTTTCTGATTAACTATGGGGCGCTTATGATCTTAGTTGTCGACGCGTCCTCAAACCCCAACTATGTAACTAATTCTGAATAGCTGTTAGAAGTCAATTTATAATCGATTTTACATCTGATATGATTTCCGTCTATTTGAAATCGAATAACTAAATACCTTATTATGAGAGATTTCAATATTCAATGAAGATGAATGGAAATTGTTTTCTGAATATAGTTAATAATTCATTTTTAAAAGATGAATCCAAATATCAGATAATCTTCAGATTCTAACTAAGTACTGTGCTGTTTGTTGTACATAGAAAAAAATAAATATTATTAATTTTATTTTAATTTTCCTTACTTTCTTCAATTAAAAACATATTACTTTCATTACAATAATTCTACATAAAAACACGTCCGGTAATCAGAACGCGATATTCAATCGGACAGAACCGATGGATGCGTTCGATAGAATTTGTTTCAATTGTGTGTCCGAACGTGATTGCAATATTCAATAAGGCGCGGGATCGACATGAAAGTATCTGATATAATTTTTTGAGTAATCAAAGAAAGTCGTATCGGTTTTATTTCGTAATTATTATGTTTAACGAGATTTTGATAATGTATTCATGGTAAATATAAACGAAAGTAAACAGAGCGAAAAATAATATATGCGGTTTGGTTTTGTATAACAAAGTTCAATATATACGTATGTGTGAAGAAAAAAAAATAATCAGTTGAATAATAAATAGATTGGTTGCGTTTACTTTCTATTGAGTGATTCTGTATAAATTATGCATATATATATATATATATATATATATATATATATATAATGTGTATATATGTGAGTATTTACTTTTAATTAATTAATTTTTATAAATAGCATTCAAAAATTTTAAATAGCTGTATTGAAAAAAGTATATAAACTGACTTATTTTTCAGTAGTAAATTCACTCTAATAGAAATAAAATGTTAATCTTACAATTAACATCCACTTTAATAGATAATTGTTGTTTCCATTAAATTAATTCGACAGATGTTTAATAACAAATATTTATTATTCCTCTCACATGATCACTACATATGCTTGTTTACGATACATATTTTTAATACTATTCGTCGGTAATTTCGAAACGTATGACCATTATGGAGAAACTCTGACTCAAAGGTCAATGAATAATTGAAAGCTGTTGGTTTGGTGAAAAGTGCTCTTAAGATAGATTCACATACAGAAAGATGTAATATTTAATACAAATAAATGGTTAATACATACGTACAATATATTTTATAATGACAAACATAAAATATCTTATCAAAATTTTAAAAAATTAGTTTTTAGTTTACTGAACTGTCAGCGACACGAACATTTTTCTTGTACTCACACAAATATTCAAAAATTATATTTTAAACATACGAAAGTACTGGCAACCTCAGTTCTACTTTTTCTTATCTCTTTCTATTTATTACTACCATATGTATCAGAAGATTAGTTTCATATTTTATTCCATTGTGGTAATTGTGTATTTTGTTCACTATGTAATAAACAGTGTATATATTTGCTATTATTAAGTTGATTTTAAGTGATGTTGTATATTTGCATTGTAGTTAAAAACAGGCTAGAAAAATATTTATTTAAATTAATCAATTATGTATTCTCTTTTCTTTCAAACAATTCTTTTCTGTCTACATATGAAGTTTGAGATTCCACTTTTGTAGACGTCCGATTTTAATTAAAAAATGCTTCCATATTGATTTTAGTTGGTGCAAATTGGAATATTTTATTTAAAAAGAATCATGATCAAAATAGACAATAATTTGATGGAAAATGTAGAGTTATTTGTATCTTAACAATTATTTGAAATTAGAAACAAAGATATCATTTCTTAAATTTGGGACTGATTGAAATATGCAAGTAAATATTTTGTAAAAACAAGTAATTGCAAATTAAAAAATAAATCGTATAAATCATTATTATGTGCTGTCTCTCTTAAATTTCCTCTAGACAATGTGAATTTGTATCAGAGTTTACAAAATTTGTTCTAAATTTATTCACTGATAAAAGTTTTATCCCTGAAAAGTTTGTTAGGATGTAAAAAGAAAATAACAAATCGATTTTAATTTCAACAACCATATTATTAATAAGAAGATTTGTAACTACTTTGTAGAAGGTTTGTTACAAGAAGGTTTGTAACTTTAAGTGTTTCATATAAAAAAGTTATATAAATGCTTTATAAATTAAAAAAAAGTTTATATATACATATATGTATATATATAAATGGTTATTTACATATACTGTGTAATAAGGTGCGTTAAATAAAAACTATTTTGTTGAAGACAATTTCAAATGGTCCGAAGAGCTATATTTATATAGTTTTAAATGTGTAAGCCAAAAACTGCTGCTGATACTCGTCTTAAACAAGATAAGACAGAGAGTACCATCACAATGTCGTACAGTTCGACATTTACAAAATATTATGTGTATGTATATTCTCTTATCTTCTTCATTTTATCTTCTTAATTAATTTTCCCTTACAAGCGCTATTTATATTTCTTATGCCTAAGATTATTTCAACTAATATGAAGATGTCTTCGTGAATACTCAGAAGATCTACTTGCTGAATTGCGAAAACTGGCCTCGTCGGAGAGCTCTGAATAATGTTCCACGACTTAATAAAAATCGCCGATCCAAAAAACAATCAGATAAATGCAAAACACCGGTTATGTGCTTTTCGTGTTCGATGCTTATTTTACCTGGAAGGGGTTAAAGGTCATCTGAATACACAACAGTTTGAGACTGTCTAAAACAATTTCTCGTGCGCAGTGAGCAAATGGCTTATTCAAAAAACATTATTTTGCAAGTTAAGACTTGAAGTGGCGAAGAATTTAATAAAAATAATTGACTTTATATTTAATAATATAGGTTGTATAAAGTAAGAAAATGCAGTAATACATGTATTCAATACAATAATAGAATTACGACAATGATTTCAATGATCAAGTGTACTTTGCATATGTTGCTTATTTATAATATGAACAAAAATATGTGGACACCTGTCAAATAAAAACACATAGGCAATCAAAACATAAATTTATTATTAAATGTCAATAATTATTTTTCCAAACCGAAACGGAATTTAAAAAATAGTAAGTAAAACAAAGAAGTACGAGGTCAGACAATTAAGTAATGCGACCGATTTTTTTTCTCGGCCTGTGGTAACACTGCGAACCTGTAACTCCGCCACCGTAATAGCAGATCCCTACTCTCTCGATTGAGACGTTGACCACCCTCGTACGATCATTTCTTCGCCAGCTGTTTAGTGTTTTGTAACAACGCGCATGTCACGAAAATGGAACAGAGAAATTTAGAGCAACGGTGCGCGATAAAATTTTGTGCAAAACTCGGCGGAACCGCGACAGAAACTTATGAAAAAGTGCTTAAAGTGTATGGTAGTGATGCCCTGAGTCGTAGTCAGGTGCTTCGGTGGCATGCCGATTTTAAAAAAGGCCGTGAGAGCGTCAAAGACGAGGCGCGGAGCGGAAGGCCAATTCAAGTGCGAACCGACGCGAATGCGCAGCGCGTGCGCGCCCTTGTTCGTCAAGACCGGCGACTAACCATTCGAATGTTGGCTGACGAGTTGAATATTAACCGGGAAACAGTTAGAAAGATTTTAACCGAAAATTTCGCAAACAATGAACGAAAAACAATGAAACGACAATGCTCCCTGTCACAGTGCGTTCAGTGTCTTTCAGTTTTTGGCGTCTAAAGGCATTGCAACGTTACCACAACCGCCCTATTCACCGGACATGTCACCCTGCGACTTTTTCCTATTCCCCCATATGAAAAAATTCGTCAAAGGTCGACATTTTGACTCCGTTGAAGATATCCAAGAATCTGTGACGTGGGTACTCGGAGAGGTCCCACAAAAAGTGTTCCAGAATTGTTACGAAAACTGGAAAACTCGCTGGAATAAGTGTATAGATGCGGGAGGGGACTACTTTGAAGGGGATCGCAGCGATGTACCTTAATTTTTAAATATACTCGATTTTTGAATTTTGTCGCATTACTTAATTGTCTGACCTCGTATTGTAAAATGAAAATGAAAATTAAATGCTCAGAAAATATAAAACTGTCAACTTATCACATAACTCAATATTTAGCTAATTAGTTTTTTTTGTCTCTATGGATGTATTAAATTTTAAATTTAATGTTATTTTATTTTAATGAACTTTTTTTCAGATTATTCTGTGCTTTGGTGCTTTGAATATGATAACGTTGCCATCAAAATGCGCCTAAACAACATTCAAAATTAATCAATAATAATTTATGGAATATTTTTGATCGGAAAAATGCAATGTGGCTTGCAGAGTGAAAAGAAGAATTAATTTGTGAGTTTAATGCATCATGTTTTGTATTAAATGTTCAAGAATGGTATCTAAATTTATAATACTACGTTTATAGAAAATAGACGATCAATTTACGATGACGGGACTTAAAATCGTTGTTCAGGAATAATTATGAGAGTCAATAACACGAATTTGTTGTGTTTTTGAATATTTTCGTTGAATAAAAAGAGAATTTAAAATTTTAATACAGATGTTAGCGCTGTTCTTAAATATCGATTATTAATATAAACGTTTTTGTGGAATAATTATTTCATTTTGAACTTCTGTTCAATCTACCATTCAATGAAGGCGGATTACTTTTTGATTGAAATTGCCCCAAGCGTGTGGTCTTTAAATCATTTTAATAAATAAACTGGTGCCACCAGCTTTCTCCTTTTTAAAAACTTATCTATTCAGGTTTATTTAACATTTAATAATAATATATAAAACTTTAACTTTTTGTATAAATTTCGTAGTAATTCAATTTTGAATATGTTTATGGCATAAATAATTGTTTAATAAGAAAGTAATTGCGTCGTATTTTTTAAACAAATTCATTGTTGATTTAAAATTGTACAAAAAGAGAAAGCATTTATTTATATTTTTTTGTTTACATTTTGATTTATTGTTGTATCTGTTATTTTCTTGTACTTAATGTAATGTATGTATGCAATGATTTTTTCTGAATAGTAATTTTTTAATACATTTATATTTAAAATAATTATATAATATTGCGTTTTAAATTAATTATTCTGCATGCTGCTGAATTTTCAATCACTTGAAAATGATGTAAGTCTTTATATATATATATATATATATATATATATATATATATATTACATGTTTTTAAGTCTAAATGACAACTCATAGTTATAGTCGTTTGATTCTGCACCTTATTTTTCAGATGCCCTAAAATAACCCTTTTCATAAGTTAGGTACCTCCCTGTTACGTCATTGTTTCTCCAGATTTTTTTATTTCATGTTCTCTACCGGTGACCAAGAGTATTAAAATTATGTCATTATTCCAGCGGAACAAATTATTTTTAAAATTTGTGATGATTTTTTTTTATTTTTAGTTTTTGCACTTACGATATTGTTTATCTAGCGGTGCAATATGTCTATTCAACAGTAAAAAATAATTTTCTTATTGCTTTCTAATTTTTGATTTAAATTCATTGTTATTTAGTTTCTATTCTGTTGTAATGAACGTATAACAGTATCAGAGAATTTTCGGACGAAATTAGGCAAAACTGGGCTTAGAGAAAAGGTTTTTCCCTTTATTCTATTATAAATAGTTAACGTTATTGATCAACTTGTTAAAAAAATTAGTGTGCATTATAAAATAAATTTCATAACTAGAACTTCTTCAAAAAGCTGGTTTGGAAAATGTAAAAATTCATTAGTTCTTACTCTCAATTGCTCGTATATAACAATCTCACCATGTTCGTTTTTATCAGTTTGGTTATTTATTATTTTCATCACATTATAATAAAATCTAATTCTGATCGGTAATTTTTCTTTATAAATGATTTTTGATATCTGCTGGTTATGTACCTTCAAATAAATCTTCGCTAACTATTATGTCATTTTTAACAATCTCCTTTACTTCTAGTATTTTTAGCATACCTGCACAACCTCTCTCTCTCTCTTTCTATCTGTCTATATATATATATATATATATATATATATATATATATATATATATATCAGTGTTCGAATTTAAGGTGAAAACATCGATTATTTATACTTTTTTTTATTTCATAACACTATTCATTTAAATGTGACCGCTATTTTATGTGAAATGTCATAATCATAAATCAAAAGTTATATCAATAAGTAAGAAAATGTTTGATTAGTGAAATTTGCAGTTATGTTTGATATTTTTCTTCATAATATCTACTTCATGATATTTTTTGTGATTGGGATTAAGTAATTTTGTATTATTGATATCTAACCACAGAAAGAAAAAAAGTGAGAGATTGAGACAGTGAGCATACAGAAAAAATATATTAGAGTTTTGTGTAAGTTTGGGTATATTCCTAGAAAATAGAGTAAAGATTACGGCAGTGGAGGGCGAATATTAAGTTGTTAAGTTTAAATATGTATAGTATTATCAAATATATATTTTATTACTGTATTAGTCTGAATATAAAACGACCCCAATTATAAGACGAGCTCCAGTTTTTTTCCAAGGAAATCACGAAAAAAATATTCTTACGACCCCGATTATAAGACGACATACAGTTTTTCCCAAAGAAAACGATTAAAAAATGTTGATTTACGTTTTAATAGAAAGTAATATTTACAAAATTTATACAAATACATATTTAAAAATTGGTAGTCTGTTTAAAATGCTTACAGTGGCGTGCTATATTGAACTTCTGAAAATCCGAATATAAGATGAACCTAATTTTTTTAATGAAAATCTGTAAAAAAACTTCGTCTTAAATTCTGGATAATTCGGTTATTATAAATGAAAAGAAATAATTGGGTATATATGATAATAATAAATTAATAATTTTGTATAAATATTTAATGATAAAAAAGTTTTGTAACTTTTTTCTTTCTAATAATAAATAATTCCTAATCAATATTATAGATATAAAACTACTTTGAATATAGGTTAAATTCAATGTAAATAGAAATTAAAAAATGTTAATTTTACAGTTTTGTTGTTACTTATTTGTATTCTTATATTTATTTTACATTTATTATTAAAACTTTTATTTGATAATAACTAAAAAATATATTTCTTTACAGACTTTTAAAAGTACTGATTTCTTGTTTACAACGACTGAGTTCTTAGAATACCCAATCTAGTTTATCATTATTATATCGCAAAAAACTGCTTAGCTCTCGCACACCATTTCCAACATTGAAAAGCAGCACTTAACAATTAATTTATACTACTTTTTGTTATCTGTAGAGAACAGTCAATAAAAGTTCAAAGTGAAACGGAAACCAGATCGATGAAAATGAAGCAAATAGAAACATATGGAAGAAAGAGAAATTAAGTGAGAGACGAGATACTTTCTTAATCATAAACAGTGAAATAGATCCCAGAAAATAATTTTTGACCTGTAATAAGACTTTAAAAGCCAATTGGAGTCAAATTTATAACTGGACAGTCTGTAAAAGGCTGGTCGAATTTGGAAGAAGAGGCATCCAGTTTCAAAAAAAGGAAATACATGATGATAAATAAGATATTCTTACGAGCTAAAATATGTCAATTCAACTGTAGGTTAGAGAAAGATTTATTTTCCAGATGAAATATAATTTTTAGTGCAGATATAATGATCAGATAAAAAAAATAACGAAACAAAACTCACAGTTACTCATATTGATTGGTTTTCAAAAACTGAGTAGCATGTTCTGTGGTTGCGTTTTCTACATAGAGATCAGTTATTCACTTGAAAGTAATAAATAATAGTAATAAATAATCGAATAAAATTATAGAGAATTACTTGAATCAAACTTAGTCATAGAATTGGAAAAAGTTGATCGTATTGTAACGTGTGATGAAAAGTGGATCCTCTACGACAATAGAAAGCGATCTGCAAAATAGTTGGAAATAAATAAAGCCCCGAAACATTTCACGAAATCGAAAGCACATGAAAAGAAAATGATGGTGACTGGTGGTTTGCGCTCGGTATAAACTACTACTATTTTTTGAATCCAAGCGAAATTATTACAGCTTAGAGTTATTGTTAAGAAATCGACAAAATGCACCAATAATTGCGATGTCCGATCATACTGGTAAAAGTTGAATGAATTGGAATATGAAACATTACTTCATTCACCATACTCACTAAATATTTCACCAACAGATTATCACTTGTTTAAGCATTTCTTGAACTCCTTACAGGGTAAAATCAATAACCAAAGTACTGTCGAAAGTGCATTTTGAGATTTTATCAACTCCAGAACTCAGGAATTTTATACCAACGGAATAAATAAACTTGTAATTAATTGGTTAAAATGTTTTGATTGTAATGGTACTTATTTCGATTTATAACGTTATTTATTAGCTGAGAAAAATGTACATGAATTTAAAGATCATAAACCACAATTATTTTTCTACCAACCTAATATTTAGGTATGGATTTGCAATGATATAATTTTAAAAACTCTAAGAATTTTATAAATTATACAGTAGAACGACTGCAAAAGGCTATTTAAGCCAAAGTATGAGTGTTATTTATTGTATAATAACTAATGAAGGGTTTCATGGCTAATAAATATTTTAAAATTTATAACTGTGTTTATTCAACACTACTATACCTTGTGTTTTAATTTCTATATATTATTCATCAGAGTTTTCATTAGCAAAAATGATTTATTTAAAAAAGACGCTTATTTTTACTAATTAAGAAACTGAACAATAGTAATACGTACTACTATTAGGAATACCTGATCGCACAATAATGAAATCTTACAATAAAGAACTGCGCTTATTTATATATATATATATATATATATATATATATATACATAGGAAGAGAGAGAGTTATATATTTGTATATAAATTCATCTATAGTTGAATAAAATTGCTATTATTTGTAATGCATGTCACTAAATTAAAATATAATTAATTACTAAACGTTAATTGACTAATATATATTACTTGAAAATTCAAATATTTTTTATAGAATTATAATTTCAGCTTATATTTCATATCTTCATAATAATATTAGTTATAAATATTAATTGATACAATTAAAAGTAGTTTATTTTAAATGAGAAATTATTAGCTTCCCTTCAAACTATTGGCAAGGACAGTAACTTATTCTGCTAACACAATTTATGGAGAAAACCACAATACTTTTTAATAATATTATTATGACTTTTGATGAATAAATCATTGAAACGTATATATAAATGTCAAATGTACACAATAATGAAATGTCATATTTTTATTCTAAAACGAACAGTTGTGTACTAATCGTGAAAGTGATGTACAGTATTCTGTTATGTACTTGTTTTAAGATTGATTTGGATGTTAACATTTATATATATATATATATATATATATAGTATATTTTTTTATAATAAAAGAAAGTAAATATTTCTGGATTCAATGCAAATTAATTTTGTATCGTTGAACAAACAAATAATATGATTGGCTGAAAAACATTGACGGTTAATAACTCCGATTAATGTAAGTGTATAGTAATAAATACTTGTTCTTTTTACATAAATTGACGGTAATATGTATGAATACATATATTTGAATATAAAGAAATTAATTTACATGAAGTTAATAGAAAAATATGTCTTGAAATGATTTTATATTTCAATATGAATGTTACTTGAAACACACTGGTTTTTTTTATTAAAGAGTGATGTTTGTACATTACTTATAGATAACTCTATTCACTTCCATAATAATCAACTTGAAATATGTTCAGTATCTGCGAAATGAATTGTAATTTAAAGGGAGAAAATGTTTTCAATAAGCAGCGATTATTAAATCATTTGAATCATGAATAGAAAAAAAAATGATTCGCCTACATCAAGAAAGAGTGTAACTTGAACATAAAATTGATTAAAGTGTATTAATGTTATCTAACTAAATGTTAAAAGTATCTATAATATATAATTTACTGTTTAGTGATAGAAACCAATCTGATAGAATACTGTTGCAGATTTGATTTGTATCGGTTATAATAACTCCGATTAATGTAAGTGTATAGTAATAAATACTTGTTCTTTTTACATAAATTGACGGTAATATGTATGAATACATATATTTGAATATAAAGAAATTAATTTACATGAAGTTAATAGAAAAATATGTCTTGAAATGATTTTATATTTCAATATGAATGTTACTTGAAACACACTGGTTTTTTTTATTAAAGAGTGATGTTTGTACATTACTTATAGATAACTCTATTCACTTCCATAATAATCAACTTGAAATATGTTCAGTATCTGCGAAATGAATTGTAATTTAAAGGGAGAAAATGTTTTCAATAAGCAGCGATTATTAAATCATTTGAATCATGAATAGAAAAAAAAATGATTCGCCTACATCAAGAAAGAGTGTAACTTGAACATAAAATTGATTAAAGTGTATTAATGTTATCTAACTAAATGTTAAAAGTATCTATAATATATAATTTACTGTTTAGTGATAGAAACCAATCTGATAGAATACTGTTGCAGATTTGATTTGTATCGGTTATAATAACTCCGATTAATGTAAGTGTATAGTAATAAATACTTGTTCTTTTTACATAAATTGACGGTAATATGTATGAATACATATATTTGAATATAAAGAAATTAATTTACATGAAGTTAATAGAAAAATATGTCTTGAAATGATTTTATATTTCAATATGAATGTTACTTGAAACACACTGGTTTTTTTTATTAAAGAGTGATGTTTGTACATTACTTATAGATAACTCTATTCACTTCCATAATAATCAACTTGAAATATGTTCAGTATCTGCGAAATGAATTGTAATTTAAAGGGAGAAAATGTTTTCAATAAGCAGCGATTATTAAATCATTTGAATCATGAATAGAAAAAAAAATGATTCGCCTACATCAAGAAAGAGTGTAACTTGAACATAAAATTGATTAAAGTGTATTAATGTTATCTAACTAAATGTTAAAAGTATCTATAATATATAATTTACTGTTTAGTGATAGAAACCAATCTGATAGAATACTGTTGCAGATTTGATTTGTATCGGTTGATTTAATTAAAGTTTTTCTTTAAATTCTCTTCAAATCTATACATTTCATTATTAAACATTTAGAAGTAGGCATACAAGCTGTAAATATTTGCTGTTAAAAAAAGAATCTCTTGTAAAGTATTAGGTTGATAGAAAAATAATTCTGGTTTGTGACCTTTAAATTCATATACAATTTTTAATTTAAGTGACTTTAAGATGTCCATAATTCATGGATGACTAACAATTCACTTTTGTGTAAGCTCTAGATTTGTTCTGCTTGGTTCTGATTCAACTAACATCTTCAGTTGGTTGTTATGAACTGAAGAAGAACGCCTGCGACCTTCTTCATCTTCAAAGCTTTCGTCCACAGCACCACATTTTTGGAATTACAATTGCTCCGTTCGATCCTTAACAGTACCCACACCAAGAGCATCGTTAATTTACCAGCAGTTTCTACTGCTTTACCACGAATTTTGAACTCAAAAAATGTTTTTATTTGCTTCTTTTCCATCTTTAATTCAATAACTCAATTTAAAGAAAAATGAATAATAAAATCAGTCAATGTTACCAAAATACAGACTGCAAAGTGCTCTTTAAAATGATGTTAACATGTACACGATGAAATTACATTCATCAAAAAAAATTAAGGTTAGAATTCAGAAAACAAAAACCGCCATTATTTTCCTACCAACCTAATATATTTGCAAAATATCTAGTATATTTTTTTGAATACTGCTGAGTGAAATGAATGAAAGTTTTATTTAATTTTTACTTTATATATATATATATATATATATATATATATATATATATATATATATATATATATGATCTAAAAATGTAATTAGCAATAAAATATTGTTTTACAATTATACCTTTTGTTGTAATCTTCTTTAATATGTATAATAAACAATTTCTAACAAATGATATATCATTATTTGTATGTTTTTTGTTTGTTTCTAAAATTTTGTTCAAATTTAAATATTTTTTTATTGATTATTATTTAAGTAGAAATTATTGCCAATAAGTATTAACGGTGTTAAATTACAAATAAATATTTGTTTCTTCCAGTTAATTAAATATGTATATTATCTTTCTCCAAATAATTCTGATATTAACTATATATATATATATATATATATATATATATATATATATATATATATGTATATATATATATATATATATATATATATATATGTATATATATATATATATATATATATATATATATATGTTTTATTACAACAGGGGTTATTGTTTCAAAGTTGTAGGGAATATAGTTTAAGCATTTTTTTTTGTATCGACTATATCACTACACAAATTTATTAAAATATAATTTATATGGTTTTCAGGCTGTGTAAACCCTCTTGGTGAGCAGCATGCCGACCGTCTACATGTTGACCAACCATAATTTAACACTGAATTTAAAGGTATTTTATATTCATTAAATATTTTAACAATTTATTTTATATTTTCTGATCATAAGATAGAAAAAAATAATCAATCCATTATAAAATAATTTAATCTATTAGGAGATCCATTCTTAAAAGTGTATGAAAAATTACACTGTACAATATCTTATGCATTCACATTTCAACAATCATTTCCAACAGAGGAAAATTCCAATTAATTTAGATGAATTGGTGTAACATTCTCATAGGAAATGCATAGCCATATGTTGCAACCAAATTTAAATTTTTATTTTACTTTTATTCAAGATTCTAGTAGAATATTTGGTAGCTTGTTCTATGGAATGTAACAATAGATGGTATAAAATTTTAATATTTAATTTTTGATTGAAAATTCATATACATTTTTCAAATAAAATCATTGCCTACAAAATTTGTTGAATAGTATTGAATAATGAATTTAGATTAATTTATAATCTGTTAAATTGCATAATCAAGTAGAAAAATACAATTAAAATATTTTTTATTCAATAAAAAATAAATTGAAAACACTTACTGATAAAATTAATAGCCGCATTACGGATATTGAACGATTCGAGAAAAAAAGTATAAAAATCTACTGTTAACCGGTTTGCCCAAAAAGCACAATATATATATATTAATGTATAATATATATGTATTAATATAAAACACACTGCACTCGTCTACTTTGCACAATCGTCCCGCTAGGCAGGTCCAATGCATTTATATAGTGGCCTTTGTTCGCCCCTCAATTGTGTTCGAAGAAAGGAAAGTTTAATACGGTATTGCAGACAGGCTACATGAAACCGAAACAATATATTTCGATAACAACCTTACAGTTTAATTCTATGCGTGTATTCTATGATGTGTGTGATTGCGAAATGTTCTTTAATAATATGTTCATCTATAGTCGAATATGATTTCATGGACAGATTGTAAGAGGAATGACACAGAGCTCTGAATTTAAAATGATATTTATTGCTTAAAATTTATTAACAAATTCAAATATATACATATATATATATATATATATATATATATATATATATATACATATACATATATATATATATATATATATATATATATATATATATATATATATATATATGTATGTAAGTATATATAAGAATATAATTCTCGATTTGTAAAATGATATTCTCAAATTCTTAAAATGTATATTATTTTAAAAATTTGTAAAAAAATGAGATCAACAAATGAAGCCGGTTTTGATTAACGTATACATGTATATATATATATATATATATATATATATATATACTGCATTGTCATGTTCAATAAATAAAAAAATAATTTTATTTGCGTATTAATATTTTATTCGATAAATTACGTAATTTGTGTATCAGGTTTTTGATATGTGTTAAAATCAGTAGCTTAACCCGTTTGATACCATTGAGCTATATATATATATATATATAGGTATAAATACGAGTATACTGTAGTATCGAAAAATATATGCTTTTTTCATTATATTTAATTTTTTTTAATAAATAAATAAGATTACAATTTGATAAAGAAATTTATTGAAAAAATATTTCAAATAGAAGATAACACTAACGTTATGGTCTATCGTTTGCAAGATATTGTACTTATTTCAGTCTATCAATTTGTTTACATTAGCGGTGTGAAATATTAAATTGAAGTATAGAATCCAAACTCTGTTTATATAGAATGTAGTATAAATCGAATAAACCTACCAAAGTAAATTCATATTTGGGATAGTTTGATACTTGTTAAAAGTAAATTTAATATGCATAGTCCGACAATCTATTCAAGTCGTGCTACGCGTGTACTGGTTCGAGTGCGAGGTACAAGACCATTTTACTCGGGCTGGATTTAGCACCCAATATAGGGAGCGGATTTACGTGTTTCAGCTTAGTTTGACTGTGCGAAACTGATCAGTATGCTATATAGTAATCGGATCGGGGTGTGAGTGAAGCCCGCCGCATACGATCCTCCTGTTGCTGTAGCCAGGTCACTAAGACCGAAATGTCTCCCGTGAAAACGCCAGTAGTTTCGGCCGCTTGTAGCAGCACCACAGGTTAAACGGGTCGTAGTTGCCGAGAGTGTTAATTAGAGCAATCGCCTTTTATCTGCTCTACCATACGAAATCCGTGTTTGATATCATATATATATATTGTATCGATATCGTATATATCAACGTTTTTCATTTTGGAAAATAACAGCGCCTCACACTTACCAGCTTCTCTGTGTTAACTCTTATTCACCAGGTACCGTAGTACTCAGCAAGTTCATCGAGGCAGCATTGAAGGCGTGCGAGAAACACTGTTAATTTCCAGACTGAGCGACGATGGTGGTATCGTCCGCGTATAGTGCAGTGGTCTGATCCCCTTGTTATGTCATTGATATACAGACTGAACAGTATCGGAACCACCATACTACCCTGTGGAATTCCAACCTCCATGGGTTTCACACTTAACATTTCTCTCTTCACACTCACGTAGAAGCTGCGATCCGTCAGGTATGAATCCACTAGGTAGAACACACTGTCTTGAAGATCAGCATACACGATATTGTAGAGAAGTCCTGCATGCCAGACCTTTCAAATACTTTTTCAATCTCGAGAAGGACAACGCCTGTTATACGCTTCTCATTGAACCAGCAAGTTATGTGCTCAGCCAGCCACAAAACCTGCTGACCAGTACCGTGGCCATGGCGGAATCCGAACTACTCACCGATCGCGAAAATCCTTCTGTTAAAGGTTCTTTCGTCGAACATCTTAGACAGCGAGGATATCAGTATAATTAGGTGATGGTTAGTGGTATACCTCAGCGGCTTACTGACTTTCGGAACATCAATAACCTTGAAAAGTTTCCAGCAAGGAGGAGAGTGTTTGTGATGGTAGATCTTGTAAAAGATTGCCGTCACCAACATGATCGCCCTTGCTGGGAGGTGTTGCAAGGCAGATTTACCTATCGGTAACTCTAGCAGTCAAGACGTTTGATAATACTGGTGACATCCTCGGGCGTGACAAGCGGCGGTGGAAGGGAGGACGGCATTAGTTCAACAATATAACCCTTTATTTTTTTTCTGAAATTTTATTCATTTACTTTCACAAATTATTGACTACATCCAATAACCAATGTTAATATTATTTTAGTGGTTATGCTGCACAGATTATCATTTTCAAGTCAAAGTAAGATTTTATATAAAAATCGCATAAATGGTCGTTTTCGACCTTTCGTTCTTTTCAGATGTATTGAGATTTTGTTTATATTATACAATTAACTAGGGAAGATTTGCTATCTTTCAGATAACTGATTTTTTTATTTTGTTGTGTATCTGGGTGTTGTCCCCTCCGGCTTCTACTCGTGGCACGAATTTCTTTAATATCATGATATTCTCACTGGATGAAGATTTGCGCTAATATGGTGTGTTTCCTCCTGCCTTTTAAGACCGATTCTTATAGTTTAGTCTCTGAAGCTTCAAAATATACGAGAAGGTACCTTTTTGTTGATCTAGTATTTGTATAAAGAATATATTAGTGAAACGTATAAACAATTTGAGACAGATATGAATACATATTGCATACACAATGGTATTGAATATAATAAAACAAGGCAAATGATAAACGTTCAAAACATACATAATACTAAATATTTTATAAAATACATAAAAATAGAAAAGCGATAATCCATTCCTTAAAATTAAAAACCACACTCAAATTTCCAGTTGTTTTTCAGGTATGCGAAATGAAACTTCATTTTAAGCGTCACATTTTGGATAATTAACAAAGAGATTGAATGGTGGGAACTTTAAATAAGCTATTGAGTCCAAAATAATAGGTTCATATTTGAAAAAAGTCCGTCCAAATCAACCGAAAAGAACAAGTCTTCATGAGACTCCATAATGGTCATATCGAATGTACTTAAAAATTTATTTTCGAAAACTAAATCCGACCGATGTGTGCCACATGTGACGCTGTTTTGTCTGTATATACTTTAACAATCGAGGGTGTCAATTATCTGTATTCAGGTACTAATGAGTACAGTCATCGACTCGTTCTAAAATCCTAAACAGTTTCTCATTCATTTATATCCCAATCAAAACATATGTTTGCAACTAAACCTAAAATTGAGTTAAAATCAATTATTAAAAATTTGTTTGAAAATGACACATTCACCAAAGCTAGTAGTGGAAAACAGAATTTTAATTGATCCAAAAGGATGAAGACCGTCAGAACAACGAAACTAATTAACATTTTAAACGGTGTTGTAAAACTGTAAAAGAATAAAAAAATAGATGACGACGGATAGGAGAGTTGAAATTGGATAAAGATATTTAAGATACTTTAAAACTTTTTATTAGAAAAATTTAAGGAAAGGACGAAATTTAAAAAAAATGTTGTAAAACTGGATATTTTTAATTTTTTTCAAAATTCGAAAACAAAATTTTAAAAAATCAGTTTAACATCAGCTGCAAAATTGAAGTTTTCATTGATAGTAGAAAAAAAATAAAATCCATCTTCAAATTTAAATTAGACTTTGAAAAGAATATAAATAATGTGTTTATTCAAAATCTATTCAAAGATCTTGCGCGCCTGAAGAAACTTTGTTTCTAGTAGTTGATATAAATCTCACATTACATATTTCAACGTAAATAATTAAGAAATGAAACAACGTAAGAATCCTTTTTATTATCTAATACTTCAAGTTAAGACATATTTTCATAAATAAATTATTTTTCATCAAAAATTTCAGCTCAAAAATATTTAATAAACCATTATTGAATATTTAAAACTGTAAGATATAGAAAAATCTTATTTTTTCTGTATCTTATCTCTCTGAAGATGATGGTACAGTTATAGAAATGCAGATAATTAACAGTGAAAAATGATTACAATCAAGTACTAAACATTTTTAACCAAAAAACTTATTAAAAAATTATTCATTCGTGAATGCAAATGTAGCCTCAATGCTAGAACGGTATTTTACAAGAAGTATTATTACCAGATTATATTATTATCATATAAACGTTTATAAATTTGAAGCGTAAAGTTATACGGTTCTCTATAGCATTGAAAAATGCTTTTTTACATATTAAAAAGTTAATTAGATAATAATAAAAAAATTAAACCAACAAATAAAATAATATAGAATTGCTAAATCTAAATAAATGAATACTTTTCATTAAAAATGTCGTGATACTAATAAGGATCTATATTTATTTGTTATTGATGCTTATGCTCACATTTAATTTTTATTAGAATTTCATGTCGATTATTGAGATATAAAATTATAAAAAAATATTATTAGAAAATTGTAAGATTAAAATATTTATAATGAATACTTCAAGAAAATGAATGATATTTTTACATTTATTGCTTTGAAAAATTTGTCGTTAATTTTCAGTGAAAATTACCTTTTTCTACATTAGATTTTAGTACTGCGGATAAAATTATTTTTATAAATGATTTTCTCTATCTTATTTATGAATCAGAATTTCCATACTTACGCGCATCGCTATCGAAATTCACATAAAAATGAATAAAAGTAATGAATAATCAATTATTGAACCATTTGATCAAAAAATACTTTAAAATAATTTAGTTTTGAGGTGAATGGAAAATTCATTTCTTTTAGCTTTTAATAGTTCAATTTTAAACTAGTGGTACTTAATGTACTCTTCAGAACAACAATTGAAAAAAGTATTTTTTTCAAATGTAATACATAAGTACGAAATATCTTTTAATGAAAATAAGAAGTGGGATGAATATTTATAATGTTATATTTTTTTTATTTTAATAGGTCTATTCTTTTTTAAGTATACAAATAGTAATCCAATTATTGGATTGGACTGATACTAAAGTTTATACTTTCTACCCTAGATATATATGTATATATATGTATATGTATGTAGTCAGTAAACATACCGTAATCATACTGGAATTGTTTATTACTGACGGAATGTAATGTAATTTTCTTGTTGTGAACTTGCTATATATTCACTTATTTTTTTGGTGACCACACCTATAAGGTTGTTCCATTTTTTTGTGTAAAGTATGCGAAATATTGTCGTAACTTTTGTGTAAAAATAAATGTATATACTTTATATATACATATATATATATATATATATATATATATATATATATATATATATATATATATATATATATATATATATATATATATATATATATATATATATATATATATTTGGAGGTATGCAAACTTCTAACTTGTTTTAAAGATATAATTTGTTCTATATTTTTGTATAATATATAGTGAACATATGGAGATCTTACTTTATAAGTTATTTTATTTAATTAATATTCATATTCGTTATACATATACGAAATGTAAATCGTAAATAAAACATGTCTTTTCATAAAACTTCACAAAGTATTAAAGCAACTGTTTCACTGTTATTGTCTATAATAGTATAAGAATTTTTTTTATATAGATATCAACGTGCAAAAATTACTGTTAGAATTAAATAATATGAGAGCGGATGAAAAGTTGGCACATGTTTATAATTCTTGAACGATTAGAGATATTGGAGTAAAATAAAAAGTAAGTAAGATTATTGTATAATACTTCAAATGGTTATTTATTTCACGATGTATATATATTTAACCAATAAATGTATATTATATAAACTTTAATAATATTAGTTTCTTCATTTTTTTAGTGAAGGCACATGGAGTTTGATTTCTTCAAAAAATCCTTTATGAATAAAATGATTTAATTATTAGCATGAAAATTTCTTTCAGTAAATCATATTTTAGGATTGGAAATAAGTACTAGACCAATAGACCAATAGTACTAGATCTGTGTTATAAAGAGTGTGTGGAAAATAGTCTGAGGTTTATTTGGAAAAAATTCAAAGCAATAGTCTTTCTTAATATCACAATTTTTTACACCCTCAAATTATTGTAAAATATTTTGGTTTCCCTATTTTCGAATCAGTAGTGTATAAATGTTTAAAACATTTATTCAATTTTGATTCTTCTTGACATCTTTGCTCATATAATACGTCTAAAATATTTTGATGCATTATTAATTTTTTTTCAAATAATCTAAAAGTATATGCAAATTATGAAATATAGAACAATTACAAGTGTATACATTCAAGTATTGAGTTCTACCAACGTAGTGCACTGGGTATGCACTTTCATAAGTGTTTGCAACCGTCTTAACTATACTTCGTAAATTTCCTGGAACCCATTATATTATATAGTAGGCAGAACGACCGTTTACAGACCTGCGACATTTTGTGTGTACTTCTATAGAAAATGTTCATTTTTTTAACTACTTGCCGAAGTTTAATTCTTCGTCTTCATTTAAGATTTCCCGTGCTCCTGAATTTTACTCAGATGTTGTGGAAGGTGTTGGATGACCTTGATGTTGGATCATCTACGGTAGATACTCGTCCTTCTTTGAAACATTTATGCCACTTGAATTTTGCAGTTTTCTTCAGACAATTACTACGATACGTTTCAGTCATTTCTTTAAATGTTTTTATAGCACTTAAATCACGTCTAACATAGTAAATAGAACAACATAACGCTGATCTTGCTGTAAATCATACATAAAACAACGATATAAACATGCACACTGATGCCAAAACAGTTTCCGCGGGCATTAGGTGCGAAATAATGAGCAGAAAGTACATAATTCAATCCATTAAGGACAAATGAAGCGTCCCTAATAGCTGATGCTAAAAAAAGAACGTTACTCCGTGAATTAAGTGATTATCCCTCCTATTAGGTTGGTAAAAAAATAATTGCGATTTATGACCTACAAATTTATGTATATTATCCACGCCTAGCTGTTTTAATTAGTGCAGAACTGTTGGAAGACAAACACCTAACTTTTGTGCAAGCTCTCGAATTGTTGTGTGTGGTTCTGATTTAACTAACGCTTTCAATTGATCGTTATGAGCTAAACAAGGATTTTCGCGACCTTCTTTATCTACAAGACTGTCGTCCTCAGCACAAAATTATTTGAACCACCATTGCACCGTTTTTTAACAGTACTCACACTAAAAAATTGTTTGATTTACGAGCAGTTTCTGTTTCTTTATCAACCGTTTTGAACTCAACAAATTTTTTTTCTTATTTGCTACATTCTCATCTTTAATTCAATTGCCCAATTTGAAGCAAAATTAATAACAAAACCAAAGTCGATGTTACCAAAATACAGACCGAAAAATCCATTTTATAATGATATTAACATGAACACAATGAAATGACAATTTCATTGAAAAAAATTAAGGTTAGAATTCAGAAAACAAAAACCGCAATTATTTTCCTATAGTAGAGTCGTAGAAAGAGGATACGAACCGCTAGTGAAAGTAATTAAAATGCAGTTTCGACTATAATTTAAAATACAATGATAAATCGTTGTCTTTCAATTATAAATAAGAAAATTTTAAATTAAGTACATAGTAC
This sequence comes from Acanthacorydalis orientalis, assembly GCA_034766995.1. NCBI lineage: Eukaryota > Metazoa > Arthropoda > Insecta > Megaloptera > Corydalidae > Acanthacorydalis > Acanthacorydalis orientalis. The sequence continues at coordinate 21,496,972 of CM068315.1, read as the reverse complement.
AAAAAAAACACATTTTTAGAATACGTCTAATGAGCACCATTGATTGATTAATGAATTTATACCGTGATTATCGACATACGATCGCGTGAACGGACGGTTTTTAAAAAAGTGTGTATAGGCATTGTAAAAGTGATCTGTTGTTTTACTTTCACACCTACCTGAAATCTTGTAGCATATAAATTCCAATCTCCGCACGTTCAACTATTTATCAAATGTGACCGTGTAATTCAGTATTTGAATTTTAAATAAATTCTAAGTGGCTATTTGTGTCAATTTTTAGTAAATCGATAATTTTTTCTTTTAATTATTAGAGCATATAAGGTTTATTGATCTTATTTTTCTTATAAATACATTACATACATTAGTTCACAATATATATATATATATATATATATATATATATATATAAAGAGAGAGAGAGAAAGATAAAGAGAGAGATGTCCATTTTATTGTTATTAATATTCGTAAGATGTTTTAATAGATTTTCCTCTTTTATATTGTTTTGAAATTGTGGTTAAATTCACTTTTTCATATTTTCACTAATCAATCATAAATTTACCACCCTAAAAAACACAATTTTTTTCTAATCAAAAATGTTTAATAATTGATTATTGATAATTCTTATCAATACTTTTGTCCATTTTGATCATATTAACATCCTCAGAGTGTTAACATATAAAAAATCTAATTTTTTAATCCGTTTCGACATTTGAACTTGAAAAGCTTCAACTAGATTGTTGATAGGATCACTATAGAAGGTGACTCAAAATTCAATCAGGCACAGAATCTATTAGTTTAGTAAATAAATTTGCTGTTGACCATAAATCCAAATTATGAAGGTAGTACAAATTTAGAATTTAAACATAAAATATATCATTTTTGAAATATTAGTTCTTCAGTTTTATCAGATATAAAATTGATGAATGATCTGGTTTCCTCCCCATTAAACTAATCATTTTCTTTGTATGATTCTATTATTTTAAGGTCAATGATTAAACCAGTTGGCTAAGTTAGTTAGATTTGCTGAACACTTGAGAAATATTTCTCATGATGATGTTCTCACGTATGCGGAATAAGTAAATTCAAATTTTAATGAAATAATATGTTTTCTCAAAGAATTCCCAATTTTATTCGTTTTCAGTTACAGTATTGTCCCTCTTATTGGCACATTTGTGTTTATTTAGTATTTAAATTATTTAAAAAAAATCTTCTTTTACATTCTGTTACTAACTAAAGTCAATATTACATAAAATGTATGATAGAAAATTACTGTCGGGCAAAAAAATGTTTTTGTACGAGTTTAGACAAGCTTAAAAATTTAAAATTGGCACATTTAATTTTTTATGAATTATAAATATAATTGGTAAATACAATGTAAGTATTGGACTAGTGCAAAAGTTTTGATGGGTTTCTAAAATATGTATTAATTCAATTTTATATGATAAAATTAACAAATATGATGATGTACATATACCGTTTGAAAGATTACACTCTCAGTTGTCATTTTAAATGTGAATTGGCGTGATTTTGGTAAATTTAATTGTTTTAAAATGAAATTAAAAATGAATATTAATAAAGTCCATTTCGATGTAATTATAATGTACGAGTTTAGGAGGGGAACAGGTATTTCGAATACCGTGAAAAACTTAGAGGCATTCACATACCATGAAAGGGACTTGGAGGCAGAAGAATCAACGCTGTCAACATATGCCAAAGGTCGGTTTGCATCCTCGGAAGGTTATGCTGTCTGTTTGGTGGGATTGATAAGGTGTGATTTTTTATGAGCTACTCCTCATTGGCAAAATGATCAATTCTCATAAATATTGTCAACAATTGGACAATTTAAAAACAGCAATTAAGAAAAAGCGTCTGGTTTTGGCCAATCGCAGCGAAGCTGTCTTTCATCACGGTAACGTTAAACCCCACACTTCGATGAAAATGCTGAGAAAGCTCAAAAAGCTAAATTAAAATTTCCTATTGTACCCACCGTATTCTCCTAACATTGCGAAATCAGATTATCACTTGTTTCGGTCGTTACAAAACAGTCTAAACAGTAGAAAATTCGTTCCTAAAAACTATGTTTCTTCGTTTTCCGACGACAAACCAACCACCTTTAATAAAATTACCTAATTTTTCTATCACAAAACCCATAAAAACTTTTGATTGGTTGGTTGTTGTTGTTTGGTTGGTTGTTGAAACCATAACTAATCAAACCATAACAATCAATCAACCTGACCCTTCGATAAAATTCTGTTAGGGAAATGAATAGGACGAAGAGCTGCTGTTGACTTCTCTCCTGCCCACGATATCCAGATTTAACACCCCTCAACTTCTACTTATGGGGAATCCTAAAGGATGTGGTATTTCATAGAAAATCCGTTACATTGGGGGCGTTACGGAAAGAAATTGAAATATCCTGTGTAGTAATTATTACTTTGGCCATCGTTGCTCGTGCAGTAGTTCGGTAATATTAGAAGTGTCTGGACGCTAATGGTGACCACTTTGTGCATTTCTTGTGAATGTAGAAGTCAAATATGACTCAACCATTCCTTGATGCATATATAATTTTAGCAATAAAGCTTTTACGCAGGTATTTTGTACGTTGAGTGCGTATATATTTTTGGGCTTTTCTGTATATATATATATATATATATATATAACATTTTACGTCATGAAAAAAATATTGTCGAAACCACGATTGAAAAGTTGAAATTATAACTTATCATCTGAGAATAGCGCTGGCCTGAAGGACCTTTGCTATATTATAAGCTCCGAGCGTGAAAGCTCACGGCTCGCTAATCGCATATCTCTGGAATGTAGCACAGAACGAGGAGATACTATCACAAAGTAGAGGAGCAATTTTGACCAAGACACAACAGGGAGTCGCTTCCTGGTGGAGAATTAGCGGAGCTCCAGATCATCCCGGAGAAGGTAACCTCTCACTGATTCTGATTAAGTGGCTGGCGCGCCGTTTCACGGATCACTCGTCGGCCTCCTATTACGCCATCAGCAGACTAGGCTGCTTAAAGCGACAGTGTTCGGCGACGAGGTCGTTTTTTCCTAGTGCTCGGACTAGGGCGTTATCGCTCGTCTCCGCCCGACCGTACAGTCGACTGGCCTGTTTGCGGACAAACTCATCGATTGTAGGGAGCTGGAGGTTCCGATGCAGAATGATATTTCTCACTAGGTAGTGTGCGTCAGTAATGAGGGGCAGGCACCGGTTCTGAAACACCAGCAGTCGCTTAATTGAATTCGGGTTGTAGGCCTAGGCCGCGCCCGCGTACGTCATGATCGGTCGAAAGAAGCGAAGGTAGAGCAAGCGCTTACTTCTCAGCGACAATTTCTACTTCCTATTCAGAAGCGAGTACAACTTGTAGCTACCCCTGGGATTTTGCCAGCACGTACGAGACTGAGGAAATTCAGGTGACTGTCGAGCTTGATGCTTAAGTACGTGACTGTGCTCTGTCACTCTATCCGGGAGCCGAAGAACTCCAGGTTATCGGGCTCGCGCTTCGCCGAATAGGACGAACGAAACATAACCGCCACCGTCTTCTGCGTATTCGTCCTCACTCGCCACGTACGATAGTACGTTTCGAGCTCAGATAGATGAGCCTGTAGTTTCCGGTGGATGACTTTCGGCTGTCAAGTTTGCACAATTACCGTGGTGTCATCCGCAAAGAGCGCTATGTGTTGATCTCGCGGCACGTCGTTGACGTACAGGTTGAACAGTACAGGGCCCGCCACACTCTCTTGCGGAACACCGGCCGCTATCTGTCTGATGTTAGACCGATCATAACTTATAAGAAATCTTTTTTTAATTTATATATATATCTGCAAAATTTTAGTACGTTAAAGAAGTTAATTGATTCAATAAAATAATGAAAACCATCAGTGTGTCTTGTGTAATAGTGGACGACGAATATATTCATTAACAAAAAGATGTCCTAAACTTACCATTGATTCAATTTTATTAATTTAAAATAATTTGATTATCTACCGTTTTAATATTTAAAAAAAATATTATATTGAAACGAGAGAGATTTATTCCTTAAAACTACATATTCTTAAACTTTTGGATTCATTTTATAGGAGTAATTTGAATTTTTAGTAATAGTTAAATAGAGTATCAATCTAAAATTACTTTTACTGTAGTCATGTCTATTCTTTGAAGACACATATTGTTTTTGGAGAAAAGAAATTAAATGCATAAGTATTATTTTATTATAATATTTTTTGTTGCGAATTACATTAATATTACTTACATTATAAGGTTTTGTATATTTAATTTATTTTTATTAACACACTTCTTGTTCCTTATTTAAATATTATAATGAATATTTTATTTGATGGCTTTGTTTTAATTTTTATTAGTTTCTACAACAAAGCATAAAATTATTCTTATAATTAAAACATCTTAAAAGTAAAGGTTTTACTTCGCGTCAACAATAATGTATACTAGAAATGTGACTGAGTTAGAACGATAGTGATGATTTTCTTGGGACTTTTTTGTTCAATTCATTGCGAGTAGCGTAAGTTGAGATTACATTGTTGCTACATATATATAGTAATCAAATCTTAATGTTACCATAGACATAATAAAAATATAGATTGATAATTCCAATATAAAATTTACGAATTGATGATTAAAATGAAAATTGAACGAAATGTAATGTTTATGAATTATTTATTATTTTTATCAGAAGTATGTTGAAAAGTTTAGTTGATACATACTACTTAGATAAGGATAAGTTAAATGTTCTCTAAGTAGTTACAAAACACAACGTATCAGAGAAATAACAGTCTCTCTGTTGTTGAGTGAAACGAGATATAAGTTTTATTGAAGATAAATCTCATTTATTTTTTAAATAATTAATTGTATCCACAATTTTGCATTGAGTCACATATTATTGTTGATAGACATATTATATATTCGTACATATTACATTAAAGAAAGATGAAATTACTTAATTAAGAAGACCTATAAAAAGGTAATTTCCATTTAATTAATATATATACATATAATATATATATATATATATATATATATATAATATAATATATATATATATATATATATAATATATATATATATATATATATATATATATATATATATATATATGTGTGTATGTGTGTGTGTGTGTATCTATTGATTTAAAAGAGGTTTATTAGTTAAGCCGTCGTTATATTGATGCCTTCGTCTAACTTTTATAAATCTTATTGAGATTTAGATCATTGTTAATGAAAATTAGTGTGGAAAGATTAAATTAATACCCTTTCTTTTCTATAAAAAATAAACTATATAGTATTTGTAAAAATAATGATAACAAAGAATTTTGGAAAATAGTGAATAGCTGTATTAGGTACTAAACAAACGTGACCGAAAGAATTAGTAGTAAAGAGTGGAGAGAATATTATGAGACTCTATATAAAGACAATTCAGAAATACAAATTTTAAAGAAACAAACCGATAGTGTGATTAAGAGTAACACATTACATAGATCGATTGAAGAGAAAGAAGTGAGAAGGACAGCGACGAGTATCAAAGTAAATAGAGAACCCGGAATTGATAGTATAGTGGGAGAGTTCATAAAACAATTGTTAACAGATGATAAATCAGTCGAGATTATTATAATATTGTTAAATGTGATTATGGAAAAAGAACAAATAACCTGCATGTGGAAGTGTAGCATTATTTGTAATCTTTATAAAGGAAACATACAAGATCCAGCTAATACAGAGGGGTGTCACTATTAACAAATATAACTAAAATTTTTACGAAAATTCTTGATGGTAGATTGGAACAATGTATAGTTAATAATAAGGTTCTAATAGCGAAACAAATAGGATTTAGGAAGGGGATCGGAACAGTAGATGCGTTGATAATGTTAGATACAGTAATTAAAAGGAATACAGTAATTGTAAAAGGAGAAAACTGTATGTATGCTAGGTGCATTTTGAGAAAGCATTTGATAAGGTGAATAGAAATGTATTATGGAGTAAATTAAAAATAAACGGAATGTCAACCAAAATGATTAATATTCTCAAAGTGTACTACGACACAAGCGTGCGTAAGAGTAAATTGTTAAAAAATCTCTAAAACATTTAAAATTGAGACGGGGGTAAAACAGGGATGTGTATTATCACCCAAATTGTTTTCATTCTTAGTTGATGATTTGACACAAGTAATGAAAAGAGTTGAAACAACCTCACCATACACAGATGAAAAATAAATAAAATATTTTACTCTATGTTGATGATCACATAGTACTGTTTTATAGCCCTATGGGACTGCAGAAGACTTTTAACTTGTTAATAAAAGTCTACAAGTAGGAGAAGCTCATAGTTAATGTCGGAAAAACAAAAGTAAAGATTTTCTCAAAGAGCAATAAAGTAAGTAAGTAAGTTGAAAAAGTGGCATTACTGAGGAAACGAAATAAAGATTGTTAGCATGTACAAATAATTAGATGTGTACGTGAGCATTAATGAGAAATGGGATCGCTACCAGAAAGTTATATGTGGGAAAGCTGAGCAAGCTATAAGTAAAATAAAAAAAAATGATGTATAGGTACAAAAATATACTAGTAGAGGTGACTGTTAAAGCCTGATAATTATATTTATTACAATCTATTAAAATCACATTAGTGGACAGGGTAATTTCATATTTCAAAATTAATTCATTTTTAGGTACGGAAAAACCCTGCCTTTCTTCATTAGGTCAGGCCATTAAGTCTCATGTAGTATTTTGTATTTATTGTAATGCAAACTAATGGCTTGAACCATTAGTATTTATTTATTATTAGTATTAAATTATATACCTGGAATACCGCCCGAAATCGTATATAACCCGGTTACGCTAGGCGATACAATCTAGTGATTTTTCCCAGAACCCACGCAAGAGACATTAATAAAAATCACAATTAACACAACACACAACTTACACCCCACAAAAGCGGATAACTACCTACTCAGGTAAGGGCACCGCACAAATGTCATAAACAAAAGGCCAACCCAGGCCCTGTATTATATTATAGTATCAATAAAATTCCTTTTTTTATTTTATTTTATTGCGATACAAAGAAGTCATGAAGCAAATTATGAGGTAAGTTATGAAGTGATAAGTTTTGAAGTGAGAAGTCAGAAGCCATGAAGACATAAGCAAATTATTAAATCACAAGTCTCAGTAAGTCAGTATACCGAACACAATACTTTTTTGATTATATATTTTGTATTCACTGTTGAAATAAAACGTAAAAACACAAAACACACACCTTTTCATTAATTTAAAAAGGAGTCGAGTCCTCACTCGTTAGACCACACTGAGAAGGTAATGTTACTCCCACATGCAATAGTATTAATAGGATTTTTGAAAGTATAATTCAACTAATCTTGACATATGGCTCTGAGATCTGGTGCCCGTATAGAACTTAAAAAAATAAATAATTATAAAGCTATTTTTTTAAAAAATGTATTGGGGATAGATAGGGAAGCGGTGAATAATGCTATGCTGTTTAAAATAGGGAGTTTACTGATAAATGCTAACATAAAATTATATCATGTAAAATATTTTTTTAAATTCAAAAAAAATGAATGTAAATAAGTACAAACCAAGTGTTTGTTAAGTTAGCTAAAGAATCGAGTGCGAGAACAATTGGACAAATTTAATATTCGATATACTAATCAATCATAATTTTACGTAAGACTGGATGAATGATCTGAACTTAAATTATGAACAAAAATAGTGGAAAGGGTGAGAAATGAAGCAGTAGATATTATGTGGTCAGATGCAAACACAAAATCCTCACTGAATTTTTTACTACGTTGTCATTAAAAGAAGAATGGGCGACCTACATACACAAATCAAAAAAGACAGAAAGAAGAATAGTTTCAAAATTTACCTTAGGTAGGTAGGGGTGGGACTTTGAAAGACATAAGTGTTGAAATAAAGTGTACAAAGTATATAATGGGCACATAAACAATATATATATATATATATATGTATATATATATATATATATATATATATATATATACATATACATAAAAGATAAAGAGTTGAGACTTCATATATATATATATATATATATATATTATATGTATATAAAACGTAAAGAGTTGGAACTATTAAGAGAAAGCTTATTTCAACCCAATATCAATCAGACTAGAATCAATAAATTTATGGAATCAGTACCTCGGTCAATTTAGTAAAATTTTTAAATCATTGTTTCTAAAGACTCGAAATTAAAATGTAGTTAAGAATAGAATATAAAAAATAAATAAATAAAAATACAGGTATAATCGAGTATAATAAGTGAATTATAATTAAAATGTAGTAGAATAGCTAAGTTTTGTACCTATCAGGTATAAATTTTGTTAATAATCTGTAAAAGTAGTGTAAAATATGACATGTATACGAGATTAACAAAGTATGTATATCTCAATAAAGGATGTAATAATAATAAAAAACTAAGGCGCGAGTTCCTGAAACAGACCGGTTTTACGAATTTTTTCTTTAAAATTTATCATTTTTTATATAAAATGTTTCCGAATGAAGAATGTAAATATAAAATAATTGTAGGCATAAGGTTTGAATTCTATATAATTATTAAATATAGTACCATTATTATATCATTGTTCGTAGATAGCTCAAATAACGTAAGGTCTATACAGAAATCGAGGTAGTAACGAAATATTAGTCATTATATTTTTTTGATTGGTTATTTATGGTTTAAGGATGTGTTGCTAACTAATATCATTAGCACCTCTCATTTTTTTATAAAAAATCATTTACATTAATTTTATTATATATAAACAACAATTTTCATTTTTCAGATTGTACTCTACATTGATTTCTTATAATGTAATACTCTTCTACTTCGATGTATAACTGTACGAGGCTAGACAATTAAGTAATGCGACCGATTTTTGTGGTAACACTGCGAACCTGTAACTCCGCCACCGTAATAGCAGATCCCTACTCTCTCGATTGAGACCTTGACCACCCTCCTACGATCATTTCTTCGCCAGCTGTTTAGTGTTTTGTAACAACGCGCGAGTAGTGCATGTCACGAAAATCATCGAATGAACATCGCTCAAGATTGTCTCGAGCAGGTTGAAAGTGATCCTACTCTTCTCGATCGAGTTATTACTGGTGATGAAAGTTGGTTCTTTCAATATGACCCCGAAACTAAACGACAAAGCCAACAGTGGCTGTCCCCTGGAGCACCAAGGCCAAAGAAGGCGAGAATGAGCAAGTCCAAAGTGAAAACCATGTTGATTTGCTTCTTCGACAGCAAAGGGGTGGTTCACAAAGAGTTCGTACCACCTGGACAAACCGTAAATCAAGTATTCTACCGCAATGTGCTCGAAAAATTACGAAAAAGGGTGCTCAGAGTGCGTCCAGAGATCGCGAAGACTTGGGTTCTGCATCACGACAATGCTCCCTGTCACAGTGCGTTCAGTGTCTCTCAGTTTTTGGCGTCTAAAGGCATCGCAACGTTACCACAACCGCCCTATTCACCGGACATGTCACCCTGCGACTTTTTCCTATTCCCCCATATGAAAAAATTCGTCAAAGGTCGACATTTTGACTCCGTTGAAGATATCCAAGAATCTGTGACGAGGGTACTCGGAGAGGTCCCACAAGAAGTGTTCCAGAATTGTTACGAAAACTGGAAAACTCGCTGGAATAAGTGTATAGATGCGGGAGGGGACTACTTTGAAGGGGATCGCAGCGATGTACCTTAATTTTTAAATATACTCGATTTTTGAATTTTGTCGCATTACTTAATTGTCTTACCTCGTATTTTGTATTAAAATATTAAAAAAATGCTTTAATTTTCTTGCCAGACTATAAAAAATACATCATTGAGTAATGCAGTTTTTTATAAATTTTCAAGTATTATGTAATAAAATTATTTTCTAATAAAAAACGGAAATCAATCAGTGTTCGAAAGTCGTACAACTGTTATTTATCCTGATGATTATTGATTATTTAAATGCGTGTCTTCAATGGCCTTTTAAAAATACCAACGTTTTGTTTAACGAAACAACAGCGTATAATTAGGTACACAAAACATGTACTTGTTCAATTTAATGTATGCATCTCTTTAGCCAAGATAAATACTGTCACCGTATTATAGACTTTCACATACAAAATCACGTTCGTCTTGCACAGGTTAATAAACTAATGAATATTGCAGTTTTTAATGTATGGAATAAAATATTTATGTTTTTCTATAATCAGCACAAATATATATATATATATATATATATATATATTTATATATAATTTGTATGTATATAATAGTGCATTGACCACAATTTTTATAATCGGGATTTAAACAAAAAATCAATAAATAAGATTCTAAAAACATGCTTCTGATTTCCAACTATGAAGTCTATATGAAAAATTATGTCACATAGTCTCTTTTATTTGAAACTTTTTTATGCTGAACAATAGATTTATGTAACTTAAGACAATGTATCCATGTCGATGTTATTAATTTTTTCAGGAACTTGTCTTTTTATACATGTTTCGGATATTTTTGCTTAAATGAAAGTATTATAGCGGACAATCAAATTACGTTTAAATGTAAATTATTCTCAAGTTGCTACATATAAAATGGAAATTTTCCTGTTTAGCGAAATAATATTTTAAAACTTACTGCATTGTCTATTTAGTTCGAAAGTGTATAAGAATACTGTCCAATGTTCATTTTCTAAACTGAATCTCTCCTACCGAATTACTTTTTACAAATGGTATAGGATGGAAGTGATGTTAGTTGTACTATAATTTTTTGTTCTTTTTGTTCTCCTTTGTTTAATTATAAGTGAAAATATGCGATTTACACTCACACACATACATACATACATATATATATATATATATATATATATATATATATAATATTATATGTGTATATATATATATATATATATATATATATATATATATATATATATATATATATATATATATATATATATATATATATATATAATAGGATATTGCATTTAAAGCAGCTGTTCATGTGTAGATGGTTCTAGGTGCGTATACTGTAAGTAGTGACACATATGTTATTTTGAAGTGTGAACATTTCCCACTAAAATTCAGTCATCAGACGCTATCCTTTGTGTACACAAGTACTTTTCTATAATCGAATTAAAATAGAACATGATAAGTTGTTTTCCAGATGTGTACTTCAACACTACTTTGGTTTGAAGAAAAGTGCAGCTGAAGCTAATCGATTGCTTACGAAAACTTAAGGCAAATCTGCTCTATCGGAAACAGTATGTAGAGATTGGTTTCGACAATTCAAAAATGGTTATCGTGACGTTTACGACAAACAACAGTCAGGCCAATCGAAAAAATTCGAAAATGAATAACTGCAAGCTTTATTAGAAGAAAATCATGTTTAGACACTTAAATAATTGGCTTAACAGCTCGAAGTTGAGAAATCAATCATTTCATGACGTTTACAAGCCATGGGAAAGATCCAGAAAGAAGGGAGATAGCTACCATATGAATTGACAGAAAATGCCATTGACTAATTGTTTAAACATCTTAATTTATTTGCTTAAATGGCATAAACAGAAGAGTTTCTTGTAACTTATCGTGACCGGCAATGAAAATTAAATCTATTCTGATAATTCGAAACACAAGAAATCATGGGTTGATCCTGGCCAACCATCAACGTCGACATCAAAAGCGAAACATCCGCGGTTACAAAACAATGCTCTATTTTTGGTGGAATATGGAGGATGTCGTATATTATGAGTTGTTGAAACCAAAAGAAACAATAACCGCCAAACATTATCGACAACAATTAGATCGTTTGAATGATAAATTGATGCGAAAACGATCATCAATTGCATCAAATCGCTTAAAGTGATTCTTCTCCATGACAGCCTCGGTCTCATGTTGCTATAGCCGTGAAACAAACACTGATGGAGCTCTCCCAATAGGAGTTCCTTCCGCACCCAGCGTATTCTAGAGACCTGTTCTCAAGCGATTACCATCTTTTACGATCGATGCAACACGCTTTGGAAGATACACATTTTCATAAGTAAGCAAAAGTTGAAAATTGGATTGCTGAATGGATTGGCTCAAAAGATAAACCATTCTTTCATCACGGAATTCAACTTCTGTCAGAAAAGTGGGAAAAAGTCATAGCTTCCTACGGCAAATTTGATTAATGTATTCACAGATTTTGTTATTGAAATAAATGCTAAAAAAAAATAAATAAAACAGTGGCTTTCAATGCAATTTTCTAATATATACGAGGGTTTTTTGATAAGTATGGTAAAAAGCAATTTAAATACCGTTTTTTGGAAAAAATCGATTTTATTTTTTCAAAATAGCTTCCAGTGAAAGCTATACACTAGGTCCAGCGAGTTCACAATCTTTTCGTTCGGTCGAAAAAGTAACTTTTCTCAAAGTCTGTATTGATGGTGCTGACATTCTTATTTGATGAGAATTTCTCCCCACCGAGCTAAATTTTCAAGTTTGGGAAGAAAATAAGTCACCCAGTGCTAAGTTCGAAGAAGAGGGTGGATGAGGAATCAATTCAAAGCCTAGTTCATGCTATTTTGTCTTTGCCACGGTCGATTTGTGGGACGGCGCGTTTTCTTGATGAAAGAGTAGTTCTTTGTGTGCCAATCTTGGCCGTTTTTGTTTTAGCTCTTCTTTCAATCGGTTCAATAATATTGCATAATAGTCACCTGTTATTATTTTTCACTTCGTTACGTAGTCGATTAGAATGATTCTTTGGAAATCAAAAAAAAAAAACAGTGGCCAGCACCTTCCCAGCCGATAAAACCGTCTTTGCCTTCTTCGATGCACTTTCTCCAGTTGTTTTCACTGCTTTGACTGCTGTTTCGACTCAGGTGTGTAGTGATGGATTCATGTTCCATCTACGGTGACGAAATGGTTCGACACTGTGACAAAAAGGCTGCGCATTCCGATTAAACATCGCCAAACACTGAGTTGAAGTTTTCTTTTTTTGCATTTTTGATCGACAATCAACAATCGCGACACACATCGCGCGCACAGCTTTTTAATGTACGATATTGTGTTACTTGTAAGATATTGTGTGCTCATTCAGTTGAGATGTCTACAGTCTAGAAAATCTCACACATTTTCACTAGGCAGTCTTACATCACGATACCATGGATTTTTTCAACGATATCCGTCGTGGTGCACTCAACTAGGCATCTAGAGCACGCTTCATATTCAGTGCATATTCGACCATGTTTTAACTCATTTACCTAGAAATAAATAGTCTTCGACGTCGGTGTAAAGTTCCCAGGAACGTTATCTAACTCCGCTTTGATCTAGGCGGCTGTCCACATTTCAAATGAAAATCTATTATCATTGCACAAAACTTGTTTTTTTTTTCCATTTTTGTGGCAACTTCTACAATGCTCATTTCAAACATATGTAGAACGCGAACAACTATCGCTTCTGAATAAAATTTCACCTATATTAGCTAGAAAAGTAACACTTGATAGCGGTGACGTTACCAAATGAATGGTAGCGTCATCTCAAAAATTTAGCACAACGCACGTATATACGTGGGTTGTTTGATAAAATTATATAACAGGTGGGCTAAAAAGTTCGTAGGCTTGCATAGAAAAAATTTTTTTTTTGATAGAATTTGATTTTATTATTCAATATAGTTCCCTTCGAGGGCGATACAACGATTATAGCGGTCATACAATTTTTCGATACCATTTTTATAATACGATTTGTCTTTAGCCTCAAAATAGGCTTCAGTTTCGGCGATTACCTCTTCATCGGAGCAAAATTTCCGTCCAGCGAGCATCCTCTTGAGGTCTGAGAACAGAAAAAAGTCGCTGGGGGCCAGATCTGGAGAGTACGGTGGATGCGGAAGCAATTCGAAGCCCAATTCTTGCAATTTCGCCATCGATTTCATTGATTTGTGACACGGTGCATTGTCTTGATGAAACAGCACTTTCTTCTTCTTCAAATGAGGCCGCTTTTTCGCGATTTCGTCTTTTAAACGCTCCAATAACGCTACGTAATAGTCGCTGTTTATGGTTTTTCCCTTTTTAAGATAGTCAATGAATATTATACCATGAGTATCCCAGAATACTGATGCCAGAACCTTGCCAGCCGACTTTTGCGTCTTTCCACGGTTTGGAGTTGGTTCATCACGTGCAGTCCACTCGACTGACTGTCGATTGGACTCCGGTGTGAAATGATGGAGCCATGTTTCATCCATCGTCACATATCGACGCAAAAATTCGGATTTATTACGATTGAACAGCTCCAAACACTCCTTAGAATCATCGATTCGTTGTTGTTTTTGGTCGATTGTGAGCTCGCGCGGCACCCACTTTGAACAGAGCTTTCGCATATCCAAATATTCATGCACGATATGACCAACACGTTCCTTTGATATCTTTAGGGTCTCAGCTATCTTAATCAACTTCACTTTACGGTTATCAAAAATTATTTTGTGGACTTTTTTGATGTTTTCGTCGGTAACAGCCTCTTTGGGGCCTCCACTGCGTGCATCGTCCTCGGTGCTCATTTCGCCTCGTTTAAATTTAGCAAACCACTTCTCTACGGTTGATTTTCCTGGTGCAGAGTCCGAATAATGTTTATTAAGCCAAGCCTTGGTTTCAACAGTATTTTTTTTCGCCAAAAAGCAATGCTTTATTAACATACGAAATTCCTTTTTATCTATTTTTTCAAGGTAACAAAAGTTCTTTCACTAAAAATGCTATATAATGCTATAACTCAGATACTAATAGTGCAACAGCTGTCAAATTTATACACGCGTCTTTTGAAAGTTAGGGCTAACTAAAAATCATATGGATTTGATACTAGTAGCGCCATCTATGTGTCAGCCTACGAACTTTTCAGCCCACCTGTTATATACGAGGTCAGACAATTAAGTAATGCGACCGATTTTTTTTCTCGGCCTGTGGTAACACTGCGAACTTGTAACTCCGCCACCGTAATAGCAGATCCCTACTCTCTCGATTGAGACCTTGACCACCCTCGTACGATCATTTCTTCGCCAGCTGTTTAGTGTTTTGTAACAACGCGCGAGTAGTGCATGTCACGAAAATGGAACAGAGAAAGATTGTCAAGATTGCTCAAGATTGTCTCGAGCAGGTTGAAAGTGATCCTACTCTTCTCGATCGAGTTATTACTGGTGATGAAAGTTGGTTCTTTTAATATGACCCCGAAACTAAACGACAAAGCCAACAGTGGCTGTCCCCTGGAGCACCAAGGCCAAAGAAGGCGAGAATGAGCAAGTCCAAAGTGAAAACCATGTTGATTTGCTTCTTCGACAGCAAAGGGGTGGTTCACAAAGAGTTCGTACCACCTGGACAAACCGTAAATCAAGTATTCTACCGCAATGTGCTCGAAAAATTACGAAAAAGGGTGCTCAGAGTGCGTCCAGAGATCGCGAAGACTTGGGTTCTGCATCACGACAATGCTCCCTGTCACAGTGCGTTCAGTGTCTCTCAGTTTTTGGCGTCTAAAGGCATCGCAACGTTACCACAACCGCCCTATTCACCGGACATGTCACCCTGCGACTTTTTCCTATTCCCCCATATGAAAAAATTCGTCAAAGGTCGACATTTTGACTCCGTTGAAGATATCCAAGAATCTGTGACGAGGGTACTCGGAGAGGTCCCACAAGAAGTGTTCCAGAATTGTTACGAAAACTGGAAAACTCGCTGGAATAAGTGTATAGATGCGGGAGGGGACTACTTTGAAGGGGATCGCAGCGATGTACCTTAATTTTTAAATATACTCGATTTTTGAATTTTGTCGCATTACTTAATTGTCTGACCTCGTATATATATATATTATATGTATGTGCATATATGTATATATATATATATATATATATATATATATATATATATATATATATATTTATATATATATAATTATTATATGTATTATATATATTATAATTATTATATTATATATATATATATATATATATATATATATATATATATATATACATATATATATATATATGTATATATGTATATGTATATAATTCAGTGCATTGTTCATTATTTTTATTTTCTTTCATTACTTTGATATATAAAAAATTGAAATATAGAGTAATAAACGAACACTGAATAAATTAAAACGAATTTTTGCAAACTTTTAAAATTATTAGAAATTTAATACGAGAAATAGAATATTCTGAAGCCAACATAAAGTGTACATCCACATAAAGAAAAGAAAAAGTTTAAATAAATGCAATATTCACATAATTATTTTGTTTGTTAATTTTTAACATTACAATTTGGTTTCTGAAATACTATTTAATTATTCTAAAATTATATTGATATATAACATAGAATTTTGTTAACATTATTGATGTATAACATAGATTGATATATAACAGCCAATAAAACATAGATTTTTATGCAAATTTAAGCAATATCTTATTACATCAAGTTCCGAAACTAAACACATTTTTTCCCGAATAATTATCAAGTACACAAATAAACTACAGAACGTATGGTTGTAAAATCATGACATTTTTCGCGGCCATTAAACACTTTTACCACATTATTTTTACTCTGACATCGATCACAAATTTCTCACAATTGCCTTCAAACTGCGATTAGGAAAAGCATCGCTGCGACAATTGAAACATTTAAATTTTATTGAGCAGTTTACTACTGCCATTAAGTATTTATTAAGAAAATAAAATATTACTACAAATGCCAATCCATATTCCAACTGTATCACATTAGATGATTATTTACTTGGTGCTGGCGATGAATAAGAAGGTAAAGATTCGCAGATTGACAGAATACTCTACCTCCAGATAACAATTGCATACGCTCTACATTCGAAAATTATTCAAGTTATTCGATCGTGTTCCATTTTTAAAACATCTTTCACAAAATGGAATGTTTTAATTATGTCTTATACATTTTATATGAAGTAAATTTACTAGAGTAATTGATTTTTTCATGTTTAACATATTATTTCGAATAACTTTTTTTAAATTGTATTTATTACCTCGTTCCAGTTTGATTTCCAATATTATAGTGAGTATAAATGTTTTTTTTGAAAGTGTATTTTTAAAGTTTCCCTATAATTTTAAATATTTGATTCTAAGAACTATTAAATTTACTTTAATTATTTTTATTCATCGGGTAAATTTCCTGTTTTTACTAATTTATATTTTCGAATTGTATAATTATATTTTAATTATATTTGTTATTATATTGTATTCGAATTTGAATAATATCAAGACATTAATGAGAGTGAGAATATTCCGTATGTTAGTTGTACGTGTTTGAGTACATTTACTGTACTTGATTTATATTTAATATGCATAACACATTATTTCAATAAACATATAAAGCAACATCCTTTAATAATAAATATTATTGCCAATACAGTTATTAACTGTATACGATTTGAACTGTTTCTTTACTATAACCATCTTCACAATTAAAACTATTATTGTGTTCAATGCTACTTAGAAATATTAAAATCTTTTCTATTGCCTTGATTATTGGAATATGTATATAAAACGATGAGAACTTAATAATTTTTTTATTAAACGACACTCATTAGATAAAACCGAGATTAATTAACAAAAACCATTAAAATTTCAACACTGATTATAAATTCGTTTGTTTAGAGAAAGTATGAATAAAAAGTGTTGTAATTAAAATAGGACATTTTGAATGAATTTCAAAAATTTAAATTTAAAACTTGTGTTAATGTGAAAAAAGGTACGTTTAATTATTAATCAAATGTCCGAGATTTAGGTAAATGAAAGTACTCGTACCCGTTTCCTATCTAAACATTTATTTTCATCCACCATCTTATAAATAATGCAATATAAAAAACCTGAATTATATTTATACGTTTTTATATATGGATATGACTTCATTGATATATTATCTTGATGATCATTGTCCTTTTAAATCATTAGAATTTCTGTTCTCCAATACTAATTTCAGTATGTTTGCCACCTTCAGGTAGATTTTATATAACCACTTTTAATTATGATTTATGTTCGTCATATATATTTCTGAGGACGTAGTTAATAATTTTAAGGTAGAAAATATGGCGGCGCTGTTTGTACTTATTTGTTTTTTTAATATGTTATTTTTCTTTTGATGTTTTTAAAGATAGTAAATTAATTATTTTTCATTGCACAAATCACAAAAAAATTATCTGGTCAAGAACGTTCAATAAATCATTATCGTTCATTTTTGATCAGATATTTTTTTTGTGATATTAATTTTATTTTTATTATATTTATTGTGCCTTGTATGAAGGTGTTTGTGTTCATGTTTGCTGTTCCGAATAATATTAGTTTCGTATTGCCATTTTTTGGATCTTTAATTTTTCTGCTGATTCGTAATTATTGTTATGTGTTTATTTTCAAGTTTTATATAATCTTTTAATAGTTTTGTTATGAATTTTAAAATTATCTATAATGGCGTGTCTATATTACTGATTGATAATTTAATGAAAGAATGTTTTTATGTATATTAGATAGTCTGATTAGTATTTTTGTTTGGGATTCATATTAATGACTTTATTTTTGGAAACAACGAGATAATATATTTTGTGTTTTAATTATTCCTATAATTTAAAAGTAAGAAAACTAGAAACTTTTCCTTAGTTTCTATATCCTTCAATTGTTCGACATGCAATAAATTCTTTAAATTTAACAGAAAAATTTACTAAAATTTCTTAATTATATATTTTTTCTATATACAATACCTAACATAGAAACATCATCGTTTGAAAAAAATATTTTTATAATTAATAAATTTGGTTTTGATTTGTAGATAACGATTGTACAATTGTATGAAGTAAAATTATGCATGATTTTGACTTTGGATTTTGAAATTGTCTGTTCAGAATGCAGATGGCCTTATAGAATTTAGATTTAGGAAATGTTTGATAAAGGAATGTATTTACTTTATTGTTTGATCAAATATTACGTAATTATCATAGCGGTATGTGAAAGACTCAACTTTATGTTAGCACGATGTTTCTTTTAAGAATATGTTTCTTGTTTCTTTTTTGATATCGCCTAGTTTAATTTACAACTCTACCTTACATAAAGTAATAATTTATTGAATTTTCATCTTTTTGGATAATTGAAGAATTATTATAGTGGAAACAATGGAACGACCAGGAAAAAATAATGTTAAGAAAAAAATAAATGCGAAGAAAACATATTTAACGGTGCTCTTCTAGAGACATTGAAGTTTCCAAATTACATACATTGATTTGTTTTTGGCACTTTCCTCTTTCCTTTATTCTATTCTTCGCTTTCCGTTTCACTATGTAAGCGGTCTTAGATGCTTCTTTATTTTAGCAAATAGATGAAAATGCCATGGTGCTAAATTAGGACTATAGGGAAGATAAGGAAGAACTTTTTTTCTTAATCAACCATTATAAATAGATACGCAGACATGCAATTTTATCAAAAACTAAACTAAATATATATCAAGATCAATCACATGTGCAACTCTATTGATTATTTACATTCAAAATTAAAATAAGTAATTTTATTGAATTCTCTCGTAATTCATGTTAAGAAGACAAAATAAAAACTCAGTTATGGTAGATTTTTAATTATATGTAATAATATACATTTGAAAATGTTGACAGAAATGTTTACATATTCACTAAGTACAAATATAATTCGTATTTAATAAATTTTATATTCGTATTAATAAAAATATCATCATAGTTTACATATTATATTCTAATTGTATTAAGTACAAAAATAATTTACAATATCCGTAGTTAATAACAATCCTGGTGGTACACAATTTATAAATAAATTAGTTCTTCTATGTACATTAAATAATGGTATCAATATGCAGTACGGTATATATATATATATATATATATATATATATTTATATATATATGTATATATATATATATATATGTATATATATATATATATATATATATATATATATGTATATATATACGCATATGTATATATATATATATATATATGTAATATATTAGGTGTAAAAATTGTTCGGTCCCTTTATATTGATCAATCATAACTCTGTTTTAAATTAAGATATTTTCTCGTCATTTTAGAATTTTCATTAACATTCACATTTAAAAACACTATATATATATTGGTTAAACAGATGACATAATCTCACAAATTGAACACAGATCTTACAAGTGAACACAATAGAATCCGAAAGGTAGTGTATTAGGCATTGCATATTTTTCGTATTACAGTTGAAAAAAAATGCTGCCAACGCCACAAGAATAATTTGTCAGCTTTGGGGAAAGGTTTTGTGATGCATAAAATATCAAAAAAATGATAAAAAAGTGGAGCAGGTCTCAAATTCATAACGACTTCATCCGTTCATAGCTACCATCTTTTTTCACAAAGGATTCATCAGTTACCCGATAGATGGATTAAAGTTATATAAAATAATGTGTGAAGATTGAATTGTATTCATTTTTTCTTAAACTTTCATTTTCCATTAAAAGGCACAGAATTAATTTGTACATCTAGTATCTCTCTCTCTCTCTCTATATATATATATCTATCTATCTATCTTTCTATCTATCTATGTATCTATCTATATATATATATATATATATATATATATATATATATATATATATATATATATATATATATATATATATATATATATATATGTATAGAATCATTCAATGTAGACTTCCATATGAAAGTATTAAACAAAATTGCAAAAATGAAAAAAAATGTTATTTTTTATTTAGCATTTAAGCTCAATTCAGTATTAAAATACAATTAAACTAAATTCTAAATAAAAAATAACATAATTAGATTTGAATTTTTGCGCGTATTTTTTAATACTTTCATGTGGGAGCCTAAACTGAATCACCTGTATATATATGTATATATATATATATATATATATATATATATATATATATATATATATATATATATATATTATACATTCGTAATATTTGACATACTTTAAATAATACAATTTGAAATTACTGTAAATAAAACATTATTCATAACTTTTATAACACAGTGTTCATATTTATAATAAGTTAACTCGTATATAGAATAATTGGTTTAATATTTGTTAAGAAGGTATTAATTCGTATTAATATACTGCATGTATATATAACTTTATTGGAAATCAGTAGAAATGAAAGGCATTTAATCGTACAAAATGGGAAAACATGGAAGAAGCTTTTTTCCAGAAATGGATTGACAGAGGCTAATGATGATATATATATATATATATATATATATATATATATATATATATATAATCACTATACAGATCATATTAAAATCTTTAAATTTATTAAAGAATATTTTAAGAAGCCCAAATGTATTACTGTAATATTTTTATTAATTTTATTATAGACGAAAATAGTTTTATTGAAAAAGTAACGTCTTTATTCGCATATTTTATCTATAACATTTTTTTAAGTTAATAAATCTTATCTAGCACTGATATTAACACGTCGGTTATATCATAAATATTTGCGAAGAATAAAAATTAAAAATTAAGATAATGTTAAATTTCTATCATATTTTATTTATCTATATTCAACGTTTTCTTTTATAATAAATATGAAACAGAATCAGTAGATTAGTGTAAATGTTTAAAATGATATGTCATTTATAAAGTAGGAAGAGAATACCACCTTTCAATGATTTGAAGGGTTGGAGGGTAAAGTTTTGAAAAATAATTCTTTGAAAGAAACTTTTTTAAAGTAACATTATTTGAAACCATTCTTTGAAATATATTGACTCCAATAGGAATCGTAATTCAAAAAATTGTCTTTCGAAGTATTATATTTGAAGAATTATTATTTTTGATTACTCAAACTTGATCAGACACGATTCATCAATATCATTTAATCCGGCGCAAAAAAAGTAAGTTTTCGCATGTTAGTAATATGTTTTTAGTTGTATTCCGAGTCTAGTTTTTCTATACTTGGTATTCAAAAAATATCGGCTCTAACTTAGTTGTCAGTGGACCTTTTTTAACTTTATAGTATTTTGCAAATTTTCCAGATTTATAACAAAAGAACAAAATAATCATATTACTATATTAAAATATAACATAATATAAAAAAATATTATTTCGAAAAGTAGTCTTGATTTGCTTTGTGGTTAGAAAATTACTTTAAAGTAATATATTTAATTAGTCTTTTAAGTTTTTGTCTGTATACTTATTTTAAAATATTAATTTTATTTGGTCATCTATGTATACATGCAAGATTGTGAAACAAATAGTAGAAATTAAAGCATAAAGTTCAACATTAATGTGGTTAATAATTTTAAAATAAATTGCCGAAAATTTGTGTTATATAAAGTGTATTAGTTTATTTTCAAATCATTTAGTTCAATTTTTAGGAAATTCTAAAACATGCAATATTTTTACTTTCACTAGGATGCTTATAGATTTGGTTTTACTCTTAAAACTAATACATTTATATTCATTTTTTTTGTAATGTTTAATTTTTTTAATACTTTGTAATAAAAAATTAAAAAAAAGTTTTTTTGTTAAAGTTAGTTAAACATATGTGATTTTGTACATTAAGTTGCCTATGTACTCATTTATATATATATATAT
>CM068315.1:21429343-21471843 GCA_034766995.1 Acanthacorydalis orientalis | reverse complement strand
AAAAGATTTACATTATAACAGTAAGTACTTTGGAAAATATATTGTTACTTAATGGAAAAATATATTTTGTTACATACAAACGCAAAGGTCTGAATATCTCAATACGAAAAATATATGACTTAGTCCACTATCATAATTAACGGCACATATAGATTTATTGCAAATTTATTGCTATATTTTTCGCAACTACTTTCATAAATTGCAATACAATTTTTAATTTTAGTGATAAATACTTTAATGTTAAAAAGTAATTCCATTTTAAAGTTCATATTTTGAAATTTATTAGTATATAATTTTTATTACTAAAACAATATAAATTCTACTATGAAGATCAACAATGCAAAACTATGTTCGTGTGCCAGTCATTGATATAAAATAGTACTGTTCTTTTACAGTGCTACAAAATTCATGTGCGTTGCTGCACGTTTAAATTTAAATATAATTTAATATTAAGATTTGACCTGTAAAATTCAATTTACTGTTCGATACTGAATTATTTATCATCAAGCTGAACGTTTTCCTGCTATTAGGGACAGTAGTTACGGAAAAATACAGCAACCAAAGTAAAAAAGATGCCTAAAGAAAGTATTTCTAATATTTTCTTTTATATGTGCGTTTCCCTTTACTTTTTGTCAATAAAAGAAGAATGAAATTAATCTTCGAATCCCATATTCACTAATATTGATACTAATATTATATAGGCTTGCCAGACATCTTGTATATATGGTACTATTTCATATTTTACGTAGAATATTGTACTTGTAAGAACAGGCTAATGCCCTGTATTTTAATGAAAAGACAAAATTATAAAACTCATTGGCTCTCATTATAAAAGTCAATAGAAAAATTTTTAATTTATTTGAGGCACTTAAATCGTTCTTTAGTTTGGTAGAAAAACCACCAAACTTTTTGGTAGACTTCTTTAGCAATCCATTATGTAAAGTGTATTTATATTTAATATATAGCACGCAATGTGTTTTTAACAAAAAAATTTAAAAATCTAAGGAAGAAAAATAAGTATTATAGAAGTACTCAAGAAACTTAAGAATTAACGAAAGCAAGAGCTGCTGAAAAATGTATTTCAACAAATTTGAAGACGGTTCTTAATGAAATTGAAATTTCAAAAATAATGAAAGATAATTTTTTAAATGAAGTAGAAAATTTTTATGGTATATGTTACATTTATTTGCAAAAATGGATAACTCCGCTTGAGTACTTCAATATGTTTATGTGGATGGTTTTAAAAGAAATTTCATGTTGGGAACAAATTGAGAGTATCTATATGTATTTAAAAACTAAGAACATCGACATCAACGGCAGCGAATTGCTTGATCAGGTAATAATATTCAAAAAAAAATTTGAAGAAGAAAACCAGAATAGGGAATTGTACAAGAAGAATAAAGAACAATATTCTGTATGTGAATACTTGTTCAGCATTACTGCTCACAATGCTCACATTGAAAGAATTTTTGCGCTAATGCCAGTTCAATGAACAGATAAGAGAAGTAAGGTGGACGTGACAACAGTGAAAGCAATTTTACGGTGTTTAGTTAACATCAATATCTCTTGTAAATATTTCTATAAACGTGTAATAGACGATCCAGTTTTGTTAGAGAATAATAAAAGTAGTGCTAAATATAAGGCCGTAACTGCACCGAATTATTATAATGTTCCTACATTATGTCATTAAATAAAATTGTTTTAAGGTTCGGAGTTGGCTTATTTTAACACCCATGTCCCGTATTTAATTTTGCAAAATTTGGCAACCCTAGTATTATACTATTATACTAATCATATAAAGCCAGTTTTTAGTAATACGCTGGTGAACGCTTAGTCATACAAGTTGTTGCAGTGCTGGACATTAGCGCCGCAAAAAGATGTAGACACAGCTTTATATCAAGATCATATGTAAAAAAAAATAATTTCTCTAAAAGCAATCAAAATGCGAGACATTAATTGTGTTTAGTTAATTATTGTTTATAACAAGTAAAAGTTTATTAATTACATATACTAGTGTGACAACATATTTTCATATTAATGTATAATATATTTTTTTGGGAATTATTTGAAAAATGACAAATACTAAGAATGAAAATCGCTCTTGATTTAAAAAAAGTGTAATGAAAATTTCATTTTACAAATATCACATCTTTGAGTACTTAATGATGCTAAAAGAAATTATATAAAAATCAAAATATATGACACAACTAAGTAGGACTTCCATATAACACTAGGAAAATGATAAGTATCATATTTAAATTATTTTCCTGAAGTATTACATTCAATGTCTATATTTACTTATAGTAGCAATATTTTTCAATTACTATTTTTTTATTTTTATATCAGAAAATATCTAAAAAAATATTATTGGCTCTATTGTCAACAAAACAATAAATTATGGGTAAATAGGGTCTTTTTAACTTTTTACAAGGTTTATTGGTATTGCAGATATTAAAAATATAGATTTTTGAAAAAAAATAGTTTTTTTAAATGCGAATAATATTTTTTTTAATTGTAATAGCCAGCAAATAATTGGGCTCAATGTATTTTTCAAATAAATAATTCTAAAATACGAATATTTTTCAGTCAGTGAATGTACGAAATATGAATATTATAAAAAGAAAAAATAAAATAAATAAGGCATAAAAGCAAAAACAAAAAAATAAATCTAAACGAAAGTATATGGGAGGTCTCTCCTTTTCATAAAATGTTACAAACACAAAAAATTAAGTTTTATTTATTTTAAATATTTTTGTTTTTAAACTAAAGTCAAGTCATATACTAAAGGCAATACTTTTAAACTATGTGCTCTAATCAATTATAGCACAGTATATAACTCGTTTAACCCTTATCACTCCCAGAATAGTATAGCATGTTTGTTACTACCTCATCACGCATATCACTTTGGAAGTCTTCATCATAAAATTCATCATCGCTACCGTCTGTTTGTATATTCATTTTTGCACGGCTTTTTATATAAACTATTATATAACAGAAAAAAGTTTGAAATAAATTAAATAAAATTAAAAAAAATACTCGAAAATGACTGTAGATGTTTTCAGAGGATCAATGTATGATATGTGTTGACCAACAGTGAAATAAAAAAAACACTGCTAAAATACAAATATTTTGGTAGCAGTACTGCCGGTTGGAGTAAAACGCTGACTTGTGCTTGGCAGCATTACTGTCAGTTGGAGTAATAAGGGTTAAAAAAAGTAATTGTTAACAGACTGTATGCAATAGGTATGCTATTTGATATGACACGAGTGATCGAATATTTCGATTAGAAGAAGTTTTAACCGAATAATTTTGTGTAAGATAGACTAGTAATTTATTATTAAGTGAAATATTTTTATAGTAAAGGATTAATTATTATCGAGTTACACATAAATGTAAAAATTTCGATAAATAAGACAACGAAGTCATTTTTATGCAACAGATGATTAAATATGAATATGAAAAAAATTACGCCCAGAAAAATTGAAAATAACTCAGAAGCCCAAAATTCTTTCTTAAGAATTTACCAATAGACCACTTAAAAAATCTTAAAATCTTAATAACACTTATAATTTTAAGAACACTTAAAGATACGAACATTATATCACTTACAAAAAAACACTTTTAATGTTAAATATGGTCAGAAATATCATTTTAATGTTAGAACAGAATAACAAAACTATTTATGTACTTGATAAAAAAATTAATTAGAAACAATTATTCGAAAAATGTAATGTTATTTTATGTAAAACATGATTCGAACATGGTTGAGTCATTATATCTGATTTGAGTCATATCACACATTATTTATAAAATGTTTAAATAAGAAAGATCAGTTATCATATTTACCAAGCTACTGCAATATGCCAATTATTAATTTTTAATGTTATTACAAAAATATTAATTTATTTGTTTGTATTAAGTGTATTTACATAAAGTACATGACAAAGAAATAAGAAAAAAGTGGTTTCACAGTCTTGATATAAATATAATTGGATTTTCTACCAAGGAATTTTTCAGTTTTGTATAAATCATAAAAACTTTTTTATCAGTAGTAATTAATTATTTGTAATTTTAATGGTTAATTTTATGTATTTCGATGGTGACACCATTATCCTCAGAGCTTAAAGCAGAAAATAATCTTTATCTATCAGATGTTATGTTAGACATGTGATTTTTCTGTACCATTATATTTGTTAGGTTGGTAGGAATTTAATTGCGTTTTTTGTGTTCTGAATTATAACCTTCTTTTTTTCAATGAAATTGTCATTTTATCGTGTTTATATTAACATCATTTTAAAGTACATGTTCGGTCTATACTTTGGTAATATTGACTTCGGTTTTATTATTAATTTTGGTTCAAATTGGGCTTTTAACTTAAAGATGGAAAAAAAAGTAAAAAAGATCACTTTTTATATGAGCTCAAAACGAGTGGTAAAGCAAGAGAAACTGCTCGTAAACTAAACGATGATTTTGGTGTGGGTACTCTTAAGGAACGTACTGTGCAATGGTAGTTCCAAAAAAATTGTGCTGGAGACCAGAGCTTTGAAGATAAAGAAGGTCACGGGCGTCTTTCTTCAGTTCATAACGACCAACTAAAGGCGATAGCTGAATCATAACTACACACAACTATTCTAGAGCTTGCGCAGAAGCAAGACGTTAGTCATCCAATAGTTTTGGACCATTTAAAACAGCTAGGAAAATCAAAAAACTGAAAAATGTGTATTATTTTGCAAGTCATAAACTGCAATTATTTTTCTACCAACCTAATATATTACAATTCTTTTGTTTGAAGAGTAAGAAAAGAATATATGTATGTTTATTTTTGACTTCTTCTAGTTTATATGTATAAATTAGTATTATATATAGATATACTCTTGTATATAACGAAAATATGCCTGCTCAAAAAACACCGGTGACTAATTCATACCTTTTTGACCAGATATCGTGTATATTAGAATTGTATGTATGAGATTAGAAGTTAATTATATAAAACAACCATTTGTATAAAAACAAGTACAGACAAGACGCATGAGTTGAAACTTATTTTAGCAGAATTTATAATATAGTACAAACAATAATAAACACTAGCTTAATGTTATTTTATACAATTAATTTAAGGTATCCAATAATGAAGATCTTAATATTTTCTAGTTTATTAATGATGATGGTCAAGCAGTCATTTGTTAATGCACTGCTTGTAAATATTAGTATATTAAATAGATATTAATAAATTTGCGTTGCTGAAGTCTATTTTATTTTATATAAAATATAATAAAAATTACAAGACGATTGCACTGTTAATTAATTTAGTAATATTTTTGTTTAATATATATATATATATATATATATATATATATATATATATATATATATATATATATATATATATATATATATATATATATATATATATATATGTATATATATATATATATAATAAATACGTTTAAAAAAGTAACTGATATTTGTATCACATATAATACAGTTTAATTAACTTACAGAGACTATCTTATTGAACATTTTTTTCCTAGGAACACTTTCCGCACAATATCACTTTTATTTATTCATTCCATAAGTCAAATTGATTTTATAAGCACTTGTATTATATCTAAACAACCTGAGTGTCTAAAACACATACACACACAGTCAAAACGAGTATTTTAAAAACACATATCCACAAATATATATTTGATCATGATCTTTCGAAATTATTTTTGTTTTAATATATTCAAGTTACTTAAACGAATTATAACTTCAATTATCTTACAATTACTTAAACACAATAACACAATTATTTTAAAATTTAAACAAAGTGCGTGTTCATTCCTGTATATTCAATATTGCTTATACTACCTTCAATTTTTATCATTGGATTATTTGCTGAATTGTTTTGTTAGAATTTATTGCGACAATTGTATCATTTTTATGTTATGTTAAAATTGTAATTACAATCTACTTGAAGATGGAACACGTGTTGAAACCGATCCTAGCAATTAACAAGTAATCAAATCAGCAAGTAATCGAATAATATTATTGTAGATTTTTTTCATTCAAATTGGGCATATCTTTTGATTCAATTCAAGTAAATTTTACAAACTTTTAGTATATATATATATATATATATATGTATATATGGACAGATAGATAGATTGGTGATTTTCTACTATTTTAATTTATTTTCAATAGTTAATTCTTCTTAGTTTTCAATTCAAAGTAATCTGATTAAGGAAGGTATTTCGGAAATATACTATTCATTCACCCTAAAAACCACATTTTTTTTGATCAAAAATGTTTAACAAATAATTGGTCGTATTTTATTGTTACTTGTGCGCATTTTAATAGTGATGTTATCATTATCAAAGCTTTATGCTATAGAATAATCGATTTAGCTCACTGCGAATGATGAGACCACTACCGAAATGCGTATCATTAAAAATTAAAAAGGATAAATAAATAATTATTGAACATTTTTAGTCAGAAAAATATTTGTCGTTTGTACCGCGAGTGAAAAATTCATGTGTGAAAGTCAATTTAGCCACTGTGCAAAGAACGTGTAGTAAAATTAACTTTGAAACATATTCTCTTATGTCATAAAATAACAAAGATTTAAATATTATATATACATACATATATATATATATATATATATATATATATATATATATATATATATATATATATATATACATATATGTATAATATAAAAATTTCATTTATTAAAGAAGTATTATATTATTATTAAAACTGTTAGGTTGTTAGGAGGAGTGCAATAATTTATGATTCGGGCACTTTCTAATTATACTCTGTTCAAATCGTGTACTCCCAACATATAAACAAAAACATAGCGCGATCGTTTTGTAATCAAGTATAAACAATGAAATATTTAAATGGAGATCGTAAAAAATTTTGACCCATTTGCTAAAAATAAACAGATGTAGGCTTCTTTTGGAAATTTAACTGTTTTCATTTCTTATATTTAAAATATTATGGTTTTTTATTTTACATAAACTAATAAATTATCTTTTTTAAAAAAAAATATTTGGTATTTCGTTAGTATATTATTATATAATCGCTCTCAAAAGTGTTAACCAACTCTATGTTTGTGTTTTATATTAAACATTAATAGATAAAACTAAAGAAAATTATATTACTAAAGTAATGTATTTTCTAATAAATAAAATCGATTATCTGGTATTTATTAAATATACAAATTTATCTTTAAAGTTAATGAAAAAATAATTTTTTGATAAATTTTGGATTACAGAGGTATTTATCCACTTAACGTGTCTAAGACGTTTTAAGATGGATATACTCTAAAGAAAACAGAATGGATTTACCAAAGAGCTCTCAATAAGTTTCCTGACTTATGGAAGATAGTTATAGTCAGAGATGAAATTAAACCTGTAATTGTCGATACTTTTCCTAATCAAGTAGCATAAAAAAAGCCGAACAAAGAAATAAATAATGGAAATATTAGAAAAACAGTTAAACATATGAGTGTGTAAAATGATAAAAGAATATATATGAGGCTGGATGGGAATAATTTACAAATTAGTGACTGAAAATACTATTTATCTATTTATTTATATATACTAAAAAATAAACACAAAGAAAACAAAGCTAGGTTTGGAATATCATTTTAACTTGATATTTCACTGAAGACCTACTTCACTGAGATGCTTCCAAATTACGTTCTTGTTCCTTAAAAAAAACTCAGAAAAAAATTACAATAAGCATTTCATTTAACAAATGAACAATAAAGAACTGAAACCATATATACTTCTTCGAAACAATTCATTAAAAATATTTATTATTTATTTTTTCATATAGGTCATATAACTATGCAGAAAATCCACCAAAAAGTATTGTGCGAACCTTTCATTGATTTTTTTCTGATTTGTAGGCCCATTGAAAAATTCATTTATAAGAAAGGAGTGTGTTGTGTATTTACTGAAATTTTCATTTTATAGTTCATTATAAATTATTAAAAATAAATAAAATAGTTATTGTAAATAAATATTGTTAACCTTTTGAACTCCTTTGTCGAGTGTGACTCGATATCAATTTCATTCACAGGTACTCTTACGGCGAGTCACATTCGTCAATTTTAAATTGATAGTTTAAAATATATTATATTACACAATATTTTTTTTACTTAGATAAGCAATATATATGTATATGACTATTTTTTGCAACAAAAAATGTCCTTGAAATGTTCATGTACATAATTGTGTGTGTTACAAAATCAACAATACCCTGTTGTTCTATGCAGGCCATACGACCATCGACTGCCGATGATTCTTTGATCTCTACATTTAGAAACAGTTTCAACATTGGATCGAAGTATAAGAACAAGAACACAGAAAATAATAAAAGAAACTAACTTCTATTGCAGAACGTGTGAAAGAAATCCTGGTCTACTGAAAGAAATCCTGGTCACTCTGGAAACTGTTTCAAACTTTATCACACTACAAGATTTCAAAATGTAAAAAAGCTAAATAAAATTGTTTGTGTGTAGTTGAGTTTTCTTCATCTATTGAAATTTTCTTATTTTCAAATAAAAATTATTTAGAAATTCCACAAAGATCAGATCTCAGCAAAGATCTAATGGTATTTTCAATATAATTAGTAATAAAAATTGTTTAAATTTGTTCCTATTAACCAACTGTCTTCTGAAGTATATGTCAAATGAAATATTTTAAATGATAGGGAGTTATTGGAAAGAAAATTGAAAAAGAATTAGGAGTGTAAATGGTTAAAAACTTGACCGATTTAAGAAAGAAATAAGAAAAAATCGACCCGAATTAGAAAAAAGTAGTGTTTGTGTTGCAGAATGACAATTTCTGGTAGTATAAAACATGAAACACAAACAAAACGATCATAATTAAATTGGAAAGTTCTAATACACCTATGTATTTATAATATTTTACTCTTATTGACTATGTAAATGGATTTATAAATACAATTTTTTATCTTGAAATTCCAAAGATTTTATCAAAAAGGCATTGAAAATTATGTGAAAGATAGAGAGAGTTGATAAAAGAGAAATTAAAATATGTAATTATTAAATCAATGTTACTTAAAACAATGTAGAAGTATTTATGTCTCTTAACTGATACTACTTATAACTGAATAGGACAAAATACATCATTGATGTCTTTTATTTAAAAAAAAATTATATATAAATGTAAAAAATATGTAAAAATAAATTTCAATATAATCATCAAATAGAATAAAGATAACATACTAATATTGTTAAAGAAAGAAAATTACATATAACGCATTATTCTATAAACATTTTCTAAAAAAATATTTATTATATTTATAATTTTTTGTACTGTGGCTAAATTTACTTACACAAGTGAATTTTCTGTCTCTATAAATCTTACAATGCTTTTTTTAATCAGAATGTTTTATAATCCATTACTGATGATTCTGATTATAACTTGCCTACATTTCCATTTTATTATTCTCACAATACTATAATACAGAAAATATCATTTAGAATGACGACACCTTCGTAAGATTATCCATTAACAATATTAAGAATAATAGCTAATCAATTATTGGACATAATCAGAAAACTTTTTGTTTGATGATGAGAAATTAAAATTCTATTATGAAAAAGAGAATTGTCGTTCTCTTTGAAAATATCTGTATATATTCTTTTATAAAAATAAATAGTACTTATATGTGAGTAAAAATTATGAGTTAAAATATCTGCTGTAAATGAAAATAGATATTAGATACAATCAAATTTCAAAAAAAGTAATTGTAAAAGTGTACTTAAATCAAAATACATACGTATTTGATTCTTTATAAAAAATTAATAATAAATAGAAATAAATAACTAAATTTTTAATAAGTATGAAACATTTCTGTATCGGAAAAATATTCTGATCAATAACTGTTTCCCAAATAAATCATATAAGAAATATATTAATTCTAATATTAAGTAATACGAATTAATACCTTGTGCTACGGTTATTTTGCAAAACTGCTGATATATATATATATATATATATATATATATATATGTATATATGTGTATATATATATATATATATATATATATATATATATATATATATATATATATATATATATATATAACCTATTTTTATATACAATTCAATGTCTGTCCAGTACTATAAAAAGAATCAAAACATAAAACTTTTGTACATTTCAACATTCATCTGACACCGGTATGTAAATTTTAATAATAACCTGAACATCCATTTATTCAAAAATGTAACTAATCGAGATACTTTGATAACTTTTTTGTACTGGATCATCACCTCGACTCATAAAGAGTGATTAATTTGTCACGTTGATCGTTCATGACTACATTTAAAACATTTCATCACGAAGTATACACACTATCGTCTTTGTAACTCATCACTTGTGTTATAATTGTTCACTGTCACATTATCTTGTTCGATAGATGAATCTGTGTTTTTGTTATTACTTGTCGATACTGCAATACTTGATCTCGGTGATGTGAAATGGGGCGAGACAATATTTTGCTCTTGAACAGTTCCTGCTAGTGGTTTGTTTGCAGTTTCAGGAAGAATTAGTACGCATAGACCTCCAATGATCCCGCATATGCCGAGCACTCCCATTGGAACGTTGTCGTTCATTTCGCTCTGAAAATTATTATAATTTAATATTTTTAAGGTATTGAAAACTTATTATTAATTTAAAAATCGGTGATCTGAAAGAAAAAAATATAATTTAAATAATCATCATGTTCGAGACAGCAAGAATGTGCAAGAACATTCGAGAAGATGACTCATCGTGTGGGTCATGCAAAATCTCATCCTGACAACCGGTAAAATTATATTAAATATTTAATAGTATAATTAAAAATCAGATAAGGATATATATATATATATATATATATATATATATATATATATATATATATATATTGGTTGGACAGAAGTTCGTAGCGTTTTCAAGATGAAATTCAAAGACAGCGTTTACTTATTTTTACATATATTTATTCTAATATATTTATACCATTTTGATCCACCACCTTTTGCCATTTTTCACATAGTTTAATAATTCCGTCCTCGAAGAACATAGCATCTTTCTGGGCGATGAATTGATCCAGGTGGTTTCTGCAGGCTTCTAGGGAAGTGAAGTTTTTCCACCAATGGAGTTCTGTGAGGACTGGAAAGATGATAATCCGAAGGTGAGGGATGGATCAGGTGAGATGAGGTGATATGACGGGTGAGGTAAGATGTTCCAGTCAAACTGTATCAATTTCTGCCGGGTCTGCAAAGAGACGTGAAGTCTAGCGTTGTTTTGATGGAAAATTATACCAATCCAATCCAATTGATCATTTCTGAACGCTTTTGGTCGATTGCTACCTTTTATTAGACCAGTTGAGCACAATGGTTTTCCTAATTATCGTCTGATTATTTGGGAGAAAATCGTAATATACAACACTCTTCTAATCCCACCAGATACACAACATCACCTTCTTCGGATGAAGACTTGGTTTGTTAGTGGTAAATGGAGGCTCATTTCGTTTTTCTCAAGACCTTTTCAATCCACATTATTGTAGATGATCCATTTTTCATCGCTTATAATTAATCGTTTCAGAAACGGGTCATTTTCTTTCTTTTAAGGAGCGAATCACTAATGA
Organism: Acanthacorydalis orientalis; assembly: GCA_034766995.1. Taxonomy (NCBI): domain Eukaryota; kingdom Metazoa; phylum Arthropoda; class Insecta; order Megaloptera; family Corydalidae; genus Acanthacorydalis; species Acanthacorydalis orientalis. Next base: position 21,460,190 of record CM068315.1, on the reverse strand, counting down.
AAATAAGTTCCATTAAATTTCTTTCAGTTAAATTATAAGACACCCAAACATTCATATATCCAAGTGCCACTAAATGCCTCAAAACACTCGTATGAGACACCTGCAGTACCCCTGCGATATCTCATATCGCGTAACGTATTATTTTCAATAAGTGTTACAATTTTGTTATTATCATCTGTAGGCATTTCGGAAAGCTTTCGATCCTCTAGGTTGATTTTTATATCTCTGAATCAAGCGAACCACTTTCGAATAGTACTGCCAACCATGGCACCTTTTCCATAAACGGCGGATATCTTTTCTGCTGTCTCTGCAGCGTTTTTTTCCTCTCCGGAAATAAAACGACGAAAATCAAATAACGAAAATGCACCTTATATTCCTCCATTTTCAATTTTAAATTTTATAGACTTAAAATTCACAAAATTACACAAAAATAGTAAAGAAACATTGAAATTTCACCTGTCAAAATAATACATATAGAGTGCAGTCCTACAATAGAGCTGCACGATAAATTGTAATTAATGACATTTATTGGAAAAAGGCTACGAACTTTTGTTCCAATCAATATATATATATATATAAATAAAATAATAATATATAATATATATAATATATATATATATATATATATAATATCTATATATATAATATAATATATATATATATATATATATATATATATATAAGAGAAGACAACCGATGGACAAGAGAAATTAGTGACTGGGAACCAAGGAATATGAAAAGACCGAGAAAGAGACCAATGAACAGATGGGATAAGGATATTAAAAACTTTATTGGAAAACTGTGGAAAAGAGAGGCACTGAATCGAACAAAATGGAAAGTCATGGAAGAGGTCTATATCCAGCAGTGGATTGACAGGGGCTGAAGATGATGATGATGATGATGATATATATATATATATATATATATATATATATATATATACAGTGCTTCTTGTACCACAAATTGCGGTAGTGAAATAATATCTCTTCTCCCTCTTGCGCTTTTACTCTACAAAGCTGACCGTATTAAGGGGCACCGAATAACGAACGCTGGAGTGTTTCAAATGAGCGTTTCTATTCTACAAATCGTTCCCTCTCGTACCGCAACAGGGTTCTTAGATATTGCAGTACGACAAGGAGCACTGCATTATATATATATATATATATATATATATATATATATATATATATATATATATATATATATATATATATATATATATGAAAATTACCAGGAAAATGAATACGTGTGATCACATGTGCAATATATAATTATAATTTAAATACTCCTGTAAAAGTTAAATAGGCTTTAATAATAATATACGACCCACGGCATTTATGTAGGTGTTAATGTATATTCTTGAAATATTTAAAAAAAACGTTTTCTAAAAACAAAAATAATCATTATTAACAGTCGTGGAAATAAACGTACAAGTGAATTTCACAGTTTAAAAAATTAAAATTTTATTTAATAGAATTCTTACCAAATTCCATAAATATGGAACCAACATCAAGGCTACTCCAGCCGACACATTGCTAGCTCCTACTCCTAGATTTCGAATCACGGTGGGAAATAGTTCAGCGGTGAATACTGGCACTATGACGTTCGAAGATGACACACTGAATTTTCCTATCATTGCTAACGTCGTATGTAACCATTGCAGCTCTTTACCTAAAATAATAATGCAAATAAAAAAATGATTTATGTTTATTTTTGAAGTGATGATACAAATATTTTAAATTACTTAAATAACATTAGATAAACATACGGAATACTATAAAAAATACAAACGAGAAACGAGACATTTCGTATGTAATAAATAATACAAATGAATTTTTCAAAAATACTATAAAGTACTTTAAATAAAAATCACTCATTTATTTAAAATTTTCTAATATATATATAAATATATATACATACATAAATTAAGTATTAAGGTATTGAATATGCAATATTACCTAGAAGAATTCACAAATCGATTTTCATGAATATATGCACTTTGTAAACAGTAAAATATATTATAAATGGCATACGGTAGTCAATAGACTCAATTTGGATTTAAAAATTATTTTTTCGGTTAAATATATTAAATTTATTACTTACTATGTTAGTACACTCGAATTTGAACATTGAAATGAAAATACGACACAAAAAATTAATTGTATAGGGTTAATTAATCTTATAGAATTTAAATTTGTAGGATATTGTTTATAGATGCAAGTTTATAAATAATAATTAAATATGATCTTAAAATAAATGTTTTTTTTATATTTTTGAAAAATTATGGATGTATTAATTGTGTTAACAATTATTACATTAAGTTGCTATGTTAAAAATATTTGTGGACTTTGCCTTCTGTTGGGCATATGGCGGAGCTTTGGTTGTCACTATAGAATGAGTGCCAAGGATAGATAAGAGTTTTCGATAACCTAAGGTTGCACTGTAGTTGTTTCAGATAAGATAGTGGACGTTTGCGATAAGACACCACCAATTTTGAATCACCTGTAACTACTTCGTGTTGGTAAAGTTGTAAGCCCAGATTGAATCCTTTTGTACATCATGATTGGACGAATGTAGCTAAAGTACATGATACATTTATTTCTCAGTGACTATTTTTACTTACTATTAAGTAGCGTATACAACCTGAGGAGTTTTTTCTGACCTTTCATGAGCACATATTCGGAATAGTTTTTGATTTTTAAAATTAAATGTGAAAATACAATACAAAATTCAGTAATGATTTGTAAATTAATAGCTTTGCACATTGTCAGAAAATGAGTTAAATTTTCTATTAAAATTCTTTTAATAAAATTTCTAAGCAGCCGTGAAAGAAAAAAGAATGAGTTACGCGTTTTAGGAAAATGTCAACAATTTAATTCAAGTAAAGAAACCTGTAGTAGTTTTTATTATTATATCTCTTTGATATTACAACATTTTCATATTTTAGGGACTCACGAATTATTAAATAAACCAAATTTTGATGAAATTTAGTTAATTTTTCTAAGAGAATTTTAATAAAAAATTTTATGTACTATTTCTATGTACTTTATGTATTATGTTTATAAATTACACACTGAATAAATTTTAAAAAGTTCTTTATTCCTTTTTAACAAATAATTTTCACTGTTATATTCAAAAATATAATATGTTCATATAAGAGAATATGGAAAAACATTAAAAATTTGAAATCTAACATCTCTCTAATGGTAGAAAGAATCGATTTCAAATTTTGTATATAATTTATGAATGAAAAAAAATAGTTTTTCATTTTTTTATCAACTTCTTAGTATTTTTGAAATTGACCCTTAATATCCTTAATTAATAAAGTCACATGAAACACTTACCTGAATCATATTTCAAGTGAATAGGTATAGTACTCAAACAAGCACAACCAGCTAATACTAGCGTTAAACAGAGAGGCCATCGTCGACCACCCTTATCCAAGAATAAAATACTAATTGCAATTGCGGGCAATTCCACTATTCCAGAAAGTACCTGCAAATAAAAAGATATATATATATATATATATATATATATATAATATTATAATTGTGACACATCTATCTCTCTCTCCTTATATATGTATATATATATATATATATATATATATATATATATATATATATGTCAATATTTTTCTTCATATACAGCATATTTACATAAAAGAAATGATTTGAGATAATATAGTGTACACTTGGACGTAAATTTTATACTTGTTCTTAAAATGTTTAAATTAAGTACCAATGAATCTAAATTCTAAAAGTAAATAATAATGTGAAGTTTTATCTTTTTTTTTAATACACTTATATTCTAATTTCTGCCTTTTGTTACATTATTACTTTCCTAGTTTTTATTTTACTGCAGCTACTTATTTATCTTTTAATAAATTTGTCAAGTATAAATATGTATGCAAATATATTTTTGTTTTCTTAACACTATGTTCAAAAGTTTTTGTAACTGAAGAAAATTTAACCAAGGGCAAGTTTGAAACATCAGTATGTTAATAAAGAGCGAAGAATGGGAAAAATGTTGGCCACAAATGGTTTAATAAACTTTGTGAAAACAATACATTCCAGCTGATAATTTAGATATAAATATCTCCATATTATGTGTAGTACTGTATTTAAATTGGCATTCACAAATTGTACAAGATCACTCAACCCACAAACTACAAAAGCAGTTTTTTTGTATTTTAGTGCTCTAAGAATGATAGCATTACCATTGAAATTCCGATAAGCAACAATCAAAAAAGATAAATAATCAATTTTCTCATATCTTAGATTAATTTTTTTTTTTGTTGTTTGTATAGTGACTGAAAAATTCATTTGTGGTTTCTTGGTTAAATATAATTTCACCCTTTTAGTATCCATCAACCTGAAAAGCACACGTCTGCTATATTCTGAAAATCACAGCGGTATATATCAAATACCTTTAAGAAAATTAATGTTTAGACTTCGATGTCAACACCGCTCTCGTCTTAAAATTGCAATTACATTGTTAGTGAAATGCTGTTTTCTCTTGTTGATACCCTGTGGCATATTATCTACAGAGAGCATTGTCTCACCTTAGTAACATTATCTTGGAAGTTTTAAAAGTGAAATTTTTAAATAGACATAAATAAAAGTGAGTCGATTCCTCGGCCTGCCAGAAGTCTCTACTTGACAACACATGATATTTTAATATATGTTTACATAAATAAAACAGCGTGTATTTACAAAATCTTTATAACAATTCAATTAAATAAACGATTCGAGGAGTGATAGAAATAATAGCGAGAGACATATCAAACTGCGTGCCGTTCAATGTAAAATGCAGCTTAAACACTTGCAGAGTTAGTAATTGCACAGTAATTGAAATTTAGTGATACTTTACAGAAATATGTTTAAGTTGTAGAGAATACTAAAACAAAACAACTTTTTAAGCGATCATTTTTTATATATTTAATAGTTGAAATATTGTCATTATTTTTTAAATATTAGAAAATTATCGTTTGAAGTTAAAGTGTTTGAAACATTGTGTAAAGTTTGTTAACATATGATCAGGGTTATATAGTCAATTCAGAATCAGAGTTGGTAAAAATGTCTTTCGAAATTCTTGTTATAAATGTTATCTTTTATTTGTTATAAGATTTTATAGTATCTGAAACTATAAAATTTTACATTTTTAGTAACAATTTTCGTTATTTTCCCACCCTTATTTTAAACAAAATTGTTTAATAAAATTTGACGTTTTTCCACTGACACCTGTGTAATTTTTTTAGATTTGTTTATAAATTCAATTGGTATTTTAAAATATCATCTGATAGTATTGGTATATAACCGGTTTCTTCACACGTCGAGAATTTTTTTTATGTAGATCTTACGATTAGAGTTGTAGATTTTCCGTTTATGCAATATTATTGTTTCCCGAAATTAATCATATTTTTTCTTCTATAAATGGCAAAGATCGTAAGTAAATAAAGTTATTGAAACTTGCAATATAACACTTTACTGTTATTATGTCAAATATTAAAATAAAAATATTTTCTAGTGAAATATAATTCAAATATTTTCCAATTGTTATGAGGCATAGCAAACGAAGAGAAAATATTCGGGTTATGAAATGGTTCAACAATTGATAGGAAATTGAATAGAAAACAAAATAAATAGGAATCCAGGTCTACTTAGTAATAAAAGATGATGAGGAAGAATCATGTGTCGTTAAATTTAGCGTTTATTTCGGGAAAAGATTTATGACTCGTTTTAAATGCGAATTTAACGACAGTTACTTTGTGTTTACTGGTTACTGAGTAGGTAACTTATTAATTTATTTCTGGAAATCCATTAAGTGATATCACAATACTTATCATGACGTTACTTATGTAGTTAACAGTCGAAAAGGGTTACTTATTCGCTAAATATGATTACCGTTTGTTTACCAGTGTTGTTTTTTTACAGTTACTTGTATATTCGACTGACTTATAATCACTTTTCTGAATGTTTTTTTTTGGATATAAGACTAATTTTATTAAATTTAATATCAATAAAGTAATAATGATTTATATTGGAAATTGTCAGTGTACTGATATGGTAATAATTTATAGTTATATGTTCTTCTTGAATGTCTTCATTATCGTAATCATAATCATTGTCATTAGATTACGAAATATGAAATTCTTTTGGCAACTGCTACCTATATTTCACAAAAGAAGTAATCCAGTTGATACGTTGGATGATAAAAACTATTTTATTCATTATAAATTAATAAGAAAAACATTAATAAATTTATTCAGTTAAAAAGAAATATTTTAAATTATTTACATATGGTTTTTTTTCTACAAACTTTTTACTTATTGGAATGCGAAGCCGCTACATAAATAATGTATTTTCTGACAGTATAGGCATTTAAATTATATTAATGGCATTGTTTTTAACTCAATATATAGATGAAATCCAATAAAATTATCTCACGTCATTAATGTTATGACGATTGCATATATTATTTTGTAATTCATTTTTTTAAAAAGAAAATATTTTTAAAAGTGTATGTGTGTATTATTTTAATTTATACATCAAATAAACTTTACATATATAATATAACACTACAATCAAATTCATTTTTATCTGAATGAATAATTTTTTAAATACTGTAGTTTTTTGATAGGTTTCATCTAGTTTAGGAGCATATACAGTTTCAGTTTCAGAAAGTCTTTGTTGAGATAATAATTATAAATATTTTTTTTAATGTTTTTTATAACCAACAAAACTTCGTTGAATATGATTAAGAACTCCATTTGTATTTTTCATATATTGAAGTACGTTAATTTTTTAATATTGTTTATATTGTTTATTGTTTTTTTATATTGTTTAAGAATTTGTAATTCAAAGACCCAAAAACATCGAAGTAATTATGAACGTAATCTTGCAATATATATATATATATATATATATATATATATATATATGTATATATATATATATATATATATATATATATATATATATATGTATATATATATATATATATATATTAGTTTATTTCTCTATTTTTATTTGTTTTGTTTTAAATAATTAACTTTTGAGAATAAATAATTGTTTTTTGTTTAACGCTTAGATTTAATAATTTATTTTATTTATTATTTATATCTACCTACCCTACAAAATAACAAAAGTGTCCCGTTAAAAATTTAAAATTTGTGAAGTATATGAAATACAGAATATATATATATATATATATATATATATATATATATATATATAATACAGAAAATATATTATTTTCAACCAAAAACTTTATATAAGATACTATAATGGTAAATAATCCAAACATGTTACCTAATTTCACGATATCTATTAGGTTGGTGCGAAAATAATTGAGGTTTTTACATGGTTTTCAAATGATAAAAATCGACATTATTTTTGCACCAATCTAATAGATGCTACCAAAATGTCCTGTGTATGGAGCATGCTTATAGCTGCGAATAACTATAATTTATTTCGTGTTCAGTAAAAAAATAGTAAATATATTGTAAGATCCCGAAATAAATGAAATAAAAACAAAATCTATGCAAAGTATTTATTCATTTATTTATGCGTACATAGTACTTATGCTATCTATACTGTGTAATCACTGTTATGATACCTCTAGTGCAGCGTTTATGAAACTATATTCCGCAAAAAGTGAATGTGTTCTGTGAAAAATTGTAAAAATGAATATGAACCTGGAATGGTTTTAAATGCTGTGATAGTTTTAAACATGTTTGAAACTGAGGTGTTCCTCACTTTTCGTGTGGATTGTACTATTAAAGTCAGCATCACTTCAATCTAGATTAACTAAAATTTTGTGCGATGAAATGGGTAGTGCACATAACGCACTTTTATTACATACTGAAGTTAGATGGCTATCCAGAGAAAGCAGTATTGAGGTTTTTTGAATTTCGTAATGAGTTAACGGTCTTGATACCATATAATTTAGGATAAAATTTGATTGAATTTTTAACAAATTCTTCATGGTTGTTGAGTCTTGCGTATCTGAAAGATATTTTTACAAAGTGAAATGGAATTTATCATTACAAGAAAAGAAGATTACAAGTTTTAATACAAGAGATAAAACTGCTTCTTTTGACAGAAAAACAATTCTGAATTTTTACAGATAAACAGAATAATTTTGATTGTTTTTTCGCTTTGCATGAATTTTTGACTAAAATAAATTATAAATTAGTTGAAGAAGATTTTAACGTAATTTTAGAACACTTGCATGATTTAACAATATTTTCAAAAATCCAATGAGGATAATTCTTGGGTTTAGAATCCATTTGCAGTGACGGATAAGCCAGCAGGCTTCAGCGCAAGTGATTATGAAAATCTAATTGACTTAATTAGTGGCTCTGATTTAAAACAAAAACAGAATAAACTTCCATTAAATGATTTCTGGACATATTTAACAGAAGAGTATCCCAGCGTGTTACAACTTGTTATATTTGTTTTACTTTCTATTACAAAATATTTATACGAGGAAGGATTCTCATATTATGTAGTAACCAAATCAATATCCAGGAACAGACTCGACGCTACACCAGATATGAGAATTCAACTTTCTAATATTGTGCCTGATATCAAAAGAATTCGTAATTTAAGGATCCAAAAACATCGAAGTAATTAGAACGAGATCTTATAATATATGTATATACATACATATATATTATATATACGAGGTCAGACAATTAAGTAATGCGACAAAATTCAAAAATTGAGTATATTTAAAAATTAAGGTACATCGCTGCGATCCCCTTCAAAGTAGTCCCCTCCCGCATCTTACACTTATTCCAGCGAGTTTTCCAGTTTTCGTAACAATTCTGGAACACTTCTTGTGGGACCTCTCCTAGTACCCTCGTCACAGTTCTTGGATATCTTCAACGGAGTCAAAATGTCGACCTTTGACGAATTTTTTCATATGGGGGAATAGGAAAAAGTCGCAGGGTGACATGTCCGGTGAATAGGGCGGTTGTGGTAACGTTGCGATGCCTTTAGACGCCAAAAACTGAGAGACACTGAACGCACTGTGACAGGGAGCAGTGTCGTGATGCAGAACTAAAGTCTTCGCGATCTCTGGACGCACTCTGAGCACCCTTTTTCGTAATTTTTCGAGCACATTGCGGTAGAATACTTGATTTACGGTTTGTTCAGGTGGTATGAACTCTTTGTGAACCACCCCTTTGCTGTCGAAGAAGCAAATCAACATGGTTTTCACTTTGAACTTGCTCATTCTCGCCTTCTTTGGCCTTGGTGCTCCAGGGGACAGCCACTGTTGGCTTTGTCGTTTAGTTTCGGGGTGATATTGAAAGAACCAACTTTCATCACCAGTAATAACTCGATCGAGAAGAGTAGGATCACTTTCAACCTGCTCGAGACAATCTTGAGCAATCTTGACAATCTTTCTCTGTTCCATTTTCGTGACATGCACTACTCGCGCGTTGTTACAAAACACTAAACAGCTGGCGAAGAAATAATCGTACGAGGGTGGTCAAGGTCTCAATCGAGAGAGTAGGGATCTGCTATTACGGTGGCGGAGTTACAGGTTCGCAGTATTACCACAGGCCGAGAAAAAAAATCGGTCGCATTACTTAATTGTCTGACCTCGTATATACATTAGTTTATTTTACTACTTTTATGTGTTATGTTTTAAATAATTAACTTTTGAGAATATTTTTTTTCTTAATGCTTAGATTTACTAATTTATTTTATTTATTATTTATTATATTACCCTACAAAATATTCTTTCTCTCTCTCTCTCTCTCTATATATATATATATATATATGTTTATTTAACTAAAATTGATAGATAACTCGTGTAAATTTTGTTATCGTGAATTAATATTTGATTTTTTTTATACTTGAGTGTAATATACATAATTGAAAGATGAAATACACTAAAAGTACATTATTTAATGAATCATTTATGTTGATGATAGCGTTAAGAGGTTCTAAAAAAATGATATCAGAGTTAAAGTAAATAGCATATTCTACTCTAATATTTGAAAAAAAATATCTCATTCTATTACTATTCGTTTGTAAACGTGTTTTATTTTATGAAATGATTTTTAAATTTTAAGTCTAATAAACTTACTTATACGTTAAGTAGTCGTAAGTTTCTACGAAAATATTTTAAAAACAATGATTAAAATAAATTGTGTTAGCTATATTTCAACCCAATTAGTGTAAAATCGCTATTTTAAAGAAACCGTCATATTTATTTATGAATTCTAGTGCAATTTTTCGATATTTTTCATGAAATACACGAAACATGATCGTCATGGGATGAATTATGAATATTGAGACATTTGAATTTAATTGATGAACAGAATTACACTAATGCCACTAGACATAAACAGGTGTAGGTTTCTTCACACGCTTATAAACTTAATTGTTTGCAATACGTATGTTTAAAATATTGATTTTATTTTACTTAAACTACAAAGAATATTTTTTTCATAAATAAATGTATTTATTTGGTATTTTATAAGTAAATTGTCGTATAATTACTTATAAAAGTGTTCGTCAAATGTATGTTCATTTTATATGTCATTGAAGATATGTTAATAAAAAATGTAATTAAAATGATGTCCGTAAAATTCTGTATTTTATAATAAATTAAAGTGGTAAATGAATTTATCTTATGTATATAAATTTAATCTTAAAGTTTAAGGAACTTAATTTTATACCAAATTTGTTTTACAAAACTCTTTATCCACATAAAAAAACTAAACGTTTTAAAAAATGAACCTCTTAAATAAATCAAAAGTAACTTATTAAATCATTTAATTAATTCATCTAACCACTATCCTCCCTCTACCAATAAAAGTCCGTGTAAGTTTTGATACTTTTTCCAATAATATTATACAAAGAGTAAAATGTAAACATATAATTATTAAAATTATATGAGAATGTAGGATAGAGGCTAGGGTGGATAATTTAAAAATAATTCACAGAACAATTGATCACTCTATTTAGATATAATAAAACGAAATCCAAAAAAGGTACTAAGCTGCTCCGGTGTTGCAAAAAGTTAGGTTTGGATAATCATTTTCGCATCATACTTCAAAAAGATCAAGATCTAAAGTACACTATTAAACAATTAAAAGACTGAATCCTGCATAGCACCTCTGTGAATCTAAAAACACTGTCCCAATATCTTACATCTTAGTCTCATAGAATATTTATGAGAACATTTAAAACAAAAAAATTAGATTATGAAATATATGGACAAATTTATAGACAATTAAAAGCTAAAGATGCGTATTGACTTGTAGCTGACAAGGCGTGAGTAGAAGTAACTACAGCACTGCGACCTGTTAGTGATTTCGCATATTAAGTACCGGGTACAGGGGGCAATGAATTATGCTTCATTAATGATACGATTATGTCGTAGTGGTACTGGGAGCTTTTCTATATTAATGAAGTTGTAGGAGGTTACTGTACTGAGGTGCTTCAGGCGTGTACTAAGAATATGGTGTCTAATCAGTTCAACTGCTAACAAGGGTTGATCTCGGAATTGGCAACGAGTAGCTTTGACCTCTCATACCAATACTTATTACCAATTTTTGAAACCACCATTGCACCGTATGTTCCTTAACAGTATCTACATCAAAACATCATTTAGTTTACGAGCAGTTTCTGTGCTTTACCACCCGTTTTGAACTCATATAAAAAATTGCTCTTATTTGTTTTTTTCCATCTTTAATTCAACAACCTAACCTGAATCAGAATTAATAATAAAACAAAGTCGATATTACGAAAATATAGGCTGAAAAATGAATTTTAAAATGATATTAACATGAACACAACGAAATGAAGCTTTTATTGAAAAAAATTAAGGTTCAAAAAACAAAAACCGTAATTAGTTTACTACCAACCCAAGATAAATACCTACTATTATGTAGTTAAACTATATTTATGAGTACACATTACGACCTCGCTCAACCATATGTAATTAATAAAAGTTGGTCATGTAAGGTGGATGATTTTCAAAACTTGTGACGCACGCACTTGAGTTTTTTGGGATTGTAGGGTTTCCGCAAAAAAATTATAATCTTAAGGGTTTTGTGAGTGGACAAAGTTTGAACACCACTACTTTATTATAATCGTCGAAGATCTTTTCAATGACTTGATAAGGATAAAGTACTTAATAAATGTCACAGACAAATCTTCATCTATCATATATATAAGATTAAAGTTATTTACAGCTAGTGTAATTGATTATTCTTTCTTAAACTAGGATAAATCATAAATGGAAAAAAGTATTGACTAGGTTTAAAAAAATAATGTAAAAAGTAGCCTAAAGTAATTAATATACGTGGAATTTTATTGTACCATAGTAGTGTTTAGTCATATATCTCGCACAAAATGGTTTAGAAACTGATTTGTTATAGCTTAAGAATTATCCTCATCTGCAGTATTCATCGGATTAATTGATTACCAATTTTTAAAAAAAGTAAAAAATTCTTAGTAAGGTAGTATTCAGTATCCAAACATGAGTTAAAACAGTTTTAAGAGAATTCACTAATTTTAGAAATTTAAACTTCTTTGAAAGGGACGTATATGTATTTTAAATTCATTAAAAAAGTACACTGAATCTGTTGTTTTTCAACTTGTTTAATGTTTTTTTAACAATGGTATAGTAGATTAATTTTTTACTAAAAGTTAAAAAAATTAAATTTTTAAATTATTTATTAAATTATACCAAAAATAAAACGCCATCATATATTTAAATGTTCATTTAATAAAACATTTTTTTAAAATTATTTTCAATAGTGAACATTTTAACAAGTAAATTCTTTTTTCGAAGAGACAGTAACTTAGTTGAATTATCTTAAAAATAATATAATAATAAAATGAAAAAGGGACATACCGAATTTATATAGAGATCTCCACCAATATTTGACATGTTTAGCACAAGTCCGTAATAGACCATATACACGGCAAACCAAATGACGAAAAGACAAAAAGTGTTATGCCTCATCTGCTTCGTTCGAAACAGATCGAAAACACTAACTTTGTTCGATTCTGGTTTGTCGTTTGTGTTATCTGATTTAATTTCATTCTGTAATATCTTGTCGATGTTCTCCGGAAGAGTCCTCCCGTTCACTGTGCATGCATTTTTCAATATTTTCATCACATCGTCTTTTTTACCGGCTGTCAGCAACCATCGTGGCGATTCCGGTAACACGAAGTACATACCCAAGAATAAGAACCCGGGTAAAGAGATAGCGAGTTGCAGTTGTCTCCAATCTGGTATTAACCAAGCTATGCCGGATATTAATATGTAGCTGACGGGCACTGGGAATAAGTACGATACGCCTGAAACAGTTCGCCATCTGCCGCCGACGAGTTCGATGGCGAGTACGAAACCACTGAACACTACTGACACAGAAATAAAACCGAGCATTATTCGTAACGTGAAATATAATGGTAACCACGGCGCGAAAGCTATAGACGTTCCTAAAATGGCCTGTAGCATTACTGACGCCATCAATGTTTTTTTACGACCATATTTATCTGATATAAAACCACTGACGAGTCCCCCCATCGCAACTCCTGTTAAGAACATCATTTCTGCAATGTTATTCAGTTGTTTTCGTTCACAGACTAGCTGCCAAGTCTCAATAACGGTTGTACCCTTTTGTACCCATTCCCACGAATCACAGTCTCTGAAGAGAGTATTATTAGGAATGATAATTTTACCGATGTCTTCTGGTAAATATCGCGACCAGTCCAAATCATATATGTGGCACTCGCTTAGTGGCTGGGAAAAGTTTTTCCATATCCTATAATCGACTTCTTTTAAATTGACGGGACGCGTGCACCAGAAATCTTTCGGTGCTGCATGAAAAGTCGGAGCAAATATGTGCCAAGTACATGGTATGTTGAACAAGGAGAGTAGAAATGTAAGTTGTAGTTGCCATCGACCAAAATCGCCGATCGTTTGCGATATTACATCCTTTTCGTGTTCTTGGTTGTCGTTATCAAAATGTTTGCCCGTTTCTTTAATTGAAGGCTGGCGCATCTTCATGCTGCGGTATTCTAAAAGAAAAAAAATATATTTAAACACTGACTAATAATTGAAACTATAAGTGTAAGAAGAAACTAATTCAATTTTTATTTCGTTTTTATACATCTTTGGAACAGGAATATATTTTAATAGTAAAGTATTACAAGTTTAATCAGGACATAGACGTAGTAGGATAACGATCAATGGACTACATAATCAATAATTGTACAATAACTATTGTTCTTCTCGCTTTACTATTCATTAATTCCAAATATAATAAGAACAACTAAGCAGAGAGAATATTATTTACCCACGTGTTCAAAGTTAGTGGTTAATAATATTTTATCACGTTAGTAAGTGTATTTGAATTATTATTACATCGTGACTATTAAATACAGGGTATTTTAAAGTCATGTGTATATATATACATATGTGTGTGTATGTGTATGTATTATATATACTTGTTTATGTATATATATATATATATATATATATATATATATATATATATATAGATAATAATTTAGGAAAATTATTATCTTGGTTATAATTACATTAATTTATTATGATTATTTAAAAATATTTTAGATTTGGTAGATATTTTTTCGTGATCTATTCGAACATTATGAACTAATTATTAGTATCATTATATTTCTTAGTTATCAAGGCTGGTTATCACTTGTAAAATTTTCAATATCTCACAATACAAGTGTAATAATGTATTATAAAGTAGACTCAGGAATAAGTCAGAATACAGAAATGTAGAATACTCAGTTCATAAAGGATAAATGAATTGTATATACTTATATACATACATACATATATACATACATACATACACACATACATACACACATACATACACACATACATACATACATATATACATACATACACACACATACACACATACATACATACATACATACATACATACATACATACATATATATAAATATATATATATATATATATATATATATATATATATATATATATATATTCGAGTATTAATGGAGATTATTTTGGATAAATAAATAATTTTCGTG
This sequence comes from Acanthacorydalis orientalis, assembly GCA_034766995.1. Taxonomy (NCBI): domain Eukaryota; kingdom Metazoa; phylum Arthropoda; class Insecta; order Megaloptera; family Corydalidae; genus Acanthacorydalis; species Acanthacorydalis orientalis. The sequence goes on along the minus strand of CM068315.1, from coordinate 21,445,116 downwards.
TTTCTTAAAATGTATGTTTTTTTTAATTGTGCCACTCCGAGAATTATATAACCTCGCTAAACCTCGTATATACGAAGGTGAATTGAAAATTTCGCAGACAAACTTACAAATGGCGGTAATATTTTAAATAATTGTGGCTCATTACAAAGTGATATCTACTTATACATAGCCTCAAAGTCTATAATTAATGTGCCAAGCAGTTTGTTGCAAACATCAATTTGAATAAAGCTTCTTTTTGTGCTGTTGTTAAATGGATAAAGTTTTTGGTCAAAAAAGGTTTAACGCTAACAGAAATCTTTAATGAGATGAAAAATGTAGTACGTGATAGTTCACCTTCGTATACAACCATAAGGAAATAGGCAGCTGAATTTAAATGTGGCAGTGCAAGCTTAGAAGATAACTAGCGTAGTGGACGTTGAAAACTGTAACAACAGAAGAAATCATCCACAAAGTGCACGATATTGACTTACAGGATCGGTAATTGAAAATGTTCAAAATTGATAAGGTTATGAGTATCTCAGATGAATGCGTGTATCATATCCTAACTGAAGAGTTAGGTATGAAAAAGCTATCTAGAAGATGGGTGGGGCGTTTTCTGACAATTGATCATAAACACATTCGAGTACAATTTTCCCAAGAATGTTGGGATCGTTTTAGAAGGATACAACTGACTTTATATCGTGATTTGTGACTACAGATGAGACTTGGATTTGCTTTTACACTCCAGAGTTAAAACAACAATCAAAGCAATGGAAGCGTGGTGATTCTTCGCCAACAAATAAAGCAAAATCAGTTTTACACTGGAAAAGTTATGGATTCAATTTATTGGGATGCTAAAGAGACCTGTTAATTCACTACCTTTCAAAGGATTAAATGGTAACGGGAGAGTATTATATTAAACTTTTGGATCGACTCGATCAAAAAATTCGTGAGAAAAGACCATGGTTATCAAAGAAAAAAATCATTTCCCATCAGGACAATGCATGTCTCCATACAAGTGCTGTATCCATAGCAAAACTCGCTGAATTGAAGTACGATTTTTTTGTCCCATCCAACCTATTCTCCAGATTTGGCCTCCTTAGATTTCCATTTGTTTCCAAAATTAAAAAAATTCCCTGGCGGTAGGCGATTTTCATCAAAACAAGAACTGATAACAACAGTAAATCGCTATTTTGAGGACCTCCAAGAAAACAACTTCCGGGAGAGTATAGAAGCACTGAAGCGTCTCTGGGTGAAATTCATTGTTAGGAGGACCATATTAAAAAATAAAAGTAATTTGAAAACACAAGTTCTATTCGTTCATAGTTAAGCCGCGAAATTTTGAAATCACCCTCATATATATATATATATATATATATATATATATATATGTTTAAACAAATAATATATATATATATATATATATATATATATATGTTTAAACAAATAAACTCTTAAAAACGATTGAAACTTAATTTTGTTTTGAAAATAAAGCAATGAATCAATTTCCAACTATTCACCAGTAATGAACCACTTTCCTTTTTATATTTGACAAAACGTGTTATAATAGTACACCCAAAATAAATTATAATGTCAATATTTATTATATTGCGTTATTTAGACTGTGTAAAAAAAATAAAGTGAATTAATTTGCCTGAGTTACACATATGAATGTAAGTCGTACTTTCTTGAGTCATATAAAAATTTGGTACAGTTTTAACTGGAAACTGCAAGTATAATTTAATTATATACCATTTTTAGATAAATATATATAGTATCAATTTAAAAATATAAAATTTTAAATACAACTGTCAAATATACACAGCTCTCTAACAGACTATATATTTTACAACTGATAGAAAAGTAGTTTGTTCGAACATTTTTTTAGTTTTCGGCCAGATGGTCGACTTCTAAAAGTCATATCAGTCATAGTCACTTTTAAATTTCAGTCAATAATCAACTCTAAATTCTTTTTATTTTTAAATTAGTATATGTGTAAGTCCGTTATGTGTAATCTATTTTAAATAAGTATAGAACTTATAATAAGCAAAAATTATAAGGTAAATATAAAAATAACATCTTATTACAAAAGAAAATTTATTATAAAATTTGGAAAATATTTTCTCATACTATTTAACCAGAAAGTATTTAAAATATCTAAAAAATGCAATTATTTCATTATTTTAATAAATAACCGAAAAGATAGTAATAAAACACGAGTTAAATATATATATATATATATATATATAGAAAAATCTAGAAAATTTTAGTAAGTTCAATAATGTTCTAAAAAACTATATCAAAAAACTATAAGTATATACTAGAAGTCTTGTGTCTTAAGTTCTAAGACGTTCCAGAACATTCAAAGAAGTTAATTCATAATAGGTCTCAAATGTGTTAGAAAACCACGTTTCAAGTATCGACAATCGTGCAAGTCATAGGTCATTGATCATTGGTCATATTGTCTAAAAGGAACACCGCCACCAGTGGCATATATTAAGAGATTCTTAAGAACTATCTTCTATCAGAAATCAAGTTCAAACGACGAGGATTTCTGAATATTTTTGTTTTTTTTTTTGCCACAATATAATACTCAACCTCATACTCGTGCAACGATGGTGACCATCGAGCAATTGCACTTAGAGTAACTTCTTTATCCACTAGACATTTCTCCTAGTGATTACCACATTTTTGGATCTCTCAAAGTGACAATGAGCGGAAAGTATTTCAGGTCGGATGAAGAACAGATGGAAGAATGCAACAGGTGGTGGGTGAGTGGCTGAACCATTTTTTTTTTGTAAATTTAGACACTAGATACGTACTGGAGAACTTTCATTGGACGAAATTGAGTCTATGTTGAAAAATAGTATAATAAATAGTACAAAAGAATAATTAGGGTTTTCATTTGACTATTTCTCATAAAAAGTATACAGTAGCAGATGTGGAAAAAAATTATTTTTCTATTAGAATTATTTAATAATTTTACAAACAACTAATTTTTTATATTCTAATTATCATTGTATGCATGTAAAAAATATAAATACATTACTTATGTGTATACTTATGTGTAATTTTCTCATTTATAACAACTAAACCGAAAGTATTATAACATTGTTTTAGTATGACCTGTTAATTAGTAAATTTACAATAATTACGGTATTTAATTTACGATTTTTTCATTATAACATATTATACATGTTAAATAAAAAATAAGGAGTATTGAAAATGAATTGCTTCGAAATTGTTCATAATCAATTTTTTATTAATTTTTGAAATAATTCCTTATAATTTAATCGAAACATAAAATATGTAATACGTTAAATGTATAGAAGTAATTTAGCCACGTTTTCAGAATTATATTAAAACAGGTTAAATAAGAATTTAAATTTAATAGACAGTTTATTGAATACTAAGATAGGTTAGATACGAACATAGATTAAATATGTGGTTATCCATTTGTGGTCAGATTTTACTACTGTTAGCAAAAAAAAATTTAAAATTTATTTTAATTTACATTCATTGTAGATTAACAAATATCTAACCGACATTTTTTGCATCTCCATTTGCCAAATTTTCGCTATGTTTTATATTAAAACAACATAACTTTTATATTGTCAAATATATTGTAATGAAATTTTGAGAAATGAAATAAATTTATATTTATTTCTATACTTTATATTCTTTTTAATTATTTTTTTTGCAAACAGTTAATAAAATTCAAAAAGATCATTTCCAATAAATAAATTTGTCAAGTGTTCTACAGTTTCGGGTGACTTCGGCATAATTTTCACACCAGGAAATCCTTCAAAAGGTTATAAGTTCTATGTCAATATCACACCATAAATCATCTTCAGAATCACTATCACTTTCAAAGTCACTAAACTATAAAGGAATTAAATGTGGGTGTTTTATTTATACAATAAAATTACTATCAGTGCTATCTTCACTATCAAAATTACATTTTACAAGATCTTCAATGTAATTACCACACTCAAATAAATTATCTACACAAATTTCTTTTATCACATTTGCGCTGTCCATTTTAGGTATATTTTATTATTTGGAAAGGATAGATAAATAGAAACAAAATAGATAAACTACAATAATCTTGCATTTTTTTAAATATCCGCTCACACAAGCGTTTTATTTTTGAATAAAGTATTTTTGTAAGAAGTACCGAGTAATACATTTGTTTTAAACCCACTTGTTTACGTTCGTACCATTATGTGATGCAACTAAAGCTAAAAATAGCTTTTGCTTACAAATATCTGTGTTTAGTAAAAATTTCATTTCAGTTTATTTGGATTTAAAAAAACGAGAATCATTCATGTACGGCAAGATGCAAATGACGAATTTTTGTCATTTGTCCGTTAATGATTGGCTGAAATGATGAATTTTTGTCATCCGGCCGGATTTGAGTTAAGATATTAATAATTTTAAAAAAACATATTTTTCGATTATTTTTTAATATTTATTATACAAACATTTTTTTAAAAAATTTTTACTGCAATACATTTTCTTATTTTTTAGATTTTATTTTTATTTAACATTTTTATAAGATTTTAAAAACTTATTGCAAATAAATAAACAAGTAAAACGATTCTTCTATTTGAAAAAGTACTTTTCTTGATAAGTATTAGAAGAAAGGTTATAGTTCAATATTTTACGGAAATATATATATATATATATATATATATATATATATATATATATATATATATCATATTGAACTTCGTGTGGTATTTGTTGGGAAATCTAGTTTAATAAAAAATAAAACAAACATGATTTAAAATAGAGTTCATAAATATTTAACACTATCGTTGTCACGAGTATGGTTTATTTCGTATATAGTTTATTTATTATAAATTATGCCATTTTATGTTAACAACTAGTTACTAAAAGGTTAAAGTCTACATTAAAATACGTACGTTTATATTTTCGTAGCATTATAAATTTTCAATTTGTTTCACTGTTCAATTATAACTTAATGTGCATCACAATCTTTTGAAAACTTCACAACATTTAATACATTAGTAGTACACTTCAATAGAAACTGAACATTTTATCTTTTTTTACTATTCTGATATTTATTAATCATTACGATAATTATTAAATTACTCTGTTATCAAAAACAAATACTGAAATAATATATTTTATAATGATAAGACGTACCTTTTAATAACTAAAATAACTATGAATTTAAAATATTAACGATTAGTTTTCAATTAAATTTGACTTTAAATTTTATTGTTTAAGGATTATTTTATTTTGAGTTATGATCTTTAATAATTATATATATATATATATATATATATATATATATATATGTATATATATATATACATATTTATATATATATATATATATATATATATATAATACGATCATGTGATGGTAGGAATAATATTAATACATCGTTAGTAATAATCAGTTGAGTGTTAATTGTTATTAAGTAATAATTAATTGATAATTGATTTATAATGTAAATTATTATCTTCATATATGCTGTAGATAAGGTACAATCTCGAATATGTGATGGAATAGTTGAGAAAAGTTTAAAAATTATTTAAATTAATGAAGTGCTGTTTTAACGTTCTGTGAAGTACGTTAAAATTAAATAGAAATTGTTAGTTGCAAAGGACTTCGAAAAAGCAGTAAATATTCCAAAATCTGAAAAGATAATTTAAAGTAGTGAAAAAATCTTATACGTTTATTTCGAACAGTTTGTTATGAATATCACTTTACATTAGATTCTTCACCTTCTGGCAATAATGAAATTTGTCTTTCAACAGACTCCCTTATTATTTGGTCGCGCGTCGTGTAGCGAAAACACACAGGAATGTTATTTTGAAGACTATGATTTCATCAACTCATATTACTTAGTAGGGTGATTTAGTAGGTATGATTTAGTAGGATGAAGTTATTAACTGGCGATTCAAACCGTTAACACTGCCCGATACTAAAGGGCACATCCGATGATCCAGTGAGGCCGATTTTCTGTTACGGCCGGAGTTTCCGGGTCATTAGCCTTTTAAGGATTTTCGTCAGCAAATTCTATAGCCTGGCACATTTATTTAGAGCACCTAGTGCACATTGGCATAATTTTAGGTTTTACGAGTCATATAAATAAAGTTATAGAGTATGTAAAGAAAAACTATATAAAGAGATCATTACAATTTAATGATATATTCTATTAAAATAAGGGCAATTTTATACTATATTAGATTTGCGTATTTCAATCAGCTAATTTAGTTGAAAATTTGTTAATGATAAGTAAGACGGGAGAGGTCAAACTGATATTTTTTTTTAGATTTTTCTGAAGAAGTTGCTCTGGCTTAACATAATCTTAAATAAGTTATATCTGATCTGAACAGACAATAGAGTATTTTGATCGGTTTAATTACATCTTAGTATTAGATTTCAATAGTCAATCAAAAAAATGTAGTTATAGGTTGGTAGAAAAATAATTGCAGTTTATAGCCTTCAAATTAATATACATTTTTTTAATTTAAGTAGTTTTAAGTGGATCAGAACTATTGGATGGATAACTAACGCCTAACTTTTGTACAAGCTTTCGAATTGTTGTACGTGGTTCTGATTCAACTAACGCCTATAGGTAGTCGTTATGAACTGAAGAAGAACGTCCGCGACCTTCTTCATGTTGGAGAATATCGTCCTCAGTACTACATTTTTAGAACCACCATAGCACCGTACGTTCCTTAACAGTACCTACACTAAAAGCATCGTTTATTTTACGAGCAGTTTTTGCTGGTTTTCCACCCATTTTGAAGTCATACAAAAAATGCTCTTATTTGCTTATTTTCCATTTTTAATTCATTAGCTCAGTTTGAAGCAAAATTAATAATAAAATCAAAATCGATTTTGCTAAAATACAAACAGAAAAATGCACATTAAAATGATAATAAAACGAACACAATGAACTGACATTTTCATTGAAAAAAATGAGGTTAGAATTCAGAAAACAAAAACCGCAATTATTTTCCTACCAACCTAATATTAGATAGAATGTGATTTCTGTTGTGAGTACCGTAAGAAAATGTAATTGATCCACTTATGTTTATTTTATGTATTAATGCTCTTTTTAATGACATTACATGTTCATGTACAATGTTCTACATCAAATGTAGACCTCTTTGCGATGAATGTGAAATATAAACACATTTTGTCAAAGTTTGATATTCAGTAAGGTCAAGAAGATTGTAATAGATTTTATAGAAGATTATTATAGATTGTAATATTATAATTAGATTCGTTCTCAAGTGGTTAAATAATAATGATATGTAATTAAATACATGGAAAAGTTATTTCATTTAGCTTATAAATGTAAAGATATTTACTAATTTTTATAATTTGATTGAAGGTGTAGAGATAATATTGTTAGATTCATGTAAATATGCGGGATGTAATACTAAACTAATTTCAATCATTAGAATGTCATATATGTGTAATTGCTAGTTAATTCATGGTATCTAAAGTAGTAAAAGGAAGCGTTTTAGTATGAATGGACGTCTCCAGTCCAGCGTGTTCCATATTTGGGATGAAAAACTGCATCGCAGTCACAAATTTTCAAATGCTGTCATACACTTCTTTCTAAAATAATCCAAAATCAATTTTGGAGCATTTAAATTTGGAGTCTTTTTGGTTTGTTTTACAATCCAGCATTAATCACATTTGATGAATATCTTCCGAATACTAGATTTAGGCTAGTTTTGTATGTTCCATTTTGAGATTAGCTTCCAATTTATTTTATATTTTTAATTTGTTTACATTAAGACTAAGAATTTTTTTGGTTATTGATTTATTTGGCTTTAAATGAAGTTAGTTTAATAAAAAGAAATTTGTTGTTTTGTTTCTAAATTTGTGTTTCTTCTTCTATATACGATATATATACATATATATATATATATATATATATATATATATATATATATATATATATATATATATATATATATATACAGATACAGAGCCGTGTGGTGATATTTTGGCGTCTGAAGCAGACATTCTTAAAAAGCGCAGTTATTCTATACTGAAGTGACTAATTATTTAAATTAAAAAACTAAATATTCATTATATATATTTATTTAATGCCTTCAACATCTTTATCAATACATTATAACAATACACTATAAAATAGTTACATTTGTACTGAATAATTAACAGACAAAATAATTATTATTGTTATTTGAAATTTAGAGGTCTAGATTTCATTTTCGCGAAATCCTGAATCAAATTGTCATAATTTAACAATTTACATACATCACTTTTAATTGACTTCAGAGCCAAACCGATCATCTTTCTTATCCTAATCCTGACTTTGTATATATATATATATATATATATATATATATATATATATATATATATATATATTATAATTTTTAATTTGGAGAAACTAAATTCACCATAAGCACCTGATACAGGGATAAAGTCAGCATTATTCGTAGATAAAAAAACAAATTCTGAAATATTGTAGTCATGTTGCTTGTCCACAAATACGAGTAGTTAAGTGTTTTAGTGGTTCCATTGAAGAGGACAATAATACAGCTAAATTTATAATTTCTTCACAAAGTTTAAGACCGTCAATGTCTATACTTTCATTATCAGCCAATAATAAATATAAATCCATACACTTTTTTAGTATTTCTGATCTATTTTCATGTTTCAGTTTATAAATGTTGTAGAATATTTTAAACTTATCAATATGTAATTTCATTTTTTCAAATCTTTCGTTAATTGAATTAATCGTAATGTCAAGAATGAAATAAAAAAATCACTTTATAATTGTGTTGTGAGTCTTTAATGGGTTGATCATTAGATTCATAATAAAAACTGTTTTTCTTTTTACGAATTTGAATCGTCCGTCATGTGGGATCCTCGTCGTACGAGTGCTCGAATAATAATACATACAGATTGAATAAAAATAAGTATATTAATGAGAAATTTTCGGTGTATAAAAATATTAAATACAATTATTTACTACGATGTTAAAGATACATATTAATTTAACATGACTAACGTATAATATACATTTGAAGATGAAATCTATAATTGTAAATCAGGTATACGGCGCATTCTAGTAGCGGTGACAGCAGTATATATTATTTAAACTATATATTATTCATTATAAATAAACAAAAATCATACAAATAATAAAATAAAATAACAAATTGCGAAATACCTAACAGGCATCTTCGTACTTGAGGCAATTGGAGCGAATGATCCATTGCTCCATACCATCACACGGCCTTATATATATATATATATATATATATATATATGTGTGTGTGTGTGTGTGTATGTATGTTTTATTTTGATCCCCAATATATATATATATATATATATATATATATATATATTATAAAACGTGCCTGTGTGTAAATAAATTCGTCACTTTTTAAATTATTAACATTCTTGCCGTAACGTACACATCGTTGAAAACACCATTATTATTTTATAATTATGTGTGTTTATTTATTCTGTTACGCGTCAAACATTATTCAAATACGAAACTGTTTTTTTTTCAAATGTACACTTGCACAAAACCGATCCGTTCATATCACGATTGAATCATATATTGGGATGTGAATGTTACAAAGTGGAACAGCTGATCAGACTATGACCGCTGTATCAACCTGGGGGCACACTTGTTCATTAAGCAATAGCTGTTTTATGTATTTTTATTATTAATTACAACACTCCTAATATTGCAATAAGTTTGTTTATATTGTCTATAGTAAAGTGTTGTTGAAATTCTGTAAACATTTCGTAGTATATTGAACGTCTTACATTAGATCGACACTGCTCTTTATAATGAAAGGAATATATTAAATATCAGGTTTTTAATATTAAAATAAATCGTCCTTATTTCTATGTTTCAATTTTATTTAATATTTCAGAAAGGCTATTTTTGTTTATAAAAAATAAAGTTCAATATTAATTAAATGAAATAATGAACAAAAACTTCATATAAATTTCATTTTTATAAGGGAATAATTTTGTTTTCTGCAGTGTTTTTTTAAGTACATTTCTTTAAAATTTTTAAGGTAAGATTTAATATATATATCATCACTCATATTAATATCAAGTTTAAAATTATTTGACGATGATATTTATGTTAAATCTGACTTTAAAAATTTTAAAGAAATCTACTACAAAAAACATTGTGAAAAACAATGTTATTACCTTATAAACATAAAATGTGTGTTTTTAGTAAACATTTAAAATATTAAACTTTTATAAAATGTAAATTTCAATAACAAAAAGAACTAGAGTCAAATTTAAGGATATATCGGATATCCATTTTTTATATCTGCGATTTTTTATTCTGTTAGCTTATTTCGACGGTTTTCATCCCATTGGATAATTTGAGTTTCTGTTATCCATTACTAATTCGATACATGTTTCATCTCAAGTAAATTTTAGTTAACAGTTATCAAAGTCTATCTGAAATATTTAACTCAATTTTATAAGAAATTATAAGCAAAAGAATGAAGACCAAAAGAACAGCATCTAGTTTATGTGTTTCAAATCTTTTACCAAAGTCAAACTCTAGTTGATTTTAAGAGACAATATCAATCGTTCCGACATAAATGACAAAATTTGGCTATGCTAAATAGCCTTCAGATTATAATAGATATCAATAGGATGTATACAAAACATTAGTGGTTTTATTTAATAAATATTTATATATTAAAATGTCTGTAAATATGTTTTGTAGTATGTAATTTACATTTATTAATATTCTATTTTTCTAATAAATATTATTTTTAATTTCTTCTTGTAATAAAAACTATAAATAATAATTTATATTTTTTTTTTATTTTAAATAAAAATAAAAAAAATACTTATTCAAATATTTACCTACTATATATGTGACTTGCTTTATAACCCTAAGAAATGCGGAAAGAGCAAACCTGTTTAAGAATAAGTTTATTATTGAAGACAGAACGATAACAGAGCATATGGTAGAAAGAACTGGAAGAGGAATATGAACAAACATTATACAAGAAAAATGTGCGAAAGTGGTTCAAATGTTGCACTATAGAATTTTTTTTAGAAACCATTTTATATGTATTAAGCAGTAATACAATATTTTTCATTAGGAGATGAAATTAAAATATCCTTACAAAAACTTTTTCTTTATAATTAACTATTTTTTAATTTAATCAATGACGAAATGATTTTATTTATATAAAAATGACCATTAGTGGTATAATAATGAATTATTAAGCCATGGGTTAATAAAGTTAATAAAATTGTTTGTTGTAACATTGTAATTCTGATGATTTGTCCTGGTGGTTTTCATTCGCTTAGATCATTCGAATGTCTGTGTTTTGCTACTATTTTTTGATTTTATGACAATAACTAGTAAAATTTAAGTTAGTTTGATAATTTTAATAACCTTAAGATGGGAAAAACTGTCTGAAGATGCTACATGATAGTAGAAAACAAAATTTCAAGTGATTTAAAAAAAAAATCAAAAGACCACCTGAACCATCCGTGAGCTCATAACATTGATAAGTAATCAAGTATTGATATTTCGAGTAGAAAAATAGTCTGTGATGTTCAAAATTTATATGTGATTTTTTTTTATATTTAATATTGTTCTTTATAAATCGCATCCATCTACAACCTTTAATTCATCCAAATAAATTATCTACTTTTGACGAATTATGTGATTTATTTTTGATACATAAAACATATTGAATACAGATATGCTTTAATTTTATCATTTAATTTATTAAACTCTAATGATCTGAATTATATCTGGGGTATTTGCTTATTTCCAACTAATATTAACATGATTTATTACAAAACGATAACAAATATTTAGATTTCAGTCATTGTTGACTCGAATTGTTATTTAGATAGAGTTGTGCAAATTAGCGGAAAAAAACAAACATACTCGTATATTATTTATTACACATTTGATTTAATTTAATTAACAACTAAAGACATTGGTAACCAATTTATCGAATTAGACTTCTTTTGATTTGACAAGAATGAAATCTAATTTTTCTTATCAAAATATATAATATATTCTAGGTATACGTAATTCGATTCAGTGATTTTTGCTTCAATTGATGATTTATAATAGATCAAGTTCATTTTTGAAATAGGCCATGTAATTTATGTAATATTATTTTACTGTGTTCAAATTAACATGGAAAAATAATCAGAAAAATATCAAAAACATAAAATACAGAAAAAGAAAACCTATATAATTCACAATTTTGCTTTGTACTGTAAATAAGATACGTATGTATTTACAAATAATACACACGTATTACACAGTCTTTTCCTCGTTTTCTCTCTCTCACATCTCACATGCACATGTAAATATATATATATATATATATATATATATATATATATATATATATAATTTGCAGTCAGATGTAGGTGTTCAGGGTGTTAAAACCCCAGGAACTACCGATACAGAAGAGCCGTTATTATATTGCACTTGAACATAATATCAGAACACTGCTGGGTAAACTAACCTAAAAAAAAAAAAAAAAAAATATATAATTTGCATCTATTAGTCCGCTATAATATAACAAGATAAAGAAATATCTGTTTATAATTTTTACAAAGATAACTAACTGACGTTGTTCATGTTATTGGCACAAAACAGATATTCTTATGTAGATTTAAATTAATGGATCTTCAATTATAATAACAATAAATACTTTTTGACTTCATCATATGGTATGTATACATATGTATTTATTTATGTATTTAAATAATATGTATTTCAATAAATCTATTAACGTAAAGAAATCGGGTAGCATGAGATCCATTAAGGAATAATGTCTTAATTTTTACTCATTTTCATTTCGATTGTTTCCTCAAAATGTTCACTGAATAATAAGTTATCATATTATATAATAATTTTAAAATACAAAATAATAATTTCACAATACAGGATAGGTTAATTCTAAGCATGAATGCTTTTACTAAAGACTAAACCTTCAAACAATTTTTATCACTTTATAACTAAAGGATTAGGATAGTTATTAGTTAAGAATTTGATGAACACTTATAAGGGTGTTATTTTTTTTTATTATAAGTCGTAAATAAAAATTAAAAATTATTAATTTCCCGTACCGTTTAAAAAAATATTTTGATTTTCCAGTATTTTCACACGTGTTCATCAAACTTCATATTTGTTGAATATATTAGAATAAATACATTTTTAAATAAAAGTCGAGAATTATTTTAAATGTATTATGTACATTGTTTATAAATAGAAAAACATATATAAAATTTCTTTTAATAATATGTTAAAATATAAATATAATTCTTCAAAATTTTCGCTTATTGCGTTATTTTCGAGTCATTGTGAAAATGTGGCAACATTGAGGGTAGCTAATAGTATAAGTATTGTGCTTTCTTATATTTGAAAAAGTATATAGAGTTGTATTATTATGTAGCACACTTTTTTCTCCCCGTATTCTATTTTTATCCTTATCTATTGTTTCGTTTAGTTTATTTGTTCTACACTGTATGAAACGGTTATCTTATAATTTATTGTTGAATATTATTACAAACTTGTCAGGTTTAATACTCAAAAAAATCAATAAATTTTTAAATTTTTTTGAAAATAATCTTTCTATATATAAAAAATAATTTTACCGTAAAATTTCTATAAAGTATTTTTTTTTTAATTTTTCGTGTGGACCATCTCCTTGAAACGCTGCTTCCCCCGATACACTCTACAAGTAGCACGTTAACCGTTTCTATTCTCGTTCATCAACGATTGGTTAAAGGATATTGCGTGGTCTCTGTTCTGATTAGTTGACATCAGTCATCTGTATGTATTTCTATCACGGTGTACAATGAAAGAGGGTATATGATTTCAGTGTAAAATTGATAAGAAATTTATTTAAAATATTGTATTCACTGAAGCTTTTAGAGTAAAAAAATTGTTTCACATTTGAATATTGTATTTTGTTGTCTATTTTTATAAATTTTTCCAATAACAATTTTTCGACTTACATTTTACGCAAATTATTTGTGCATATAATTTGTTAATTTCTGTTATTTTTTAGGGGCAAGCGAGCGTTAGTGACCACAGCGAGTAGGGGGTACAGTCCCATAGTATTAAAAAAATGAATTTTATATCATTAACTCTTATATTAGTTATATAACTAATAAGCCTAAATATTCATAATTTTATAAATATACTATTTATTTGTGATTTTTTATTATTTTTTGAAATATTATTTATTGATTTGTGTCATTAAACATTATTTAATTCCAATGTTTTTTCGACAAGTTGAAGTTACGGTATTTTTATTTTCGAATTTACTGTTGTAACAATATCACTTTCACGGCGGTCGTTTCAGATGCGGGATTTTTGTTAACCGCGGGCACTTTTCGCAGTCGCTCAGACGGCAAAATTGATCTAAATGCATTAATTGTATTAATATAGTCGTATTAAAATTATATCAGCAATATATTTCAAAATTTTAAATATATCCTGTGATACTTTCGAAGACCATTCGTACCAATAGTACATATTTTGTGATTTTGACTTGGTAGTATGTTCGAAATGAGTCTTTCCCTTCAAGGTATGATGCTTTCGTTAAGAAATAGTTCTTTTTCATGTTTGTATACTGTCTAAAATTTTTCTTGAAAATATGTTAGACCAGGTTTAATTCTGTCTCTAAATCTGTCTTTGCAATTTTCATTGTTGCTAAATTGCCAGTATCTCCATATTTGAGATACTGGCACTACTTTGTGAGATCTGTCTCTGTTCATTGTATCATCGAATATCGGTATATGAAGTAATGGATCAGTGGACTGGTAATCACCTTTCTCGGACTTTTTCACAAAATCCATGAGAATGATAAGGCTGATATTTTTTTCATTTTATATGCAACACCCGTCGATGATTTCCGGCAGTTACACAAACGTGATGCCTGCCATGAAAGTGATATTAATAAATTTAGTCGAAATGATAATTGGAAAAGAAAGTGTGTAAGTATGTGTATGTGTGTGTATATGTATGTGTGTGTATATGTATGTATGTGTGCATGTGTGTGTATATATGTGTGTGTGTGGATGATAGCTCATATCAGCTAGAACCTGATTTTGGATAAAAATTTTGATTTTGGACACAAAAAGATCGGAAAGATTTTTAATGTTCAAAACACCCAAAATCTGAACAGACTGGCTTTTCATAAATCATAATTTATGTTATACAATTCTTTTTATTATATTTGATACTTATTATGGAAATTCAACTTTTCTTCTGTTCATTTCTATTTTCTTGTTTACTCTATTATTCATAAGGTAAAATTAGAGAAATATTTAATATCTTTTTAACCTTTTTTGTGAACCCTTTTGCGACAGCTAGTACAAATATGTACCACCATAATTAACTCTGTTGCCAGATGTTACTCTATGCTTCGATTGATTTTTTACATCTATAATCTTGCTACAATATTTGAATTATTAGCGATTGGAACTTGCGTGTCAAACAGAAATAATATACCAAAACCAGAAGGAAAACTTAAAGTGAGATGAAATATTTAGGAACTTAACTTCTGGACTTGTAAAATGACAAGATACAAAATAAGTCTTGCTTTTAAGAAATTGTCATCTGCCCGAAATGACGACTGTTACTAAAGTAATGAAAAATGCTGAAAAAATGAAATATCTTGTCTAGTAATGTTAAAGTTTTGATGTAAAATTATGGGAGATTTAGATTTGGTGGACCAAACGAGTACTCTGTATAAACATGATCGTAAGTCCACTAAATGGAG
>CM068315.1:21411843-21424343 GCA_034766995.1 Acanthacorydalis orientalis | reverse complement strand
TTCATTTAAAAAAAGTAAGGTTATAATGCAGAAAACAAAAATGTCAATTATTTTCATTCACGCAATTATGCAACAGGAAGTGTGCGTTCACAAGGAAATGCATACACTTGTTTTCAAGCATCTGTAATCGCTTTATATTGAATCGAGCACGTATAGATTTTAATCGCTTAAGTGAAGATGAAATAGAAGATATATTTAATTCTTAGAAATAACTTCTACCTCCTATTTAGTAACGGTTACAATCTATAAAGTTGTGTTAATGGCTTCGTAAACATATATGCGATATGTCTCCTTGAGGTTTAGACTCTTATCAAGAATGACACCTAGGTAGTTTTAACCACACCTAGCCATGAAATCAGATACGTCGAACACGACAATATTGTTTTCGTGTTTTTAAGAATGAAATGGTATGAACAGTGAAAATAACAATTTTATGATAACTATGTGTGTGGCGTGTAGCAAGTATTTCATTTAAGAGTAAAATTATACGAGTAGATTATTTTTTATATAGGAAAACCATTTCTAAGCTACCCAAAGAGAATATATATATATATATATATATATATATATATACTATTTATATTGAAAATATATTTTCTTATCTGTGAATTATATTTCTTTATCGATAATTGATTCTTCATAGAAAAAATCTATTAAAGTGTTTTCATTTGAGTGTCTGATAACAAGTATCACATTTAGATACAAATGACACATCACTTAAAATTCTATTCCAGTGTTTTATGACGATAGTTACGATATTTTTGTACTAAAATAAACAATAATAACAAGAAATATTATACATTTTTCTAATGAAACTTCTCTATGAAACTTTTCAACGTATAAGAGGAAAAAAGTTAGTGTAATAATTAAAACATTTATAATTCATTACATTTCCTAGAAATGTTTAAGAACAGCAAATAACAACATAAATTAATGACATTTTTAACAAATTTTTCATTTAAAAAAAAAACAAGTAAATGAGCAGTAAAATAAAGTAAATTTCTAACTACAATAAGAGCTATTTGTTAATTTATTTTCTTACTTAACCATATATTGCATAATTTTTTATTTTTACTTGACAAAATTAATGGATATCAAAAAATACCTCTATAATCAGAAAAGCAAAAAAAAAACACATTTTTGATGTAGTTTTTTAAGGAAACGCTTACACAATATGTGGAATATTAAGAAATATAAGAAAATATTCGATATGGAATGTCGAAAATAATTTTTGTCGTTAAATGACAAAAATATCTTCTATATTACATTTATATAGTATAGTAGACTTTTTAATTATAGTATAATGTTGAAGTTTTTCCGTTGAAACCTAATAAGATCGATAAAACAATTATTAAAAAATAATTTCAGATTTTTGATTTTTGTAATAATTTTCGCCAGCATTACCAATACATTGTTGCTTGATTCTGAATGTGATATATTAAGATACAAATTATTACTACATATAATGAATTTGTTTGATAATAATCACATCGTCTATACAGTTCATCTGAGAACAGGATATCCAATAATAACGTTCTTACAGGTGAACTAGTGAAGAATAGCTTTGTCATTGAGTATTGTCTATAGAAATGGTAAAGGCTGTTTGAATTAGGGGGTGAAGACTGATGAAGGCGTTTGCGAGTCGAGCCTATCACCCGTTCCATACAGGCCAATAAAAGGATGAATTTGTGGGACTCGGGAGCTCCATTGACTGAACAGTGAAAACAGCCCCGTCAGGGGAGCCAAAAAATTGATCTTAGTGAAAATTTCCAAACCACGAAACCAAAAGAATATATAAAAAGTTCGGTGCTTAGAACTCGTTTTACAATGGTGTTTTCATACTTAATATTGGTGGTTTGGTGATGGAGGAGTAAAGGTCACCCAGATATACAATACAACAAAAAGTATTGTGTTAATCTATCTATTTATTTATCTATGTATCTATGTCGCGCTCTCTCTCTCTCTCCCTCCCTCTCTCTCTCTCTCTCTATATATATATATATATATATATATATTTCAAAATTATAACAGGATTCTGATATTATACGAATAGTGAACGTTTTAAGAGTAAATACATGGAATGTTTGATAAGTTTGGTAAATTTCTATGATATGGAGCCACCATTCATTTGGTAACATCACAGCTATCAAGCGTCACTTTTCAAATTAACATAGGTGAAATTTCAGCCAGAAGCGATGCGTTGTTCACGTTCTACAGATGTTTGAAGCGAGCATTGTAGCAGTTTCTACAAAAATATAAAAAAACGAGCAGGCCTTTTAGAGTTGATTCGTTCTCGTGGATGAAATATGGATCTACCACTACACACCTGAGTCGAAACAACAGTCAAAGCAGTAGACAACGACTGGTGAAAGTGGGCCGAAGAAGGTGAAGACCGTTTTGTCTGATGGGAAGGTGATGGTCACTATTTTTTGTGATTCCCACGGAATCATCGACTATTTATCGAAAAGAAAAACGATAACAGTAGCCTATTATGTAGCATTATTTAACCATTTAAAAGAAGAGCTGAAATAAAAACGCCCAAGATCGACCCACAAAAAGAGTTCTTTCATCAGAGCAACGCTCCATCCCAAAAATCGATCGTCACAATGGCAAAATTACACGAATTAAGTTTATAATTGATTCCTCATCTACCCTATTCTCCGGACTTAATCCCGTGCGACTTCTTTCTCTTCCCAAACTTAAAATTTGGCTTGGTGGGAAGAAATTATCATCGAATGTGAATGAAATAGCTGCCGCCAATGCGTATTTTGCAGACTTTAATAAAAGCTACTTTTTTCACGGGAAGAAAAAATTGGTAACTCGTTGGACCTAGTATATATCCCTCAATGGAGGCTCTGTTGAGAAATAAAATCGATTTTTTCCAAAAAATAGTTTTTAATTTGTTCTTTTATCATATTTATGAAACGACCATCATATATGAAGAAAATTGTATCAATTATGATCGATACACATTTGATTGTCTGTATATATCTACATCATACTTTACTACAGTAGAGAATCGTCTATACATAAATAAATGTCTAACTTTCTCACATACTGTTAATTTTACAACCTATCTATTATTTCTAAAATCATAGTTAGTACAATGTTCGTTCGAAACGAAAAATGTATATGGTGCAAGTTTGGGACACTTTTTATTTCTTCTAAATGGTGTTTTAATGTTTAAGTAAAATATTATTAAATATAATATTCAAAATTAATTAAAAATCAACAAACTGCAGTCTGGCTTAAATACTTTATAATCATATAATATAATTTATTTTATATTAATTTATATACAAATAATATAAAGGAAATCAATGAATAAATATGAAATATTATTACTGTCTTATTGCTCCTAATTCATTATATTTTATTATTTTTTCTTGATTATTTAAATGAATAGTGGCTACAAATATATTTTTTCATATTTAAAATTAATAAAATTTTATTTCTGACAAGTTTATCTCATAACGTCGTTGAATAAAAATATTTTAAGATATTAAATTCAAATTTGCAATAATAGCCTAAATTCTACATTAACTCCAAAGAGGAAATGAAAAAAAATGAAAACAGAAAATATTCGCAAAGATTTGTAGAAAATATATAAATTGTTTGCAGAACATTTATAAAATATTAATGCAGGAATACGTAAATCAAGTAAAATCTTTAAATACCATTTGTTCTTAATACCATAAATTTAATGAAATTTCAACTGCGAACATTGAACTTAAAATTTTCTTTATTTAAAAAAAAATATATTTTATGTTTATAGTAAAAAATATTGTATTTAATTTTCAAAACTTATTAGAAATTACTTCAATTGTTAATTTTCATTATTTTATAAACATTCATGCTTCTATTTATTAACACAAATGACAAAGATTCGCACGAAAATACTAAGATACAAATTGGTTCCTGTGTATTAATATCTAGTTGAATAGAAATACTTTATTATTCATTAATAAATATTTAATAAAATAAATTAAATAAGTTAATATCAAAACATCAGTTGTTTATTTATGCTAAGCGCTGCCTAGTATTAGAATAATTTATAAAATTCTTTGTTTGTAACGATTATTCTAACAACAGTAATTTATACTAGTCATAGTTACACAAATAATTATAAAATATTTACATACATATTCTTTTCTATTACAATGAGAAAAGTACTTTAGATACAGGCATGTATTAAACAGTATAGTAAATGCTTCATATAAAATTAACTTCAAGTGAATAAAAAAGTAATGTAAAAGTTAAACTAAAATCAAGAAGCGTTTAGCTGTAGGTTAGAAATCTTTTTAAATGAACAGAACAGAGTAGACCAATATTACATGAACTGAAAGGTGTTATTTGAAAAACTGAGTAATTAAGGTTCAAAAATATTGACCTTAAATCAAGAAATATAACTTCAAATCCGAATACACAGGTATAAAACAAATTACAATTCAAAAATATAATTTTGGAGCTGTCTAATTTCAGATTCATAAATTAATTTTATTTACACATAAACTACAAACATTTTTTTGATCATAATTATCAGCACTAGATTATCTAAATATCTTAGTGGAATAAACAGATTTTTTCTGTAATCTGAAGATAAGATTTAATGATATCTTGCTGTGGATAAACAGCGATGAAAATTATCAATAATTAATTATTGAACTTTTTAATTACAAATTTTGTGTGATTAATAAAGAATAGAAATTCATTTATAAAAGTAATTATCTTCGTTAACAGAAGCACGCCCTATGGCTATGTCGAATTACACGAAATGTT
The DNA here is from genome assembly GCA_034766995.1 of Acanthacorydalis orientalis. Classification (NCBI taxonomy): domain Eukaryota; kingdom Metazoa; phylum Arthropoda; class Insecta; order Megaloptera; family Corydalidae; genus Acanthacorydalis; species Acanthacorydalis orientalis. The sequence goes on along the minus strand of CM068315.1, from coordinate 21,419,564 downwards.
TAATACTCAAAAGCTGAATAGCGAGACTACTATATATATATATATATATATATATACACATATATATATATATATATATACATATATACATATATATATATATATATATATATATATATATATATATATACATGATTTTAATAAATAATATATATGAGAAAACTAATTACCAATATTTGAATAATCACGTTCCGCCATCGTAAAATTTACACTAAACTTGAAAAAAATATTACACTACAATTAAAAGCGAACGGTACTCTTGCAAATTATAAATAAACAACGTAAATATTTATAATGACTGCATTAAAAGGATGTCAAGAGCGTACTAAGAACATTTATCCTTGTATAGCACCTTTTATCTCAACAACGGCCAATCGTAGTTAAATGATTGTATGATTTAACGATATGCTAATGATCTGTCGATCGGTGGTCCGGAGCACAGATGACGATCTTAACGTCACTCTTTCTAATGTTTCTGATCAGACTTCGCGCGTGCGAAGTGGACGTTGTAGATGTTGTACGTCTGTGTAAATATTTTCATACTTTTGATGTGTTTTTTTATATGATTTTGTCGTACGAGCCATGAAATTTTAATTTCAATTTCAGAACGAGTTTTGCGATGATAGTGAGTCAATATATAATAAAATGAAGTAAAAAAAATATTAATTGCTCGAACAGTACTTAAAAAATAATTTTCGCTCATCATTTAGCAAAACAAGTTCTATACTCTATAACAAGATAGAAATAAAATACTACTCAATGAATATTAAAAAATGTGTCATCGTCTTTATGAATGTATAATTATTTTCTCATATTTACATAAAAATAAAATTTTCTTAGAATTTATACGTGTATAAGTTGTATATTAATTTTTGCCACAAAAAATAACATTAACATTCGGATGATGAGTAGTAGTTCGGAAATATTTTCTTATTTAAATGTTATATTTTATTATATACTTATATATGTTTTTTATGTACGTATCGGCTTATTGCAAAAATTATATTTCAGGTCTTCTTATAAAAACAACTACCTTATTTATAAATCAAAAATAATATTTTATTCAAACAATTAACTCTTTCAAGTCTGGTGCTACAAACGTATGTACCGCCATTTTTATACGTAAATTTTTTGGTGGTATATTTTTTATCCTAAAGGTTTGGAACAATGTAGTTCGTTAGTATAAGTAAAGTACATTTGGCTAAAAACCGATCTTAAAATTACAATGCTTTTTTAACAGACTTCTTGATTCAGTTCAGTAGGCTTTGACACTATCCTAAGCTTCTGGTGGTTCTGTAATTTATCTAATAAATGTCAGCTTTTACTTGAAGCTTAGGATAGTGTCAAAGTCTACTGGACTGCATCAAGAAGTCTGTTAAAAAAGCATTGTAATTTTAAGATCTGTTTTTAGTCAAATGTACTTTACTTGAAATAGTTAAATAATATCTACTTTTTAAAAAAATATTTTTTAACGTATTGACATATTTCATATGTATTTTTAAAAATTAACTATTTTTTTTCCGAATAACGAGAATAAGTACTAAAAAGCACTTATTCTCGTTGCTCGTTCGTAGGACTTAAAAAGTCCTGCGAATGAGCAAAGGTTTTTCCATTGGTACTCTTATAATACCTGAATAATTGAACGAAGCTTTATTTAGAGAAAACGGAACATTATAAAATTTGATTTAAAATTTTTCAATCTTCACTCGGTTTGTGTTAAATTTGGTTACATTTTGAAAATAACACACCTTTCTAATATTTTTTTGAACAGTCCACACACTATAACAAATTCTGACCAAATATGTTTAATAAATGATTATTTTCAGTTTTGTCTATTGTCATTTATGCGCATTAAGATTTTTCTGTATCTTGGATTCTATAGATGGTGAAATGAGCAATTATCAAAAAAATCAATAAATTTTTTTTTAAATATTACTATCAGCATTTTTTTGTATGTTGTTCTTGGTTGGATGATTAAAACATTCATTTGTAAAAGTAAATTTAGCCATGATTTCAGAAATTTATTCGACAAAATCTTTTCAATTTTTTTAAATTTGGTGTTTTTTTTTAATTCTTGCTTCAGATGATCAAATAATTGACACTATTAGTATAATATTGTTTCATTAGTAGATATAAGCTGATAAAAGATAACTTCAAATCTATTATTAACTTTTTAAATCCTACAGAACAGGTAAGAATGCATTTAGATAATCTAATTCATCTTTTAGCATCATTTTAGCGGTTTCATTAATTAGCATTCCACTTGTTTCCATGTTACATAATTACATTAAATCAATTTTTCATTTTCTGTAACCAAACAATCCAAAATATTGGTCTTTGTTTAATTTTGCAAGCAAAGAATATTTGAATTTTTGTCTGCATTTAGTATCTACTAGTTTCAATTTCAGTCTCTTCGTTGCACGCACATTGTATTTTATATAAGAGAGAAACGAATATTTATATATATATATATATATACATATATATATATATATAAATATATAAATATATATATATATATATACATTTATATATATATATATATATATATATACTCGTATATATATATAATTTTTTTGTCTTTTCGCATGAACTTTTAAATATTTCGGGCGCTAATGACCGTAGGTATCAACGCAATCTTACATCCCAAATAATAAATCGTCTAAATATTCTGGCTGTTGACAGATGACAACATATTTAACGGGCGGATGGTTAAAAAATTGGAGGTCATCGGTGACCGGCGATGCCAATATTAATAAAAACACATAATGCAAGTAAATAGCAACACTTAAAATTTTCAATATTATTATCGTTATTGTAATGATGTAAACAACTAATGTAACATAAAACATCGATGCATCATCGATAAAACGCACCCTAGCGCCGGGGAGTGGGGTCCTCGATGATCCTCGCTAAGATAAATGCATTAAACATGATAATGCAGTTCAACTTAACTGTTATATATTATATTTTAGCACAATATACATCGCACCACAAAAAAATTGTTATGGTGCCTTGGGCAAGTCATTTAAATTGTTCTAGCATTCAACGTTTTAAAAGGTACTCACTATTCATCAAACCGCAAAAAAGGTACAGACCAGCATCGTACTAGCATTTTATTTTTTCTTATAAGTGACCGTCAGTACAGTTTAACATTGTATTTCAAGAAATTTTGTTAAAAACAATTTTTGCAAATTTTGCAAGTTTTGTTAAATGCAAAAGATTATTTTAAGATCATTTTAAGAATTATTGTAAAAGTGATTTGGCTACAATATAATTTTTATCACTACAGCTAAATTCACTTTCACAAATTAGTTTTTCACTCATTTCACAAATTAAATATTTATTCTAATCAAAAATATTCAATAATCAATAATGAATCATTTTTTATTATTACTTATGTGTGGTGACTCGCATTTTGATTGTGTTGTCATTAACCACATAGTCATAAGCTACAAAAAATCTAAACTGATACTTATTGATAATATTCGATCAATAATTATTGAACATTTTTGAATCAAAAAAATATTATGAAATGTGATGTGCTATTAATTTGTGAAAATCAGTTAGTTGTTATTTCTTTTTAGTTTGAAGAAGAGGAAGATTCGTTAAGGAGTGTGAAACATAAAAAATATGGATGAATAAATATTTATTTTAACGAAAAAGGAAACAAGTATTCTGAAACTTATATAAGGAGTTGTTTTCATTTTAATTGTTTTCTGTTATCTCTATTCATAACTTGTTCTTGATATCATTTATTACTATAATATTTTACAAGAAATTTATATAAAACTTGACATTTATATCAATATAATTAATTATTTACCAAACATTTTTAGTAATAATGAAAATAATTATTAAAAAATAAGAAGATAAACTAACAATACAGAGCTCCAGATATGAATTGATACATGACGTAATGATCCTACTTGTATCTTGAATATGACTATTCAACTTATTTGTCCCGGACCAGAAATAAGCTGCTATTGATCATTAGTACATTTTAGAAAAGATTAATAACAATTGATCACCTTCTATGTCCGATTGTGATTAATTCGACTAACCAACACAAACCAATAGTAAAACTATAATTGTACATTTCTGTATTTGTAATTCTGCTGATGCATTGTTCTGATGATCTTCGTACCGTTTGGATCATCTGAAAGCCAGTTTTCCTCTAGTAGTTTCAGCACGTGCGCAGTATTCTGGTAAATATTAGAACTTCTCTGGAAACAGAGTCTCCAATATCTAGGTCTGTTCGATATGTTCTGAACTTACTCTGAACTGACTCTTGAATTTTATGACTTTTCTCTGACTTTCGTACTCGGAATTTATTTTTATCGAACAACATAGAGTAAGGTTAGAGTAAATCATATGAATACTGTCAAGTTTGGGTGATTTATTTATTCGATAGCGATTATCATAGATAAAGACTCTCGAGTTAGACAAAGATGCTTGCGTTACTCTAACAAAAAGTTAGAATAAGTTCAGAGTAACAAATTCCCTGTCCTGAACTTACACTAAACTATTCGACGAAAATCCGGAGTAAGTTCAGAGTACATATCGAACAGAAAAGTATAAAATTTCTTACTCCGAGTAAGTTCAGTGTACATATTGAACAGATCTTCTATCTGAAGATATACACGTTCTCTGTCTGGCACTGGATAAGAGAATTGATCAAAAAGAACGAATATCATTAGGACAATACATCGTGGTGTTTTATCAGTTCGGTAATGATAGTATACCTGCTACCGGACATACATAAAGCGAGAATTAGACTTAAGTGTTAAAATTATACCTCACATCAAGTAATTGTTACTTCTTAAGTAATTTAGATTTCTTTTTATCAGAAAACAAGCAATAAAATACTGGTTAAAAATGCTCTCGAGCAATTAATTGATTACATAAATTTAGAATTTTATAAACATAAATGCTTTTGAATTTGACTATGCTAATTTTTATTAACATTTTTTGCGATGTTGTACTAATTTAAATGTCACTAAAAATCTGTCTTTTAATATACAATAAAATTCTATAATTATGCACACACATACACACATAAACATACACACACATACACACACATATATATATATATATATATATACATATATATATACACTATTACAATACAATGCTAGTTGAGTTGAAGAAACCTTGATGACTATTGTTGCAGTGACAAACTTTTTAATGTTTTTCTGTTAAAACCAATGATCCATAAAAATTATAGAACATTACTTTTATACTATATGTCAATATTTTCATACTGAGTCAAATTTAATCATTTTCAAGACAAATCAAAAATAATTTATCGTACAAAAGTATCATGAAATTCTTTTTTTCAAATAGTGTATTAAATTTAATACATTAAAAGACGGAATAAATGAACTAAAAATAAGACGCTAATTCAGTTCTTCCGTGACTCTCACATTTCTTTATTGGAATTTTTTAAAAAATAGTAATATGGAATACTAAATTTAATTGATTATTATAATTACATTTACTTAAAGATTTTTTTAATAAAAATAAAAAATCGAGGAAAATTAAAAAATATTAAATCTTATTTTTATCGAAATGTTAACTTTTTTAAATGAATAAGTGAGAATTCTGGAGAAAATTTACTGTAAAAATTATTTATATTTTTTAACCTATGATGCATAGCTTTGTGTTATATCAAATGCAAATTAAAAACTAAAATTAAAATATATGATTTTTCAAAATAATTCCATATGAAAAAATATTTATTAATAGAAAAAGTTCTAAATTTTCAAAATTGTCTACCATTTCTCAATTAAATATTAGATAGCTTAGAAAAAAATGATTTAACGCAATATCTGTCATTATCAAATGACAGCCATTTATAATTTGAAAAATAGAGAAAGGATATTGTACAATTACTATACACTTAAACATGGATCTGTTCAACTCATTGTTATGAAATTAACATTACACAAATAGATGTGCTATAAGTTTGGATTAGACGCACTGCGTGACACACTATAGATATTTTCTATTATATATGTAGCATAGAAATGATTTTTTTGCTTTAATTATTTTAAAAACAATATAAATAAATTATTGATGTTAAAATTAGAGTTATTAGTGAAAAAATTTCTCAATGAATATCGTAAAAAACACACACAACAAAAAGTATACTTATAATGTTGCTACAATATTCAATATTCGTTTCAAAAATATACTGACCTATCAAATCATTGATCTTTGAACTTTACATATGTTAACTTAATCAACACAAGTATTAAGTAAAAATAAAAATAAGCATCGCCCAAAAAGGAATAAAAATTATAAAAAGTTATCTATTACGATATTCAAGCCTTTCAGTATTTTATTTCCGTATGCATTGTCAGATATTATACGAGAGTCGTTTGATAAGTATGGGAAGAAAGCAAGTTAAACACCGTTTTTTGAAAAAATAGATGTTATTTCTCAACACAGTCTCCGTTGAGAGCTGCACACTTGGTCGAGTCTGCAAAATACGCATTGAAGGAAGCGATGACATCCTCACTCGACGAGAATTTCTTCCCATCAGGTCAAATTTGAAGTTTGAGAAAAAAAAGAAGTTACACGGAGCCAACTCCGGAGAATGGGGTGCATTAGGAAACAATTTGAAGCCTAATTCGTGTAATTTTTCCATTACGACGGTCTATTTGTTGGAGGGCGCGTTATCCTGGTGAAAGAGCACGTTTTTGTACGCCATTCTTGGCTGTTTTTGTTTCAGCTTTTCTTTCAAATGGTCCAATAATGTTGCATTATAGGATCCTGTTATCGTTTTCCCTTCGTTAAGTAGCCAATCAGGATAATTCCTTGTCAATCACAAAAAACAGTGGTCATCCCTTTCCCAGTCAACAAAATGGTCCTCGCCTTTTTCGGCGCACTTTCACCAGTCGTTGTCCACTGCTTTGATTGTTAGTTCAACTCAGGTGCGTATTGATGAATCCATGTTTCATTCACGGTGACGAATTGACGAAAAAGACTTGTGGATTGCGATTAAACATAATCAAAAACTGTGTTGAAATGTCTTTTCGTGTGCGTTTTTGGTCGACAGTCAACAATTGCAGCAGCCATCGCGCACACAATTTTTTCATGTGCAATTTTTCGTTCAGCATATTGTGCACTCGTTCAGATAAGATACTTACAGTCTCAACAATCGCGCGTATTTTCATTCGGCCGATCTCCATAACGATACCATGGATTTTTTGAATGATATCCGCCATGGTGGCTTTAACTGGGCGTTTAAATCGCGCTTCATTTTCAGTGCATATATCAACTTATCACGTTTTAACTTATTTACCCAGAAATAAAAAGCATTCAACGCTGGTACAGAGTCCCCATGAATTTTATCCAACTCCGCTTTGATCTGGGCGGCTGTCCACTTTTTCAAATAAAAATGTTTTATTACTGCACCGAACTCGTTTTTTTCATTTTTTGCGGTAACTGCTACAATGCTCGCTTCAAACATCTATAGAACGTGAAAAATGCTTTACCTCTAGCTGAAATTTCGCCTATGCTAGTTTGAAAAGTGACACTAGATAGCCGTGACGTTACAAAATGAATGGCGGCGCAATCTGAAAGAAATTTACCAAACTTATCAAACGACCGTCGTACACCGATCAAAATTTTAAAAATAACTGTTTTATATGCCCCACAACCACGAAAAAGTTTCTGATCAAAGATGTTTAACAGATAATTATTGATCATCT
>CM068315.1:21251843-21406843 GCA_034766995.1 Acanthacorydalis orientalis | reverse complement strand
TATTGTATATAAAATTAAATCAAGAAATTGTTAAAAACATGAGAAAGGAGTTAAGATCAATGAACTTGCTAGACAATATGGCATCTCCCATTCTTTCATTTCTAATTTCTTAAAAGCAAAAAATGTGATAAAAAATGTTGCTATTACTGATGCGATTAGAAAAATGAATCTCGATTCTCATAATGTAGAAATGGAGAGACTGTTGTTAATTTGGATATATGTTTAGCAGATGCTTGGTAATTATTTAAGTCAGAGTTTTATAAGCTCATGAAAGATAGATAAAAATTTTTGCTAGGGGCTAATGCATATAGTAATTTTAAATGATAGCCTCTTCTCATGTATTATTCACAGACACCACGTGTTTTTAGGCAACACAGAGCGATAAAAAGTATACTGTGGATTAATTGACAGTTGAACAATAAGGCATGGGACACTAGGGCTGTCTACTAAATGGTCCACTGATGTTCTTGGTACCTCGATAAAGGAATATCTTACTAGAAATAATCTCCTCTCAAGGTGTCTTTTCTTCTTAACAATGCTCTTGATCATGACCCCAACTTAACCTTGGATCTAATGTTTCAGGAAGACTTTATAAATATTAAGTTTTTATCACTCAATGCCATCCTTTGCTGCAGCCCATGGACCAGCTGGTAATTTTTGACTTTTTTTAAGAAACTATACAAAGAGAATATTTAGGGCATATTTCGATGCTACTCAAAACAATGAAATGTCCCTCAGAGAGTTTTGGAAAAAGCACTATAACATCATCCATGCTGTGAAATGGATTGTGATTACATGGAGTGATGTCACTGTACGTACACTAAACATCTCCTAGAGGGTGTTATGGCCTGATGGGGTCTATGATAGTAATTTTGATGGTTTTTCTGATAATGTTGGTGGGGTGGAACAGAACATTGTTATCCTGTGTGAATTCAAAGGTCTGGAGGTGGATACGAATAATGTTCAATGTCTAGTTAAAAATCATCAAGAGATGCTAACAGAGGAACTGCAGAAGTTGGAGTAGCTGATTGAGAGCGAGAAATATAGTGAAGAAGAGAAAGTTGAAGACTTATATGTTATGAGTAGTGACGAATTAAAAATCTTGTTGAATGCATGGCCAACTGTTAAAAATAAAATAAAATTCCATCTAGAAATTGAAAAAACTGAAGTTCATATGTGCCAGTTTGAGGATAATGTGATTGCCTACTTTAACAAATTGAAAAAAAATAGGCAGAAGCAGTCTACTCGGGTTAGGTTTGTCACCAAATCCTCAACTTATTCTCAATCTAGTACCACTGCCACAAAGAGGGCTAGAATCGATTTCGCTTCTAGTAGTGAATTACCAGAAATCTACATGGAGGGTGATTTTTCCTCTGAAGATCAGCATTGGTAAAATGTAGGTGTGGGTTACCATCGAATAAAAACAAATTATTAGCAACAGATTAATATTTCTTATACGTACCTTTAAAAATAAATTTTACCTAGCGTACGGTTAAGATTTTGACGGCTTTTCCCCAATTAGAAGGTTTACATGTTATAACTTCCTTATACAACCACCGTTTCAAGGAATGACCGTTAATCCTGCACTAATTACGGTCGTTCAACGAAGGTCTACTGTATTTTAAAGCTAGATTTAATAATTGTTTGAGGACAAGAGGTCATTCATAGTAAAGAATAACGAGACTATTCCACCATAAAAAATAAAAATATTTTTATACTTAATGGCAGTTATACTCATTATTGCATTATATACTCTATTTTTGATCAGTAACAATCCAAAAAAGGGGTGTTTATAAAATGAAAAATAAATGATGAACAAATCATAAGTTATTATGATTTATTATCGACTATTTCATATGAAATTTATTTACTAAACTCATACTTTTCAAAGTTGATCAAAATGTAAATGAATTATTTTATCAATTATTTAAATTTTAGGAAATTTACTGGCACATAATATTTGAATCAAATTTAGATGATGAATTTCATGTTCAGAAATTGATTTTCATACCTCGCAAACTATACAAAAATGTTTATGATTAAGTTGTTCAATATTGATTATAGATCATGATAGTCTGATTAGTGCGTTTTTCGATGGTGGTGCCATTATCTTCAGAAAAAAAATGTTTAATTTTTATCTCAGATTTTTATGTACCTTAGGGCTTTTTTGACGACGATGGTATTCTTATTGCCCATAAGTCGTAACCAAATTATCCGTTACTGAATTTTTTAATTATGAAAATTCTTACTAGGGTTGTGTAATACCGTCTAGCCACCCCCACGTTCACTCGAACGGATAAAATTGAAGCAAACATTCTATATTAGATTAATATTGTTTTCGTTTTTTTTTTTTAAAAAAAAAGTATGCTAATAGTATAAAAATAATATTATTTGAATTAAAATTAATTAAAATTTTTTGATTTATTACAACCTTACTATTTCTCATTCTTTTATACTGCTATCTATCAACGCAAAAAAACAACAGTAATATATTTCTCGGTTTATTAGTGATTAGTATTTTTTAATACTTGGTTGAACAGAAATATTAAATTATTATCAATATTTAATTTACTAAACTTATTATTTATTTACATTGTGAACTATTGAAGTGAATGAAATTGTGTATGAGTTGTGTTATTTCATTTTGAAATAGACAAATTGTATTTTAAATAATGATTTTGTATACTTTTAAATATTATACTGTAGATAATATAGTACCATAAAATACACTTATTAATATCTTAACAGCCGTCTGTTCTTTTTGTTTTCATGCATCTTGAGATACAACATCAACGTTGTTTTTGTACAGGGAATGTATAACCGTATGAATCAAAAGATGTGTCTATTTATATATTTATATTTAACAATATTTCATATATAAGACCTAAGAAGCAAAAATATTATTTTATGAGCAGGTACAATAATTTGAAGAAATATATATTAAAAAATATTCTTTCCGATATCTAAGCAATGGGAAACAAAATGTGTTTTAAAAAATTGTTCATTTTGAAAATTTGTCATATAATTTTTTTAATTACAAAGGTACAATACACATATTTTTGAATATTTACAAAAAAAGAATGGTAAACAATTTAATTATATTATTTTAATGGTTAACGGGTTAGTTATCAAATATCTTTATATATATATATACAGAGAGAGAGAGAGAGCGAAAGAGAGAGAAATTTTAGACCGAGTATTTAGGATTGAAAGAAACTGTCAATCCCCATTATGAAAACAATCAGCAAGGAATTCATAGAATAATCCTGAGTGAGAGCCAAAAAGGATATAAATATAATATTGTAGTAAGATGAGGCGGGTATTATAGTACAGATATCTGATGATGACAACATGTGACGTGTGTGTGTTTATCTTTAGTGCTTTTATAGTTTGGAAATTTATCATAATTTAATATGAATGATAATTCATTGGATCTGATCGATATCGACGTTAACTATTATAAACTTTATGTGACCTGTTAGTGCTTTAGCATTATAAAATTATTAAACTTACTAATTCTGATTATATATATATATATATATATATATGTACTCGTATATATATATATATATATATATATATATATATATATATATATAAAAAGTGAATGTGTGTACGTATATAGGTATGTATATATATATATATATATATATATATATATATATATATATATCTAGGCTAGAAGAAAACCTGGTCTCTGTTCCCGAATGTTGTTTCTTGTTGTAATTTTTTATTCAAAAAAAATATGAACGCACAGCAAGAGACAGAATGAGGATATTATCTATTTCTTTTAGCAGTTTCGTTTTTAATATGAGTACAGGGCCATTTGGTGGCATGAAGCAATGGAGCGATCGCTCCAAACACCTCGGGTATGAAAGTGGTTGTTAGATATTTCGCAGTTGTTTTATTATTTGCATGGTTTTTGTTTATTTATAAAGAATCATAAAGCTTAAATAATATATAGTGCTGTCACCGCTGTTAGAAGGTGGCCTTCCTGTACCTAATTTACAATTATAGGTTTCATCTTCAGATGTACATTATATGTTAATCATGTTAAATTAATAGATAAGTGTATTTAACATTGCAGTGAATAACTATATTTGATAGTTTATACACCGCAACATAATAAATTTCTCATTAATATACTATTCAATAGTAATAGATTGCATCCCAGATCAGAGTCAATGTCGTTTATTATAAGATTTGTGTTCCAATGCAATAATGGGTTTGAAATTCGTGAGCATTTCATAGTATTCATCGCTGTGGTAAATACTTCTGGAAATAATCTAGCTGATACAATTCTTGAAGAGTTAAGCGGCAACCTAATTCCGATTGAAGATATGAGGGGACAGAGGTGTGATAATGGAGTAAATATGAAAGGTAAAAAAGTCGGTGTTGCACGTGCATTCTTTGTTTATTAACGTCTTTATTTATTAACGATGCAGCATCTACTTCGAGAAAATTAGCCAACTTTTTTTATATTGGTCAAGAAATATATGCATTTTTTCATCATCAACTAGTCAGTGAGACATTTTAAAACAGTATTCGAAAATTACTTTGAAACAAATTTGCTCTATTAGATAGGAGAGTAGAATTTCCGCTATAATGCCTTTGGATTTCAACTCGAACACATTTATGAAACTTTGGTCAACATTCATTTAAATGAAAACGTCAACAATCAAACTAAATGCAAAGCACAATCATTCACACAAAATACATCTTGTTTCAAATTTGTTTGCAGCCTGATTGTGTGGTACATTTTATCAAAAATAAATATTGTATAAAAAATGATGCAATTTCGTAAATTGAGCATTTTAACATGTAATAGTGCGTTTAAAGAAATTTTGGATTTTTTAAATGAATATGGTCAGGATGAAAATTTTGTGAAAGTTACTGATGAAGCAAAAATGATAGCTGAAATCCTTGAAAATGAAAGTAGATTGCCAGATGTTTCCACGATTCGAATTCTTAAAAACAAATGCAGTTTTTTATGAATCTAATAACCAACGCCTATAAATATAATATAAACCCACAACATAATTATAAAGTTATTTTTTAGTTCATTCTTGACACTGCGATTGATTCAATTAGCGAAAGATTTGAACAAATGAAATTACCTGTTGATGTTTAAAATATTGTACAAAATTTATAAACAGAAACATGAAAATAGATCAGAAATATTAAAAAATTATATGAATTTATTATTGCCTGATAATGATAATAAATATATTGATGGTCTTGAACTTTGTGAAGAAATTATAAATTTAGCTGTATCGTTGCCTTCTCAAATGGAACACCACTATAAATACTTAACTATTTGTGGACAAACAGTACGAATATAGAATTTCCGAATTTGATTACTTGCCTCCGAATAATGGTAACTTTACCCGTATCAGTTGGTTTTGGAAAACGCAGTTTCTCCAAATTAAAAATTATGAAAAATTACTTAAGGACAGCAACAGGTTTACAAAAATCTTTGTGTAATTAATGCATTCTAGATGTTTTACGAGAGAAATTTTCTGAAAATCTATAATATGTAAATTATTTTTTTTGTGTGTAATTAATACACTTCAATGTTGTGTGAACTTTTACTTTTAACTATGAACTTCCAGAAATTTATTGCGAAAACTGAAAGAAGTATCCTTATTGGAAAGACAAACACTAACGAAGTTACAGGAAATAGAATATTCTAAACAAAAGAATACATACCTTGCGAAACAGATCTATCTACTGTTGAATATATAACGAAATAAAGAAATACCAATCAATAACGAACAGAAAACTTAAAGCTACTGAATAATGCAAAAGATCTATGAATATTAATCTCTGTGCGTGCAAACGCAGGCAACAAGGCAATAAAAATCAGTTCAGAATTAAATCAACTGCGCGAAAAGCATATGTGAATTTTTCCGACATATAATTAGAAGTCACTAGACATCTAGTAGAAATCTATAAAACTAAATAAATCATTAGCGATAAAAGAAGCTTTATCATTTTTGATATTATTTCCAATAAAATACTATACAGAAAGACAAAAAAGTTAAATAAGGAAATTTTTGTACCACAAAAATTCAAAGCATAGGGCTGTAATATAGAAGTGGAATATATATATATATATATATATATATATATATATACATACAAGGGTCGTTTAATCAGTTTGGTAAATTTTTATGAGATGGCGCCACCATTCATTTGGTAACGTCACCGCTATCAAGTGTCACTTTTCAAACTAGTATAGGCGAAATTTCAGCCAGAAGCGACGTGTTGTTCACATTCTACAGATGCTTGAAACGAGCATTGTAGCAGTTTCCGCAAAAATTGAAAAAACGAGCAGATCTGTGTATAGCCCTCAATGGAGATTATGTTGATAAATAAAAACGAAATTTTCCAAAAAACGGTGTTTAACTTGCTTGTCGAACGATCTTCGTATATATCAGAGGCGGAGGTTGGTAATTTAAAAGTTATTAAATTATTTATTACTTATGGATCCTATATAACACAACGGAAACTTTCAAAACACCAAACCAATTATTCTGCTTTCAAGCCACAAATCTTCTATGGATATATATATATATATATATATATATATATATATATATATATATATATATATATATATAGAATAGAAAAATTGAAATCAAATTACTGTATAAGAAGTCAGTTTAAAACCAAAGATTTTGAAGAATTGATTCAAATAATGTTTTCAATAATATCTAGTAAAATATATCCTAAAAAAATCCGACTAAATACTCAAGTAATAATCTTACTTTTAAGCTTTTCTTAAATTTTGAACTGTTATTTTTTTTAAAAGAAAATCGTAAGGTTGAAAAAGACTTTTATAACTAGTTTAACGTAAAAATAAATTGGCATTATTTTGTGAATTTTAGATACATTAAATCTGCTTTTTCATTGATTCCATACATTTTACACGAAATAAAGTTTCATTTAAAACTGATTTGTACAAAATGATGCCGTTTTATTTACCAACGTATTATATATCTCTAATTTTTTAAACAATAATAAAGTTGAAATAAACTTTTGTGACTGTTTGTAGATATATTGATGTGTTTAACTTAACTTCTTGAACAAGCCTTTAAATGTCAAAATATATAGGTATATATAGTGAAAATTGGATCGGTCAAAGGTTATACCTTCAGTGTAAGCCTAGAGTATCACAATCCAATGAATTCTCTCGATTTTCGAAAAACCGAAACCCCCTAATACAACCACGTCAATGTTCATCCGATTATGAAGTTATGAGCCTCTGTGCTCAACACTTAACGAAAGCATTTATGCCGCAAAATAGCACTACCGTGGTCATTTCTCCGCAGATGCAAACAGCACGTTTAATTGTTTTCTCTGGGGGAATGAAAAGAAAATTAATCTTAGAAACAATATATTATTAAAATATATTTTTAAATCCATAATGTAGTCAACTTTTACTTGTGTATAGATGCGATTATAAACATTAATCAACATATGTTATGATTTATAATTCAAATGGCACGGTTTATACATGATGCTTCCTTAAATTTAATGAGGAAATTTTGATACGGTTTTGTGAATTTTTTGTATAGTTTTTGCGTTTTCCGGTTGTAGAATAATGGATAAAATTAGAGTACAGTACAGTAATTTCATAGATAAAAATGCGATAAAAATATCAGTCGAGTATATAAATTATACAAATAATTTTAAATATAACTTTACTGTATATTTTTATTTCGTTGAGTTAATTTAACTTAAATGGCATTTTATATTAAATGTTTTATTTGTTAATAATTACAATTGTTTTATTTTAATCGCATTTACTTATATTATTTCACTGGTGGAATGATTGAGTGTAAGTATAAATGCATAAATAAATGTATTCTTAGGCGTACAGATTCTTATAAACATTCAAAGAATCTACGCTAGGTAGTTCTATTCTTTTGATTACACAATCTATCTTTAGAGACTAATTTAATTATATCATTAACTGTCCTCAGGACAAAGTGGATTTAATGTTAATTTTCTATGAACCATTTATTAATTCATATTGATTTCCTTCATAAAATACTTTTTATCTTCAATTAATGAAAGTGAAATAAAGTACAATATTTAAAAAAAAATATTTTATTCTATCAGAATCATATAATGTGTTAGTTGTTTTCTTCTTTTACGGATGTCAGATTTGTAACTTACAACATTTAATACTGTTTTTTAATTAACTAGTATTTTTAATTTGTAATATTTAAGGTACTTTTTTAAACTTTGTCAAATTGTGGCTAGTAATAAAATTTCATTGACGCAAACGGTAGATTTTTTACCATTTATTAAATTAAGAAAACAGCTTAACATAAATTTAATGAAAATTAAATTTGAAATTTAATTTATTTGTTTAAAGAGTATACTGAATACAAGAAGCTCCAAATACAGACATTTACATCCATAACAAATCTTTGAATAAACGACTTTTTATGTCATGTTCACATTTAGATAAACCCGAAATG
The DNA here is from genome assembly GCA_034766995.1 of Acanthacorydalis orientalis. NCBI lineage: Eukaryota > Metazoa > Arthropoda > Insecta > Megaloptera > Corydalidae > Acanthacorydalis > Acanthacorydalis orientalis. The sequence goes on along the minus strand of CM068315.1, from coordinate 21,398,351 downwards.
AACCAAATCTTTTGAATTTTTTGTCCATTCTTCTTATTGGATTTTTTTGACTTTAAAAGATTTAACGTTGTTAATTTAATTACTTACTACTTCATTAATAACATTTTAAAACTGAACTGTTATAATAGTAATAAATCTTAATATAGTTCTGATACTGTGGTTAAAAATCATTTTTAAAAATGAAATCATTTTTACTCCACAGAGTAAAAAAACTGTTTAAAAAGGCGAATTTAGAATTTTGAATAACAATAAAAATTCTCAGTAATTATTTACCATAACAATTATCAATATATTTATATTATATCTATGACGGTATCAAGAATATCGTTTTCTAGAAGTTCATATTTTTTTTATAAAATTTTAAACAATTATCTTTGGATTTAAATAACGCTCTAAGCTTAAATTTCAGTTCAAAACTGATTTTAATTTACTCTATTTGAAAAAATATGAATGAAATTAAATAAAATATTATTATACAACATTTTCCTATTGACTAGTTCTAATAAACTTATATTATTTATGACTTCATTTAAAATGATAACTACTTATTATATTTACCCTAATTTATGTATAGTAGAACTATTGTGAGAAATAATAAACAAGTGGCATTGGCTAAATTCACTTTTACAAATGAATTCTTTTTCACTCAGCAAATCACAGGAATTTTTTCGGTTCAGGCATTTAATAAAATATTGTTTATTCTTTTCGAATGTTGCTTATATTCAGATCACCACTGGTTTATGGGGTGACGGTTGATTCATGATTTTTAATTAATCTCTCATGCATGACTATTGTGTATTGAATATTTTAAATAAATCATACATTGTAAGCAAATTTTACTACGCTTTCATACACAGAAAATACATAATAAGAAGATGAAGGTTGGTTTTGGGGAAATGGTCAACCCTGAGGTATGACCATAGAAATGATGACACACTATAACATGATTAAAATTCATAGAAAAAATTAAAAAATAATCAATTTTTAAGGTAATTCTTCACAGTTTCATTCCTGTAGTAGGTCTTCACATAGTCTCTGCACTATAGTAGAGTAGAGACAGCCATAATGACGAGTGGAGGAATATTCTCTGAACGTGAGAGTGAATGTTCAATAAAAATTCGCTCTTATCGTTATTCTTCATTTTACGATGACCGTTCACCTTCGTATTTTTACGAAGGGGGAGATAAATTCATTCTGAGAGGTTTAGTTTTGCTTTCCAATATGAAAAAAAATGTTAATGCGTGTATATAATTATATATTTTATATATTCATAAAAAAAAATATTTTTATTTATCACACCTAGAATGCATGCCGAAGTTGAGTTATTAAAAAATTTGAAGAAAAATTACTAAAGAAATATATATTTTTCCACAAATTATTTCATTTTTCACCCACAAACTACACAAATATACAAAACTTCAAAAATATTCAGTAATAAATTGTTAATTATTTTTGAATATCATATACGTATTTTGATGGCAACATCATCATCCAAAGTACAATTGATTTTTCTTTACTTTTGAGGAATGGGTGGATTATGAGGGGAAAAAGAATTAATTGGCGAAAGTGACTTTAGTAACATTGTCAGAACTATTTTGTTTATATAATTTTAATTACATTGTATATATATATATATATATATATATATATATATATATATTGAAGAAAATATGATTTTGATATTGAGAAATACGCAGATAATAACTAGTTTGAAACTTTTTAAGGAAACTCAAGTATTAAGTTGATAGAAAAATAATTGCCGCTTATGACTTTCAAATTCAGATACATTTTTCAATTTAAGTGGTTCAAAACTTTTAGATGACAAATGCCTAACTTTTATGCAATCTCTCGAATTGTTGTGCGAGGTTTTGCTTCAACTAACGCGTTCAGCTGGTTGTAATGAACTAAAGAAGGATGCCTGCGACCTTCTATATCTTCAAAGCGTTCGTCTCCAACACGAATAATTTGGAACCACCGTACATTCTCTAACAGTATCCACACCAAAATAATCGTTTAGTTCACAACCAGTTCCTGCTGCTGTTAAAGTAGCAGAAACTGCTTGTGAACTAAACGAAACGATTATATTAAATTAAAGATGGAAAAGAAACAAATAAGAGCATTTTGGTATGTGTTCAAAATGGGTGTTAAACCCATTTTGAACACACACCAAACATGCTCTTATTTGTTTCTTTTCCATCTTTAATTCAATAGTCTTATTTTAACCACAATTAATAACAAAACCAAAGTCCATGTTATTAAATTACATACCGAAAAATCATTTTAAAATGATATTAACATGAACACGATGAAATTACACTTTTATTGGAAAAAAAATGGTTAATATTCAAAAAATAAAAACTGCAATTATTTTCCTACCAACCTAAGATAAATACCTATTATTATGTAGTAAAACTATATTTATGAGTACACATTACGACCCCGCTCAATCAGATATAAATAATAAAATTTAATACTTTGTTGTGTTAATTTTTATAAACTTTTCCAATAAAACTTACATTTTACGCGGATTATTTACGTGTATGATTTGTTAATTTCTATCACTTGTTAGGAGGAGAGCAACCGTTATTAAGCGGGGGTACCCCTCTCCTCCGGATAGTTATCGAGTACAGCGAACAGGAGGCGGAGCCCCCTAGTGTCTTTTAAAGAAGTTTTTTGTAATTTAATAATTAATGGTAATATTCCTTATTTTTAACCATTAGCTAGCATAATCGAGGCGTTGTCTCCCACCAATATATATTTTTATACTAGAATACTATACTGCTTGAAATTTGCCCATCAATCCATCTCCATTTCAATAGGATTTTTTAGAAACTGTATTTTTCATTTTACTCCAAAAAATTTTAAGGGTATTTAAGTCTGCGGATTATGCTGGCCAGAGCGTAACTGATATTTTATTTTCCTGAAACCATTTTTTTGTCTTTTGGATATGTGTTTTAAATATAATTTCCTGTCGCAATGTCCATATAGTGATAGATTTTACCATACCATAATGTTGTGCCAGCGTAAGGACGCCTCAAGGGTGTTGAGTGTGAGGTACGAGGACCTTTTACTCATGAATGGAAAACGTCGCTCTTGCGACGACACGAAAGAATCGCATCGAGAGCGGACGGCACTAGTTCGAGCTTTGTTTATGTTATAGTGACAGATTTCCTTCGGCGTAGGAAAGCATTACATGTCATAATCCCTGTTATATGATATATAGGACTAACACCGTACACAAAAGACGGCTCTTTAAAATACTGACTCCTCAATGTTTGACAGCCTTTCTTATGCAAGGGGGAAAGAGTTCTGTATTGTGTAAACGTTGAACAAAACCTACTCCATTAAGATCACATAAAATAAGTTAATTCCTTCTATCTAAAGATGTTTTCTTCATTTTGTTATCCTTGGTTTATTATTCAGTTATTGAATGCAAGTTATTTTTGTATGCTTTATGTGTCTAGAGCTTAAAAGTGGACTCTTTCAGAGTAATATTCCATACAAATTGATTTCATTCAAATTTATGCGAATTGTTCTCACGTTGGTATTTTCAGATATTTATTTTAAAATATTATTTGAAGCCTTAAAAGGATTCACTTATGAAAGTTTTGCATTACGCATATATGTTGTTAGAGACATATTCTGGAGTTTTTATCTATTTTCAATCAGGTTTTTTAGTTTTAAAGCATTCGTGATCACTATTAAAGAGCGACCTATTATATGCGATATCCCATTATGTTTCCACTTGATCACACAATATTTTAATAAGGTTTCTCATCTCTGGGATACAATGTCATTCGCATCCTATATTTCACTATAAAATAAGTGTTCATGAATATAAAATTATGTAGTTTTCATTTTCATTATCTTTTCAGGTGATTTTGAAAAAAATTTTTCAGAACTATTCAAAAAATTCAACGTCATATCCAATTTTCATAATTGATCTATTTTATTCTCCATACCATTTTGACACTTCGAAGATAGGGCGATTGTTTTCTGTAATATCTTCTTACAAATGACATGCAAAATGATGTAAGTAGGCAATCAAGTCTTCAAAATTTTGTAATACAAATTATGGCCTTACTATTACTTAAAACAAATACAAATAAAACTTGGAAGCATACAAGTAACCTCTTTAAGTCTATTTTTTGCCCACGGTTATATATATATATATATATATATATATATATATATATATATATATATATGCAGTGTTATTTGTAAAAATTTTATATTTGAATATATTTTAGCGCAATATAAAGGAAATGAAACAATTGTAAACCAACAAAGAATAGGAAGACTAAAGTTGATGCAAAATGTAGAATACAGATAAATATGAATATCTCTGTTTCAAAATTCATGTACGAGTGCAAAACAAAAATCATGTACGAATTTAATCAACTGTATGAAAAAGTTAGTGCCAAATTTTTCCGAAGTGTAATTAAAAAGAGGGATTTTAATAGATATTGATCGCGAAATAAACCACAGAAAAACAAAATTAATCGAGAAAACAAGGTGGATTTTTTACAATATATTTGAGTAAGTCATTTGTGGAAGAAAATTATCCTTAGCGATAAAAATATATCTGTATTTTTTTATACTTATGTCAATAAAATAGTATGGAGAAAGCTGAACAAAAAATTAAATAAAAGAATATATATCATATTGGCAGAATATGTAGGGATACACTAACGATATGGAAATGTATACCTGACGCAAAGGTGGGTAATTAACAAATAATTGATAAAACACTGTTTCAAGCACTGGTTTGCGTAGTTTTAATTATCGATGACTTTGCAACCTTTATGCAAGTGTTTAAATTTCAAAATACACAAATAGCGTCAGTTATCGTATTTATTGGGGAATATGCACAAAAAATGAGTGCACTTTAAACATGTGATGAGATTTGAACCATAAATAAAAATTCCCGATTTACTGAAGTTATAGTATCGAAACAACGATATAAGTTCATGGAACCTCTTTTTATTGTATAAGGTTTATTTAGAAATTATAATAAGTAATTATAATATTAAGGATATGCTACGTTATAAATCACTTTTGGTTTAAGTGTTTTGCTAAAAAAGGTTACAACAAAAAGTGTACCGCGACTTTGAAAAGGTTGAAAAACAATGATATAAATATTTGCACTAAGAAATTATATTATTACATTAGTATAATTTTAGCAATATGGATGAATCTACTTTCACAAAAAAAATATTATCTCACTTCAGAAACCATACAAAATATTTGAATAAAAATATTCAGTAAATGATTATTGACTAGTTCTCGTTTTTAATTTGTCACAAATGATCAATAATTTATGATCAGTAATTATTGAACATTTTTATTCAGAATTATTCTTGCAACTATGTATATATATATATATATATATATATATATAAATATACTCTACTCGCTTCGTTCGTCAACCCCTGGGCTCACTGCACTCACTCTCTTGTCAATTATAAACATGCTCATGTAACCGAATGAAACAATAAACATATCAAATAAATAAGTCGACGTCATAGATTTATATATATATATATATATATATATACATATTAGTATGTATATATATACATATATACATATATATATATATATATATGTATATATATATATATATATATATATATATATATATATATATATATATATAGGTTATTATGTCTATATAAACATTCTCGCAGATAGATTATTTTTTGCATCATAGTGGTTTATAAAGTTTTTTGTGGATAATTTTGATTATACATATATATATATATATATACATATATATATATATATATATATATATATATATATATATATATATATATATATAAAGATATGATGAGCCACAATGGTAAACTGAAAGAACTAAGAATATACAAATACGAGTATTACAAGCCTGTCAGTGTTTCCATCTGTCAATCCTAAAATGACGGATATTGGCCAATGCACACAAATGTATATCTTGTAGTGATGTAACTACAAATATTTCAGTGTTGTTAATATTGAACATAAACTTTACATATTTGAATATAATGATATTTTTTTTAAATAAAATGGATTTAAAAAATGTTAACTAAACGTCAAAATATTTCAATAAAAATATCAATACATTGAGATTAATTTTATTATATATATATATATATATATATATATATATATATATATATATATATATATATATATATATATATATATATCAATATTAAATATTTAAATTAGGAATAGACGACGATAGCGTTTATACATATATATATATATATATATATATATATATATATATATATATATACATATGTATATATATATATATATATATATATATATATATATATATATATATATATATATATATATAATTAAATAAAGCTTTCAAGTTTATATAATTATATAGAAAATTATACACAAAATTGTTATAGATGAAAAAAGTTTAAATTAATTACACAATATGTTTTTTATATTTTTAAAATTAATACAGAAACATCTTTTCAAATATACACGAAAATTTATAAAATAACAAATATTTCTATAATAAAATTAAACTTATTTATGAAATGATAATCCATCTGAATTTTATTTGATGATTTTTGCAGTCAGAACATAACATTCTAATGTAGGAAAAAAAATTGTATTAAATCGTTATTTTTTAAATAATTATAACATTTTTAAGACAAGCAGACTGATTGAATGTCAACAATAAGTATTCTTAGTTCTTTGTTACAAATATATAAGCGTATATGTAAATAAAAATAACAAACTGGAAAGAACATAAAATACAGTATTTGAATGAGGATTTTAAAATGCTATAATAAATAATAAATAGTCTGCGATGCGATTTCACGTTCGTGAATCCAAGGTAGGCACGTATAGAGAGGCGTATATTTCCGTACTAATCGAATTATGCCGAGGACATGTCCAGGCATCGAACTCTCATGTATACAAACACACTCACATACTTGCATACGAGTGTGAGTTCATATGTATAAGAATGAATCGATCATAAAAAAATATGTATCAAGGTAGACTAGTATTCATAATGCGCTGTTCGCGGCTGAGGTTCTTGTACTTTAGCTGTGATTGTTTAGGTCAGTCGGACATTGCGATGCAAGGTCAATAGTGAAGGTGAAAGTGGCAATCTTCATAACAAACATGTTGCGATATCGGCTATTTTAAATGTATGCACATATGTAAATGGTAATGCTTTTATTTTTGTTTTGTTTTTTATTCATTTTTAAGAAAACATCTAAGACAATAAATAATTTATATATATATATATATATATATATATATATATATATATATGTATATATATATATACATTTATTGTAACCCAATATATATATATATATATATACAGTTATATACAATATACGTGATTCCAATTAGCGTTTTTTCGATTTGCATCGAAGAAAAATTTGAGGCTGTGATCCGATTTATTTCATCTTTCTCTTGATTTCGTTCTTTAAAAATTTTATATTCGTGATTCCTCCATTTTTTTAATATAACACATGTGTATGTATACTGCTTAGAAATGCTTTCTCTTATCTCAATTCAAAGCTCGTTTTTGTTTGTAAAAAGTTATCAAGAGAAAAACTGTTTTTAAGTATTTTCGTTTTAAAAACTTTCATCCAATTATCAGTAATCGAGCTAGGTAAATAAATAAATTATTTGCGGTATGTATTAATGCAGGGAAAATGTAATTTAGTGAAAGATGAGTGAAAATCAGAATAATAAGACATTGGTGGTTCTCGTATGAAAAAACAGAGGCATACCATATCATTGAAAAGAAAAATAGATGTTATTCGATGTTTCGAAAAGGAAGAAAAGACATTTAATTTTGTCTCCTCAATGGAACTATCACCAACAACGGTAAAAACAATTTTAAAAAATTCTGAAAAAATACATGCGAGTGCTGCCGAAAGAATGGTAAAATCCGTTGAAGTGACAACTAAATTCAGATTAATGTCATTAGAGAAAATGAAAAATGCGTTAAGTGCATGAATAAGTGACATATATGAAATAATAATAAGTTGTAATCACATTTATTATCTAGAAAAAAGCAATGAGTTTGTTTATCGACCTTAAGGAAATACCTGATGAAAACGATAAGAACCTCAGTTTCAATGCCAATTTCGGATGGCCAGAAAGATTTTAAAAAGAGAGTACAACTTCACAATGTAAAAGTACATAAAAATAAATGTTAAAAATTTATAAATAAAAACAGAGTTTTTTAGCTACATATTTCGAATTTACAGCTTTTATTTTTGTGCTATTGAATTTATGTTTTTTCGTTTTGCGTCGCCATGTTTGGAACGATCCTTGACGTATATCGAGGGATTACTGTATATATATATATATATATATATATATATATATATATATGAGATCAGACAATTAAGTAATGCGACAAAATTCAAAAATCGAGTATATTTAAAAATTAAGGTACATCGCTGCAATCCCCTTCAAAGTAGTCCCCTCCCGCATCTATACACTTATTCCAGCGAGTTTTCCAGTTTTCGTAACAATTCTGGAACACTTTTTGTGGGACCTCTCCGAGTACCCTCGTCACAGATTCTTGGATATCTTCAACGGAGTCAAAATGTCAACCTTTGACGAATTTTTTCATATGGGGGAATAGGAAAAAGTCGCAGGGTGACATGTCCGGTGAATAGGGCGGTTGTGGTAACGTTTCGATGCCTTTAGACGCCAAAAACTGAGAGACACTGAACGCACTGTGACAGGGAGCATTGTCGTGATGCAGAACCCAAGTCTTCGCGATCTCTGGACGCACTCTGAGCACCCTTTTTCGTAATTTTTCGAGCACATTGCGGTAGAATACTTGATTTACGGTTTGTCCAGGTGGTACGAACTCTTTGTGAACCACCCCTTTGCTGTCGAAGAAGCAAATCAACATGGTTTTCACTTTGGACTTGCTCATTCTCGCCTTCTTTGGCCTTGGTGCTCCAGGGGACAGCCACTGTTGACTTCGTCGTTTAGTTTCGGGGTCATATTGAAAGAACCAACTTTCATCACCAGTAATAACTCGATCGAGAAGAGTAGGATCACTTTCAACCTGCTCGAGACAATCTTGAGCGATGTTCATTCGATGATTTTCGTGACATGCACTACTCGCGCGTTGTTACAAAACACTAAACAGCTGGCGAAGAAATGATCGTACGAGGGTGGTCAGGTCTCAATCGAGAGAGTAGGGATCTGCTATTACGGTGGCGGAGTTACAGTTTCGCAGTATTACTACAGGCCGAGAAAAAAAATCGGTCGCATTACTTAATTGTCTGACCTCGTATATATTATATATATATATATATATATATATATATATATATATACATATATATATATATATGTACACACATATATATATATATATATATATATATATATATATATATATATACGTATTCCGATTAGTGTGATAATTTCAAAAAATAGTTGGCTAGAATACAATTTGTAACTTTCATTTATTTTATATATTTTGAAACATAAAAAGGAAAACGTTCCTATAGAATGGTAGACGATATTATAAACTTGTCCTGCGAATAAAAGAGTAAACTTGGTGATCTGGACTGAAATTAACAATGGGCAAGATTTACACCAGCTCTAGACCAGATGCTGGGTTTATATGCTTTATCTAGATTTTTTTGGATATATTTCATTTAGATATAATTTCTTGCTCAACATTTTTCAATTGGTTAATCTTATAAATAATGGATTTATTTTAATTATACTGATAATTTTTGAATCTTTTGTAAAACCTTGAGTTAAAAAAAATATTATCAATAGACTATTATATGATAGATTATTATATTTTACTCCGATATTTTGAATATATTCTAAACATCAGTAGTTTGAAATGTAAGTTTTTTACAATTATTTTGCATAAAATATTTCTTTTTGAAAGGAAAATTTATTTATGATTTATAAATATTTATCTGCTTATTAAATAAATCTTTTTTTTTATTATTTTACTATTTTTAACGAAATACTGGATGATTCTTAGTACATACAGTTTAAGAAACGTTTAATTTAAATAGTATTATTTTCTATATTTTTTGTTAAATTTAGATATTTCATTCTGTAAATATTTAACATTAATTTCAGCTCTTTTTTATAATGAAAACATTTATTATGATGAAATATTTTTTAGTAACATTTGAAATAATGGAGTTATATTACTTTAATAATTTGTTTACGATGAATGTTGTTTCAAACAGAGTATATCAAACAACAATTTTGTCAATATATAATTATTTTGTTATCAGATACTTACTATTTATTTATGAATTGACCAACGATAAGAAGACAACACAAAATACGTCACTTTGTTGCACGCACTCACAACCTCCTGACTGAAAGTACTACTCTTAATGTTTTCCAGCATCAAGTTTATACACACACTTTGAAATAAGATATGAATTATTTTTAAACTATATAATAATTGTTTTCATTAATTGATAACTTATCAAATTTTCTTCATACTTTATATATATATATATATACATGTATTTTTGTATATATATATATGTATATGTATTATATATATATATATATATATATATATATATATATATATATATATATATATATATATATATATATATGGGTTTAGGAAACCTTCTATAGTATTTTCTTCTAAAACGATTATAAATAAAAGAAAACCACTAGTATATCAAGAAGAACGAATGAATATATCTATACTATATACAAGTGAGATTGAATGACATTCATGCCTTTGGAATTTAATGATAATGACGTTTGCTATAGTTTTTGGGTACATTGATGTCTTCTATCATGACCTTCAAAACAGGGATAATAGTATTTTAAATTTTTTAAAACTTAAATTCAATGATGAAATATAACAGCAACTGAATTACTAAAATGACAATACGAATTAATAAAGAAAATAACTGTCTCAGCAACAAAACTAAGAATTTAAAATATTGGTATTGTTTATTAGTCTCATATATATATATATATATATATATATATATATATATATATATATATATATATATATATATATATATATGAATATACATGGAAAGTTAAAACGTTAAAATTGTTACTTTAATTGATACTTTGGAATTCACTTAGAAAACATTTTTACATAATCGTGCGTTATCACCATTGACAAAATAAACATTGTTTTGGAATGTAGCGCAGTGTATTTAAAACAAATGATAATAATATTAATATCTTTCTATGTATAAAAAATAATTCTATTGTAAAATTACTTTAAAACTAAAATTGTTTCGTGTAGACCATCTCCTCGCAACGCCGTTCCCGCGCTACACTCAACAAGTATTATGTTAATCATTTCCATTTCAGATCATTTCCGATCTTTCACGAAACTTCATGTTTGTCAATTCCAATGAAACAATATTAGGACACGGATAGTAGTATGTTGGTCTCTCTAGATGTACCTCTAAGTAAGATATCCAATTTAAGCGTACAGAAGAACAAAAATCAATTACGAATATCGTGTACAAAGAAGTTTAAGAATAAGCTTACAATAAGTTATAATTAGTTTTCTTTTCAGTTGAAATATTTTCACGATTTCATTTAAAATCAAAAAATTAATTTCGTTACACGATATTTTCATTTCGTTTTTAATTTTTCATTTCAAAATTGTTAACATTTAACGAGAGCGAACGAAGCGACTGGTGGCGAATCCCCCTGGTCATGAAAAAGAATATAAGGCAATTTTCAGTAACAATAAATGGTGATAAAAAATGACTTTCAATACAACTATTTAGGACACCAGGGTATGAATTTCAGTAACGAACGAGTTTTTATTTTTTATTAACTCTCTGCTTTTTTATTTGCTTCAAGGCTTTCACTGAAGTACGAAATAGTTCAAATATATAGAAAAGAAGTTTATTTCAGGTTACGAATACCTATGAAACTTTTATAAAAATTTAGAAATTAGCCAACGAGATTTTTAAAAAAGTATTAATTGTCTGACCTCGTATATATATATATATATATATATATATATATATATATATATATATATATATAAAGATACAGAGAGAGAAAGGGATTCAATTTAGAGTTCCACATGAAAGTATTAAAAACGGATGCAGGGGTTAAGAAAAGTGATGTTATTTTTTATATAGTATTCAATACTAAAATACAATTAAATTAACATATTAAATGGGAAATAACATGTTTTTTTTAATTTTTTTATTTTTTTTAATATTTTCCTATGGAGGCCTAAGTTGAATCTATATATATATATATGTATATATATAAATGTATATCAACAAAAAATAATAATTTGGCATCGTGTTAAATTAAAAATGAAATGTATTGCAAAAGTAAGCAATAGAAAGATAAAGAATAATAAGAAAAGCACTTTTTTGAATTATTTCATATAGTATACAAAGTTAAATGTAGCTGAAAAATAAATAAAATGTTGAAATTTGTTTTGAAATCCAGTTAATAATAATAAAATTAATAATAATATAATATATAACAAAATAATTTAATACATAATACATATATTTCTTATATGAGAGTTAATGGTAAAAAATTATTTTATTAAATTGAAAAAAAACTTGAAGCTTTGAGTCATTTCGATAAACTTTGCTCTAAATGTCAAACGATGTATCTGTATAATAAATTAAAGCTTTACTTATGTGAAGGACTATTTAATATAGTATTATATATATATATATATATATATATATATATATACATATGTGAATGTATGATGTATGTGTGAATGTATGATAAAATAAAAAGTAAAAAAATATAAATATTATTTAGGAAGAATTACATATAAGAGAGTAGTTTTGTAATTTTTTAGGTTGTTCTTTGTATACATAGATCAAAGAATATTAAATGCAAATCTTATAACTTTCCTTCAATGGAAATATATATGGTTTGCAGCCTCAAACTTAAATTAAAAAAAATATCTTCGTTACAATTTACTTACGAGTTATTTTTAGATTTTTCATTATTAGCTTACCTGCAAAGAAAAAAATATATAACTATTCCAGCTCTTTTAAATATGAAATAAATTTAAACGTTATTATAGACATTTACAAAAGAAAGAAAAAATACTTTCAAGGAAAATAAATAATATATATAAAATAATATATTAATATTATCACTAATTCAGAGATAATGAACTCTAATATAATATCTTTAACTAGAGGAGAACACTTGGTATTACATGAATTGCAAAACACAAACGAAACTGAAAGTTCTATCGTTGTTTACACATTTTTTTTTATTATTTTTACGCTACAAATATTTTTAATGATAGAATAATTTCAACGTTTACTTATAACTAGTTTTTATTTTTGGTAATTTCTATAAATTCTATAACACCGGCTTTTTTGAAAAAAGTGCGCTTATTAACATATTGCTAACAGGTAAAACTTACTAAAAAATATATATTATTATGTGATGGGGAATTTTAACGATTCAAAATTACAGTACCATATTATTGTTAAAATTTAAAGACATTTCAATTTTTTTGAAATTCATAATTTTTCCAAACTTTGTCTCTTCAATTTAAAAAGAATTTTCTTGTTTTCTGTCGTCAACGTATACGTTCATAAAAATGAAATCTCTTGTTTTTTGTCATCAATTTGTTAACATTAAAGAAGTTTTGAAGATAATTTTATATACGTAAATGGGAATCTAATAGTGTAAACTTAAAGCAATATAGTAGAAAATCGAAGACTTTTTAACCGAACTGAATTTTTACTACAATTTAAATAATTTAAACGAATTTTTCCAAAGTATTCATTGCAACATATGGTCCAGAGTACTTGCAAGAAAATATCTTTATCTTTTGGTTAATCATGAACTACTTTACTTAAATTATTAATTTGACTGCAATAGCTATCATCTTTGTATTTTTTTGGGTTAAAGAAAATCATAATTCATAATGTTTTTGTTATTAAACCGGTAAAAAAGTATAAAATGTTTGATATAGATTTCTTTTTGATATCGATGTTGGTGTTGCTCTTGATAATTTGCAAATTATACATACTTCCATGAAGCTAATATGTACAGTCTGATAATTAACTTCTAAAAATCTCAAATGAAATATTAAGAGAAGTGTAAATATTTTCTCTTATAGATCTATTATTTTTAGAGTATTAACAAATACAATAAAGATGCAAATAAGAAATTCTATGTTTATGAATAATTAACTATCATTATCAGAAGTTTCAAAACTTTTACTTATTATAAACACGAGAGAGAAGTAGAAAAAATATTTTTTTTATATAGAGTAATTAGAAAGAACAGTAGTTACATGAAATAAATACATGTTGTGATGATAGAAATAGTGATTTGACACTTCTTTGAATGTCTTAAGTAAACAATTTTTATCTGTCTCACTGCATTTATTAATTTTCTTGCTTATCAAAATATTCACATAGATATTATATAATTATTTATTGAAAACATTTTACACTCTAAATGGGATAGATTATACTTTAAATATATTTTGTTCTTACTCGATATTCTATTCAGAAAAAGTGTACGAATTTTTGTATGATACTTGAGGTATGATATGTTCAGCGTAGAATTTAGACAGTGACAACATGGACCACTGCCCAGGGTGGAAAATGTTGCGTAGCGGAAAATTTTGATGGGCAACAAATGTTAGAAAGCAGAAAATTTTTTTTGATCGTAATTTGGATGTGCAGGTAGCTCAAATGTGAAATAAAAAATTAAATCTAAAAAAAATTGTAGTTCAAATTTTGTTTTTTAAAGTTACATAATAGAACTTCATAATTTGCATTTTTTAAATAAATTAAATAAATGGAAAATTGCACAATTTTTTTAGTGAAAATTAAATTTTTTCTGTTGAAATGTTCTCAAAATTACCAACAGTCACGGATTTCTTTTAATTCATTTGGATAAAATTTGGGGAGGGGAAGGCGCATCATTTGATTGGTGGCCTAAGGGCAGCATCTTGTGTAAATCCGGCCCTGGGTATGGTAATACCAATTCATATATATATATATATATATAAACTATTACTAAAAAATAACTTTTGTTACAAAATTATTCTTCTTTTTTATTTTAGAAATTAAAATTTGGTTTAATTTGTTATCTATAATTTAAGAGCAATGATGGTTTTTAAAATGGTAGGTTTCTTTGATGCAGTTTTTACATTAAGTTGTGTAATTAACAGAAAAATAATTGTCTTTAGCGAAAGTAAATGTTTAAATGTTTGTATTTAACTATATAACAAGCATATTTTCAGTATATATTATTTATGACAAGTTCAAAGTTATAAAAATGTCTTTGGAATAAAATTGAATTGTAAAATAAACTTGCAAATCGAATTAGTAAAAATATAATTAGTTTTCTTGATAGTATTTTTACATAATTTTTAAGACTCTTATAATCATAAAAGTTTATTTAATATAAATCAATCGAAAAAAATACTACACGATAATTTACTGAGCAATAAACTTTTAATTATTTACAATACAAATAAAATATAACTATATAAATGAACATTTCTTAATCTTCCTTATTGTCAGTTTTTTGTACACATTTACAAATTTTATTACTGCAGTGAAAATTATCAATTTAAAAAGGCTAATTAATACCGAGTACTGAAGTGTCATTCTTTTTAATTAAGATTTGCGCTACTAATTGTATTTAAAAACAAAATGTAGTTCTAAATATAGATATTCATTAACATAGGATTTTTTTTTATATAATAGCAGATTAATACATAAGTTATTGTTAAGTATATTTCAAATTGTACAAGAATATTTCGGTCCATTTATACCATTTCTGTTGATGAAACACGAAAGTGTATTAAATTATCTTATATCATTGATGTAACAAAAAAAAATTGCATACTGTATTTACCAGTATTTAATACTTTCAATGTTACATTAATGTAAAAAATATTTCACTAATATCAAACCAGATTTTTTTTCATTAAAATAGTTTATTTCTTGATTGAATGATAGTATGTATAAAAATTATCTACTTAATTATAAGAAGTAAACATTTTTGTTCGTGAGTTGAAGTTGTATAATGGCTGATTATTATTATGTGTTTGAGAGAGTTTTTCAGTTAGAAAACCCCGTTTTAAAACTGCATTTTTTTTGAAAAAATAAAACATAAAAGATCTTAAAGATAATATATAACAGTAGTGTGACAAATGAGCCAGAAGAAGATTAACTGAGAAATTATGAAATCTTCTAGAAGGTAATGCCGGAAAAATTCTTAAAATTTTTTGTGTTCGAACGTTTATATAGACATATAGATATTTGTGAACTTTTTAGAATGTTAATTCAAGAACGATCAGGAAAGTTCTTTAAATCCTTGATTTGAGTATATAAATCATGAAAAAAGAAAGTGTTGAATTTGAATTTTTACCTTATATTCATTTATTGATATATGTATCTAAACGAATAAATAATTTCTATTATTAAAATATGTATTAGTCTAAGCACATTTTTTTTACTCCTAACTATACTTTTTAGATTATTAACTTGACAAGGTATATGAAAATATTTATTTATTTTTTAAATCTTATTACTAAAATTAATAAAAAGTGACCAATAGCAATATTATCTTTTAACAACTTTCAATAGCATACTTTTTATAAATGAAATTTAAATTTGAAATATGGAAGATTTAGAAATGTTGGTTAAAGTTAAGTAATTATATATTTAATTAGTACATAGCTCGTCGAAATTGACGGGAAAATAGAAAGAAACAGAAAAAAACTGTTTATTGATATTTAAAACATAATGTATTTCAACATAAAAAATACCTAAGAACGAAACTTAATGAATTAAACTTGAAACCTATGAGCTGACAAAACAAAAATTCTCGTCATCATAGATATAGATATCCTGCATAGATGTCCTGCGGACAAAGTGACGAAAAATGCGAGTTTTTATTATTAAAAAGAATGGTAAAAGTAACATACAAAGTAAATCCCAAAAATAACATTTAAATTAGTTTATTATTGATTCAAATTTATTAGTACTTGGTTCAGTAAAAATGTTAGTTTTATTATGAATAACTATTTAATTTAACCCTCAACGATCCTGGGGTGAATTTTCACCCGAATTTTCATTTTTGACATACTATAACTATCTAAAGTTACAAGTTACAATTTTGTGCTCTTTGATATTTGTTTAAAACTATAATCACAGCTTATAAGAGCTAATATTAAATATATAAAATTATTTATGTTTCAATACATGAAAAACTAGCGGTGTTCGGATGAAATTTCATCCGTCATATAATTTTGAATGTTTATATATAAGTAGAGTGCTTATAAAACGCACGTACATTAATGAGTCACGTATGGGCCATGACACACGAAGAAGATAAGTAAGAACTGTTTTCAGAAATCAGTGATATCTCCGAGAATGACAAAAATAACGTGCTCATTTCAGAAGGACCCTTAAAGATTATATATATATATATATATATATATATATATATATATATATATATATATATATATCAAAAGATAAGAAAGTTACATGGACAAATGTATTGAACAATCAACAAAGAAATACACTAGTTGAAAATATAATAAAGGATAAAGTTGGAATAACACGTTACACTACCTTTCGAATAGGAAGCATCAAAGATACTTTTGAATTATACTTTACTCAACCTATACAAAAATTGTTATTGAAAATACGAATATAGAGGGTCATCGAGTATTTGATGAAAATTGAAAAGACGTGGGTCATATTAAAATCTAAGCATATATTGGAATACTCATTTGAGCCGGTGTTTATAAATCTCATGGAGGATCTACTGATAACATATGGGATGACAGTAAGGGTCGACTAATATTTTTAAGCCACTACATCCAAGAAGTATTTTGAAAAACTCACTAGAGTTAATAGTTTTGATGATAAAAGAGATCGACACGGATACTAAGCTCATGACAAAGTGACCGCTATCTGTCATTTATAGATTAAGTGGGTAAATAACCTTCTTCACTTGTATACACCATATGAAAATATCACTGTAGATGAACAGCTGGTCACTTTTCGAGGTCCATGTCTATTTAGACAGTATATGCCTGCGAAGTCTGCAAAGTATGGAAAAAATTTTTAGGCTATATGTGATAGTAGAACAAAATTTGCTTGAAATATGCAACTGTATACGGGAAAAAGACCAGATGAGGCACTAGAACAAAATCAAGGATAGAGAGATAGTTCTTGATTTTGTAAATGACCTAAAAGGTCAAAATATTAACTGCGATAATTTTTTCACATCCTACGATCTTGCTATAGGATTATTGAGGAAGAAAAATACAATCATTGATACGATGTGATCTAATAAAGCATTTTTATTTGTTCTAACAAAAGAAGATATTCGCCGGCGACAAGTATATTACAGCAATTTTTATTTCACGGATAAGGTAACTTTGGTGGAATATGTTCCCAAAAAATGTAAGATTGTTAGAGTAATGAGTACTCTTTATCAGTATAATACAACTTTTTCTGAAAAAAAATTTCAGATATAATTGATTTTTATAACAAGACAAAAGCAAGTGTTAATATATTGGACCATGAGGTCAGTACTTACACAGTAAAAAGGAAAACCAACCGCTCCTCATTATGTTTATTTTTCAATATAATTGACATATCTGGGGCCAACGCTTATGTTCTATGGTTAGAAACGGAACCGGCTTGAAATAAAAATAAATAATTTTGAAGACGTTTGTATCTGGAAAAACTTGGATCTCAGTTAGTGCATGAAGAAATACTGTGACGACCGAAGTAACTATGCAGCAGTGCATCACTTCACCTTATCAACAGCCTTCAGTAAGATGCTAATGCACCTGAAGGATTTTCATAACTATTCACTCCAACAGAAATATCTAGTATAAAAAAGAGAAAAATGTCCTCAGGAGCTCGGTGTCAAATATGTGTCGGAAAAGACCGTACAACATACTCGGTATGTGAAAATTGTAAGAAAAATATATATAGTGAGCATAAAAATGCCATATATTTTGCGATAATTGTAAAGAGTGTATCAATATAATAGCATTAAATTACTAGTAAAAATCTAAAGTATTTTAATAATACACAATTGAAAAATCTAATGTGTTATATATCACCCATGACGACTTCATACGTTATTTTTTCTGAGAATCGTATGAATGGTAACAAAGATTAGGGTTAGCAGAACAACAACGGTACATTTACATTTCGTGCCAATTTGTGTATATATATATATATATATATATATATATATATATATATATATATATACATATATATATATATATATATATATATATATATGAAAGTAAAAACGCGAAGTGTAATAGTATATATTTCTCATTTTCTTAATTTTTTTCAGTAAGATAAAAAATAAAAAATTTTTAGCGAAACAAACAGTGTACGGATTTTCCAATTTAATTTATATTCGAAATCTGTTTCAGCAAAAATCTAAATTCATTCGTTTAATTTTTTGTAGGTTCATTAAATAACAGTGACACAACTATTTTTTTTATTCTAATAATGTACGTTTCATCAGAATGATTTTATCGAAAACACGAATTGAATTTTTATTAGAAATATCCACTGCAAGGATTCTGAACATTTGATAACAATGAAGCTACTAATTATTTGATGACTACCTTTTTTATTATATACATGTATATATATATATATATATATATATATATATATATATATATATATATGTACATATACATATATATGTATATATATATATATATATATATAAGTGTATACAGTAATGAGCAAAACTAAACACATTTCTGCTAATTTATAGAATTATTGATAAGTCCGCGAGAGAAGTAAAAGATGTTTGTTCTGGATAAATTGAGCATTTAAGAAAGAAAATAATTTAGTGTAATAAATTTTCTTGAATTTATTACACTATTTTTGAACCAGCATGATTTAACACATTAAAGTTTTTAAAAATGCACATTTTATTAGGTTAGTGGGAAAATAATTGCGGTTAATGACCTTAAAATTAATATACATATTTTTCTTTTTTGACTTTCCTAGCTATTTTAAGTGATTCAGAACTGTTGGAGGACTAACGCCTAACTTTTGTGCAAGCTCTCGAACTGTTTTGTGTGGTTATGATTCAACTAACGCCTTCAATCGATCTTTATGAACTGAAGAAGGATGCCCGAAACCTTCTTCATCTTGAAAGATTTCATCCTAGTGACGACAGCCTGAAGGCTGTTGTCACTAGGACGAAATTTTTGTAACCATTTACAGTACTCACACCAAATGCATCGTTTAATTTACAAGCAGTCTCTGCTGCTTTACCACCCGTTTTGAAGTCATATGAAGTCATGAAAAAATTGCTCTTATTTGCTTCTTTTCCAGCTTTAATTCAATGGCCCAATTTGAAGCAAAATTAATAATAAAACCAAAGTCGATGTTACCAAAATACAGACCGAAAAATGGTCTTTGAAATGATATTAACATGAAAACGATAAAATGACACTTTAAAAAAAAAGTTAGAATTCAGAAAACTAAAACCACACCTAATAATTAGTTTAATTCTTGGGTATTGACATAGTATGTGTTTGTATTGGTTATTCTAAACGACCGTTTTAATTTGACGTATTTCGTAGTTTATTTATAAAATTTTATTGACTGTTATTAAAAATGTTAATTTTTCCTACTTCAGTTCGTATTTACAACAAAACTAGCTGCAAAAAATATGTCTTTAATTAATCACTTTAAAAAAAACTATTAAAAACATATAATAATGTATCTACGTCCCGAGGCCCTCAGCCAAAATTGCTTTCTCCTTTAGATGAATGAAAGAGACTGGTATGATATACAAAAAAAATCAAAATCAGCAACCGACAAAAATATTAAATTTTGTCGTAGAAAAACCCATTAGTCACTAAGATCAATGAAGTCTTTGAAAGAAAGCAAATTTGTAAATGGTGGAAAGGAGTGGAAGTCTACGTTGCTTAATAAATATTGTCACTTTAATCTTGCGAAAAATGTATAAAAAATAATTATATTATATAAAAAATAATTAAATAATATTTAATTTAACGAAACTGGGTTTTATGGTCTGATGTAATAAAAATGAAGACATTATTTCAGCGTGTGACTTACTTTGCGATGGATTTATTATGATTTGGTATAGATGATTGCTGATGGTCTACGTTTAGTGTATCGTAATAGCTTTATTTTAATTTTGTTAATGCAAAACTGAGATTCGGGCGCTAATGATCTTAAATGTCGACACACCCTTAGACCGTTATAAACAAAAAAACAAAAACTGTGATCATAGAAAATTTTAAATATTAAATTGTTATTTTTTAAAATACTTCAATGAGGATATCTACTTTCTTTTGCATATATTTTTTTTCTTTCGTAATTTATTTTTGAATATTTTTTTATGATTTTCTGAGGTATATTCTGGTGTGTTCACTTCTATTGACTAACGAATGTGTATATATATACTATATATACACATTCGTTTCACAATTCTTTTTTTACTCACCCCAAATTATAAATAAATTCTAAAAAGAATGTTTAATAATTGATTATTAATTGAATTTGCATGTTGCTAATATGCATTTTGTCAGTCAGTATTTGCATTGTCATCATAGTCAGAGTACTAAAACAGAAAACAATCTTTGTTTTTATACTTAGAAGATTTTTTTATTTCTTAGTCCAGTGGACCTAGCTGAAATTCCGGCCTATCCTTAAATCAAAATGGACCGTTTAATCGTGGTTGTGGAATGGTGTGGGGGAATCTAAAGTATAATTGCACTTTTGTGAAATATCAGATCTTATGCTGTCGTAACCAGCACGAAAAAAATGTTAAATTCCGTTTTTTTTTAAAAAAAATATAACACTTCCTCTTGTAGCTACAAAAGAAATTAAAAAAATATTTTGTAGAGAATTTCATTATCTACAACTTTGGTTCTCATACTTTTTACCACCATTTTAAATTTGATTTCATTAATGCCACGCAATTGTGCTGAAGTTATTAAAAATAGGGGCTTTTATATATTGTAGTTATTTGTTTTTGTTACCTTTTTAATACTAGTGAATTATTATTATTTTTGAAAACGTATCATTTTATTTTTTTCATCAATATATGAGTATGCATTATTAATATCATTGTAAACTAATTGGAAGAAAATATAAATACTTTTTAATGTTATATTCACTGTCTGGCCAAGATATATGTTTTTAAATTTTAAGGTTGGCACTTTAAAATCCTAAAACTATAAGAAAATATTTTTAGAATAGAGTTATGATTGATTCAATTTAAAGGTATAGTTTTATTTTTTACACCTTATATATTAGGTTACTAGAAAAATAATTGCTGTTTATGACCTTCAAATTCATATAAATTTTTCTCTTTTTTTATTTTCCTAGCGGTTTTAAGTGATCCAGAACTATTGGATGACTAACGTCTAACTTTTGTGCAAGCTCTCGAATTGTACGTGGTTCTGATTGAACTAAGGCCTTCAGTCCGTCGTTATGAACTGAAGTATGACGCCCGCAATCTTCTTCATCTTTAAGGCTCTCGTCCTCATCACGAAAATTTTGGAACCACCATTGCACCGTACTTTTTTAACTATGGCCACACCAAAAGCATCGTTTAGTTTACGAGCAGTTTCTTTTGTTCTGTTACCCGTTTTGAACTCATACGAAAAGTGCTCTTATTTGCTTCTTTATCATCTTTAATTTAATACTCCAATTTGATGCAAAATTAATAATAAAACCAACGTCGATGTTACCAAAATATAGACCGAAAAATGCGCCTAAAATTGTATTAACATGAACACGATGAAGTGACAATTTCATTGAAAAAAAATAAGGTTAGAATTCAGAAAATAAAATTCTAAATTATTTTCTTACCAACCTAATATATATATATATATATATATATATATATATATATATATATATGTATATATATATATATACATATACATATGTTTGTATGTACACAAGATTTATTTAGTTCAGTTCTTAATATTTTATATATTTTTTTCATATAAGATGATTCGAATTACTTCTCATTAGGTCATTAAATGACGTCTATGATTTTTTAATTATGTTTTGACAATATTATTTTTATTTAAAGACAAAATAATAATTAATTACTATTACAAAACATCGTTCCATATCTTTGACCTTGTCAAAAATTTACTTATCAGAATTTAAAATGTACGCACTTGTATATGTATTTATTATATATGAATATTATATATAATATGAATTTTATATATAATATGAATGTATGTATTGATAATTTTGGTTCAATGAGGAAAGTAACAATAAATTTTAAAATAGATCATTTTATTTCTTAAGGCGGCGCCACATATTCGGCGTCAGCGAAAAATTTACTGAATGCCGAGTAGTGTGGTGGGATTTGCGCAAAGCGAATGTTTGGTATTCGTCCTTGCTCGCCGTTCCCATTTGGTGCTAGTATTTTCTCCCGAAGCAAAGGGAACAAACATTTGTGTATTATGAAAGAATCGACAGGAAAATACGCATACGTCTGCTTACGTCTGCTCGCCACTCGGCAAACACGTACCTATTCAATACTCGGCGAAAGGCAAATATTCGGCATTCTGAAAATAGCGAATGTATGAAGCCGCCTTTATTACAAATGAATAATACATAAAAAACGAGTTTATATAAATACATACTAATTGTTACTTGTATTATTAAAAAAATAAATAATTATTGTTTTTATTATATTTTTTTACAAGTTGTATGTCTGTTAAGTATTATATTAAGTATGTATTGAAAACAGAATATTAGACAAAAGTAGCCTTATCTTTTATCCACTTGTTCAGTTTTTTTATTATTTCGTATACCAATTTCTAGAGCAAAATGTTAATATATAACCGTATTTAATCCACAATGAAGTTTAAATGTCTTTTTTAAATACAAAGTTAAATTTTTATTCTTTTCTGTTGAAAATCTGACTTGAGAGTAATATGAATTCAAATGAATATCATAATACTATTATAATACTGTGGTTAAATTTACTTTCACAACTGAATTCTTTTTTGAGCCCAAAACAACAACATTTTTTTTGAACAAAAATATTCAATTTTGGTTATTTATTATTGATCTTTTGTAATTGTTGCTTATGTGCATTTCGATAGCACTTATTATTTTCAGAGCGTCAAGGTACAAAAAATAAAATATAAAAAATATAAAATCAAATCAAATTAAATCAAATATAAAAAAATGTCAGAGATCAGAATTTGTTGTATTTTAGGAATAGGTTTGTTTTTCTGTCAATATATTACTTAAATGCTAATTAATAATTTTCAATTTGCATTTTATTCAGATAATATTTCATATAATTATTTTATCGCAAAATAGTTGACATTGGCTAAATTCACATTCATAAAAAAATGTTTTCACCTAGGAACCACAACTAATTGATATTAATCAAAAATATTCAATAAATATTATTGTTTCTTACACGAATTTCGATGGCAACGTTTTTGTTACTTCATATTTATCTATAAAAAAATGAAAAAAAGTATTAAATGAATTTAACTGATGTAATAAAATAAAAAAATATGTACAATACACGTGGAATAATGGACATTCAATATATTGTCAACAAAATAACATCATAAACTTATTTAAAATTAAATTTTATTAATTTGAAGTAATTTTATGACAAATAATATAAACAATACTTTTATATACGCATTTTTTATTTGATAATTAAGTAAAAAATGAATAAGTATTCAAAATAAGTCAAAATTAAGAGAACAAATGCATTGAATAAAAATGTATAACGCGTGTGTGAATATAAGAAGATAGACATTTTTACAAATCTTTAATTAAACAATATAAAATAAAATACTACTAAAAAAAATCAAAATTTACTGGAAATATAACTCAACACGGATTGATTTCTAATCGAATGTTACACTGAATATACCGTACCAATTGATGAAATACTTCTGTTTTTTATTTAAGAAAAAATATTATCAAAATTATAAAAAATATTTGCTGTTCTATATTGACTTTAATATAGCAAGACAACTGCAATTTCAGATTTATGATTATACTTTAAAAAATATTAGAAATTATTTGTAAAGTGATTAATAAGCTATGCAACTAATAGTCATATTAAAAATAATCTATCAAAATGATTAAAAGAACTTTTGACGAATTATTACTTTAAACCAAAGATAAATTCATATCATTTTCTAGAATTATAAGTGCAGTAAAGTTAGAAATAAATTTTCAGAAAATGGAATTACATCTGTAAAAAAGAAACATGTTATAAACATTAAGTTGGTAGAAAAAGAATTGCGGTTTATAAACTTCAACTTCATATACATTTTTTAATTTAAATGGTTTTAAGTGATTCAGAACTTCTAGATGACTAAAACTTAATTGTTGTGCGTGTTTCTGATTCAAGTAACGCCTTTAGTTGGTCGTTATGAACTGAAGAAAAACGACCGCGACCTTCATCATTTTTAAAACTCTCGTCTCCAGTACGAAATTTTTGGAACCACTGTTAAATCATACGTTTCTTAACAGTATCCACTCCAAAAGCATCGTTTAGTTTACGAGCAGTTTCTGTTGCTTTAACTCCCGTTATGATTGCTGTTATTTGATTCTTTTCCATCTTTAATTCAATAGCCCAATTTGAAGTAAAATTAATTATAAAACCAAAGGCGATTTTATCAAAGTACAGACCGAAAAAAATATTTTAAAATGATATTAACATGAACACGATGAAACAACACTTTCACTGAAAAAAATAAAGGTTATAATTCAGAAAAGAAAAACTGCAATTAAATAATTGCAGTTTACCTACCTAATAAATCATTTTGTAAATTCGAATTGTATTGTTATAATCTACTGTTTTTCTTTTTACTTGTTATATTTATTTTGATATTTCCATCATGATCTTTAACGGCATACACTTATATTATTATATATAAATTTAACATTTAATCATAATTGAAATATAGCCAAAAGACAGCTTAAAGAAGATAAAAAAGGAAAATAGCTGCAAAAGGCTAAAATAAACCGATAGTATCAGAAT
This sequence comes from Acanthacorydalis orientalis, assembly GCA_034766995.1. Taxonomy (NCBI): domain Eukaryota; kingdom Metazoa; phylum Arthropoda; class Insecta; order Megaloptera; family Corydalidae; genus Acanthacorydalis; species Acanthacorydalis orientalis. The sequence continues at coordinate 21,372,305 of CM068315.1, read as the reverse complement.
ATTATGGTAAGAATATTTGTAACGAATTTGTTGACATAAAAATAGCTGAACTCTTCTAGATTGGTCTTTACTTAGATATAAGAAATAGAAGTGTTAATTGTCTCGAAATGTAGTTTACATATTAATAAATAATAAGTCGAAAAATAATATAATTATTATGAAAGATTTTACAAATATTTTTAATGAATTATTATTATGAATGAAATTCAAACATTCCAATCTCATGGTATTTGTTTGAATAACTTTTTAATTATGAGAATTATGTTATCGTTGTTTTCTTACGTATTAATCGTTAGATGAGGAAACATTTATGTATATATATATTTATATACACACATACACACACATATATATATATATATATATATATATATGTATATGTATGCGTATATGGCAATAAATTATATTTGCTTGACCAAAGTTTGATTTTTGAAACAACAGTCACTATTAGGTCAGATTTACTTATTATGTAAGTTGCGAAAGTCGTTAATATGTCGTATTCATGTTTTTACAAAGACGATTTGAAATACTACGAAAAGGCAAACGAAAAATATATCACACAATATTTCAATTCGAAGAATTCAATTTCAATGAGTGAAAGGATTGTTTTATTTATGCACACATATGAATCACTTTTGATTTTCATGAAAGTTTTATTTATTTGAAATAAACAAGAAATAATTTGAATGAGTTTCGTGTATATAATATATATAATATATATATATATATATATATATATATATATATATATATATATATATAAAGTGTTGGGGACATTTTAGGGACACCTAAAGAGCTATTCAAGATATACATCTACGTTGTTTAAAAATAAATTGAATCATATATTTTTTTACAATTGTACTTATTTTATCAACACTTTGAAGTCGGGCGTAGAGCAAGGAATCCATTGATGTTTTCCATGGAAACTATGGTCTCAGACAGCTATCTTTTGGATAATATATTTACAAGTCACTAATCTATATCTAATGAGACTAAATTTATATGTTTACATAGTCTCCGGGTCTTATAAATTTATAAGATTAAATTTATTAGAATAACTCTTTCTTTCATTAAAAAAATTACAGTCGTACAAAAATCAAAAAAATCGCCGTTGTTTCATTTGAAAATCTATAAAAATTATGAACTTGAGGCTGGGAGCGAATAAAATTTTTCCAAAAGTTCATCTTTGGAAGTAATCATATAAAAAATTTCAAGACTAAACAATATTTTAAAAAAAATTATTATTATTTATAAAAAGTTTTTCACACTCAACAGTAATGTTATTGCTGAAAATTTTCAATTGTAATCGATTTTTCCGCATCCAATTATGTTTCCAATCAAGAGATTTATGATTCCACGAATATTATCGAAGATTTTCAACGATATATCAGCAAGATATGTAATTTATAATGGTGAATCAGAGTTAATACGTTTTTTCTTTAGAATTTCAACGGTAAAAGAATATCCAATTAATTGAAAAAATTTTGTTAAACAAATTAAGCATCCTTTCGTCCTTCCCGACTTCGAAGGGATAAGGAACAATTAAAATCACATAAGAATAGAAAATAAACATTATATATTGAAATTTACTCGATATAATTGCTAAATTACCGTGGACATATATTTAGAGACAGACTTTGTTTTTTTTTTAAAATTAATAAGAATACACAATTTATTCACAGTACATTTTTCATTTATACATGATAATATTTTGTGGTTTCTTCTTTATTTTTAATAACTGTCTCACACTATGTATTGATTAAACTTAGCGTTTACATAGTTCCAGAGTTGGAATACATTTCCAAATATTCTTAAGTTCCAGTCATATTCTTATTTTGATTTTTGACCCACGTTGTTTTTTAAAAAAACTCTACTATATTTCTACAAATTTTCTATCTGATTTAGATCCAAAAACTGCGTTGGGAATAGCATTGCAATCACATTATTCCACCATCGTGTTTACAGTTTTTTTGGTATATTTAGAATATAGCTTAGTGCTCGGTGGTGTTCTAAGAAATAGTTTTCCATCGGAGCCAAAATGTTACATTTACTTTTGTCACGTTATAGATTATTCTTCCATTTTTTTATTATTTCTTCTCCTTTCCAATCTTTATTTGGCTTACCTTGCTATATCTTTCATATTTTTTCAACACAAATACGGAACTTCTGCAGATGATTTCTCGATAACATTTTGTGCAAAAAATTTCCTGCGACATAGAAGAGTTGATGTTTAATCCTTACTCTTTCGTTATGTCTTTGAAAATTCAAACGGATTACTTTTAAATAAACGTGAAATATGATGGTTTGTTTGGATGCTTTTTTTTCGTTTTGATCTAGTCTTTTTTTAATTATTTTTGAGACTTCGAATCATTTTTTACCATACCTTTTCAGTTCTAAACGATTTGGGAACATTTTTTTGAGGATTTACTTGCATTTTGTAAATTTTGTTTGATTCTACGCTCATCAGACGAGATGTTTGTTTTATTTCAGCCCATTTTAAATTAAAAAAGAAATTCTTGAATTATTTACCTTATTAATATACATCTCATTATTACTATACTGAATATATTTTTTTTAAATCATAAAACATGGGCGGCATATTTATGCTGCGCACTAGCTAGTGTATATATATATATATATATATGTTTATATATATACATGTATATATATATACATATATGCATATATATATATATACATATATAAATATATATATATATATATATATATATATATATAAATAATGTGTCTGTTAAGAATACAAAAAGAAAAATGAATACTGTTGCAAAAAATATTACTGAGTTTTTAATGTTTTTTTATAGAATCAATACAAACATAAAATATATTATTTATAAAAAAAAAACAATTTCATTGTTATAAATTATAATTTTAATGTAAGTATACTTAATTAAACTAAAATATTTTTTATGATTATTGATTATTTTTTATATCTTGGGTAGTTGAGAAATAGATTTGGTAAATAAATAAATCTTGATAAAAAGTATACACTAATATAAACTCTAATCTATTGAAACTCAAGTATTCGCATTATATAAATTTTATAAAAAATGTGAAAAAGTTTAATGCGTAATTAATGGATCGACAATAATATACAGGATATGAAGATAAAACGATCGATTGTGCAATCTCCTCTAGTTGTCTATGTTATTGTAAGTGAATAATGTTTTGATACATCTTTTTGAAAGTATGTTTTTTGTCATGTTTGAATTGTATTTGAAAAATCTTGAGTTTCTATTGAAACTCGAAAATGTTGCGATATTAAAGCATTCAAATTATTTTTTTTATATATTATCAATTAGTGTTTATGAAATATAATATGGATACATTTAAGTATAAAAGTTGTTTTAGTAAATTTTAAAAACCTACAAACTTGTAATCATTCTCATGTTTGTCTGCAGCGAGGTGAAACTCTTTCTACGCTTTAATTTTTTGAAAATAAAAGCCATCGATATTTATATAAATAGCAATAAGAAATGATCAATAATATATTATTGAGCATTTTTTAATTGAAAAAAAATTGGTGATTTGTAGGGTGCTTTTGAGAGAATAATTCACGTATGGAAGTAAATTTAGCTCCAGCACCAGACTAAAATGTGATAAGTTGTTACAAATTAATGAACATATATAAAGCACGTTATTTGAAAGAATAAGGTTTTGTATTTCCCGGAACAAAAAAAATATTTATTCTTCCAGAGTTATAATTTTTGATAAAAAGTAGATCTTTTATGACAATTTTTAACGATCTGTTTAACGTTTTTAGTACGCGAAAACTGATGCAAAACAACTGTTCAGTACAAGATAATTTTCGAAACAATGGAGAAAAGACGGGATGTAGTGAATGGAACCAGGAAGGATTCCGGCATTATAAGAAATTGTTGGACGATATCCTCCACAAACTCGTTGTATATTTCGTTCTTTGGAGGGACAGTATGCAACTGAACCTCTATCGAATCTGCGGGCACGTTGGCTCTGTCCAACAGCTCACTAAGACATCGTAACCGTAGTTAAGTGCTTTGCTCTATCAAAAAATTAGCGAGTACTTTCTCGTTTATGAAAATACAAGTTATATCGATATCCTAGTGCAGAGTTTTTCAATATAGTTGTATAAAATAACGCATAAAAATTTTGTGTAAAATAACACATTGATTTATTTTGGTACTATGGCTTCGAATTTACAATTAAATTTTCAACTTTTATATACCACCATTTTTATTCTTTGATCAAAATATTCTATAAACAATTATTAAATATCTTAATAAAAAAAAATATCAGGTACTTAAAACCTTAGCTGTTGAAGCTTCGTAAAATCTTAATAACGAACTTTAATCAAAAAAATTGTTTGTGGAGTATGCATTATAAATATTAATGCATCAGTTTTATTAAAATTTTTAAAACAGAACCAAACACAATAATTCACATCATTTTTGTTTCCACTATTTACTTTTATAATATGCTGTGGATAAATAAAAACCAATTCCAGGTAAGAATTACAAATCATAAATAAATTCGTAAAATTATGAAAATTTTAGTTCATCCAATTTTCAAAAAATATACAATAATTTTTAGAAAGACAATTTCTGACTTCATGTCTACTCTAGATACATCAGATCAACTCATATCAGGTAAATTTATAAAGATTAATGTAAATTTTAAGGAATTATGCTTTTGAAGAATTTTATTTGACCAATTTACTTTCAACTGTAATTATACTTTTCTGCGTATAAAAATATTAATTTTTTTAAATTCTAAGTCATTATTATAACATTTTTTTCAGAAAGATAGTAATATTTTGAACAAAAAATATAAAAACCTCTCTTCAAATGTTCTATTAATAAATGTGTATCATTTTAAATACAATAAAGAATCATATTTGTAGGACTACCCTTATTAGTATTAACTCTTCCAGCCCGGTACCATTTTATAATTTTCTGTACCGTTGCACTAAACACAGTTTACCGCTAATATTTTTCGTAAAAATTACTATTTACGAATAAATAGAAGAATTTTTAATAAGTTGAACATTACAGTCAATTCTAACACCAACAATTAGTACAATAAAATTTGTGTATTATAAGAAAATAAAGAAATATAAATAAAAATAGCACTTTACTTCTTCACGGTAAACGTTTGAAGTTCAGTAAACTGATATTTATAGAACAACTGACATTTATCATACCATTGGTTTTGAAATAAAAGAGAGAATTAAAGAAATATTTTCGGTTTTTACGATATTTTTTTTAAATTCTTTAGTGATAGTATGGAATAATAGACGATAGGAATGAATAGCAGTATTCTATAAGCAACTAAAAGAAGGATATTTGTAAATAAAACGCTGTCAATTGAGTTTACCGCACCGAAGCAAAAGAGTTAAGCAAAATCATTATATTTTTCTACCAGATTTATAGTAAATATTATTTTTTATACGTCTTTCATTCGCGTTCTTTACGAGTCAAAAATATAAAAAATATTGTGAAATAGTATGTTTTTAAGATTCAGATAACTCCTTAGATTTATAAATTCAGTTAAATTTTCCAGAAAAAAATAAAAAAAAACAATTTTCAATATATGTGAAAATGAAATACACAGGAACTACCTTGAAAAACTATGACAAAATTTTAAATTTAATAAAGCACGATCAATTATTCCATATAACATATTTAAGTTAACTAGTTTATATTGTGTATATGTATTTTTAATAACAATTTCTAATGAAAAATTTAAAAATATATACCTTATTATCAACTAAGCCTTGATTTTGTTGATGTATAAATTTGTAATTAATTTTCATGTGCGGATATGTATTTAAATATTATCTTTTTGCGACGAAAATCAATTAAGCATATTTAATTAATAAATTGATATTTTATTAATAATTTTCAAAATAAAAAATATGTTATAGAAGAGTCCTTGTACTTCGATTTTCGACTGTAATATCTGATCTTTTGTATAATCTGATAAAACCGTAATACCTGTCATATGATAATAAATTTAAATCACTTAATATTTTAAACAAGAACTATTATTTCAAATATTTGCTTTCTATTTAATTATGATAGTTGTATTATATAATATAATGAGTATAAAAAATATCAATTATCGAAAAATTAATTTAATATTCCTCTACAAACCACAAAACAATTTATTATTAAAATTTGTTGATGATTGATTACTGATAATTATTGATATTTGCTTTTGGAGATCTTCAGAGAACTAAGGTACAAAAAACATACTTATAGAACTCTAGCACTCTTAGCATACTTATCGCACTCTTAGCGCTTTGAGGATGATTATTGAAAATTTTTTATCAAATATCATCTATCACATGCTTTTGATAGGTGACATTTTCTGTATTAAAAAAAATTGTGAACATTACTTAAATTATATTTACGAAATATAAATTTGAAAGTAAAAGATAAACGTACATTTAATCTTACATTATGAAAACAGTAACAACATAACTCAAACTTAAAAACATTTATGCGGTATATAAACATGTCAGACGTAGCTTGAAATGTTGCAAGGTAAAGGTTTCTCGTTTAAATATTTTCTAGGATTAAGAAGGCCTTTTATGGCTGATAATGACAGAATCGGTTCATTAATCCATAATAATTAACATAACACTACTAATCAAGTTGTCAAGATTCATTGTTATTCTAATCAGAAAAAAATTAGGTTAAAACAGTTGATATGCTAAGAACAGCTACTTTATGTTGAGCCGCTCTAGAGAAAGAAAAAAGAATGCCGTAGAAATATTATTCAGCGGAAGGGGTAAAAAAAATGTTGTGTACTAAGATATTTTTCTATAATATTAATTAACATAGGACTTCAGTTAAAAACGAATATAAGAATTAATCGAGTATATATATATATATATTATAATACACACACACACACACACATATATATATATATATATATATATATATATATATATACATAAATATATATATAAGGTGTAAAAAATAATTCTGAGCCTTTAAATTGAATCAATCATAACTGTTTTAAATTAAAATATATTTTCATCGGCTTAAGATTTTTTTGTACCAAACTTAACCTTTAAAACACAATATATCTTTCCCAAGCAGTTGGCATAATCTCACAAAAAAATAACGAACACGAGAGCGTCCAAAAAGCAGTATATTAGACATTGCATACTTTTCTTCAGTTTTTGGGGAAGTTTTTGTGATAGAATAAGCAAAAAATAGTAAAATAGTGAAAGAGGTTCGAAAATATATAATCACTTCATCAATTCAAAGCCACTATATTTTTTTCGACAAATGATTTGTCAGTTACCTTACAGATAGAGTAAATTTATATAAATTAATGGGGAATATTTTAAGGATTGAAATGAATTCCATTTTTCAATAAATATCCATTTTCTGTGAAAAAGGCACCGATTTAATTATTATACCTAATATATATATATATATATATATATATATATATATATACAAATATATATATATATATATATATATATATATATATAATTTAGTATTATAATCGAAAAATGTTTATAAATATATATGTCAAAATTTATAGAGTTATTATAATTTTACATAAAATTAGTGTATCAGATAATGGATAATGGCGTAGTCAGTACCGTATTCGCTAGGAATGATTTTATATTTGAGTTTTTGTTACTTTTTTAACCCTTTGAGGTCCACTGTCCAGAACGTCTGGACACTGGACGGCAAAAGGTTAAAGATGTTTTTTTAAAAATAAAATATAAATGAATATAATTTCCGAAATGAATTAAAAATTTCAGTTTTCATTAATTATTGTAAAATTTTATAATAGAATATATTTTTTATTAACGTGTAAAGATAATAGAGGAATATAGCCAATAAACAAGAAATATATGATTAAAATAAATAAATTGTGTTTTTATCGTCAAAAAAAAAAATAATACAGATGTCAAAATATATTTGATATCTACATTATCTGTAGACCGTATCCACACGCTTTCATAAAAAATAGAGAGTTTCTCAATATAAAAGTTATGTAATTTTTATGCAAGAATGTGGATATCCAGTAAAGTGATTTTATAAATATTTTAATGATAATTTAAAAGAAAATTAACTGTATGACACGGTATCAATTTTTTATTTTTTTAAATTGATAGACCATTTAATCTAATTTTCAATTAATCAAAAACTATTTTGTTTATTATTTTTTTTCTACTTCTCATACTTTTATTTTTCAATTTATTAGACAACACACCAAATATTTGTAATAAAACAAAAATATTTAGTTAATTGATTTATTATTTACTAAAAGTTTAGAATATTTTGTAGAAAAAAAATTGAAATTTATTAACTATGAATAAGTATTTAATTAAACAAATATAAAAACCAGTAGAAAAATATTAGGTGCAAATACTGCAGGCCAGCTCTTATATATATATATATATATATATATATATATATATATATATATATATATATATATATGTTATTTACTCAGTATTTGCATTATTCAATATTATAACAATCGAATTGCTGTGAAAATTAATATTATATATTCTATAACTGTAACTTTTCGACAGTTGCAGTTACAAAATTTATTTAGTCTTCCATAAAATATCAAAAATGAAATATTTTTATGAGAACAAGAAACTGTATTATGATGAGAAATATTTTTAAATGAAATAACTAGAGAAATAACTGAGTATTTGTATATATTTACTCATGTATAACAATAAATAAATGAGACAGATTAGGATATATATATATATATATATATATATATATATATATATATATATATATATATATATCACCTTAAATCAAATAGACAAAAGAAGATAAAAATATTTTATTCACATCACACTTTTTTGAATTATTACATTTTGAAACAGATTTCTGAAAAAATATTTTTGAAGAAGAAAACGTTTAATATATATATATATATATATATATATATATATATATATATATATATATATATATATATAAATATTTCATAAAATGACGAAGAGTATCTATAAAATATAAATTCAGTTAAATGAAAAATATAGTTAGAGATTACGATTTAAAGTACTGCTATAGTTGTAGAACAGACTAAGTAAAATGAAGTTGTTTTTGAAATTATACATCGAAAGTTACGCAAAAATTATTTAAAGAGCTAGTTTACCTGTAACACAAGGAAAGAAAATGTGAATTTTAACAATGATGATTGATTGATTAATTTGGATTTAAGGGCACGTCAACATGAAAGGTCATTAGTGCCCAAAAATTTTAACAAATTTGAAGACAAATTTAACTAGATTACCTAAAATAAATGAAGCATAAATATCTGAATAAAATTTGTCTTAAAATGTCTAACGAATAAAAAATATATTAAAATCAAGTCAAAATTATATAATATAAATTCTACAAATATATTTATATATATATATATATATATATATATATACATAAACATATATATATATATATATGTATTAACAGAAAATACCTTTTCAGATTACATAATAATACACATTCTGAGAAAAATAAAATTCAAATATATATTGCTATTTTAAAAAAAAATGATAAAAGACTTTTGATATTAAGATGAAAGGTTTTATAAAATTAGCTGTATTAAAAGTTGTGATAAATATAAAATGAATTTTTTTAGAACTTCATAATTCTAAAAGTTTACAATTACCTTATAATATTCCATTACTAAGCTATACAAATAGTATATAAACTAAAAACTACAATATTGACATATTTATATAATCTATTGTTAATTAATTAAGAATAAAACTAAAAAATAAAGACATATTACCTTTCAACAATCCACTTCAAAGTAAATTTCGTGCTGTCCGATATGATTTGTCCACTTTTTAATTTGTACTGAAATAATAACAGCACTATCACACAAGGTAATTAAAAATAAATCCTAACCACAAGCAATAAAAAACGATTACAGTTTTAAATCAATGTCCGAAATCTCTTATAAACACATCAGTAATGTAATATTATATGAACATGTTTTATATTTGCCACCAATATCGCGATATATTGGAAGGAAAATATGCGAATTAGGGAAAATAGTGTGATCTAAACGACACGACTAGATCCTGACAGATGCTTTGTACAAGAGAGTTAGCTTTATTTATCTGCGGCTGTCCCCCCACACATACATTTCCCTATCTGAACACGGCAGGACTCCCCTCTATATTTGAAATATGCACACACATATACATACACAGACCTACACACTCACATACTCACAATATATGTGTACATATACATATATATATATATATATATATATATATATATATATATATATATATATATATATATATATATATATATATATATATATATATATGCAATGTTAGATATATTATATAGTTGTACAGTGCAAGATATTCATATTAAATTGTGCATGTATGATAGAGATACTTTGCGACATTGAAAATAATTTACTTCTTTATGTACCAAATTTTCAACTAGAATTATCAAACAAACACATACAAGTATACCACTCACATTAATGTTATATATATATATATATATATATATATATATATATATATATATATATATATATATATATATATTAGGTAGATAAGGATATCTCTTGTTTTAAAACTTTTATTCATATTAAAAAATAGAGGAAGCGAAATTTTTTTATAATTTATGTTCCCAGTAGAATATTCCGATATCAAGATATTGAAACTTAATAGCTTTGCCTGCTAAACATTTCGTTCACTAATTAAATCAATACTCATTGAAGATTTAATAAGAGAACATCGGTAGTATTTTTATGCACTAAGTACTCTTTATATATATATATATATATATATATATATATATATATATATATATATATATATATATATATATATATATATATATATATATATATTAGGTTGGTGCAAAAATAACTGCGGTTTTTACGTGTCGAGTATAGAGACGCATATCTCAGTTAAAAATTATGTCCATGAATTAAAATAAAGACCATTGGCCTGCACACATTTCTCACCAGGGCAAACAAGTTTGTTTGTTCTTACAAGATGGAGTTCTGGAGTCCCGAAATTAATGAATCCATCGAAAGTGCTTTGACCTGATTTTTGATGTTTGAAAACCTTCACTCGTAGGAAATTACTCAAATGTTTAAAAAAATGATAATCTCTCGGGGACAGGTCCAGAAAATAAGGTGGTGGGTGAGGTAGAGTTTCATAACCCAGTTCATTTAATTTTTTTAAAGTCATTTGTGAGACGAGTGGTCGGGCGTTATCATGAAGAAAAATCTATCCTCTTTGATTGAATAATGCTGGCAGTTAACGATGCAACTTCTCATGCATTTTTTTTAATTTCCTGACAATATTTTTCTGCTTTTATTGTTTCATCAGGATTTAAGAAGTTGTGGAGTGAATGATGCCACTTGCCAACCACCAAATACTGACCATAATCTTTTTTCCACGAACCCTCTGTTTAGGAAATTGTTTTCGTGCTTTATCCTCGGTCTATCCACTCAGATGAACGTTTGTGATTGTTGTATAGAATGCAGTTTTTATCACATGTGACAATTCAATCAAAAAAGGAATGATTTTTGTTACGCAAAAGAAGCGCAGATCAGACTTCGTATCGCAGGATTGCTTGATGTTCGTTTAGTTCATACGGCACTCATTTATCTAGCTTTTTTATTTTTCCAATTAAGCACAAATATCAAATAACTATTGAACGATCAACATTGAGTACTTCTACCATCTTTCGGGTTGTTTTACGTGGGCCCGCTTCAATAATGGTTCTTAAATCATTATTATCTCTACCTGAAGGATGCCCACAATGCTCCTTATCATCGATGATTTCGTTTCTATTACGAAATTTTTGGAACCAGTTTTGAGCTGTATGTTCACTAATTGACTTTTCATCAAAAACAAATTTGATATTTCGAGCAGTTTCTGTTGCTTTACGTTCCAATTGAAACTCATACAACAAAATCGCGCGAATTTGCTTTTTTTCCATGACTAATTTAAGTAGTTATATCCAAAAATACTAAAGAATAAAAACAATAGACATAAGATGAAATCAGTAGTGAAATCAGCTGATTTTATTGTTTAGAATGATGTATCACATGACTATAACAAAAGATAACGGTAACTAGAAAAATCGGCACCAAACTTAAAATGATAAAAACCGAAATTATTTTTGCACCAATCTAATATATATATATATATATATATAGTATATATATATATATAGTATATATACAGTATATATATATATATATATATATATATATGTTTACAATTTTATTTTTTTCTAACTAAATTTTTTTCTAAGAAAATTAATTACCGATCAGTTATAGGAGATAGAGTCTAATTCTTTTTTTTTAAATATTTGAGTGTTGATCTACAATCTTTGAAGCTTTTTTGTCTGTATTTTCCCGTATTATATAATATACAATAAAATAGCATCCGGCTAGACTCTTCTAATCATCACAATATGAATCATAGGTTTTGTTTCCGGTATCTAATATATTACTATATTAGTTCACACGCTTGTTAGTGTACTCAGCCAACTGAATCAAAAATATTTATCTAAAGATGATACAAATCTAAATCATCCATTTGGAAAAAATAATTCTACAATAACGTCAGGAAATATTTCGGAAATTTAAATTTCGGATACATGGAAATATACCACGACAAAAATGTAAGTAATTTATATAACTCTCTTACTTATTGCTGTATCTATTTTGAACATGATAATGAGAAACATCAATTCTATATAAGTAAATGACAGTAAAAGAGAACTATTATTTGAAATAATAAATATTAATTGATCATTTTGAGACCATTAAACCATGGAGGCACTCAATTTATATTTCATTACGACCAATTTTGTCTGTCATCAATTTTTCCTATCATCAATTACAGTAATATTAATTTTTACACCGTATTTAAAATGTTTATAAAAATGTAGATACATTTTTTATAAGATACATTTTAGATATGTGATTCCATTCAAATAATGTAAAAAAAAAAACAATAAAAATAATAAAAATGCAAAATAGAAGGATTAAACCATACATTATACAAAATTATTTTATTAAACGAAAAGAGAAATGTACCTAATGATTGAATTTTTTATTCACTAGACATAAATCACTTCAAGTAATGAAAATATAAAATTTTTAGAAAGATTTTAAGGTGTTCAGCAATTTTAAAATGCCATAAGTACTGAAATTGGATATAATGATTACAAAATAAATAACCCAAATGAAAGCAACCATTTTGAGAATTAATTATCACATAGTTTTCACAAATAGTTTTCACTGCACAAATCACGTTTTTTTGGATCAAAAATGTTCAATAATTGAGTACTGATCATTTTCGAACTTTTCTTAAGCAAATCATCCTTAAACCAATAAGTTATGTAGAAATATTTTAAAAAAATATTTCTTTATTCGTCCACAGAAGATGTATTAAGTAAAGTTTGAATAAAAATAAGGTAAACATGTATTTTGGGATTATTGATTAAATAAGAAATGATATATATATATATATATATATATATATATATATATATATATATATATATATATATATATATATATATATATATATTATAAAAGTATAAAGATATTTATATAAAATGAATTAATTTGTGCAAAATTTACACAAAAAATTAATTTTTCATTTTACAAAAAAGAAATCGTTACATTTCTCGCACATTTAAAAGTCTATTGTTTTGAATTAAAATATCTGCATCTAAAAACAATTATTGCTTTGATAAGTACAGGTATTTGTAGGTGATTTAATTTAGGCTTCCATATAGAGGTATTAAAAAGAGGTACATGGATTAAAAAAGTCATGTCATTTTTATTTAGTACTTAGTTCAATTCAATACTAAAATACAATTAATTTAAAATAATAAATGGGGGACATGTTTTTTTTATTTTGCGTTTTTTTAATACTTTCATGTGGAAACCTAAATTTAATCACCTATAGTTCACTTCATCCAATTTAACTTTTCCCGCTAGAGACAAAACTTATTTTTAATAATGTGAAGCTTATTTCTCTTTATGTGTAAATTAAGAGACGTCCAGCTCCTTTATTAATCCTTTTATTGATGGATACTGAATGAAATGTGCAATTTCACTTTGAAACCCATCGAATTTGTTTAATGTCTTTTGTTTTATACTTCATTAAAGTATCTTTTACTTTAATGAAGTTATAATAGTACAAAAAGTTATAACATGCTATTCGTATTTTTGATATTATAAAAATAAAATAATATTTGATATTGGTCCAATAGTCTAACCCGAACATTCCGGATTTATATAGCTTGACACATTTACATTTCGGAAAATCATTATATTAATGGGTTGTTTTATTCCATCGTTTTACTTATCTAGTACTCTGCTAAACATATTTATTATTATATTATTTAGTCATTTTAATTATGCCAATTGGATAATGATGTGTTTAGTTAAACATTATTTTAGCTAAATCATGTTTTTATATCTGAATTGGAAATGAGGAGAGGATTTTTGAAATGACCGATGAAAGTAGTGTCCTCTGTAAATATCCTTCTTCGAAGTAGAAACTAATGCTTTTCGATAATATCACCACTTTGAGTTAGTGAGCTTTGATAAACAACAAAATAAAAAGGAATTCCTATTTTTCTAGTTATACATAAATAAAAATATATATGAAATTTCGTCTCATAGCAGGAAAAATACTAAATTTTTTTCTAAAATTATGATAACTACATCATTTCCTAGATTATTATTATTCAGTAGTCTACTAACTTTGTCAGTTCGGGGAAACCTTAAGATTAAACAAAATATTCCGGAACCCCTACCATCACCAGAAAACTCAAGATGCGTACCCCACAGGTTTTGAAAATCAGCCTCTTACATTACCACATTTTATTATTTACATCTGATTGAGAGAAGTGGTAAATGTATACTCATAAATACAGTTTTTCTGCATAATAATGGGTTATAATAGGCATTTATAGAAATAAAATAAATTGTTATAAATTAACTATTATTTTTCTTCAAAAATTCTTTCGAATTTTGACTTTGACTTGCGAAACCCCTGAAGATGTTACACGGAACTTCTGGGTACCGTGGAACATAGTTTGAAGAGTACTGCTAGTGTTGAATATAAGAATTAGTATTAAGTAAATTAGTAAATAGTAAATTAGTAAGTAGTAAGTAAATTAGTAAATAACAGCTAGTGTTAAATATAAGAATTGTCTGTCTACATTTTCAAACAGATCAACGGAATATTTCAGTCAAACGTAATAATATTTAATAGAAAAGTGTCAACATAAAATCAGAAAAACAATATATTTAACGTTTTCAATCCCTTCTAAGTGAAATGCTATAAACTTGTGTATATCACTAACATTTTTTTTCATCTCATATATGTACAAACACAATGAATCCTCAATATTTCTGTGTTGTGGTACAAAATGTAGTACTGCATACTCAAATTTCAGATTTTTCTATACGTTAGCACCCAGAGGAGATTTATTGAAATTAACAAAGGCAAGCGTCAAAAATAAACAATAGTTAAATCTTAAAAAATTGAAATTTATTGGGCGAATGACATATTCACTTATGGAATTGAATTTAGATATTGTGTCATATAGACTTCTACTCAATTTTTGTACATTTAAGTAGTGTTTCATTTATTTTGAATTTATGAAAATAAGTAATCTTTATCTAATACTAATTTATACATACAAGATAGAAGTTGAACGAATAAACGTGAACCTTCTATCCTTACGACAAACATAGGAAAAAAACTGAAATTAGAAGAAAATTAATACTTTATTTCATACAATTAAGTTAGTAGAAAAATAATTGCAGTTTTTTTTCCTGAATAAACTAAATCTAACCTTTAGTTTTTTCGTTGTTTTCTTGCATTTCGTATCATTTTAAATTAAATGATGTAAAAATAAATGAAATATACTAAATTTATTTTTATGAAGGAGTTATGAAAATTTGAAATAATTTAATTTACAAATAATCATAAAAGTAACATTATATGTTCACAAAATGTTATATTTTTCTACTGGAATTATTCGAGTAATTATAATATTTTTGGCTTAAATTTTTTCTCACACATATTTCTTATTTGATTACGTTTTTAAATAGTCTTTCTCGGCAATATGCATATATAATGTTACATGGAACTGCAGCAAGAATAAAATATTTGTTTAAATGAAATTGAAATGAAATAAAGTGAACTTTAGTTTTTAGTTGTTAAATTCAGTAATAGTGTTATTAGCACACAGGAAATGATGAAACAATTTTAAATTTATGATTGTTTATTATATAAATTCATTTTTGAATAGCATACATATTTTTATAGAAACATTAACAAATGTGAATATTCTTGATCATCAAAAAATTCTCAGACTAAAAGTGATTATAATATGCAATAAATCGTAACGATTGATCGTTGCGAAATACTTGTATTAAAAATTTGTTTAAAAATCTTGATATTAGCAAAATAATTATTTCATCTCTTACTTTAAATCCATGGAATGTTTTCAGCACACAATTCTTCGATTAGTGAGTAAATTTGAAGAGACTAGATCGGTTCAAGATAAAGAAACGCCAACACTTACTAGTGCTGTAGTGTTCGTTCTGAAGAAAATATTGACTTGGCTCGTGAAAGTATATCGGAAGAACAATGAATGTCAATTCTACGACGTTCACAAGAACTGGGCCTTTCGCAGACGACCACATGGCGTATTTTGCGTAAGGATTTATTGCTGAAGGTTTATAATGTTCAATTAACATAAGAATTGAAACCAGCAGACCATTCATTGCGTCGAAGATTTGTTAATTGGATACTTGAACAACACTGTTTTTTATGAAAAAGTCATCTTTATCGATGAAGTTCATTTCAAACTCTGTCAAATAAGCAAGACTGCCTAATTTAGGGTGAAGAAAATCCGAGGGTGATCGTTGAGAAGCCACTGCATACAGAAAGTGCCTGTATGGTTCGTATTGTTGTTCGGTGGATTTATTGGACTTTACTTTTTCGAAAATCAAGGATACTAAAAAGATTACCGTAAATGGAGAAAATACGGAAACATGATAATCATTTTTTGTGTGTAGAATTGGATGATGTTGACCTGGAGGAAATGTGGTTCCAACAGAATGGTACAACATGCCACAATGCTGGTGAAGCAATTGGTTTATTGAGGATGAAATTTGATCGTCGCGTTATTTCCAGAAATAATTATTTCCAGAGACATTAATTAGTAACCGAGATCTTGCGATTGAACTACTTTTTTGAAGTCATGTTAAAAGACAAGTGTACATAAATAATCCTAAAACAATTTCCGACTTAAAAGATGAAATTCGAGGAGTAATTGTTGAGTTAGAGCCCTAGTTGTGTATGGATATTATTGCAAATTGCAACAAAAGAATGTTTACTTGTAAGAAAGCGCGCCGCGGCACTTACACGATATTATTTTTCATTTATAAATGGCATAACGTCATCCATTATTTACAATAAAGAAACTTCCAGCGCAAATTCTATGTTTTATTGTTGTAAAATTGCGTCGTTATTGAAAACATTGTATTTCATCTGTCATATAACGCATTTAATTTTGTACTAGTATGATTATGATTTCATAACATTCCATCTCTAATGTTATATGTAGATAAGTTAGTTATTTTTCACTTTGAATACTTTTTTTGTAATAATAAATAATTTTTAAATAAAATACAATAAATTAGTTAATAATTATTAATTATTTAAAGTACAATTATTATTTTCTATATGTTATAAAAATACATTAATCAAATTATCATGTTTTCCTAAATCAAGCACTATTGTAAAAGGTTCGGAGCGAAATTCTCTAGGTAATTTTCTTCTTATATACAATTTCTGTTCTTCATTATATTACCTTTAGTTATATAACCTTATCATTTTATGATCAATTTATCATGTAAATTGATAAATTAAGATTATTTTTTTATCGAATAACTAAAAAAATAATATAAAAAAGTAATCTAAAAATACTCATTTCAGGAATACTAGTAAAAACAAATAATAAAAATACTTTAAATATAATATACGAATAGTATCCTATTTCAATATCCTACAGCATAATAAATAGTAAAATGTATATATATATATATATATATGTATATATGTATAATATGTATATATATATATATGTATAATACATGTATATATATATGTATATATATATATATATATATATATATATATACATGTATATATACATGTATATATATATATATATATATAAATGTGTGTGTGTATATACATATTCCAGTTAACAGTTAATGATTCAATTCGGCCACATAATAACCTTAACTGATATTCAATATTGGTGGAAAATGGATCATGAATTTATATAATTAACATGCGTTCGTATAATAATTTTTTAATTTGACTTCGAACGTTTCCTTCTATTTTTTCCTTTAATATAAAATATCACACACAATGCATTGACAGTGTTCGATTCATATAAGCAAAATAATTATTTTACTTTTTCAATGTTGTCTTGACAAGGTGAAATTAAACCATTTATGCATATAAACACAAACACACACGTACATATATATACATATATATATATATATATATATATATATATATATATATATGTATATATACATATATACATGTATATATATATATATATATATATATATATATATATATATATATATATATGTATAAGTTATATGTGACTAAATACTGATTTGATACTTTCATTGGTAAATTTGTAAGCAGCAGTGGGTCAAGGTAACTCCAACGCTAAATCTATGTTAATTAAGTAAACAATATATATATCGACTCTCAAATTGATATGATTGCAGTTTAATAATTAAAAATGAATTCTAGAAACTTCTTTGTAATATTTAAAAAGAGAAAGGACACTAACTCGAAATCTATATAAGGAAACTGGATTTTTTATATGATAAAAACAAACATGTGTCAAATGGCGTAAGGTAAATGTTCGAAAGAGTTGATAATTTGAATTTAGTTGAATGTGTTTTGATATTTTTTTACCTTGTACTTAAGACTCAATAAATTATTACTCGAAATATCAATGGAGTTTCCATGAAATAACAATAGAACTTTTTAAATAGTTAATTGGAAAAAAGTATTCTATTTACGCGTATATTACTATTAAAAATAAAATTTAAAAAATTTTCAATTCTTTTTATTAAAAAAAATATAATAAAAGTAGAATTTTTTTCATTACAACTCGTTCAAAGCTGTCGAGAAAATAAAATTATGCAGTGAAAGTTATTTAGTCGATATTTTACACGTAAGACAAGGTTTAAATGAAATTCAAACTTCGATTTTTCATGAAAAGATTAACTAGTTACCTTTTCAAGTTAATATTAAAAACTTTTCGTAATTCAAAAATTAAATAAAAAATTGTCAATATTTAAGAATCATGAATATTTTATCGAAAATACAGTTGGTTTTGATAATAGTTGTTATTAATATAGGAAAGTAATAGTTATTCTTATTATGGTTTTTTACTTGTGATTTCATTGATGCATTATCCTATTGTCTTCGTCCCTTTGGATCACCTAAATTTCTGTTTTCCATTACTAGTTTCGGTATGTGTGTTATCTTTAGGTAAAATATAGACTCTATCAAATGTCAGTATCTAAATACTATCTGAAAATGATATATGTTCAGCAAGTAATAGAAAAGAAAAAATCTCAAGTGATGTAAAAAGACAAGAGAGAATTCATAATTGAAATATTAAATTTTTATTTATATTACTTTTATTACTTACCATTTTCATTATATTATATCTATTGGGTGGTAGGAAAATAATTGCTGGTTTTGTTTTCTGAATTGTATCCTATTTTTTTCAATGAAAGCTTCATTTCATAGTGTTCATATTAATATCATTTTAAAGTGCCTTTTTGATCTATATTTTGGTAACATTGACTTTGGTTTTATTATTCATTTTGATTCAAATTGGGCTATAGAATTAAAGATAGAAATGAAATAAGGTTAATTTTTTGTATTAGTTCAAAACGAACGGTAAACCAGCAGAAAATTCTCATAAACTAAACGATATTTTGGGTGAAGGTCAATACCTTCACCCAAAATATCGTTTAGTTCCTTAACAATTTAAGGAACGTATGATTCAATGGTGGTTCCAAAAATTACGTTCTGAGGATGAGAGTCTTGAGGATGAATAAGATCAAGGTCTTCCTTCTTCAGTTCATAACGACCAACTGAAGGCGTTAGTTAAATCATAACTACGCACAACAATTCTATAGCTTGCACGAAACTGAAGCGTTAGCCATTCAACAGTTCTTAACCACTTAAACAGATAAGATAATCAAAAATGTTTGATAAATGGGTGTCGCACGAATTGAACGAAAACCAAAAAAAATTCCGTTACAATGTTTGTTCTACTTTTTTTTACGCAACAAAAATGATCCATTTCTCGATCGTATTGTAACGTGCGAAGAAAAGTGGATCATTTATAAGAACAGAAAGCGGTCTGCACAATATTTAGACAAAAATCAACTCTCAAAAAATTTTGCGAAACCGAAATTTTACCAAAAGAAAATTATGGTGATTTTTGGTGGTCTGCACTCGGTAAAGTTCATTACAATTTTTTGCATTTTGACGAAACCATTACAGATGTGAGTTATTATCATGAAAGTTATTGCCGACATCATGGACGTTTATTTGACATCGATGTTTGGTCCCCGCACTGGTCAATTGAAAAGGTCTAATTCTGCTACACGCTATACACGACCACGCGTCGCACGATTGGCCCTCCAAAAGTTGAATGAATTAGGCTATGAAACATTGCCTCATCCACCAAACTTAACAGACATCTCTCCAATAGATTATCACTTGTTTAAGCATTTCGACAACTTCTTACTGGATAAGGTCCTCAACAGCCAAGATGCTGCCGAAAGAACATTTAGAGATTTTATCAACTCCAGAACTTCGGAATTTTAAACTATCCGAATAAACTTGTAATTAATTGTTAAAAATGTGTCGATTCTAATGGTGCTTATTTCGATTAATACACTTAATTATTAGTTTAGAAAAATGTATAATAACGAATTTGAAAGCCATAAACCACAATTATTAATTTACTAACATAATATTATTGTCTATAAGAAACTTATGACAATATTTAATATTTGACGGCAGATTTATTGAACTGTAAGTTTTGTGGTTGTATTTGTGTGCAGTAACTTGTATTTTCACTACTGTGCACAATGATTTCTGGCAAACGCACCGATTGTACAATGCAGTTGAGGACAGTGAAACTAGCTCATACGTGCGCTTGAGAAAAACTACAATTTCGTGGAGATTAACGCCGATACAATCGATGCATATTGTTTGTGCTAGATGATGAGAGTGTATGTGGTCGTTTGTGTCTGTTGTATGAATGTGATTTGCGCGTAAATAATCTTGTATCAGTAGCAAATCATTTTAAAAATAAAATTCTAAACTATTAATGTAAAATCTTATTCAATCACCGTGTTATTCAAAACTAATATTTTCTGATAAGCGTTTTTTCTAAAACTTACGAAAGACAAAATATATACATTCAGTTATAAAATTAATGAAATAAATTATGTTACTCATAAAATTGTAATCGTTTAACAACGTAAATACATATCAATTTGTATCGACTCACTTTTATTAAATATGAGCTTCATTTGATAGTTTCATTCAAAATTAAATAATTATTGAAAAATAACTACATACGATTTCAATGTAAAACGAAAAATAAATACAATGGAATGCCCTTGAAGTTGGTTGTTTACTATGTACGATAAACTGTCATAGACAGTCTAAAGTAGGGTACAAATCATCAGTTAAAACTGACAGTTAGAGGATGACTGACAGTCAAAATGACAATTTATGCATCGAAATGACTGACTGTCAGTCATTGCCAGTCCGACTGAAACAATTCAAAAATTTTTGAAATTGGACATTTACATTAAGACTGTCAGTTAGTAACTGATAGTATGAGAGTAGTTTTTGTCAGTCGTCATTTAGTCGCGTGATTTTAACAAGTAAGGTCGAAGTAAAAAAGAATTTTCTCATGTTTTTCATGTTAAAATTTTAAGAAAAAGTGTTTTTATATTTTTACCTGAAAAATTAAAAATGGAAGATAAAAAATCCATATTAATATACTTTAGTTATTGATATAAAAACAACAGAGCAGTACGGAATAATCGTTAAACTGGCAGATTTTTAAATTATAATGTGCATTCTTAAATGGCAGTCCAGAAAACGGACAGTTTTAACAATGAACAAACTTCAATTACTTGTTTTTTAAACAACAACTTCAATAAATACAATACTTTTGTTTGTTAGAATATTTTACTGATACTAATGAATGATAAATATGATTTCATAATTATGTTACACTATGAGTATTCGTTTTATTTCACCCGTACTTTTCTCTATAATACATTATTTTCAATAATTCAACCATTATTATTTTAAATCAGATTATCAAGTCTCTAATTTACACTTATAAATAATAAAAATCAAATTATTTTCCTATTCACTGTAATGTTTTTATACTTGAGATTGTTTATGTCAAGTCGATACTTATTATCAGACATACGAGGCTATTAAAAGAATTCTCGAATATCTCAGTAATATACAAAACAATTACCTTTCTTATGAATGTGAGTAGTATTTTATCATTTATTTAAATCTACAGCGAATAAAATGTAATTATATTAATTTAAAAAGATAAATGGTAAAAATGTTATCATTTCGAGTAGTTGTTCATTATAATAAAAATATACAAGGTATCGATAAGAATCGGTCATAGAACCTATAATACTAGATACTAATTTTTTAAATAATGTTTTGGTAGAAAATGAATTTCAAATTATGAAGTAAAAAACTTTTTAAACCAAAAGTTTAGTTTTAAATTAAAATTATATTTAACAAACAAAATTCATACTTAAGTATAAAAAAAGAGGCAAAATATCATAAGGAGTTTAGAACTTATATAAAGTATCAGGATAAAAAATATTTCGTATTAAATATAAAATATTATATATCTATATTTATATTGATATCTGTATCTATATATCTATCTATCTATATATATATATATATATATATATATATATATATATATATATATATATATAAAGATAGATAGATAGATAGATAGTTATATATATGTATATATATATAAAGATAGATAAATAGATAGATAGATAGTTATATATATATATATATATATATGTATATATATAGAGAGTGAGAGAGATTTAGTCCCATAAAGCTCTTCTGTAAATTTGTATATAGATACATGAAAAAAAAAATTAAAAAGATAATTTATGTATACTTGTTTTCTACGATTCATAATTAAACAAATTAAAATGCTTTGGGTTTTTTCTACAGAATAAACTATTTTTTTAGATAATTTTATGTTAAGTAGATTTGCATTGGTTTAAAAAAACGTATCATTAAACAAATGAGAATCGTTAAATAAATGTATAGTAAATATACAAAATTTTCGTCCAATTTTTAAAAATATAAGCTTCAAATTGACGTTACAAAGACTGGTGAGCTCTCTTTCATATATTTTAACAATTCATTTGATGTTCCAATATGTATTATTTGTTTCGTTATAAAATTATTTTGTAATATAAACCTTATATAGGTAAACTAAACTCGTATGATAATCCTAGAGGTTAACATGAAAATATAATGTTGGAAAGGTTCGCTGGAATGGGAATTCGTAAAAATTAATAGTTTCCATTTTTATTTATTAATAACTATTATTAGTACATTTAATGTATATTTAAAATCTTTTTGAAATAAAACTTATTTACAAATGTTAGAGCGAATTGGATTCATGCGACTGAACATGTAACGAAACATTGCACTCCCACTTCCTGTGACTTTAAGCTAAAGAAAGATGCTGGAAAGTATCGGTGCTGCAATCGTTACAAGCAGCTTGTGCATATGTATCTCTTTCTTTATTTCTCTCTCTCTCTCTCTCTATATATATATCCTAATCAAGCTATGTCTAAAATAATACAGTTAATTTATCAATCTTTAATCTTGTACTCTAATGATGTTTCTGATAATGAATTTGTTGATAAACATCTCTCTCAATAGCCTATCGTTTTGAATGGCGATTTTAATGTAAATTTTGATTCAGGAGAGGTACAATTTTTGATTGATTTTGTAGATCATAAATTTAATTTTACAATGAATAATGATCGCAATGTATCTACCATTACATATACATACACCACTAAATCGGGAAATACAAATGACGCTGTACTTGTCAGGTATTTAGATAAATTACACTAAAAAACATTCATTTCATACTTTAGTAATCATAAACCAATTATCTCTTTTCTGGAATATGAATCAATGGAAACTTCGTAATAATAAATCCAAATATTCAATAAATTGTGTATATACATTGACAAACCTAACTTGTTTTCTACCTGGTATGTATATAGATTTTGCGTTTTATTTCTGTAATATGTAGTGTAAACTACACAATATTTTTTTTATCTGGTGGCTTTTTAGGTCTAATTTTGCATAACCGTGAGTCAATTCTTCTAAGATTTTATTTGGAAATTTTATAGTGGAATAATTAATTTATGTATCTTTCATCTATTGTTGGATACAAAAATTATGTAACTATGCACTGTCTATCCATGATTGGTTTGAAATTACCTTTCGAGAATCCACATAATATACACTATTGAACTGTCTAGTATTTCGCGAAAATGTAAGAAATTAAAATTACAATTGCATATTTTTATACCTGTGATTTAATGTGTGTCGACTGGGTAGTAATTGTCATTAAGAACTATCTAAGTGTTTGTTCCCTATTACTAGTTTTGACATATGCGGCATATTCACGTACATGTTAGAATCGCAGAAAGATTTTTTTGTACCTTGGGGCTCTCTCAAAATGATGCAGTTGTCATGAAAATGAGTATAAGGAACAATCAATGACAAATAATAATTTATTGATTAGTTTTGATCAGATATATTTTGTCCTTTGTGAGGTGGAAAATAATTCATTAGTGAAACTAAGATAGATATTATATAATAGAGATAAATACGAGGGTCGTTTGATAAGTATAGTAAAAAAGTAAGTTAAACACTATC
Organism: Acanthacorydalis orientalis; assembly: GCA_034766995.1. Classification (NCBI taxonomy): domain Eukaryota; kingdom Metazoa; phylum Arthropoda; class Insecta; order Megaloptera; family Corydalidae; genus Acanthacorydalis; species Acanthacorydalis orientalis. The sequence goes on along the minus strand of CM068315.1, from coordinate 21,347,152 downwards.
TTCGAAAAATCGATTTTATTTTTTAACATAATCTCCATTGGGGTTATAAACTTGGTCCAGCGAATTTCCAATTTTTTTATCCCGTCGAAAAAGGAGTTTTTCTCAAAGTCTGCAAAATGCTGCTACCTGGTGTGTATGTAGATTTTGCGTAAGTTTTACTTCTCTAGTGTGTAGTGTAAAATGTATTTTACACTACACACTGGACACTACACTACACACTAGGTATTTTTTTTCAATGCACGTGAACAACATAGAGATTCAAAATTCTTTGTACGCATTCTTCCAACGATGAGCGTTTGTAAAAAAAATATTGTTCAGCCTAATTCTCATGTTTATAGTATTTGTAGGTTTTCAAATTAAAAAAAACGTCATATTTCTGATTTTTAGCTAACCGTACTTTTTAGTGAAAGAAAGAGTTATAAATTTAATCTCATTAGAGAGATATTATGACCTTTAATTATATCATCAAAAGATAGCGTTTTGAGACCATAGTTTATTTAGAGAATATCAACGGATTCCTAGATCTACGCTCGGCTTCAACGGATTAAATAACAATGATGTTTAAAACTAAAACGTCGACACCATATTTATTGTCCACGCTAGAGAGTAATATAATAAAAGTCATATAAAGCTACGGTTCTGATTTTTTCCAAAATTCTATTCAATTCGTCACTTTTAAATATTATTCGATTAAGCTGAAAAAACTTAAGTGCTGTGCGGCCAAAGCAGTTAAAATATTTAGCGACACAACAAAAATTGAGAAAAAAACTCTCAATACCATACACTACTATTATATATATATATATATATATATATATATATATATATATATATATATATATTATATATATATATATGTTCAAATATATGTATGTATGCACTTACATATGTTGCGCGTGTGTCTGCGTTTGCGTAAATAATCCGTCGATGTTTAATTTTATAAATATTTTTATTCGCTTACCTTCCTAAGTTCAGTATAAATATTTACATTCGCCAAGATCACACTTTTTTCTCGAATGTTATCTAATTAGAACACTTATTTTCGTCACTTTCAATTAAATAACGCATTAAATGATATAAACAATCCAGTTATCTGGTAATAAAAAAAAACACTAGAATAACACGAAGCGACAACGTACTTTTTATATTAAAAGTTAATCATGTATGCTTCACAAACATCATAAGTTCAATAAACGGTTCAGATCCGCACATTTATTGATGTATCATTTCAGAACACACAGACTTATACATTAAATGAGAGTTTACAGATCCAATCCATTCAGATAACTGTACGTATAATGGAATCATATGCGAACCTAATTCATTTTCAGATTTAGCGTAGTGGAACAAACGCAGTGAGAGTGATTCGCAAATTGTTACAAAACTTCACAGTTTTTCGAATGGAAGGAATGTTATTTTGAAATGAAATACGATGTCAATAAACTTGTGAGTGAAATAGAGCAAATCCGGTAATCGATTATGTTTCGTTTAACTTTTGCAGTTGATCCAATTCTTTTCTAGTTAATTTTAGTTCTTGTATTTTTTTTGAAAAAAATACAATTCTAGGTTTTACAATTAATTGAAATTTAAATGTCTGTATAAATAATAATTTTATAATAATAGTGCTAATTAGGAGGTAATGTAACGGTCAATTTTTACACTTTTTGAGAGGAAATGAACCTTTTACAGATGATTTTTTTACTCACCTCCCAGAACACAAAAATACCTCAGACATTATCGAAAAAGTCGAAAATCTTGTATCGGCAGATGATCGATTGAAGAAGAAATAACTCGCTGAAATGACTTGAGTATCCGATACCACTATTCTCAGAATCTTTCATGATCATCTTAGCATGACTAAGGTGAGCAAAAGATGGCTGCCGAGAATGTCTATGCCAGTGCAAGAAAGGCAACGAAATGTGTGCAGTCGGGACTTTTTGGAGCTATATGGCGACGATTTTCATGGGATTTCGGACAGATTTGTTACCGGATACGAGACTTGGGTCTATCACTACCAATCTGAGAGGAAACAAGAGTCCATGCAGTGGCCAAAAAAGAATGAACCTCTATCCAAGAAATTCAAGGTGTCGCAGTCACTGGGAAAAATGATGACGACTGTGTTTTGAGATGCAGAAGACATTTTCTTAATTAAATACAAAGAAAAGGGTATCAGCATAACCAGAGAGAGCTATACGTCGAGTACTCGTCGATTTCGAGATGATATTAAAAAAAGGCATGAAAAATGGTCAAAAAGTATTCTTCTTTTACAAGAATCGCTCCGGTACACCGAAGTCAGCTTGCGATGCCTGCTGTAACTGAGTGTGGCTTCTAAGAACTCAACCATCCACCATATAGTCCAGATCTGGTCCTGAACGATTACTTTTTATTCTCAAATCTGATGAGAGACTTGAAGGGTAAAAAATTTCAAGGCGATGAAGAAGTACATGAAAAGTTCATTGAGCGTTGTAAAAAATGTATTAGTATTAAGAAAGACTATATATAAAAAATTAAAAATATCAGCTCAACCAGAATTTTTTTTGCCTTTTTTCCTCGAACTTTTGGACCTCTCCTCATAGCTATAATGTCAAAACTATATTGTGTAAATAAAGCCTTATATTGGGTTAGCAAAAAGTAATTGCGTTTTTTTTTATGCAAATGAAAGGCGATTTTTTTATAGGAAACAAAAACTTTATTAAAAAATTTATATTGTCCTTTTCGTTTTATTACCTTTTGTTATCTTTCAGGCCACTTCATCATTCCGCGCTCAAAAAAGTTCTTATTTTTTTCGGAAAAAATAGTTACAAGAACGATTTGATATCCTCATCTGCAGTGAAGGTTTACTATTTAAGGAAATTTAAAAAGAACGAAACAAATGGTAGTCTAATGGTGCCAAGTCTGGTGAATATGATGGTTGTGATAACACATCACATCCAAGCTGCGACAATTTTTGACGAGTGACCAAACTTGCATGTGATCTAACGTTATCATGTTGAAACATAACACCTTTGCGATTGACCAATTCTGGACGGTTCTGTCTGATGGCATCATTTAATTTATCCAGTTGACGACAGTACATGTCCAATTTAATGGTTTGGTTTCTTGGAAGCAACTCAAAATATACAATAACTTTTAAATCCCACCAGACTGACAGTATAACCTTCCTTTGGTGAATATTTGCTTTTAAAGTGCTTTGAGCAAGTTCATCATGCTTTCTCCACGTTCGAAATTGTTGTAGACGACCCATTTTTCATCGCTTGTTTTACAACGTTTCAAAAATTGATTGTTTTCTCCACGTTTTAAGAAAGAATCGAAGATGTCAATGCACTTAATGAAATGAATTTATTTGAGCTCGTGTGGTACCCAAATATCGACCTTGCTAACGTATCCAAGTTGTTTTAAATAGTTTTCAACGCTCGATTTCGATATTTTTAGATTTCCAACAAACTCTCGTGTTGTTAAACGCTGATTGGATTCGAACAATGCATTCATTTTGTCATCATCAACTTCAATTCACATTCTTCAATACTCTTTTGGATCTTCATTTCCATTGCAAGTGTGTAATACGTTAAGAATATTTGAGAGATTTAAAAAATGCTACGAAGTCAATGAAAATGTGTAAGATTACCAGTTTTTCATTTTGAAGATGTAACTTTTTAAATTGATTCCTTGTAACGTTTAAGATAAAACAATAATATTATTTTTCAGTATGTCTTGTTATGAAAAAAGTCGCATTATCGAATATAAGAGAAAAAATACTTTGAAAAGAAAACTAAACTGTTTAATTTTGTATATATATATATACATATTATATATATATATATATATATATATATATGTAGTTTATGAATAATTAAATTTTTTGTAAAATTTTAATAGTCTCTATTCATAAAGTAATTATAATTCATATAAATGTATTTTGTTTCACAGTTCACAAGTTATTAAATTGTCAACAAAAAATGGCAACATATGGAAAATATCAGGTTCGTAGGAAAATAAATGGGGTTTTTGTTTTCTGAATTCTAACTTTAATTTTTTTCAATGAAAGTGTATTGCATCGTGTTCATGTTAATATCATTTTAAAGTGCATTTTTAGCAGAACGACGCACAAAAATTCGAGAGCTTGCACAAAACCTAAGCGTTAGTCATCCAACAGGTAGTGCCACTTAAAACCACTTATGTTAAAAAAATGCCATGAATTTGAAAGTCATAAACCACAATTATTTTTCTACCAACCTAATAGTTCATAAAAGTATAGAGTCGTATAAAACATTTAACTCGTTCTTTTTCTCACACACTATTTGTTTGCATTATCTTTTCATTAATTTTTTCTATAATATCTAAAAATATTATCTTAAGAACTATGAATTTTATTATAATATTGTCGCATAACTCGCCGAAAAAATAATGAATATCATAATTTGTAAGACTAAATAATCATAGTATTCGTAAATTTAATATATGCTACATTTGCAGTTTGTGTTATTACTTAAACATAAATAATTCATAAGGTACTTTCACATTTGAATTTATTGTCGTGATGAGTTATAATATTAGTCTTTTAGCCGAAATGATAGCCGGAAAAGAAAAAATCATTTCTAATCTAAATCCTAATTATTAGAATATCATATGTTATTGAAAACTTAGTTTATTGTTTAAGAAATGCATATATTAATAAATTTTAAATGTAATTAACATTTGTGATATATATATATATAAAGTCGGTCGAAAAAAATGAGGATTTATAATATTCAAAGTCATTTACATTTTTAACTTTTTTGATTTTCCTAGTTGTTTTAAGTGGACCAGAACTGTATGATGACTAAAGCCTATTTTTTATGCATGCTCTTGGATTGTTGTGGGTGGTTCTGATTCAACTAACGCCTTCAGTTTATTTTTATAAACTGAAGAAGGACACTTGTGATCTTCTTCATCCTCAAGGCTCTCGTCCCTAGCACGAAATGTTTGGAATCACGTTCTTAACAGTAGCCACATCAAAAACATCGTTTAGTTTATGAGCAGTTTCTGCTACTGTAACACTCGCTTTAAGCTCATACAAAAAATTTCACTTATTTACTTCTTTCCATCTTTAATTCAGTAGCTTAATTTGAAGCGAACTTAATAATAAAATCAAAGTCGATGTTACGAAAAACAGACCGAAAAATGCACTTTAAAATGATATTAATATGAACACGATGAAATGACACTTTCATTTGAAAAAACTTAAGGTTAAAATTAATAAAATAAAAACCACAATTATTTCCCTACCAATATAACATATTCTTATTGTCTTTTATAATTTTTTCAATCGAAACTGTCTTCTTTTTGAAAAATCATTTTTCTATGAATAAATAATACAATAATTTTTGAAAAGATTGCAAAACACAATTAAATGAAATTGAAAACGATATTGAGAATAGCATTTAAATAACAGTATTTGCTGTTATTCAATTATCTTAAACTTTTCATAATATCTAATGTGCCTGTATTCAAAAACTAAATAAAAAATTCATCGAATGAAATACTAAATGTCTTAAGCAAACATTCGCTAATTATGTATTGTGTATCATAAAAAAAATACAAACCATTATATTATACTAGAAATACGTTAAACATCATTCATTTCCAGTCAAACATTGTTATGCATATGAGTAACTCAGATACATATTTATTAAATCATAAAACGAAGAAAAAACGTAGTTAATATTAAGCATCAGATGACTGACATTCTGTATCTTTCGTTTAATAATAAGACGAATACAATGCACATTGAGCTGTGCATTCAGAGATTATAATAATCCTTTGATACGGTAAATAAATATTTCTATTGACCAAATAAAATTGCTGTTCAACTGCAGAAAATTCTAAGATTACTAACAAAATTTAAAAGTACGGGTCATGTTCATTACGAATTAAATATTATTGATGGCAATGGAGTTTTTTGAAAATTTAATATTTTATTACTTACTTACATTCATTAAGTAATATACATTCCTTCCGCAATTATTTTCCTAGCAACCTAATAGCTTCAATACATCTTTAACTCTCCTGCTCCGATGCAGTAAACTCAGTTGACTGTATTCTTATTTGCAAATATCAGTCATGATATTTTTAATTATATCTCTTTATTTTCTTGCCATACACATATTATATTGATACTAATCACTAGTGTAAGGATTGATCTGGATGCTTAAATAATTAAACATCCTTCTATTCTTTCATAAATAGTAATTTTCATGAAAAATACGAGAGGTAAACTTTATTTCCTGCACCGGTACAGTGAGTTTTAAAAAGGAACTGGGCTGGAAGCGTTAATACGTTATTTTTAGAATATATTGAATGTATCATAATGAATATTCCTACATTTAAAATCGAAAAAAATATTCAGTTAACTCTTAATACATGATTATGCATTTCCTTCAATATGTTTCATCGATTAATAGCGCAAATGACGTGTTTAAAAAGAAAACAAATGAATATTTTGTCGCTGTTTTTGATTTATTTGATTAATTTAAATTTTATTCAGGAAATAGGACTTTAAATGAAAAACTCAAAATTAAAAAGATGTTTAATTTTGAATTCACTATGTAATTCAATACTTCTTAAATTTTTCATTCGTTGTTGGGATATAAAAATTAAATCATTTGCAGTACAATTATATACTAGTTCATAAGTTTTGAAAAAAAGGCAGTAGTTAAATCAGTCTATTTTCAGGGATGCTCTACAATCCAAGTAAATAGGAATTATCTACAAACACTTTATCAATGTACATTAGCAAGGTGCCATGAGTAATTTTTTTAAATCTAAAAACATGCTAGAACACAAAAATAAAAACTTGATATTTATAAACGGATTTGAAAGACATATCTCGTTCAGGTAGACCTCTCATATCAAGTAATCACTTTCATCAACAACGAGTCTATTTTTTATTCAAAAAAGATTACTGAATAACTCTGGGAGTTATTAGTGCAAGAATCCAAATTTATAAAAATAAATTGGTGCGCGGAACTATCACGCGTTGGGAGTGAAACTAATAATCATTTTTAAATGTTAAAACCGTTAATTTTTCTTAATGTAAATAAGTTTTAGGATATTAAAATTACGAGACGGCAATGTGGTATATAAATTAAATGAATATAACGTAGTTAAATAAAATATTTTAAACTTTATTCATTAATCTCCATCGATTCATACTCTAAAGTTGAAATTATTGGCATATGACCACTAAAACTTCGATTCATCAAAATCAAGAATCAAAACCAAGCAGAATTTTATTGATATGACATAATTACAAAGCTGCAGAGCTGCGGGCTGAATGATAATGGAGTTTGCATTTTGAGATTTTAGCCAATGACTTTTAGACTGGTTTTCACGGGAATGTGGTTGTTGGTTTGGAGTTTTTGGTAAGCTTGAGAGTTGGAGTTCCAAAAAAAAGTCTCAAAACAGCTGAGGAAATCAACGTTTTATAAAGTTACACTATACGAGGGTGGTCCCAGAAGTACCCGACCCAACAAAGAAAACACAAAAATTTTGAAAAAAAATATATTTATTTTTCAACATAATCTCCTTTCATCTCTATACACTTTTCCCAGCGATGTTCAATAAGTTCGATACCCTTTTTATAATAAGAACTGTCTTGCTCCTCAAAATACCCATTAACTGCCGACATCACTTCTTCATCGTTGGGAAATCTTTGACCACTGAGCCATTTTTTCAAGTTTGGGAACAGAAAATAATCCGAAGGGGCTAAATCTGGCGAATAAGGTGCATGAGGTAGCAATTCAAACTTTAATTCATTAATTTTGGCCATTGCAATAACGGATTTGTGAGCTGGTGCATTGTCTTGATGAAACAACACTTTCTTCTTAGCCAAATGCGGCCGTTTTTACTTGATTTCTTCGCTCAAACGTTGCAATAAGTTCGCATAATACTCGCCGTTGATAGTTTTTCCTTTTTCAAGATAGTCAATGAAAATTATCACACGCGCATCCCAAAAAACCGACGCCATGACCTTGCCTGCAGATGAAACGGTCTTCGCCTTCTTTGGAGCCGGTTCTCCCTTTTCAGTCCATTGTTTTGATTGTTCTTTTGTCTCGGGTGTGAAGTGATGGACCCATGTTTCATCCATGGTTATGAAACGGCGCAAAAATTCTGCTTTGTTGCTGTGAAACTTCGCTAAACACTCAATTGAAACATCTTCACGACACTGTTTTTGCTCGAGTGTGAGCAAACGCGGCATCCATCTTGCGCACAACTTTCTCATGTCCAAATTTTCAGATAATATGCGATGTACCGCACCTTTTGAAATGCCTACTATGGTTGTTAGCTCGCGAATTTTCAGTCGACGATCATCCAGTACCGCTTTGTGGATTTTCTTCACCATTTCTGGAGTCGTCACCTCATTTGGTCGACCACTGAGATGCTCGTCTTGGCAACTCGTACGGCCTCGTTTAAACTCTGCTACCCAATATTTCACTGTTGTAAACGAAGGAGCAGACTCATCCAGAGTAGAATCCAGTTCATCTTTTATATTGGTTGGGCTGAGGCCTTTCAAATAAAAGTATTGTATCACGTAACGATGACCAATTTTCTCCATTTTCACAAATTCACTGAAAATGTTCACTATTGATGGCTGCCAAACAAATACTAAACAACGTAGCGTCCTCAAACTTGAAACATATGCTTTTTAGATTGTGTACTTTTTAATACAGTGATATTTTTCAAACAACTACCGCCATCTCTAGGTCAGGCCGGGTACTTCTGGGACCACCCTCGTATATGTTACACTACGAAAGCGCTCAACCTACACTACGTATACGGGAAGTACCCACTGCGTAAGGACGTGACCTGCTCAGAGTAGTGAGAGTAGAAACGTTTCCTCTTCACTCCACTTTCTCGGCTTCTTGCTGGGAGAAGGCGTTTCACTTTTCGTCTCATCCGAACAAATTTACGCTACTGTGGCTGTAGAACTATTCACTTCAAAAATAATCTACACCGTACATATTTTAGATTTTAATTTCGCTTTGATCAATGTCTGAAAAAGAAGAAGAATACAATATTATTAAATATTTCAAGGCTAATAAAATTGGTTTATTTCTTAAATTTACAGATAAAAAGTTGAAAATTCAATGAAGCAGTAATTCCTTTTCAAAATGAACATTTCAAGTATGGTGCATTTTATTTTATATTTCTGCTAAAATATTAATGCAGCGAATTGGTTTCCTGGTCAATAACGAATTTCTTTCAGAACAGATGAATTCTATTCTTAATTTCGAGTCTTCATTGTTGGTTATTGAAGTTTTAGGTGCTTCGGAAACTAAGGTCATTAGCGCTCGAAAACAAATATAATTTAAAAACACACCTCGTTTGCGCACTTACGTTCGAATCACCCCTTAATTCGAACGCTAAAGTATGAGTGCCAAACGCTTAAATGTATTCCATTAGAACAATATTTCTCTCGGTGAGAGATAAAAACACATATAAAGGAACTGTACTAGTAAAATAGCTAATCTTAATTGGGTAGTACGTATAAATATAATAAAGAGATGAAACTGTTGAGCACAATAAAACATTTAAAATACTGTGATCTGATATTAGGATTCACAAAGTTTTTTTGTCAAGAACACATTAAAATTTCACATATATGACGACACAACATGTTAAAGTATCAAGATTGGAAATATTAAATTTTACTAAAAAATCCAGTCTTCTTTGCGAAAGTCAAAATGCGATTTGAGGCGTCATTTTCATCCTCTAGAATCGACTCGAGCTATTTTATGTAGTTTATGGTACTATCATCATACTACCAGAAGATGAGGTTTAAAAGTCAAAACCTATCTCCGCACAGTACGTCAACAGTAACCGAACAAGATAATTAAAAAAATATATATTTTGTGTACATTGAGTCCTCCTGTGTACTCACTATTCATAATTTGCTACGAATCATATAATTCGTGTCTTATATAACTGACTTCAACTTTCTTTATCTTCAGATATTTTTTTTAATTTAAAGATCTACTATCTAGCTCTATCTCTAAAATCTAAGATCTACTTTGAGATAATGAAAATTAAGTCGATCTTAGAAGAAACAATCTTGTAGATGACTTACAGGATTCGCAGAGAGTAATATGTTTTTGTTTTAGCTTTTTTTGAATGCATTAACTTGTAAGTATTTAAACACGACACAATTGTGTCTCACATAATAACTAAATAATTACTTTAAAATAGGTAACGATCTATAGACAAAACACACTGACAGATCAAACCAAAATGATTTAACTCTTCGATTAGGCATAACATTTAGTCGCATCGACTAATCGTGAGAAATATTCCGTATCTTAAATTTCCTTTCTCTTTAGTTCCATTTGAATGTCTCAAATCAATCAATAATTATGAGCTTGTGAATAAAACTTTTCACTTCTTATAAAACCAAACAATCCTAGAAACTAGATATAGAATCCTAGACAGATCTTTAGAAGATGACTCTAAAATAAGATCAAAAAATCTTTGAGAATCTTTTATCTCGTATTAATCAATAAAGGACAATAATTATATTTTTACACATTGTAACAACTTATCTTTTAAAACAATATCACTCATTTTTACATGAAAAGGAGTTAGAAATTGGAAAAAAATAGAAACAAATATCTATATGAATATTTAGAATAAATTCCATGCTAATACAAATATGAATCTAAACAATTCTTTTTGTTTCATAACATTTAAATATAACGGATGATTTATATAAGTAAAAATATTAAATGTTTTAAATTTTCCAAGAATATACATTTTGACGATTGTTGTCATCGTTCATTCAGACAAGTGATCCTGTAATACTTGTTGAACAGTAATTAAACAAACTCAAATAACTAATAAATGTTACCTTCAGAATGTCTTTCATTTAATTAAAGTGATATTAATTGCTCACAATGTCATTTCAAACTTAATTGAAGCGAAACAGGCATTTCAATTGAAACACGTCACATAAAACTCATTTATCGGTTTACCTATTTAAACTAATCTTTTCACATACATTGATTACCCATATTCTACAAAATAATCTGTTAGTTGTTTGGATTACCTTGATCCCTTTTGATATGAATATATGTTAATGATATTTTTGCGATTCTGCTTTATAACATATTTTTTATACCTGCTTATTGTTTTATCATATAATCACTACGATTAGTAAATTACTTACAAAAATTAATTAAAAAATGTGTCACATTATACAGTCAACTGAATACACATTTTTGTTTACTCTTAAAAGATATTATTTATTTTATTATAAAACATTAACTTGACTATTCACGATAATAAAATCTCACTGAAAAAAATGATTTGAAAATAATTTTTAAATATTTTTTAGTTTATATAAATACTTTTCAGTATAAAGTTATCCTTTTGTATTTAGTAGTACTACGATTATATAATACTATTTTAGCTCAGTCGATAATTGTAAATCTAGAGATAGCTGGAAGAAGAGCGTTTTTAATTAATTTTTGGTTTAGGATAAATACTAGGAATCGTTAGAAGATACATGGATTTTCTCAATAAAATTTTAGCATACTTTTTTGATATTTTATCATTTACATGTCTGTCATTATTGCCGGTCAAATTAAATTACACCTTTTCATATCTGGTCAAGTTTAGTCAAAACTGGCAAAATGAAATAAATTTAGGTAACGCTAAGCAGAGTCGGATTCAGTGAGGAGCAATAAAAGTATTCTTTTTTTCATTAATCACAAACGATTATCTTAACATTTATAAAAGATTACGAGATTATCCTATTATATTGTTGTTTATATTTTAGAAACTTGACTTGAATAGCGTATAATTATGTGAACTTATTAATCTGTTGTACTATATGTGTACCACATATGATACGCGATGGTTACATTTTTCAAGCACTGTGATTAATCTCACTTATATATATATATATATATATATATATATATATATCAGAAAATAAAGTATTTAAATAAAAAAATGCGCCAGTACATTCATTATTCATTGTTTAATTTTCGGTATTTTATACACAGGTGTCATTTTTACAATCATTATCTACATGTTTTATTTGTTTAGTGTTATAGATATATTATTTTTCTAAATATGCAATTTATAATACAGTATTATATATATACACATATATATATATATATATATATATATATATATATATATTACCTTTATGATACACTATATGTCGCATAATGCATATTTACTTTTTTATTTGATTTCGACCTATATGCATATATATATATATATATATATATATATATATATATATATATATATATAATATTGTATTATAAAATGTATATTTAGAAAAATAATATATTTATAACACTAAATAAATTAAGTATACAGATAATGATTATAAAAAATTCAACATTGCATAAAATACCAAAAATTAAACAATGAGCATACGTATACATTATATATATATATATATATATATTATATTTATACATACATGTATATATATATATATATATAGAGAGAGAGAGAGAGAGAGAGAGAAAAGAAAACAATTATGTTATAACGGAGAAATGTCTATATAAAAATGAGGTTCGGCCGTTTAGTTCCCGGATTGGCACAATGAAAAGAAACACAATTTAAGTAAGATAAAAATGTGATAAAAATGTGTAGGGTAAAAATTTTATATTTATTTAAAGTAATATTCATTTATTTCAATACGTCCATTGCAACGTTATAAAGATTTTTAAAACTAGTTATATTTTTATTAATGACCTGAAATTCTTTCCTTTCAAAACATTTTTAACCTTAGGGAAGAGAAAAATGTAAATTGTTACCAAATCAAGTGAAAAGAGTGGGTTATTAATCTTAACGACATCTTGTCAGAATGCAATTAAGAAAATTTGCATTGTTGGGACAAGTTTGAATGGAGTCTGTGCACAATGCAACTATTCTCGGTTTTTACTCATCCGTAGGACTGTTCAGGACAAACTTTGTACAGATTTTCCTCTTTCCCAAATCTTCATGTGAAATTTGTCTGGTTGCCTCCTTATTGATTTTTAATTAATCTGTTATCCTTTGGAGGATCATTCAGCGATCTTTTGCCACAATTTCACGAAACCTTGTGATTGAATCTATATTTCGAGAAATCGACGGTAGCCCAGTTTTAGCGTTATCTTGAACATCCTCACGTACATTTTTGAAACGTTTAAATCATTCAAACACACTTGTACCACTTAAGCGTTATCATCATGAACAATTTTCAAAATTTCATAACTTTCTGTTGAAGTTTTTCCAAATTTACAGTAGAATTTAATATTCACTGGTGCTATGACGACTGACAGAAACATAATGTACGCACTACCTTCCTGCGCAGAAACTAACAGTTTTTCGATCTTCGCTTGACTACCCTCTATTAATAAAATTGTGAACTATTATATGCTACTTTACTTTTGTTTAATTACCAGTACTCTAGAGTCAATTCGGAAATTGGCAAACGTCGTATATGTCATTTTTGCTTGAATACGAGGAATTTTTCTAATAAAAAAATGCGATACCATGATTTAGTATTAGGTAGATTTAATATGTACAGCTGGTTCTATTTTCAGGTAATTTGATTTTTTTAACGCAGAATTTTATATTTTTAATGAAAGATTAGTGAACCTAATTTCCTTAATTAATTAATAAAAAACAAGAGCTATTCTAACCATATTAAAATTGTATTACATAATCTTACTTTATATAGATAATACAAAACAATTCAAGGAACAAACCTGCATACTGTGAGTACAATATATCTGCTTATTATCACATTTTTATTCTAATTTTGGAAGTCTACAGTACTTAATCTCTTAAGTATTTTGTTATTTTTACTACTTACTCATTTTTACCAGATTGTCAAGTATGAAAGACGCAAAAATATATTTTTTCTGTTAAATAATTATATGGAGATTTTTGAAAATTATTGAAGTGTAATCACTGGTAATTTGGTTCATTTTATTACTGCAATGACTCTACATTTCTATGTAGAGTCATTGTATTTTACATAACATAATACATTAACAATAACCTTATAAATATCAGTAAAGAAAATAAACAAATTATAATATTTTCGTTTTTTAACACGATAATGGGAAATATCTAAGAGTAGCACAAATGTGCCGCATGTTCTCTAGAACACACACACACACACGTCAGCACACACACAGATATATATATATATATATATATATATGTATATATATATATATATGTATATATATATATATATATATATATATATATATATATATATATATATAAATGTATATATGCGTGATGTATGAGCCAGTAAATAATAAAAAATTGGAAAATTCTGGATAATTCTAAACTATTTACAGGCGGAATTGAGAAAATTTTCGAAGATTCTAGAAATTTGGATCTGAAAGTTTCCCAAAGATTCAAAAATTTTCTGAAAAGTTGATTAATGAAGATTATAGAAGATTTTATAACATCCGGCTTTGACTCTATAAGCAATTAGCTAAGAGAGTTAGATAGTCCACTGGGTCTTTAGACTCTTTATGATCCATTAGTTTGTTGACTATAACCTCACCAACAGCACGGCGTATTTGAAAACAATAACAATGTATTTATGTGCATGTTTAAAAAAAATAACCTGTTTTATTCTACTATATTTATGTAAAGCAAAAAATACTTACTTGTAAAAATGTATCTTTCGAATTAAAAGTAACATTTTTCAAAGTGATAGAAAATTTTCAAGGGAGATCAATTGTTGAAAAATGAAAGTCTAATATACAAAGAATTAAATACCTGCCTTATTTACTAAATCTTGCTTTATGATATTTTATACAAGAATGCCTTTTATTTAATACAAATAAAAAGTAAATACAATATTAATGAAAAAAGACAAATTTATTTAGAATATAAATATCAAATCTTGAAAAATGATCTACAACATTCTGTTTGCAAATATAAGAAAATTATTTCTTATTGTTACAATTCTATTAGAGTATGTAATATTGAAATATAGTTATATAAGAAAATAAAAAAGCATAAATTGAAAAAAATGCAAGCTCACCTGCGTGTTAAAATGGACTATTTTGCATGGAGAGTTAGGGTGATAACACAAATGAATATGACATTTTTGTTGATATCTACGGGTTCTCGAAAATGCAACCTCAAAAACCTCTTATTTGATGTATCACCGATTCCGTAAGAAAATGAGTTAAATATCTAAGCATCTTGTTCGAGAGCCATCTGAACTTCAAGAGCCGTACCGAATATATACTTACGAAGGCTTAGACATATCTCTCCGTGTTGTGGTAGCAGCTATTAAATAGAAAAACGAAATTATAGCTAAGAAATAAACATATGTTTTACCTCAGTTGCATTTGGCTGGAACTGATATACGCGGGTCTAATTTGGGATTACAACGCTTCAAATATAAATCAGTGTTATCAAATATTTCAGTGTATACAAGTGTTTCCAAGTTAATATATGCTCTCATCGCGGATGAATATTTCCTGATGCGAAACACCTTCTTGTATCGAAATCTTCAGCTGAATATGATGGATGAGAATGTTCACAACAAGCTCATTTATTGTATAGTGCAACCATTTAAAATGCGATAGTACTCATTACATACGGTAGGAAGGAATACTTTGGCCGTGGACTGACGAACGTATTGTCGATTCGATTGTTTCAGTCATTCTGTAATAAGATTTCTTCATAGATATTTTAAAGTTTCGCTGACTAAACTACGAGAAGCAACTTCATCGACACCCCACGAAAAATTTTAGATTTTTTAGTTAAAATCACCGATTCATGAGACCATTAGAATATTTCTGAAACGCACGTCATGAACTTTTGTGCTTGACTCTTGTAATAATCGTAGCGAGAAAAGTAAATGTACCTGATTATAATTAAAATTAGTTATTTAAAATCTACTTAGGAGACTGAAACTTAAGCAATTAAAAAACATGAAGACCATAAGAATATGACAATTAGAAAGATTCTACCTCATGGAGAGATTTTGCGTTATTTTTTTGTCTTATCTGATGATTAACAGTGTTAGATTGAATGTGAAGAAGATGAAGAGGTCATACTAAAAGGCAGGAAGAGAGGAAAAACATTCTTAAAAAAAATTGTGCCTCCAATAAGAAATAGTTTCTATGTAACTTGAACAAAAATACAATGAAGATTCTCAATAAAATGATGAATTAATGAATGATAATACAAGTTTAAATGTTAACCCTGTGGAGGTCGTAGTCGAAAAAGTTGCAGCTTACATCGTGTGTATCCGAGTGATATATTCATTAATAGTATGTGCTGAAATGCTATAAAACTTTCGATGAAAAAAACACTAAATATAATACATGGTGGTTTATTTATTTCAGTTACAATCTATAAATTATTTGACAAAGAAATATAAAGATTAAAAATTTTTGTTACAAAATAACGTAAACATAAATGGATAAAAGAAAATAAAACTAAATAAATTTATTTAACATGAAATAATCAGAATTTTCAGTATTTACCTCTAAACCGAGACAACATTTTATCTATTGTCGCATTCTGCCCCATAGAATAGTATAATTTACAATTTCCTACAAATTGTGAAAAATGTTTCTCATAGTCCCTCTTTCTTTTTCGCATTCGACTTTGCCGTTCTTATTATCGGACTCGTGTAACATTCGTTGAATCTTTTCAACATCTGATCAAGAGATTCAGCGATCCAAACGATATATCGATACATCCAATCGATATATTTCTCTAGCCATTCTCAATGGTAAATAATAAAAAAACAACTAAACCAATACTGACATCGGAGTACGCGGTTTCTCTCAGATACAATTTACTATCTAATATCACCCACATAACACATGTTAATATAACACTGACGTCATAAACAGTGCAGAATATTACTAGTAATATACACATGCACAATTACTCATGACCTCTAAGATATACACTACATGTGTGTAAGAATATTTAATACAACCATTTGTTTGTATTTGTCAGATAAGCCGCGATCTCCGCTGAGTTGAATATCAAACCTTTAATTTTTCTTAATATGAATAAGTTTTAGGATATTAAGATTACGAGACGGTAGTGCATTATATAAATTGAGTAAATATAACGTAATTAAATTAAATATTTTAATCTTCATTAATAAATCTCCATCGATTCTCACTCTAAGAATAAAATTATTGGCTTATGATAGCTAAAACATGCTCCATAAAAATACACTGCATACGTAGTACATTGCGCAAGCACTCAGCTTACACTACGTATACGAGAAGTACCCACTGCGCAAGCGCGTCACGTGTAGTCGGTAGAGTGAGTAGTTTCCCTCACACTCTACTCTAGACTTCTTGCTAGGGGGAAGCGTTTCCCTTTCGTTTCGCCCGAGTAAATTTACGCTACAGAAGTTTCACTTCAATAAATATTTGGCAAATAAGTGAACATGTTAGAGTATTCAAAACATAAAATGTTTAATAATCAATTATTTATTTTTTTATGATTTTCAGGGTGAGTATAAAATTTATTTGTAAAAATTTACGTTACATGTAAATTGTACAAAAATATTTACATAATCATTATCTTCTAAATCACTTTCATTTTCGCATTCGACTCTGTCGTTCTCATCATCGGACTCGAGTAACATTCGCTGAATCTTCAACATTTGATAGATTATCCAATCGATATATTTCTTCGGCTATTTTCAACAGTAACTAAAAAAAACAACAAGCAATACTGACATCGGAGTTCGCGGTATCTCTTAGATACAATTTACTATCAAATATCACACATTTTTACATAACACGTTTTATAACCAAACTGACGGCATAAACAGTAAGAAATATCACTAATAATATACGCAAGCGCAACAACTCATAACTTTCAAGCTATACACTGGATATGTGTAAGAATATTTAATAAAACAATTGGTTTGTATCTGTCAGGCCAGCCGCGAAATTTGAAGAGTTATGCGGCTAATTTCTTTTAAAATATTAGTGATTAAATTTCGATTTTCAACATTTATTTTTTTAGAATTGCAGTTATGATACAGATCGATTTTTTCACATTTTACAACTTATTATTAGCATACATATAAGTATAGTAAAAAAAATATTTTTTTAAATACATATTCACTCCATTAACAGAAGGACACTCATGTATAAAAAGGAACACTAAACGCACGGTTCATGTCTGGTGAGAATGAAAGGAAATAATTTTTTAAAAATATTTTGTAATTATATTGCATGAGTTATGATTATCATTTAAGTACCGATGTGAAATTAACTGCAATTTCTCCTTTTGTATTTAGTAAAACTGTTCTCTAGTTTGTCATACTTTTTTTAAATTTTATTTCAAACAATTTAATAGCACTTCGCGTGATGTAATCATCTTTTTTTATAAACGGTTTGAAATCAATTTACATTATTAAACTGTTATGGTGATTGATAAGTAGGTTAATGTGCATATATTATGAAAACTAAATGTACTTGAATGTTATTTCTGGAAAATTATGTACTTTCCATATATATATATATATATATATATATATATATATATATATATATATATATTTAAGTGTGTTATGAAAGACAGTTTTATTACTACATGAAACATATAATTTTAAATATATCTTTGCTTATATATGTTTTAAATCATGTGAGTATATGTATTTCTATTTGATAATTTAACGTAAAAATACTTAAAACACGTGGTAGTTAAAACGTCATGGTTATTTCAAACAGAATTTGCTTTACATTCAAAATAATTAAATTGAATTTTAATTAACCTGTTTATTTCCTATCCTTTACGGATTCTTTAAACATTCGTGTTCTCAGAAATAAAATCCGGATTTATTAAAAATTCTTTCATTTCGGTTAAGGTTGTTTGCAATTCAAACGACTGTAGGCGTAAAATTATTTTCTATAACTACAAGGATGCATCGAAAAAGGTCATCATTAAAATATATAACTTAATATTTAAAACAATTAGTATTTATGTAAAATCAAACTGTTTTCTAGAAATTATTAATTGGGTGGGTATTTTTTTAATTAAAATATCAATCTATCTATCTATCTATCTATATTTCTATCTATCTATCTATCTATCTATATATATATATATATATATATATATATATATAAATGTTTCATAAAATTACAACAATGAACAAAATATTGTACAAAAAACGTATAGAGATTTTGTATTAAATTATTATTAACAATGACACACGAACATATATGAAAATTTATAATATTGGTATCATAACAACTGCGATTTTTTTTCCACGAATTTTGAAAAAAAATGAATCATGTTATCATGTTAGTGTCTTCGTATATGTGATCGGTTCTTGGGGATGGGGTTCTTCGACACCAAACTCTGTATATTGTCACGTTGTATATTGTCAATGTATGAATGGGGAGCCTAATTCGTGGAATATGTGGAAAAACTATCATAACAACTGCACGATATTTTTTTACACGAATTTTAGGATGTTGTGGTCTTAATATGGTCCTGTTACCATGGATATTTGATGCTCGTTTCTAGGGGCAGGGTTCCCCGATAACAGCCAGTACCTTGTAATGGTTTAATCTCTTTTATAAATTTAATATTCCTCGCTATTTCTTGAAAAATCTGAGAAAAAAGTCAAAAGACCCAGATATCAATCTTTAACAATGAAAATTTCTACCACTTCCCTGTACACTGGTTCATTTTTTGACATTGCTCAGTGAATTTGAGCCATGGGTTACGCTAGCGGTACGATTTTATTGACAGCATTACTTGTGGCGAAGTGAAATACTACGGTTGCACAAATTTGTTGTCGTCTATTGCGTCCTATTCTCTTGTTTAGAAAGATAATCTTCGCTTAAACCAGCTGTTCGAGTAAGGGAAAAATGATGGCGACTATATTTTGGGATGCAGAATGCATTCTCTTAATTAAATATAAAGAAAAAGGTGTCAGCATAACTGGAAAGAGCTACGCGTAGAGTATTCGTCGACTTCAAGAAGCCATTAAAGAAAAAAGACATGGAAAATAGTCATAAGGTATTCTTTTGCAAGACAATGCTCTGGTACACCGAAATCAGATTGCGATGGTTGCTGTCACTGAGTGTTCAACAGACAAGAACTCAATCATCCACCATATAGTCCAGATCTGTTCCTAAGCAACTACTTTTTATTCCCAAAGAGATTTGAGTAGTAAAAAATTTCAAGACGATGAAGAAGTGAAGTTGGCTATTTCACAGAACTTTCAAGCAAATCAAAAAAATATTTTTTGAAGATTTTGAAAAGCTCATTGAACGTTGTAAAAAATGTATCAGTATTAAAGGGGACTATATTGAGAAATAAAAAATCAGGTTAATTAGACTTTTCTCTGCTTTTTCCCCGAACTTTTGGACCTCCCCTCGTAGGAAACCACAAATTGAATCATTGTCGGTCGAACTTGATTCATTACATTCTTCATAATCGGCTTCTGCGAAATTAAGATCAAAGTCATTGTTACTATCCTCAATATCGTTATAGCCGTTATTTTTGTCTTCCATTGTGATGGCTAAAAGGGCTACTTTACAATGTTACTGTACCAAATGTGCACAGAACCTTCAAGAACGAGAATAAACCCAACACTAACAATAATTGAGTAACATATAAACTGATCTCTCCAAACAAGCTGGAAGTATACGATTGCATTTGAACAATTGATAAGGAACAATAATATTAATCTTTCAATCCTGAGACACTTCTCATTGAAAAAAGTTTTGTATTATACACTTAATAAAACGCTTTTATGTACTTACACATACTTTCAAAGTATTTTTTGAATAAAACAGTTTCCTACTGATTTGTTTTATTAAGTATATGAAGTGTCATGTCAGAAACGACTCAAGAGTTCAAGGCAAAAATACTATTGTTGCTCCAGAGGTGACCTCACAGTGTAAAGTAAAATAATTTAATTTAATATTATCGTTTGGTTTTACCGAAGATAAGTTTTATTTGAAAACAAACTTTTTAATAATACTTCTTGATAGATGTTCGGTAATCTCATTGCGAATCCTGAATAAATATTTTTTCTAAAATTTACAACACGTAATGTAAACTTTTACAAATAAATTTTATACTCACACTGAAAATTATAAACAATTAAATAATTAATTATTAAACATTTTATGTTTTGAATAAGTTAAAATTTTATTAATTTGCCAAAAATTTATTGAAGTGAAACTTCTGTAGAGTAAATTTGCTCGAACGAGACGAAAAGTGAAACACTTCCCCCAGCAAGAAGCCTTAATTGGAGTGTGGGAGAAATGTTCTTACTCTTTCTAAAGGGTAAACGTCACGCGCTTACGCAGTGGGTACTAACCATACACCTAATGTTTGAGCGATTTTGCAGTGTACTACGTACACAGTGTATTTTTATAAAGTGTTGTTGTAGTTATCATAAGCCAATAATTTCATTCTTAGAGTATGAATTGATGGAGATTGATTAATGAAGATTAAAATATTTAATTTAATTAAGTTATGTTTACTCAATTTATATACCGCATTACATACCATCTCGCAATCCTAATATCCTAAAACTTATTCACATTAAGAAGAATTAGCGGTTTGATATTTAACCCTGTGGAGGTCACGGATGATTTGACACATACAGATAAATTGTTGTATTAAATATTCTTACACATATCTGGAGTATATATTAGAGGTCATGATTGTTGCACATGCCTATATTACTAGTGATATTCTGTACTAGTTTATGCCGTCAGTTTGGTTATATTAACATGTGTTATGTACAGGTGGGTGATATTGGATAGTAAATTGTATCTGGAGATACTGCGAACTCCGATGTCAGTATTGGTTTAGTAGTTTTTTTTATTACCGATGAAAATGGCTTAAGTAATATATCGATTGGATAATATATCAGATGTTGAAGTGTGAATGTTGTACGAATGTTCAGCGAATGTTACGTTGATGTTCAGCGAATGTTGCACGAGTCCGATGATAAGAACGACAGAGTCGAATACGAAAATGAAAGTGATTAAAAAGATGATGATTATGTGAGAATTCGTTCAGAAGATTCGGATACCGAATAAGATATTTCTGGTGAAGTAAGTGAAGATGAATTAGACACGAATGAAGAGTATTTTCTTGGAAAGGATGAGGAATCAAAATGGAGCGAAAATCCAATAAGAAGACAATTTAGAGAACAGTCACAGAATATTTTGTGTTAACTTCCGTTAGTTCAGCCAAGAGCAAAAATTCCAAGACAGAACTTGAAACTTGGAATTGCTTTATCGCGGATGATATTTTTAATGTAATCTCATTATATGCAAATAAATACATCGATTTTTTCGAACAGGTTTTCAAGGGAAAGAAATTGTAACGAATAGATAAAACCGAATTGAAAACATTTTTGGGCCTGTTATATCTATCTGGTTTACATTACAATGATTTATGGGCTACAAATTGTAGTGAGATTGAACATTTTAGACGTACGATGTCTTTATGGAGATGTATATTTATTTACAATTGTATCAGTTTTGATGACAAACTCATCCTTTTAGAATGGTTGAAATTTGACAAATTAGCATCTGTGAGAGACATTTTTCACAATTTCTAGAAAATTGTAAATTATGTTACTCTATGGGACAGAATGTGACAATAGACGAAATGTTATCTCGGTTTTAGGGGGAAATATTGAAGATTCTGATTATTTAATGTTAAATACATTTTTTAGTTTTATTTTCTTTTATTATCCATGTTTACGTTATTTTGTAACAAAAATTTTTGTTCTTTATATTTCTTTGTCAAATAATTTCTAGATTCTAACTGAAAATAAATAAACCATCATATATTATGTTCACAATGTTTTTTTTTTATCGAAAGTTTATCGCATTCCAGCACATACTAGTAATAAATGTATCTTTTGGATACATGCAACCTAAGCTGTAATTTTTTCGATCGCGACCTCCGCAGAGTTAAAAATGATAATAAGAAGTTTCACTTCCAACGAGTTCCACGCACCATTTTTTTTCTTATCTCAAATATGTTTTAAAACCTCTTGTACTGCTTTTGTTGTATATGATCATTAAGTTTACGAGCAATTAAGTTTTTTTTCATTTTTTATCGTTATTACCTAATTTATCGTTCTCTTATCGTTGATATCCGTGATGAGGATCTCGATATCGCTCATCAGGTTTTGGATTTGGTAACGGAAATTGATTTTTTTAACTTAATTTAATGTTTGTTTCGATTAATTTTGATATTTTAACGAGTATGTTCGGAAATTTACATATATATATATATATATATATATATATATGTATGTGTGTATATATATATATATATGCATATATGTATATATATATATAACATTTTTATGTTATTATTTATGTTTCAGCATATCATTAAATAACTTTTCTGCTGTAATGTGTTAAAAAATAAAAGAGCATGTTTTGTAAAGTGGTATGAAGTGTCTTGTATATGTTTATTTATGGTGCATTACAAGGATTTGAGAAATGAATTATATTTATAAAAATCGACATAAATTACTGTTACAAAGAATACCGAATGGAATTTAAAATTTATTCGAAATGATTTTTTTGATTTTAATGTAACTTACATCTGCCTGTCTTAAAATATAATTTTTACAATTGGTATTATAAATACATCGTAAATTAACTACATATATTGCCGATTATATAAAATTATATCTTAAGCTGATCAGAAAGTCCATTCACAATAACAAGTTAAATATTTTTGTTGTATAAATCTTAGTAATGAATCATTTTTAATATAAATTTCCACAGTTAGCGTTATGGGAGTATTATTAACACTAAACATACTGGCACTAATATTTACCTATTCCTACCGTAATCGGTCAAATGACCGGTTATGAGATAAAGATCATATTTTTTCCGAATTGGATGTAGATTGTCAATATAATATGGGAAACAATGTACAAAATAACTTTTAGATAATAATAAAAAAATAATATAATAAAACTAATATAATTCATTTTTATTTTTAACATGAACGGGAAAGAAACAAGTTCATAGTTTTTTTTTAAATTTAGAGATAATTGATAATATATAAATATTTAAGATTTTCTATAGATTTTTGCAGATTATGTATTTCTCTATTATACATTTTCCGCAGATATATTTTTTGCATTTCATACAAGTTGTGATATTTTATTACCTTTTAAATATCCTATTTAGCAAGTTTTTCGTAAATATGCAATATTACTTAGATCTCTTGATGTTTCCTGAATATTTTCCTTTTTTTTTGTACAATTTCGGATGTTCCATGACAAGCTTTCCTGCTATTCTTATCTTGATATATTTTCTCCAGTTGTTTCTTTGTACAAAACCCATGCATTGATACCAGCAAAATCAACAATATTGAAGAAAATTTGAACGGCCATCTACAAGACTTCGATTTTACACTATATTTTCTCGACATTTGGTCAGTCATGTCTACACAGAATTTTGTATTATTATAATATGCTACTGTTTTAGATATTCGCTTTATGGTGTTTAAATTTTCACATATTTATACTTTGAACTTTATAAGTCCTTTTTTGATTGGTTTGCTCTTATAAATTGTAAAAATTATAATCATTTGATTTATAAACAAACGTAGAGAAACGTGCCATATTGTCCTTTTCTACTTTTTCAAGTTTTGGAATTTCTTTTTTGTTTCTCAAATAGTTCCAACTAATGTAGTCTTATTTTTTTTAGAAGTTTTGTTACCAGTGATGATGAACTCATGAAGAAATTGCCTGTCGTAAAGTTTCTTTCGTATTCCATAAATATGATAGGAACAAATTTTTGCATGATATGTACCACGTGCGTACAAAATAGCAATAAATATATGTATAACTTTGATGTGGTCAAATCCCATTTAGTTCCTAGAACTCGGAACGTTTCTGCCTCCGTACATTTTCGTATGCGTTCAATAATATGATTGTTAATTATCAAAGAAAATTCCGTTCTTGTTTTACTGTTTATAATATTTCGTTCGACATATCCTATTGAACATGATACTTCTGCGAATCTATTATGAAATGGTATTTTTTCCGATCTTGGACTTTCTTTTATTTGTTGCCAAGCAGTTCTAATCAAGAGTGACTTCAATGTTTTGGTCATCTTCGTCCCTCTCTTTCGGAACTTAACAGAATTTTTTTTCGTTTTTATCCTTTACGTGTATTCAAGATGTTTTCTTCTATATAATCGATGTCTATGAAATCATAGTCAATATTAAATAAATAATCTTTATATTCAATTTGTTCATCTTCAGAATAAGAATATTGCCCTTCACTAACTTCTGAACACTCTTCACTTATATTATTTATTTTTTCCAATAACTTCGTCGCTGAAAGTCTTTACATATTTAGGAATAACATCAGAAGTAAAATAAAATAGTAGAAATAACATATAAAACTAAGAACTGAGTATTATAAGATTGGTTCACTCTTTCTCTTGGGTGATTTTAGACTTTGATATTCCATCTGAGACTCTCGAAATGATCCTATCTCCTCATCTCACCATACGTGCATTACATTGTTGTCATAAGTATTCACTGTGGAGCATCTATTTGAGAATCTCAGATCAATAAATCGCTTATTTATCGCGTTGCCTGATAACGTCTCCTTCAGATCATGTTTCAGTTGCTCGCGCCAGTTCGAATCAAAGACATGCCATATTCAGAAGTTTTCATTTGTAGCTATCCAAATCTAAGTTCTATTCAGAACGAAGATCTAGATCAAATAACTTTATAAAAGTGCGTTAATTTGTCGACCGATCAAATGACTAGTTGCGGTAGACAAGTCAGACAATATATGTTTCTCAGCGAAAAACGAAACAAAAGGAACGATAAAAATAGAAAAATTGATTGAACGGATAATATAAGAATGGTAATAAAATCAAATGGACAAAATAAATAAAAGTAAATGCAGAATTTTGAATCGAATTTTAAAACCGGTGATTTGACCGGGCGTGGTACGTTCAGTGTTAATATATGCCCAGAATTACAATCGTGATATCGTAAGTAAATAATTATTAATCTTTATCCTATATAAAGGACATATTTCTTAAATATAAACAAAAAAAAAACTAATATGTTCTCGTAATCATTTTACAACCTTTGAGATATTCTTCCTGTTACTCTATATTTTTGGAACTGTAGCGAAATTCACTTTTTCAAATAATTTTTAACACCCAACAAACCACAAAATATTTTTTTTATCTACAATGATAAAAATAATTCAATATTATTTATTTTAATTGTTGCTTATGTGAATTTTAATGGGGATTTAATCACCATTAAATCGTTAAAAATTATTGTTCTGACAATGATTGCCATCGGAATATGCATAAACAACAATTTATGGGTATCAAATCAATAAATTTCGGTAGTTTCTAAATGAGTGAAAATTTTATTTGTTAAATATTAATATCTAATTGATTAAAAAAATTATACTGTCATTATTAAACACAAATAGATATAAACTTTTATATAGTATACATTTAATCGTCTACAGTATTTACGTTCAAAAATTTTTATTTTATTTTCCACATTTTACAAAAATCGTCATTTAAATATTAAGTTTTTTAAATATTAATTTTCAAAAATTTTCACCTACCTAATACACTCTGTACGTTTTAAGAAAGAAATTTCTTAAAAATCTATAATGTGAAAATTGTTTTGGTCTGTTGAATATATGTATATTACAATTAAAGAAATGAAAGAAGTGTTCTTATCAAAAAATGAAACAGAAATAAAGTTAAATAAAAGTTTTTTATAACTAAAATTCGTATATTTGATAAATATCTTGATTATTATATATACATTCTGTGAAGAATACTACAGATAAACAAAATTAATAGAAAGGGATCAAGATTGGTAAAAACCATTTAAACAAGTCACCTGATTTACGAAAGAAAACTGTTGATGAAAATTCGTAATTTTTCATACTTTTCTCAATAAAATAGAACGGAGAAAAACGAAAAAACAGCGAACTGTATTTTAAAAATCTTCTTTATAAGATTTGTTAATAAGTCAAATTTTTTTCTCTTTTTCAGACAACGTATTATTTTAAATAAATATTAAATAGTATTTGTAACAAATACCATTGAAATCAGTTGAATAATTTTTACAATAATATAGACTTATAGGGTCTGATATTTATAGATTTTCAAAATGTATAAGATTATTATGAGTATTTTAATAATTTTACTACTAAAAATAGAAGAAATGTTAAGAATGTAACACGTTTCATAGCAAAAAACATTGGTTTACCTTTAAAGATTCATATATTTGCTAAGATCTAGTTTATCATGTTTTTTAAACCGTACATATGTTCTTTATGGCCCAAAAATATTATTATTTGGATTTTTGTTAATCAGACAGTATTTTCTTAATCCGATATAAAACCGTAATTCCCTTACATTATAGTGAACAAATTTGAATCCCATTCATTGACATTTAACATAAAATTTATATTGTAATTCATAATTTCAATATTGAAAAATCTTATATAATAACTCATAGCTCTTGAAAATTTTCAATTATTGAAATGAAAATATTCAGAAAAAATCGAACTTGAATATGTCAAATTGTTTATTATTTAAAGTAGTCACTAGACAGAATCTAAAGATTAGAAAAAATCATAAAAAAGATTAGAAATTTTCATAAAGGATTAACTGGAGAAAATTAAAAACAAAGATATAAAATTACACGAATTATAATCAAGTTAAAAATTATATATACTGGTTGCCAGTAAATTAAGAAAGATCTATCTATAGAACGAAAAAAGTCGATAATCAACATTCATTCTGAATATGCAATAATGTAATATGATTCTTTACATGTGTAATATGATTTTTTATTTGTGGCTAATAAAATAAATATTTTGTTTATTATTAGTGCAGTGAGACTTTTTAATTATTTTGTATCAAATTACATTATATTTGTTAATGATATTTTTTTGTAAAGTACTCTTTAATAACTAATATTCTTATAATAATTTTGAAAATAAATGAAAGTGAGATTTAAATGGAAATAGTCATAGTAATAACATTTCTTGAAATTATAAAAACATTCTTCGCTGTTGAACAGCAATATTTAATAATTCCTATTACCTTAAACACATTTATATAGTTTTTAATATTTGTTTACATGTATTTGTATAAATCTAGATTAATTTAATCACATATGCTATTTAAAAAAATTTAAATATTAATCCCATTTAATAAAATTATCTTCTATAAGAAATTTAATGCTCGGAGTTTGTGCTAGTTTTGCCTACCTGGTGATTTATTATTGTTAGAGAGGACCTAAGTTTGAAAGGAAAACGACTTTTCTTTAAATCCATAATGAGGCTCGTTTTACAAGAGAATTCACTGATACGTGTGCTGTTTAATTCGTACGTCAAAAATATGCCGAGAAAATAATGCATTACTAGTTCTTGCGAACAACATAGTAGCAATAGTGAAGTTATAGTACCCGCAGATTATCTACGCATTGCTGTAAATTCACTTTCTTAAACTTTAAACATACTTTCATACATGAAGAGTGAGATTAAGTACACAGCCGTACGTAACGGCTCTGGTCAGATCCACTCATTCTTTGAAACAGGATCCCGATGATCAACGCCACCACAACAACACTCCGATTGCATAACTGGACCATATTGAGTAATTTTAAGTCATACTTGATAAGTATCTAAACTACAAATGCCATTGTAAATCAGTGCTTTGGAGGTTCGGGAATATCTCTACAGGCAATAATTGGCACTAAACAGGAAAAATAAAATTTTACTAAAAAATAAGCATTTACATATCTTGTTACTGTTAGCCGAATGATGGCGTTTTGGGCCTAAATCGGCCTAGACTTACTACAGTACTTTGTACCGTAATTTTGGTTCCTGAGAAAAAACAAATTAATTAAATGGCAAGCTCTACAAATGCATAGCGTAATACAATAAGTATTAGGTTGTTAGAAAAATAATTACGGTTTATGGCTTTCCAATTCATATACATTTTTTAATTTAAAGGATCCAGAACTGTTAAGTGACTAATACCTAACTTTTGTACAAGCTCTTGAATTGTTGTGCGTGGTTCTAATTCAACTAACACCTTCAGTTGATCGTTATGAACTGAAGGATACCCCTGTCTTCATCTTCAATGTTCTCGTCACCAGCACGAAATTTTTGGCACCACCATTACACTTTACGTTCCTTAACAGTACCAACACCAAAAACATCGTTTAGTTTACAAGCAGTTTCTGCTCTTTTACCATCCGACTTGAACTTATACAAAAAACAATGCTCTTATGTGTTCCTTTTCCATCTTTAATTCAATAACCCAATTTGAAACAAAATTAATAATAAAACCAATGTCGCGATGTTACCAAAATATAGCCCGAAAAATGCACTTTGAAAAGATATGAACATGAACAAGAAGAAATGACACTTTCATTAAAAAAAATTAAGGTTAAGGTTTAATTAATATCCAGGAAACAAAAACCTCAATTATTTTCCTATGTTCATAAAAACTGATGGGATCATTATGAATCGATTGAATTTCAACTTGAGGATGATTGGAGATAACGATTTTTTTACGTCTTAGTGCTCTCGATATAATGGCATCGTCAACGAAATGCCTATAAACAACAATTAAAAAATCAATAGTCATATATTAAACGTTTTTGATCATTTTTTTCTGTGATGAACTAAAAACTAATTTGTGAAATAGAATGATTTGAAGTCATTTTGTAGCCCCGTTGTCTAAATTATT
The DNA here is from genome assembly GCA_034766995.1 of Acanthacorydalis orientalis. Classification (NCBI taxonomy): domain Eukaryota; kingdom Metazoa; phylum Arthropoda; class Insecta; order Megaloptera; family Corydalidae; genus Acanthacorydalis; species Acanthacorydalis orientalis. Next base: position 21,317,366 of record CM068315.1, on the reverse strand, counting down.
AGAAAAATTCTTGTCTAGGAAGGAATGAAAATTCTTCTATAATATTTACATATGTACATTTAGCCTTAGTACTCGTAGTTAGTAAGAAATTTAGGCTTTACCGCCTTCCATTTCAACAGAAATAAATTTATTTGTCCTGTATTAGAGGAATACAAGTACTTCGATCAACTTATTTAAGAAATTCACATCTTTATCTAAAACTTTATATAAACAAACACACTTTATGCAGGCTTTTAAACCGAATGATCGGCCATTTACATAAACGTTGACTATGGACATGCTCAAATATGTTAAACATGGTCGTTTTTAAAGACGACGTTTTATATTTACGAACCACACATTTTATTTTCTATTAAGATTAACCACAACACTGCAAGATTTGAGGTAGGATGTACAAAATTTGAAAATCTATTTAAACTTCGATAACGAATCCATAATGAAATTTCTTCTGTAAATTTAGTATTTATTAAGTTGTTCTTTCTATAATGCAGCCAATAAACAATATATAGCCGTTAGGTTTGTTATGAATGATTGTCTATTGAATTGATCCTTAATTTCTTTTTTTACTTAAATAAGTAATACACTATAGAAAAAATCTCATAAATTTATTCATGACTAGAAATAGAATGGAAAATTGTATTGATATTTTGATATTGTTTTAGTTTATGTTTTTTGGCCTTTATATATATATATATATATATATATATATATATATATATATATATATATATATATATATATATATATATACATAGTTTCTAAACGTACTGAATCTAAAAAATAAGAAAAAATGGTGGGTGTATATGTACACAATCTCAGAAATTTACGTAGAATTACGTCAGATTAGAGAAGTGAATATGTTTTAAGTTGTTTAAAAAAATATAATTTTATCCTTTCAGATGGGATGAAAGCAATTTCTTTCGAACTCTTTAGCCTTCGATCTTTCATCGCTTTACGTTTTATGTGGTTTCCTCCACGTTCCACAACATTTTTTTTGGGGCATTTTGAATTTTGGAGATATTGATACATTTGATAGCTTAATTTTTGAAAATGTTTATAAATTAAAACAATGAATGTGGATTATTCCTACATAGTTTTGAATGCTCTATATGCAAATATTTAAGTTTTTATCATACGATAAAAAAATTTCGAGATATTCACCTTTTAATGCTGACACAACTGAAATTTGGAAGAACAAATTTGAAAGATCATAACTTTTAATCTAATTAACAGATTATAACAAATGGAGCAATTTTATATTCTTTAGCAATTAAACACTTTTCAATTCGATAGCAACCGCTTAAACGGTTGCGGCGTACTAAGCTCAAACATGCGTTATAGCTTTTGGTAACGCTCTAAACACTAACATGACACACTGGTTAGTGAAACTATAGATGTAATTCTACGTCAAACGGAAAGACCGAATATACTTTGTTTCCATGTTACTGCTTTTTATATATTATAAAATTATCATAATCATTTATAACCGATCTTGTTTTAAATCTGTTTTCGACTTTTATCAGAATTCTAAAGTTATAATAATTACAATATATTATCAATTACCATCAAATATTACCAATAAACTTAGATAAAAATGTTCTCTTTCTCTCTTTTTCTCTCTCTCTCTCTATATATATATCCTATTGAACTAGAAACATTAATTGATTTGATATACCAGCAACTCGAAGGAATAATCAAAATACATTAACAAATTAAAATAAATATAATTACGATAAACTTTTAATTATATGTTGTAAATTGATACAGTTTACATAGTGCTATATAAACATTGTGATGTAAGTATATGATTTTAATCTTTATATTTTTTGATTGTGTGGAATTTTTGAAAGCAATCGCCTATGTCCATACTCGGATTATCTACACAAGTTTCGCATAATATTGGGTTTTTTTCGGCTTCCTCGAATTTTTCTATTTTAGCATACAACACAATCTTTAGTATTCCCAGGACGTATTATGTGAAATTTACATATAAAATTTTGCTTCCTGCAATAAATAACAGAATATTGTTCTTACAAAAGTTATATTAAAAGGAAAATACTTTATTTCTAATTTAGTAAAATTGGATGTTTTTTTTGGTCTGGAAAAAATATTTTTTTTTCAATTTGCATGTATTGTATAAGGCTACTCACTCAGTATATAAGAGCGGAATATAATACAGGGAAATAGGATATCCCATGTTCTCGTAAAAAGACAAGTCGAGTCGTGAAGAAACATATCGTGTCCTCGTACAGGGACAAGTAGAGTGCAAAGGTATATATATATATATATATATATATATATATATCCCTTTGCACTATATATATATATATATATATTCTATATAGTAAGTTCTAACAAAATATTTATATTAACAAAAATAAAAATGTATAATTTTTAGAAGCGTAATGTGATATACATTTCCTCAAACGAATTATCGGAAATGTAATTTTTATAACATTTTCACGTTACAAATAAACTGTTGTGATATTTATAAGATAATATTCAATTGTTTCCGGCATATGAGTAATGTTAGAAACGTAAATTTTATATAATTTTCCTGAAACATTATCTATTTTTTTAATAAATATTATCAGATTTTTTATCAGCATAGCAATATGGTACAGTAATATGAGAATGTAACGTATCTATATAACCTTCGTAGTTGTTTTTAATTTAATATGAAATAATAATTGTAATCATATATATATATATATAAATTCTTCGCCACCCAATGAGGTATAAATCATTAATTTTAAATAACTATAAATTATATGCTACATGGTTTCTTAATAAAATTAAAAACTGAATACCTAATTTTTATTAATGTTCTAAAAAATATAATTAAAAAATTATTGAAAAGAGAGACTATTATATATATATATATATATATATATATAATATGCAATGAATATTTTAAAAGATAATTGAATTAAAAAAATTAATAATTTTTTATATAATTTAAGTTTATATTTCATGAAATGTTCTTTTGTACTTAATACAAACTTTTTTTTAAAAAAATAAAACAATCAAGATTGTGCAGTTGTAGTCGTGACTAGGATGACGATTTGAATTTGTTTCAAAGCGACTCAGATTTAAAACTTAGATCCTATCGTTTATAACATCTTACAATATTCTGAATTGAATACACTCCTGTTAACATTTTCTTCTTTAACCTTCTATTTTCAATATAATTTAACACATGCTTAATATTTCAATCGAGATATGCTATATTTTTCATATTTCTTTTATTTTAAATTTGATCGATATTTTGAAATAATAACTGCTAGTGATAGATGACATAAGTTATCTCTGAAAACAGGTAACTTGTTTATTTCTCATTCAAAGAATTTCATTATATGTACAATTTCGACTTCGAGCTTTTATTCCTTGACATTTCAGTACATAAGGTAAACGTACCAAGAACTGAACATTTAAGAATATAAGGCAGATATATTTGAAATATTCGAATAAAATTAATATTAAACACATTTTTTTTATTTAATAAGGTACCCGTATTTTTTACTAGAATAGTATAAAAAAATAATCTTTTGCAATATCAAATGTAGTATAAATAGAAATATCGATAGTCGTGAATTTATCAAAATATGGACAGCCAAACACGACTGACCGAATGTCCAGCTTTGGACGTCCCAATACCTGGATATATTTTTTTTATACTCATAGATGTTTGTTAAATGATACAAAAATTTTTTAAACACCAAAAGTTATGAAAATGTTAATTAAAAACATTAGAAATTAAAAAAATACATTTACGTTAAAAAATAAAAATACATAAAGGTTAGAAAACAGAAAAGACAGTTTTATATTATCAAATTAATAACTTTATTCCTTAATTTTTTGTTTATAATATTTTTTTTATTTTAAGTTAATTTATAGTAATATTTAAATTATTTTGAAATTTTCCGACTCAGAATAGATTAAGAACTTTTATAAGAATACATAAGGAACAATACGTCTTTTCTCGCGCGAGACACGATAACAAAAATAAGATTTAATTTTTTTGTAATTTTTTTCTTTTCTGACATTTATCTTTTTATCTATCATTAATCTTTTTTTACTTTTTTTCCTTGCGGTCAATATTATTTATTACAAAAAAACTGGTATAAAGGTTTTTTATATTTTTCTCCCTTTTTGTTTGTTTGATGTTAAATACACCCATTAACAAAGTTGTAGATGATGAAAAAATCTACAATTTTTGTATTAAACTTTTTTTTATGCGATAAATATTTATTGTTTTAGACTGCTTCACAAGGCCGCGTGTACGAGTATAGTAGCGTATACAAGTCAACGCAACACCATGGGAAGCGATATTATAGTTCTACGCTATGATACACGCGGCCTTTTGCAATAGTGTAAAACAATAAATATTTATCACACAAAAAAAAGTTTGGCATGAAAGTTACAGATTTTTTTATGCTCTATAACTATGTTAATAAGTATCTTTAACGTGAAACGAACGAAAAAGGAAAAAATGCAAATTATTTTTTCTTACCAGTTTTTTTTTATAATAAATAAAAAATATTCATCGCAGGAAAAAAAGTAGAAAAATATTAATGGTAGATAAAAAGATTAATGGAAGGAACGGAAAGAAATTACTCTCTAAGCGTCTCATTCGTGAGACGACGTATTGTTCCTAATATACTCCGAAAAAAGTTCTTTATGTGTTCTGAATGTCTGAAAATTTCAAAATAATTTAATTGTAACTATAAGTTAACTTAAAAGAAAGAAATATTATATATAAATAATTAAGAAATAAAGTTATTAACCACTTGCGTTGGCAACCGTTCACAGATTCGCGTGCCCATACGCTCCATTGTAATTCGACGTGAACCGCAACTTGAAATGAGAAAACTCGTCAGAGTCTCACGAGAAGAATTTTGTCTACCTATTTTACACAGATATTATATGTACAGTAATTGCGTTTATTAATAATTTTGTACAGAGTGATACATTTCAAAACAATCTGAAATACGGTATGCAAGAAGACATTGCTTGCACTCTCAGATAGTTTCAGTGTTTATTGTTTTTTGCACATACTTTACATCTCCTTTGAGGATTTTTTGGCCGTTGTGGGTGGAATGTTCTTGGAAAAATGTCCTCATTGCTTTGGTTGTAAACGAAGCAACGTGTTACCAACAGATATCCTTTTACAGATTTGATAATCAGGAATACGAACAGTTTGTAAAATTACTTCTGGCACATCTAGCCGAAATTTTGAAAACGAATATCTTTTACCCTTTAGTATATACTTTTTTTCGCAAGAAAAAAACTATGGCAAAATAAAAGAAAGTACGTGGCACGTTACTTTTATTCCCGGGATAACTGACTATCGACGTGTATACCACGTCATTGGTGATTTCAGAACAAAAACATCGATGTACCTGGCACGTCTTTCCAGACCTAGTGGTTAAGTTGATTATTTAAACTGTCTTTGCTGTTTTTTAACCTTTATGGAATTTTATTTTTCAATATAAATGTATTTTTTTTTAATTTTTAATGTTTTTAGTTAATATTTTTGTAACTTTTGGTGCATAAAAAGTTTTTTTTATCATCTAATAAACATCTATAAGTATAAAAAAAATATGTCTAGGTATCGGGACGTTCAAAGTTGACACTGTCAGCCTTGTTTGGATGTCCATGTATTGGTACATTCACTAATATCGATATTTGTATTTATTCTACATTTAATATCGTAAAAGATTAACTTTTTTATACTTTTCTAGTAAAAAGTATGGTTACCTTGCTAAATAAAAAAAGTGTGTTTGAAATTAATTTTGATCAAAATATTTCAAATAAATTCTGCATTATATTCTTAAACGACCAGTTATTAGTACATTTACCTTATATGTTAACGATTTATTTAATTTTCGAATCAAGCAGCCAATGAGAATTGAAATGTACTTCAGTTTGTATTCAAGTCTGTAACAATAAATATATTGATATAATACTAAGGAATGAAAATAAAACTAGCTTTAAAGTTAAATTATAAGTTTCTTATTTTTCATGTCTCTTGAGAGATGTGCAGTAATATTTATTCTTCAACATCATTTATATGAAAACAACTTAAATTTATTGATGCTATATAAATATTTAACTTAGAAATACACTCGCGTTTTTCAATCGAGTCATTCTTAATTTAAATATTTAGAATAAAGCGATCTAAATATATTTTTGTACACCATTTACACGAATTTATTTCCGTGACATGTGTTATATATCTTTCAGTATTATTTCAAAGAATTTCCTTGGTTTTAGTTTACATTTCAAACTTTATTATTTACATATATATATATATATATATATATATATATATATATATATATATATATATATATACATACATACAGCATTGTAAAAATGATAGACAACACATCCTCTGAACGAAAAAAGAAACAAATTCTGTTTTTAAAACCTAAATTCGTTTTTTATCGTAAATTATTACTTACACTTAAACTTTTGTATCATTTTTATTGGTGTTGATATAATCTACAATCAAATAATTTTGAAATCATAAATGTCGGATTCTCAGGTAAGAGAAGATCGTCATTTGTAGTCCTCTTATGTGAAGATCCTTTGTTTAACCTAGTAAGATTTTATCAATAATCTGAAAAAGTTGATATCATTTTTTTTATGCTTTCAGTATTTAATTGTAAATGAAATTTGAAATAGTCTCCTCATGTGTCAATTGGTATTTTTTAACTATTTTTGATAAGCTATTCATCATAGTAGTTTTAGTAGAGTAATCATTGTAATATGAACATCTTAATTATAACGTTTTTTTATATAAATTCGTAAAGATTGATTTTTTTTATTAAAAATTGATGAGCGAAGGCTATAAAAGAATAGTAAGTAATATCAGTTCATATCTAGAATTCCTTTTATCTAAATATAAATTATCTTCGAAGACAAGTTAGTCAATGAACAACTTAATTTCAGTTTATAAATTTCTTCTAAAAATGGAAAATATCTCATGTTACTCATTATAAAATTAGTATTTTTAGCTGCTTGCATTTTACGGTTTAGAAATAACTGCGTTTACACTGTTTTCTAGTCTCGAAAGTTACTATGACCCAATTCAATAGCTTAGAAGAGTATATTCTTCGGAATAATTCTCCGATCATTTTTATGTATTCCAAATCATTGTTATATTATTTATGTAAAGGTATAAAAATATTGTTTATAATGGAAAATATTACATTATCGTTTTTGTCAAGTGAAAACGAAGATTAAATGATCCCATACACTATTAGTTTGGCGATCAGTTCTGATGAGTTGTAATCGGTACGACAAACTGAGGGTGTATGGTATGTGCATCGTTTCGTTTTGAACTGATCTATCTGACTGAAAAACTGAAACAATTCTATCGATTTATCTATCCGACTAATTGAACGGAAGTAAAATTTGAATGTGTTGCAATTTCAATTAATTCGGTCAGTTTTTGTTTGTCTCTCTTTGTAATAAGCTTAGTTTTTACGTTATTTTTAGTTACCTATTTCTTTAGTTAGTTAAAATTTAAATTAAACTTAAATTAAAAATTAAATTTAACTTTAACCATTTAATGTGCAAATTGATTTTAAAACTTCGGTTAAAAATAATCATTTTTTATTAAATAAAATTCTTACTAGTGTATAATTAAAAGAAAAATATATGTTTTCAGTAGCGCGGCAAGAGTATTTTAACTAAGGGGACACACATTTATAAAAATTATTATTTTGTAATAAATGGCACAATTCAAAATAATGGTAAATTAATTTTAGTAATTCGATACTTTTTGCAACATCCTTTTTAATAGAAAAATAACTATACAGAAGTATTTATATGAATATTATGACGCCCGCATTGGAAACGAGCAGATAAAAGTTTGTTTAGTAAATACGATGTATCAATTAGATATGATGTGTGTATGCACAGTCTGATCAGTTAAAACTCTTTAGATTTAACTAACAATCAAAACTCACGGACAAACTGAAAGTGTATGGAGCCCTTAAAGCTGTTTTGTTTGCAACAGACCGCATAATGCTTACAATATAATTAAGTTTTTAATAAACACTTATAAGTACTTTTTGCTAGTATTATTATGATAATAATAGATAGAAACTGGAAATAATAATTTAATGTACTTGATCATATTTTTTTACATTTTCTGAAATTATTCGAATTGTGTCTTTTTCTTTAATCATTTTAAATATTATTAAGTAAACTTTTATGTAATATTTGATTTTTATATAAAGTGATGCTCTCATATTTTTATTTTACTATTGCTAAAATAATTATAGTAACCATCTGATTGTAATTTATCAGGAGAGTTCTTTTTTTTATTGGTACCAATTCAATATTCGAAATCATTCCAATTGTAAATATTAATACATCAACACAGGATTCTCATAATTTAAAGTAACATTAACTGCTATATTTTTTTAACTCTTCGCTAGAAACCATACTCTCACTGTTTATGACATCAGTAAAGTTACCATTTGAAAATTATTTGCTTATTTACTTATATGAATTTTAATCTAACTGTATTATCTGTATAAATGTTAGTCAACTTAAAAGATGTAAAACCACTTAATTCTTTTTGGTTACCTGAACATTAAAATTTACGCTCTAAATTGTTAATTGGAAAATCCTTTTGAAATTATCTATGAAGAAAGACCCCTTACCTCAATTGATGATCTACATAACTAAAATTCGCTAAATTAACACATGTACTTTTGGCATAATACCTTATATATATATATATATATATATATATATATGTATATATATATATATATATGTATGTATATCTGTGTATGTGCATGTATATAGTATGTAAAAGTCGGTATACATGCACATATTAATTGTACAATTGTTCATAGATAATGCATGTACTACAGATCTAAACTAGTAGTCAAATTAAAACAAACTATCAGTCTATAATACATCTACAATTGTCCTCAAAGTTATTATTAAAAGTGTTTCAATCTTTTATAAATGTTTCAAAGTCAAAATATTTTTTTAAAATGGCGTAAATTAGGTGCACAAATTAATTTGGTACCGTTTTCATAAAAAGTGAATCGACGAAAAAATGGAAAACATTTAAATTTTCAAAATATCTCTCACTATTTAATATAATTTTACTCCATCTATTACATGACTGACAAATCACTTATTGAAAAAAATATGGCAGCTCGAGTCAATGAATTTTCGGATCTCTTCTTCTTTTGTAGTATTTTTTACATGTTTTGTGCATCACATCACCTTCATCCAAAACATAAAATTACTCCCGCGGTTTTGATAGCATTTTTTTCCCAACTAGAATGAAAAAGTATACAATGCTTAATAAAATGATTTTCGGACTCCATCGTGTTCACTATTGTTCTGTGAGATATGCCAACCACTTGGACAATATATAGTGTTTTTAAATGTTAAGATTGGCATTTGAAAATCCTTAAATGAGGAGAAAATATTTTAATTTCAAACAGAGTTATGACTGATTCAATTTAAAGGTACCAAATTAATTTTTATAGTTAATATAATATTTTTAGCACATGTGAAAATAAACAAGCGTCACAAACGTACATAAATTCAATACACTTCATGTTATTCAACAAGAGCATAACAATATCACTTTTTCTAAACAATAAATTAGTACATTATATATATATATATATATATGTATATATATATATATGTATATATATATATGTATATTTATATATATATATATATAAATATAAATATAAATATATATATATATATATATATATATATACATATATATATATATATATATATATATATATATATATATATATTTATGTAAGGAAAAGTAACAAATAGTACAAAGTGAGCTACTGGAAGTAAATTAGAGGAAAATACCTAGATATAAAAAATAATAGAATATAGGGACTCATTTGTTTAAAATTACTTTTTTTAAAAAAACGTTCCGACACTGCAACTACATTCACTTTCACAAATTAATTCTTTTTTCACTCCACAAAAAAACTATATTATATTAACATGATAGGTTGGCAAATTATATTTTTAAATATCTTCAGAAAATGTAATTATCTTATCGTTAATAAATAACAATCTTATGTTTTGTTAACAAATGTGGTACGTCTGTAATGAAATAAACTTTTCTGCTTACGTTACAGGGATCTTTAACATTTATTGAACATTTTGTATTTTTGCGATAGTTATTTAATTCAACTGAAGGTATTTTATAAATAGCTTCATAAAACTGACATTTAACATATGCATATTAAAGAATATATCGGCGGAACTAATGATTGATTTTTAATACTAGTTTATTTTCAAATTTTCAATTTTCTTAATATTGAATTTATCTCATAGCTAAAATATTCATTTTTAATAGTTACTACATATATATGTATATATATATATATATATATATATATATATATATATGTATATATATATATATATATATATATATGCATTCTTCACTTTCTATGTCTTTTTTCCTTTGTATCTATAATTTATTATTAATTAGTCGAAGTAATTAAAAAAAAACTGCTATTAAAACTCATTTAAACAGACATGCTTGACTGAATCTGTAACATTATTTTAAATCACGAATATAATCTATAAATCATTCAAGTCGATTAAAAATTCTGTCATTGCAGTTTGAAATTCTTGTTCGGCATTTGGCACTAGATTATGTTCATGTACATTCTAGGTCCTTGCACTTATCATAAATCTAAATTTAAAAATAAAATAAATATTTGCACGAATCTCTATATTACTCTATACGAATATATATATATATATATATATATATATATGTATATATATATATATATATATATCATCATCATCATCATCATCATCTTCAGCCCCTGTCAATCCACTGCTGGATAAAGGCCTCTTCCATGACTTTCCATTTTGTTCGATTCAATGCCTCTCTTTTCCACAGTTTTCCAATAAAGTTTTTAATATCCTTATCCCATCTGTTCATTGGTCTCTTTCTCGGTCTTTTCATATTCCTTGGTTCCCAGTCAATAATTTCTCTTGTCCATCGGTTGTCTTCTCTTCTTGCGACATGTCCCGCCCATTTCCATTTCAGACTCTTTACTCTTCTTATTATATCTGTGACTCCTGTTTGTTTTCGTATCCATTCTATTCTCTTTCTATCTCTTCTTGTTATTCCCAACATGCATCTTTCCATACTTCGTTGTGTTGTTTGGAGTCTTTGAACTATTTTGGCGTTAAGCACCCATGTTTCGCTGCCGTAGGTAAGGACCGGTAGTATACACTGATCGAATACTTTTTTCTTTAAACAGAGTGGGATTGTTGATTTAAATATTGAGGCGTTTCGTCCGAAAGAGCTCCATCCCATTTTTATTCTCCTATTTACTTCTTCCGTGAATGATCCATCTCTGTTGATAAGCTGGCCTAGATAAACATATTTCGTGACTTCTTCTATTTCCGTTCCTTTTATTTCAATTTTCTTCGGACATACCAACGCATTGAACAGTACTTTTGTCTTTGTATGATTCATGTTGAGGCCGATTTTTTGACTGGCATCGTTTAGTTCTTCTATTCTCTTTTGCAACTCTTCCGGAGTATTTGCGAAAATAACTATATCATCGGCAAACCGGAGATGGCTTAATCTTTCGCCCTTTATCTCGATTCCTTTGTCCTCCCAGTCGAGCGATTTGAATACTTCTTCTAAGGCCGCAGTAAACAATTTCGGAGAAATTGCATCTCCCTGTCTTACACCTTTCTCGATTTTTATCTTTCTTGTTTCTTCATGCAGCTTCACTGACATCGTTGCTTTTTTATAGATGTTATCTAGCAGCTCGATATATGTGCCCTCTATGCCCTGGTTCTCCAGTGCAGATATTACCGACAAGGTGGTGATGGAGTCAAAAGCCTTCTCGTAGTCTATAAATCCAAGACACACTGGTATTTGGTATTCATTTGACCGGCTTATTACTTCTCTCACTACTTGAATATGATCCATTGTACTAAATCCGGTTCTAAATCCTGCTTGTTCCCTTGGTTGGGCGAAATCTAGTTGCACTTGTAGACGTTTCGAAATTATTTTAGTAAAGATCTTATATATCGTAGGTAGTAAACTAATCGGCCGATAATTCTTCAAATCTTCTTTATCTCCTTTCTTGTGTAGAAGAATTACGTTGGCTTCATTCCATTTATCTGGGATAGTTCTTTTTTGTATACAAGCAGTGAATATATCAGCGAGAACTTTTTCTGTTTTTTCTCCAACTAACTTGAAAATTTCTGCTATTAACCCATCATTTCCGGCTGCTCTTCCATTTTTCATATTCTTTATTGCATATGTAACCTCTTCCGGTAGCACGGGTGGGACACCTTGGTTTGTATGTTTTCTATTCTCGTTTTCTTTGTTACATGTATTTTTGTATAGGTCTGTGTAGAATTCTTCTACTCTTTTAATGATTTCCTTTTTATATATATATATATATATGTATATATATATATCATATTTAAAAAAAAAAAAAAATCATGAAAAAATAGTAAACAACACTATATTTGACCAAAAAAATGCATAATATTAAAATTTATAACTTCAATTTTGTGTATCACATACTGACTAATCGTTTACATTCCACTCCTATATAAAATTATCTTTCAGGTTCTTCTCAATTGTAACAATCTTATAGTCCCCTTTTCCTTAAATTACCTAGATATTTTCAATACCACACCTACTACCATACATACCATACACCTATACCATACCCACATCTATTTTTTTATTTTGAATAATTATTATTTATAGTCGGTATTGTAGTTCATTTCTCTTACGCAAATAAATTATCACTAGATTAACCTTACATTTCGTCATTTATTAAAATATTCAATAAATAATTTTTGATACATTAATGTTTATTTGAATAATTGTACAATTGTCTTTGGAATGCATACAGAGAAAATTACATTCTTTTATACAATGCCATTCATTATATTTTTTGGATTGCAAGTACATTTTTTGAATACGATTTTTGAAAGTTTCAATTATTTGTATGTACACATCTAGAAAATTATTCGAAACTGATCTAATATTACCTGTCTTACTCTAATTATACCTGACTAGCTTTGACTTGAACTAATCTAACCAAAACTGTCTTTCAGTATTCTTCGACTTCGACGGCGCTACAGCTCAAATTGAGTCTTGGCATCCTCAGTTTTCTGCCTCCAGACATTCTTCTTCCTGGCGGTCCTTCTCCAGTTTCTTACTTCCAACAGTTCCACTGAATCCTTCTCTAGATTGTCTATATATCCTTGGTTTGCACACAGGTCTTCTCCCGCCTATTTATCTATCTAAGGCTCTTTGTGGTACTGTCGAGTCTGGCACCCGCTCAGTGTGACCTGCCCATCGCAGGCGGAGCATTTTTATGAAGACGGATAATTTTGGTTCCTTATAGACTTTGTATAATTCAAAATTGTAGCATATTCTCCATATACGTTTAGCGTTTACTGACCCAAATATCCTTCTTGACATTCTTCTTTTGACAGTGACGAACATTACTGTGGTCTTAGCTTACATGATTCACGTTTCACCTCCATAAGATATGAGAGTACAGATGAGGATTTTATACAGACGAATTTTGGTTTTTCTATGCACATTTTTGGATTTCATTATGGGAAAAGGCGCAAAATATGTTCTATTTCTTGCTACTATTTGATTTTGAACTTCTTGAGATTCATAATTTTCACTGGTGACGTTTGAACAAAGCTATGTGAAATTGTTATAACCAAATCATTTTGATCGATTATGGTTAGACTTGCTCAGTACTTGTCAGACCTTGTTATTCCTGATTTAGTTAAGTGTATCTTTTGAAATATTTTATTTTTGAAAAATTGTATTTTATGAAAATTATACTTAGGAAGAATTTCTACTTGAGCTAGTTGGTTAACGCGAATGCCATGGTACTTATTTTTAGATTATAATGTTCTTGCAAAAAGTTCTTATTGTATATTCAGTACATATTTGAGTTGATTTTTTTATTTACAATTAATAAATAAATGCAGCAAGACTCCACACCATAAACTCCTCCAGTGTTATTAATCTGAAATAGTAACAGGCTGAGGTTCTCAAGAAAACAGTTTTAAATTTAAATATTTCTCTCAGATCTGCAACACATGTTTTAGAATTCATATAAATACAGCATTTTTGTTTTTAATAAATCATTTCAATAAAAAGTTTTGTTTTTGTTATGTATCTTCCTAGCTCTACGTAAAATTTCAAATAATTAGGCTAAAGTTACCTGATCTCAATGTGTGCCAATAAACCGAAATCTACCTTGTATATATATATATATATATATATATATATATATATATATATATATATATATATATATATATATAGTGGAACTCAAGTATTCCAGCATGACCTCTGTCACGGCTATGCCTGATAATGAAATTTTCAGATAAGCAGATTGTACGAGTTTTTGAATTGATGAAGGTGTACACACACTTATTTGTGTTATGTAATGAGGATATTTATTGAGTGTAATTATTGTAAATAGTATGTACATATGTATAAGTATGTAGTTTTTGGATTTATAAAAAAATATTTAGCAAAAAAATAGTTATTTTTTTGGTTTTTAGAAGCAAGTAGTTTGGCTGCAGCCATATCTCTGATGTATTCCAGCAAAACCTCTTTTTTCATACCCTCTCGCCACCAACGATTTTTATTATCTAATGTGAGCATTACACGCTTCCTTCCTTTAAATTTTTCTGTATCCATTTTACCAAACAAATTTTTAAATCGCACCAGAAGCAAACAGTTCAATGGTTAAATGATAATTGATGTAAGACCTAAATCAAAATGTGCTGAAAAATATGCCAGAAAATGATATAATGTACCAACAAAAATAACAAACGAAATCAATTAAGACAACGAAAGAATATTTATTAGGTTATCTCAATTACATTCACTCATACTAAGATTGATTTTTTTTGTGTTAAAACAAAAGTCAATGATTGGTCTGGTAAAGCAATATCACACATATATATATATATATATATATATATATATATATATATATATATATATATATATACGTTTTAATGATCTGACCGGATAATAGGTTTTCCAGATATTTGAATTCCAAATAATTGGAATTCTACTATATATAATATATTAATTTGTATTCAATAAAAATCTTTTGAAAACCGTATAGTGTTTTTGAATGAATAGGTGAACATTAAGTCCTTATTGACATTTAAAATAAAAACATAACTCACATAACTTGTATTTTTCTTTTCACAAAATCAGCAATTTGAATAATATTAAAACTGCAGTCAAATTAGTTGTTTCACATGACCCAATAAACTGATTTGCTACTCTAATAATAATTTTAAACGGAGAAATGCCGGAACTCAAACTCAAACATAATATATATGATGTATGTTTGCGATATATTTTATCAATGTCAAAATATTATTTAAATGTTCCGCTCATTGAATGTGTATATTATATATATATATATATATATATATATATATATATATATATATATATATATATATATATATCTGGATAAGGTATAATGGAAAGGTTTCAGTAAAAATCATATTATATTTACTTTATTTTCTAATTTATATTTTTGATAAGTGCAAGGACCTAGATATATTAAATGATAATTAATGTTATTGATTTCTATAATTTGTAATTTACAATGTCAAAAATTTGTATTCATAATTAGTTACATTCATTTTATGTAATTAAACCATGTTCGGACCAAACAATTACTTAAATAAAATTTGAATAATGTATTTGTTTGGTAGAAAAATGTTTGCGGTTTATGACCTTCAAATTCATAAACATTTTTCTCAGCTAGCTGTTTTGTGTAGTACAAAACAGTTTAATGACTAACGCCTAACTTTTGTGCAAGATTTCGAATTATTGTGCAGCCTTCTTCAGCGCCAAGGCTCTCATCTCCAGCACGAAATTTTTGGAACCACCGTTGAACCGTACGTTTTTTAACAATACAGACACCAAAAGCATCGTTTAGTTTACGAGCAATTTCTGCTTCTTTACCACCCGTTTTGAATTCGTACAAAAAATGGTCCTATTTGCTTCTTTTCCATCTTTAATTCAATAGTCTAATTTGAAGAAAAATTAATAATAATACCAAAGTCGATGTTACCAAAATGCAGACCAAAAAATACACTTTAAAATGATATTAACAAGAACACGATGAAATACTACTTTCATTACAGTAATTAAGGTTATAATACAGAAAACAAAAACGGCAATTAATTTCCTACGAACCTAAAATATTACAGGGTAAAGGCATTAGCAATCGAACAAATAACTGTAACCACACATTCCGTCTATATTTCAGATTATGCAAAATACCTATGAAAATTAGACAATAAACTAAAAAAGTTCTCACATCATGCAAAAGTGTGACTGACCTGCCAGAGCCTATCAAATGAATCTTTCGTAAGAAATAAAAAATGTGTCATTCTGGTTATTATTCAACTAATGCATAAAACAATTAGCTGAAATACCATTTCAGAGATTATTATTTCATTTACTAAGAATTCTTATTCATACAAAATAATTATAATTATAATTTTACTCGCATCTTTGTTAAATATTTACTAAATTACAAAATTGTTACTTCTATCTACAAACTACTAGATCGACATCGAACGATAATACGATAAATATTTAACATTTTATATAATTACATCGCAAACAATGAGATTAAATATCAATTAAGGTAAATTTATGTACAAAAACACTCCGCATTATTGATTTTAATGTTGATAATGGTGTGGTTAAGACACTATGACCCCTACAGAATCCATATTTTAATAATAATTAATTAAAATATATAATCTATGCCCTCATTAATTTAGACAAGTTATTAAGTTTGTCGTTTCAGTTATAGTTTATATATATATATATATATATATATATATATATATATATATATATATATATATATATCTAAGTGTGTGTGTGTGTGTATGTTCGTTTGAGTAATAAATACATATTATTTGTAGATTAAAAATTTTGAACTGAAAACTATATAGAAAGTGTGTTTGAAAAAGATGAACCGATTTCATTGACCAGCTGTATCCGCTCTTACGAGTTGTGGTGCGGTCACTTTATAAATATCGACATCGAACGATACCGCTATGTAAGAGAAAGTGTAATGAAATCAAACATCGGATCACACGCTGCCCAGAGTCGGTCACTTAACAGTACTTTTCGCATAACTTAATGCAGTCATCACAATGTATATGCACGCATACTATGTTGTATACATATATATATATATATATATATATATATACATATATATACATATATATATATATATATATATATATATATATATATATATATATATATATATATATATATATATGTAGTGATATAAATAATTAATGAAAAAATTAGAAAATTTAATAAGAGTTAATGAAAAAAATTAGACACAATTATCTATTTATTTATATCTATATCCATGTATCTATGTTTATATATATATATATATATATATATATATAATATATAATATATATATATATATATATATATATATATATATATATATAGATGTATATATATATATATACATAAACATATATATTTTTTTCTATACTTTAACCTTAATTGCTGTAATGAAAGTATCATTTCGTCGTGTTCATGTTAATATCATTTTAATGTGTATTTTTTAGTTTGCATTTTGGTAAAATCGACTTTGATTTTATTATTATTTTCTCTTGAAATTGGATTATTCAATTAAAGATAGAAAAGAAGCAAATAGAAGCATTTCTTGTACGAATATATATATATATATATATATATATATATATATATATATATATATATATAATAACTTCTGGTTTGATCAAATTTTCTTTTTATATAAACTGCTATGTATCTATTCTTCACATGGAGAATTCCATGTGCATTTTAATCAAATCTTACTGCATTCAAATTTTATCCATGATTCATACAATAATTTCATCTAGTATTATCATTTGGTTTTAGCAAAATTTATTTTTGTGGAAGTTAAAACAATTTTTCTGTAACACTTTTAGACAAATTAAGTTCGTTGCATTTACTACGATACTGTATTTTTAAATGAATTTAGCCACATTGCCTTAACTATATTGTAAAGTAAGGTAAATGTAAAAAACATATTGTTTTTCTAAATCGATTTTCGTCACACATTTTATTTCGTGCTCAGTTGTTGTTTTTTCACTTTTTTGTAGCAAAAATCATTCATGACTTTTTGACACTATATTTTTCAAATATTAGGTCCGTAGAAAAATAATTGCAGTTTATGACCTTTAAATGTATATACATTTTTCTCATTTGTAATTTTCCTAGATATTTTAAGTGAACCAGAAATTTTGGATACGAACTTCTAACTTTTATACAAGTTCTCGAATTGTTGTGTGTGATTCTGATTCAACTAACGTCTTCAGTTGGTCGTTATGAACTGAAGAAGGACGCTCGTGACCTTCTTCATTTTTAAGGCTCTCGTTCCCAACACGAATTTTTTGGAACCACCATTGCACCGTATGTTCCTTAGCAACACCCACACCAAAAGCATCGTTTAGTTTACGAGCAGTTAGTTTAGTCTGCTGCTTTACCACCCGTTTTGAAGTCATACAAAAATTGCTCTTATTTGATTCTTTTTCGTCTTTGATTCAATAGCTCAATTTGAAGCAAAATTAATAATAAAACTAAAGTCGATGTTACCATAATATAGATCGAAAAATGCACTATAAAATGATTGTAATATTAACATGATAAAATGACACTTTCACTGAATAAAATTAAGGATAGAATTCAGAAAAAAAACGCAATTATTTTCCTACTAACCTAATAAAAAAGAACGCTGATACATTTTTTTAATATAACGATTAATTATTAATAATTAACCATCCTTGCTGGAATTTTATTGACAATTTTAATTGCAGTTGCGAATATGTGTTTTTGCAATATAATAGTAAAGAGTAGTAAATTTAAAATAAATTAAGATCAAGTAAATGTTCCTTAATCTCTTAGAGCCGTCTGGTATCTAATACTTGTATATCTGGGATTGTGTTTCGTGCAATTTTACATACTTTTCCTCGTTTGCGTAATTCGGCATGGCCTCGAAGATTTCCTATTGACCTGCGTGTAACAACCGATTTGGTTAATCTGCGTCAGTTCTCGCCTTCCGAGGCAAGTAGCCTGAACCGTTTATGCCGAAAATACACGACGACGCTTCATTCTTCTTATAAGTGCGCTTTCGTTCCAAAGTTGTCTAATATAGTCGACTTCATACCACCTTGTTATCTGACAAACTTGTGGAGGGACACAAATATCATGATACAAGTTGATGATCACACCAAGTAATGTACGTCTACGATAGGATACAAACAGGCTCAAAGAATTTTATAATAATAAAATTTTAATAAAGTTTTGAAAAAAAAGACTAATTCTTTGTAACCGTGAACAATGTAATGTTTTTACAAAGCAGTCAATGATGACAAAAACGATTATTAGTAAAAAATTGCGAAGTAAAATATTAATACAAACGTTATTTGTCAATAAACTTGTATACGAGGGTGATTTGAAAAGTTTGTGGCCTAACATATAAGTGGCGGTAATATTTTAAATTTTTGTGGAGCATTATAAAGCGATACCTATCTTATACATAACCTCAAAATCTATAATTAATGTGTCAAGTAGTTTGTTGTAAACATCAATTTAAGTAAAGCTCTTTTTGTGCCGTTATTGAAATAGACAAAATTGAACATCGCCTCGGAATAATTTTTTTTTCCAAAAAAGGCTTAACGTCAACAGATATCCTTAATGAGACGAATGATATGAGTACACCTTTGTAAGAACCGTAAAGAAATGAGCAGTTGAATTTAAATGTGGACGTGCAATCTTACAAGATAACCCGCGTAGTGGACGTCCAAAAACTGCAACGACAGAAGAAATCATCCACAAAGTGCGCGATAATGTTTTACAGGATCAGCGATTGAAGATGTCCGAAATTGCTAAGGTTGTGGGTGCCTCAGATGAACGCTTGTATCACATCCTAACTGAAGAGTTAGGTATGAAAAAGTTATCAGCAAGATGGGTGCCGCGTTTGCTGACAATTGATCATAAACGCATTCGAGTACAAATTTCCCAAGAATGTTTGGATCGATTTTAAAGGTCATTATATCCCAGAGTCATGACAATAATCAAATCAATGGTAACATGGTGATTCTCTGCTATCAAAAAAAAAAAACAAAATCAGTTTTATCCGCTGGAAAAGCTATGGCTTCAATTTTTTGATATGCTAAAGAGACATACTAATTAACTACCTTCTAGAGGGTCAAACGATAACGCGATAACGGGAAACTATTATGCTAAATTATTGAATCTACTCTATTAAATATCAGGAAAAGATCAGGTTTATCTATGAATCAGGATAATGCAAGTTACCATACAATTAATTTGCCCGTGGAAAAATTCGCTGACTTTATACCCCATTCAGCCTCTTATTCTCCAGATTTGGCCTCCTAAGACTTCCATCTGTTCCCAAAACTTAGAAAATTTCTTAGTGGCAGGTGGTTTACATCAGATGAAGAACTGATAGTAACAGTGAATCACTATTTTGAGGACCTATAAGAAAAGGATTTCCAGAATGGCATAAAAGCACTGGAACATTGCTGGATGAAGTACATTGAAGTTCAAGGGGACCATATTGAAAAATAAAAGTAATTTAAAAAACACAAGATATATTCTTTCATAGTTAGCCCGCGAACTTTTCAAATCGCTCTTATTATATAAAAGTCTAATTCTAAATTAATTATATAGGGTAAGATCACTACTAATGGATAAAATAAGAGTCACTAATTTGTGGGTAAAATTATCTAAAATAACTGTGAAAACTAGACAACTACATTCAAAATTGAGAAATTGATACTTTAAGAAAAATTTAGCTTTTAAAGAGAGAATTACTTAAAATAAAAATATAATTTAAAAAAAAATGATAGAAATTATCAGTCGACTATTTTCTAGACGGTAGTATTCGACCATTATCTTATTAAACATAATAAATATGATAAATAACGATATTTTATTTTCTCTTTATTATTTACCCTCACAGAATTTATATCAAATTTGTATTTTATTATTTTTATTATATATTAGCATTTTTTCATTTAGTTATAATATTACATTAAAAACTACAGCAATGAATTAGTATCATATTATTAAAGTTACTAAGTAAAATCTTTGCACTTCAATACTTTTCAATACATATAAACATGATAAAGTTTCTTGTATATTGAAAAATTAATAATTATATTTTTAAGTACATGTAAAATCCTAAATAAGTCAATAAGTGTGTTTTTCAATCTGTCTTCCAAATATTTTCTTAAAACTTAAAACAATTCTTCAATATTTTTTCAATGGTTAATATCTTTTTTTTGAAATATTTTTAGATATGTATTTATTTATTTTCGAATACCTATCTAAAAAAAGTTGTGCTACGTGTTTTTTAGACTTTCTATATTTAAATGACGTTTTTTTCAATACATCATGCATACATATTTAACTGTGTTAAATCATCAATTTTTATGGAAATTTGCATTTCATAAGATCTACTAGTCATGGACAAGTTTTCTCGTCATTTTAGTAAAAGGAAATAATCTTATCGACAATCATTTTATATAACTTAATCGTTTATATAAAATAATGTCATTCTGGGCACCAAAACATTTCTATTTGTTTTTCGAATACTCATTTTTTTATCAATGTGTTTCACAGTTTGTTTAAGAATCTCTAGCACTACTTCTATTGTGCACAATCAAAGACATTTTTTTTCTCGAAGTTATTTTCCTTTTTTCATTATTTTATCCATTTTATTACTATCTTTATCTATCACTTCTGATTAATATGTGTTACAAGCATCAATTAACTCTAACTATTCGAATATATCGACTTATTAAATTGATTTGTTGTATTATAAAATATGTTAGATTTAAATTATAAGACATTATGTAAATAAATTAACAAACAAATACTCTAAATCAATTTACCAGTGATAATAAAAAGTGAAATGTTGATATATTTTAAATTAATAAGAATCTAGATTATTTCATAGGTTGACTTCCAATACTGATAGATGATATGAATTTTAAAATTGTATCAGTCGAATACAAAAAAAAAATATTTAATAATTCTGTTAGTATATTTTACATCTATATTTTAAATTTCGATGTTTTTGAATTGATAATATATAAATTTTAATTAAAAATGATTCATAATCGAGTTAAACTTATCGTTAGATTCATCGTTTATATAATGAGAATTAATCCATGCTATCACGGGATAAAAACTACGATGACGCACACTGATGTGTATCTCGTTTGCAAAATAATTCATTTAATTATTTTTTCCGTACGGATAAAGAGTTTTATTGAATAAAATGAAACTAGGTATTTGAAAGAATTATTAGGTATACACATTAATTTCCTCTTTTTTATAGAAAATGAATGTTTCTTATATCTTTTCATAATAATTGTCTATAAATAAAGGAAATTTTTGTAAGGAATATGACAATATGTTACACTTTTAAACAAAGTATTTATACCATTAAACATTAAAACATTGAAATAATATAAATGTCCAGACACAAACGGAAACAAATAAAACTATTTATGAAATATTCATTTGAAATTTCAAGCTAAACATTTATAAATATTTTTTGATAAATAATATGATAGAATCCAAAAGGACTTGGTGACGATTATTAGTAATTAAATACATGAAAGAAAATTACAAAAAAATACTTCTTTACGAATTTCATCAATATATTAAGTGTACAAATTAAATAGATGTCTTTTTTTATAGAAAATGAATTTGTACAGGAAAAATGGAATACATTTCAGTTCTAAAAATATCCCTCATTATCTTGTTATAACTTTCCTTCATCTATCAGGTAACTGACGAATCTCTTGTCGAAAGACATGCTAGCTCTGAGTCGATGAAGTTGTAATATATATTGCTGAACTTATTCTAATATTTTAGCATTTTTTTCATGTTTTATGTGTTACAACACCTTCTTACAAAGATGAACAAATCATTCCTGCAGCTTCGGAAGCATTTTTTCAACTGAAATGCGAATGTTGCTGCTTTTCGAATGCCATCGTTTTCACTATTGTTTTGTGAGGTTATACCAACTGCTTGACCAAGATATATGGACAATAAATTTTATGTTTGGTATTTCAATTCCTAAAACATTGAGAAAATATTTTAATTTAATGTTATAATTGATTCAATTTTAAGGCACAACATTAATTTTTACACCAAAGACAATCTATTTTGTTATTATTATGCAATAAAATAATTTAAATGCTATCTATAAATATAATAATGGTTGCTCACGACTGGTTTATCGGAACATATTGTCCTTGTCCTATAAAAAAGGTTTCATTAAATAAAATTAAAAAATTGAAATGTTTGATTACAATAGGAAGACAAAAATATAAACTGAGAGAAATACGGGGACGAATCTTTTCCAATGTTGGTTCGAAAACCCCTCCTTATCTATTTTTCAATCAAATATTGACCACTTATTACATCCGTATTGCCCAAGTACCGGAACCGTTCGGACTCAATTTAACGGGCACATGTTTGTATACATGTCATATGTTCCATCTCTGTCCATTGCACGCCCATTGATGATCCACGTTCGAAGTGAAATCTTACAAACGATGTCTCCGTATAAAAGAAACTCGATATTTATATTCATATTTCTTGTGTCGGTTAATACCAACGGATATATTCATTGGTTTTGGTGCAGAACCTGCAGTGTCACTTTCGATTTCTCGAAACAGCAAAAATACAAGTTTTGTGTTGTCGTGTAATCTACAACAGTTACATTGAATACGGTGTGAAATAATAATCTAAGTGATTACATATGCGAGTTGTTTATGTAACCAGTCAAGTGTGTTGTCTTTTGGGTTAAGTGCTGCTTCTGCTGCATCGAGAAGGACTCTGTTTCGAAATGGGTACGTGTTTGTTTTTGGAATCACTTGTACCTTTTTAAATAAAAATTATTTATTATCTCACTTTGGTTGATAATTTATAGTTATTTTTATTTTTTTAAACGTTTTGTTTTATGTAAAACATATATATATATATATATATATATATATATATATATATATATATATGTATATATATATATATATATATATAGACATGTACATATACATATATCCATGAACACACATGTATACACGTTTCTTTTTTATATTTCGTGTTGTTTGAATACATTCCGCTCTTAGACCGTTCTAAGCTATACATACGAGTATATGTTTCAAAACAGTTAAAACTTTAATAAATCGATCAAATTACTAATATCCGATACTCGACCGATCAATTGCGTTTATTGGTGTTTATATTGTAAAGGTTAATTGTATTTTACAACTTTTATCGATTATTATTGGGTATAGGTTGTATTTATAAATTACTCATCGTAAATTAAAAACTATTTTATTGATTACACTAAAAGTAAAAGTAAATATGTTTTTATCTTAAGAATTAAATAAAATAATCTTTATTATATTTTTGTACTGAATTTATATATTCATTGAGTTTTTCTGTTAGTAGAGATTCTAATGTAAAATACAATTTTATTTTTGTTTTTTTTTTTCTGAACTACTACTTATTATTATTGTCAGGATATGAAGTCGAAGACAGAAATTACAAACTTACATTCAATACAAATCTCCCAACTCGACTCAAAATTGAGATTCTTTATAAATCATTTTTATAGAATGTTATTAGTTAAAGACTCCATGTCTGACAATTTTACATAATACACGTAAGTTCTGGCACTTTTTCCTTTTTCACATAATTGAATAAGAACTAAAACAGATTGAGTATGAAAAAAAATAAACGAATATATCTCTTAATTATATATAAAAAAAAATTATCAAATATATCTAGCAACTTATCTTCTAAATATTTTTTTAAACATGTAATCATTATTAATAACTTTCTCCGTTATTATTGGTATCTTTTTAGAAATTCTCTCAGATATATTTGGTTGGTAGGAAAATAATTGAGGTTTATGAACTTCAAATTTGTATACATTTTCCCATGTATGGTTTAGCACTGTTGGATGACTAACACCTAATTTTTGTGCAAGCTCGCGAATTGTTGTGTTGTTTTGATTCAACTAATGATTTTAGCTAGTTGTTATGAACTGAAGGACAGCCATGACCTTCAAGACTCTCGTCCCCAGCATGAAATTTTTGAAACCACCATTGCATCGTACGTTCTTTAATAGTACCCACATTAAAACCATCGTTTAGTTTACGAGCAGTTTCTGCTGCTTTACCACCTTTTTTAAACTCATATAAAAATGATCTTATTTGCTTTATTTCCACCTTTAATTTAAGAGCCCAATTTGAAGCAAAATTAATAAAAAATCAAAGCCGATTTTATCAAAATAGAGATCGAAAAATGCACTTTAAAATGATATTAACATGAATATGATGAAATGACATTTTCACTGAAAAAAATAAGGTTAGAATTCAGAAAATAAAAACCGCAATTACTTTCCTACCAACCTAATATATATATATATATATATATATATATATATATATATATATGTATATATAACAGTTTGGATCCTAAAATATCTAGATAAGCATTATAGAACTTTATTTATAATGAAATGTTTCTAAATTAAAATGCTCCCCTTCGAAATAGTCCCTTATAGTAACGGAACGCCGCTGTTAACACATTTTCTACGTGTAGATGCATTTTTACACTTTTTTTCCTCATGCTAATAAAGTTTTTTCAAAATATAAAATTATAGATTTAAAACAATAACAATCTGATTTTTTTTTGTGTTGTATTTAATGTAATAGTCTATTAGGTAACTATAAATATAAGAATGGTTAATTTCTAGTGGGTGGATAGATACTGGTGCTTTTATTTTATTTTTTTAATTACTTATTGAATACTTTAATGAAAAATAAAATTGTAGCATTAATGAATAAATTTCTGACATCGTTAAGAACATAGTATGATTTTGTAAAATTACGAAAAACATTATATAAATAAAGATTTAATGAAATATATATGCTTATTGTTCATGACCTTCCAATTCATATAACACGCGGTATATTCAGTTTTTTACCCTAAACGAGTAGATGCGTTTGTATTTTTTGTTCAGATTTAATTGAGATATTATGAAATAACATAACAACAAAATAATTCACAGTAATTGTAATGGTCAAGGATATACTAATTAACATGACACGTTATTTGTGTACTGTATAGTTTTGTTTTTTGTAATTTTTATATCAATTATCAAGGTATTCTATGTAAACATATTAATGAATTTGTTTGCGTTTATGATAACATATGAAAAGGTTAACAGAAATTAACTTCATCAATACGTATTCAAATGTTAATTTAATTCAACTTTGTGTTTCAATTAAATTATATGCGAAATGATTATCAATCCGTTATGTGATACCCTTCAATCCTTCTTATACTTAACAAATTCAAATCAAATTTTGTCAAAAAGATTTAATACTCATTTTATTAGTGTAGCCATTATCCTGAAATTACATATTTTTCTATGTATATAAAATCAAAATTATCCACAAATAATATTATAAAACACTACGTTGAAAAAATAATCTATCGCGAGTATATTTATAGAGCTATACTAACTCATACACACACATACACACACACACATACACACACATACACACACATACACACACATATATATATATATATATATATAAATCCATGACGTTGACTTATTTATTTGATATTTGGTGTTTCATTGGATTAAATGTACATGCTTATAACTGACAAGTGGGCAAACGCAGAGAGCCCAGGGTTTGGCGAGAGTGGCGATCAGGGGGGCGAAACTCACTAGTTTCTCTGAAAAACATGTCATATATAGTTTTTTTTTAAAAGAAATATATTTTATTAAAATATACAAAATAAAATTAACAATGTTTAATATAAAGTAATAATAATATTAACCGCACTATATTATAATCGAGAAACTTATACATAAATATGTTAACATGTTTACTTTTATAAAGATTGTTTTATTTATACTACTTCAGTTAATACAAGTTTGTCGAAATAGTGCTCGCTGAGAATACTAGTAGATATATTGTTTTCTATTCACGTATGCCTTTTTAATGTTTTTTTATTACTTAAATGAAAGATTAATGAATCTATTTATAGACTATTGCAATGATATTGAAATTATATAACAGTATTTAACTTATTTCAATGTATTCAAGTAATAAACTGAAAGTCAATGAATAAACATTATTTGTATGCGTCTGTCTTAATGTCTGTCAGAATCAAAAATGAGCAATAAAAATTATTGAAAATTTTTTATAAGAAAAAAATTAAAAAAAATTCGTTTGTAACTATGAATTGAATTTTATTAATCATGATTTCTCTAATACATATTAACATAAGACCATAATATATATATATATATTTATAATATATATTATATATAGTAAATATATATATATATATATATATATATATATATATATATATATATATATATATATATAGTAAATATAAATATGCACAGCAGAATGCATTTAGAGTAACGTTATAACGTCATATGTCTAGTTTGTTCTCCCATTTAATTCCATTCAAAATCATTTCAATTGCATCACTTTAGAATACAATGAGGAATTCAGTTATAATAATAACTTTGAAATTTACAATGCAATAGAATTTAAAAAATATATTTTCTTCTTACGAATTCAAATAAATTTTGAGAAGTCATAGTATATAAATTGCTTACAATGTGTTTGTTAATTATATTTACAGTCAATGAAATAGAAATTACGTTAATTTCTGCTTCATTGAATATTTAAGCAAATATTAAGTTCTTTTCTACTCAATACTAAATTTTTACGATTCATGTATATAATATTGGATTCCATTGGAACCAAAATGTAAAAGAATGTGTGTTTCAAGGTGAAATGAATAAATCTGGAAGAGTTCTTGGGAAAGAAACTTATTGCATCAAGAACTAAATTTATTAATTTTGCAAACAGAAAAAAATGTACAGAATATTTTGATCCAAATTTAATTTCGTAAAAAAATTAAAAATGCATTTATGACATAATTTAAATCGAATAATTATCACATGCTATTGTCATGTGTCTAAAAAGTTTAAAATTAAGTTATTCTATGGAAAGTTTATGATGATAATCTTCTAAAATTAGTAATGTTCATTTGGTATATTTCTTTTAAAAATAATCAACTTTAAACTTGGAATGATACTTTAAAATCTCTGTGAAGTTAAACATGGGTGATTGTCTTGTTTAAAGTTATTGTAACCGAACTGTGCGGTTTCTATACATCTTCTGTACTTCAACTATGCTTCATCATGACAATTCGAGATCACACTTGGAAACTCAAGCAGAACATCAAAATTTTGCTGTCGTTTCATATTCTGTTTACATCTCATATATAGCACCATCTGATTTTCAATTATCCTATCACTGAAGTGTGTTCTTAACTTTTTGATTTTGAAAACAAAATTAAATCTACCGTGATGGTTTGTCAAGAGAAACACCCACTAAATTTTTCACTGAAGCAATGAAGTAATATAAAATAAACTTTGACATAAACGTATTGACAATAGTAAAAATTATGTAGAATAAGGGTCCTCAAATTTTTTGAAAGGAAGGCCACATAAGTACATGAAAAGCGCTAGGCGGGTCGAATCTAAAGGAACATCAATTCATTTTCCTATAATTATACATAGATTATTTGGAAATGAATAAATGGAAGAGTTTTCATTCTTAAGAAAATAAAAGAATGTGAACATATCAAATATGTGCAACAATAAGTAAATATGGATAAGTAAAGGTTGTTTTGCAAGTAATTAGGCATAGGAAAAAAAAGCATTTTCATTTATTTACATGTACAGTTTTAAAAAATACGTCAAGAATCAAAATGGTATAAAATCAATACCTCAAAAATGACATGAGTATAAAAAAGCAGTAATGTGAAGAATGAGTCCTCTTTGTTGATCTTTGAATTACTTCTTCAATTTTTGGTGTCAAGTTCGAAATAGCTTTTTGAAAAAATCTTTCAAGAGGTTATTTATCAATTTAGATCGGTTTTTTGATTTAATATACTTAATTCTGGAGAATGTCTGTTCACAAATTTATGTGCTACCGAATATAAAGATCATTTTCTTTGCAAAATTCTGAATATTGCTGTAATTAGTTTCTGGCAACAAAGAATAAAACATAACTAAATTTTTATTTTAAAATATTGATTTCAATGTAACATAAGTTTGCAAATCTATTAACTCTAATTACATATTTGCATCAACATCGTCAACAATAACACCAAATGGATTTTGAAGGAAAATAAGGGATTTTTAATATTCGTAAAAGTCATTAAAGCAGTTACATAGTTTATTTTGTACCAAAATAATTTTGTCACTAGAAATTTTTGTAAAATTAAATTCTGTCGAGATATTTTTCCACAAAAAGTCACAGTATGGGAAATGTGAGAAAATATTTGGTTGGACCTGTCTTTTAAAAAATCACAGTTTTACGTTGAAAGACAAGATCATAAAATACTTCGTGCACAAGTTTTCCCTTCCCTTGTAGTTTTATATTTATACAATTAAAATGTTCAACTATATCAGTTAAAAATGCAAGCTCCCATAACCAAGCGACATCAGAAATTTCTGATACGGGGATTTCTGTTTCTCTTTCATGAATATATCAATTTCGTTTTGGAATTCAAAAAATCGTTTCAACACATTTCATAACCATGAACTTATTCGACGTATAAGTGAGTGATGATAGCGTATTTACAATAGTATCCTAAATTTTTCTGGGACGTATTAACGATAAAAGGATAACTCGAACAAGTTTATCTTGAAAGATACTTGTATATAACATCCAATGTGTCCGCAGGTTACATAAAAACCTTTCGCGGGACTGATCTGGCCCGCGAGTAGTAGTTTGGAGTAGAAAAAGAAATTATTATTAATATCAAAAAAGAAGAAAATATCATTTCCAGTTTCGAATAATGCTCTATATTTTTTTTGTTTGTTCTGTAATATACATGAAGTTTATATTTCAAACTAATTCATCCTGAGATTTCACCACTTTGTTATTATAATATAATATTTTAAAAGAGAAATACAATACTTTCAAATATATCATAAAAATCTTTCCTTATTTTCCCAAATAATAATTGATTAATCGATGTAAATCGTAATGTTATGAAATTAATTATTAATTGTCACATTATTTTCAATGTACTCGTATCAATAAATCGCCCATCATTAATATAAATACATTTTAGAAACTTTTCCATTTCTTAATTAAACAAATAAAAAAATTGAAACAATTGAAACAATTTGTATTATTTTTTCAATACATATATTTTTTTAGTACTGCATCTAATAATTTGATATTTTTCATATTTGCACCCAAAGTGATTACAAATTTAAATTTTGATTACTCTTAAAAGTTTATTGAATTTGACGTTTTAGATATATCTTCATAACGAAAGAAATAATAATCATTCAACGTTTTATTCACTTGATACAGTTTTATAACTTCTTATACATTTTTAAAATATTAAATTTTTGTTCTAGTCTTACATAAAAAAAACTATTCAATATTTAAATTTTTAAAAAAGGAAAATTAAATGAAAGGTTTCGTTTTTTTTCGTGACAATTAAAAAACTTAAAATATCGTTATATAAATCGCACACTCTTGCCCTTTCAATAAGTACATACATATAAATCAAGGGTGTCAATCTGGCGGCCCGCGGGCCGCATGCGGCCCCCGAGGTAATTTCGATACAACTGGATAATTTCTGGTAATTTCGGTATACTTCGATACAACTGGAATTAATTGATTTCCAGAATGATTCGGTTTCAAATGACAAATATCGAGAAGTAGGAATTCCCAAAAAAAATATAGTCTTATTTAGGTGAAAAATACCCGGAAATTAAAAAGTTTGCTGAACAAATTTTATGCTATTTTGGGAGTACGTACTTGTGTGAGCAACTGTTTTCTTCCATGAAATTAAATAAAACGGCCTACAGATCAAGATTAACAGATAAACATCTATCTGCCATAATGAAGATTGTCTGTTCTCAGTCTTTGTATCCAGATATTGGAAAACTAGTAGGAGGAAAGCGCTGGCAAGTTTCCGGTAAAAAAAAATAATTTTAGTTTTATAAAGACATTAAATGAAATAAATTATTACTCTAAATTCACTTAATTACATAATGTGTTTTAATTATCGTATCCATATTCCTGAATCCTCACTTCAAAATATAATTTTAGAAAATTTGTAAATGTGATGTGGCTCGCGTGAATCTTACCAGTTGCATTAAATGGCCCGCGTGTTAATTGAGTTTGGACATACCTGATATAAATCATAAATGTTTAATAAAAAAAAGTCGTTACAACATTTCGTTCAACAGTTATATATTTTTTAATTTTAACTACTTAATATGATAAATTTAATTTGAATATATACATCAATAATGTATATTAGTTACAAATACAATGTATTGTATTTACACTCTATAAATGCAATGTATTTTATTTACATATTCAGAATACCAAGATTTCTTACACCTTATTTATTTTTTTGATTAGAATAATTTCAAACAGTCATTATTAGTGATTCAATCGATTTCTATACAGTAAATTAATTAAATATACAAAGATATTTGAAATCGAAAGTGAAATTTAAATCTCATTTGATGCCTTAGCATTGAGTTTTACCGATAGTCATTTTTTATAATCTGTTCAAACATACGTTAAAATCGAAAAAAAAATCGATACCAGTTTTTGATTTTTTTACTTATTATGATCAACGAGTTTTTCATTTAAGTCTTATATAAGTTCTAAGAAAAATATTAAAAAATATTCGTGTGTAGAAACTAGAAGCGGATATTGTGGTTATGCATAATGTCAAGGATTTAACATTAGAATTAAGAATAAATTGCTAGTAATAATAAACTAGAACGAATTGGAAAATTTAAAATTAAACAGTGCCTCTCCATAAATATATATTTTTCGTCTATAATTTATCGGGTAGTATATACTTCAATAAAAAAATCAGCAAACAAAAACTAATCAAAATGAAACTCTTAACTATTCATTTATTCATCGATTTATTACAATAATAATTGCATTATAATCATAAAAATAGAATGGTAATTATATGTTGTTTAATGTTAATTAATACTACCGTTTAGGACACGCTAACTATTCGAAGGGCCAAGGCTAATATCATTTTGTAGAATGATTTCCCAAAGAAATTAACTGATAAATAATGAAGATACTCCACAGATAGCTATTTAACTCTAAAATTTTACTAGTTATGCTTTAATCCTTTATTTGGCAGACATGTACGTAATATTCAGTTGTTATGAATTTTTCATACAATTTTTTACACAAAAGTGGGCAAGTTTATGTGTGTATTGTACCTCAAACATTAAGGACATATTTAAAAAGAATACTATCCGAAATGGTATTTTTTGCAGTACTCTTTTAATATATCTTTGAATAAATTTAAGCAATAATGTAATTTTTCTAATTTGTAGAAATTTATCTTTGAAATTATTAAAAATAATTATTTATTGACTTTTACTTTATAAAGTTACATACATTTAATGCACCATAGTCATTTTAAGTGGAAAATTTTCTAAAATACATTTAATGTACACTGTTCATACATTTAATGCACAAATAAGTTAATTAATAAGTTTAATTTAATGTACAAATAAGTTATCATTCTCTTTGGAATTTCAGATAGATGTAATCTACTCTTTCATTGATTCAGTGCCTTATATGAAGTAGCCAATTAACATAAATTTGTATTTTTTTTATATTTAATTGAAAGTATAACTCAGATGTCTTAAGCAACGGTAAAGTTGAATATTTTTATGGCAGAGCGTATAGATATCGAGAAAGGTTCTAGTCGTCAGTAGATTCGTATCTGTTCGGGCAAGTCTTTAAGTTTCAAAATATGTATCATTTGACAAGTTCTCTTGATCAGACTTTGTTTTATTTGAGAATGTTCATAGTAGTTCAAAAAAATAAAATATGCTATTGACTATAATAAGGTGCTAACCACGTAGAATTTATTTGAATATATAATATAAAGAACAGAAATTTATGTAACTTAAAAGTAATTTAAAATGTTTTACAACTTACAGATGTACAATAAAATAACACTTAAAAAACACACATTAGTGAACTAATAAATAATATTTGTTTTATCAGTGCTCATATTACATAAGGAAATTAATATGATCAAATAAATTCAATAAAATCGAAGCAAAAGTTGTTACAGAAGTTATTGGATAAATAACAAAAATTAGATTCAATATTGTTCATTTTAAAGATTACATTTAATTCTTATTTGTAAATATCAATATATTAGACATATTAATTATTCACATTTTAGGTTTTTATAAAATAAATCTATTATTATTCTACAAGAAATAATCAGAACTACAATAATGCGATAAAATTATTGTATTTAATTTAATATACGTAGGAAATTAAATTTTCATAAGCTTTTTAGTCACTTACACAACAATTTTACGAACAGAATATTAACTTTAGCTAAATTGGCGACAAAAATCGGTAATTTTGCCGACACAAATTGCAGTGAGAAGTTATTTTGTTCATTTTGTGTACTTGTGAAAACATTGTCATGATTTAAGGTGTGTTATATTAAAGAGATAACTTATTAATAAAATTTTATTATCAAATCAATTTAGATCATATTGCAGTGTGTTTTATTATAGAAATAGAAGAAAAATATGTTCTTTTTTTAAATTGGTAAAATATTATAATTTTTATTACTTAATCAAATAGATTAATACTAATTATATTCTTCATCACTTGATAAAATTGTTAATACTTATTTAAAAGTGTACCGATTGAAAGGAAAACACTTAAAACAATTTCCGAATAATATATTAATATGAACAGACTGATATTAAACAGTTTATGAACAGTTCATAAACATTACTTATTGTAATACATTTTTTACTATACACGTCAACTATACAAGAAGAACCTAACATTATTTTATATCATACGAATAAAAGGAAATGTGTTTATATACTGTTATAACTGAAAAATCAAATGAACTAGAAAACTGAAATTTGACATTCTTATTTATAAAAGGTTAGTTATAAGTTTTCAAGCATATTTTTCATTTAAATAGTTGTTTTTATTCTATCTTCCATATGCAAAATTTAAAAAAATTAATTCAATTAATGAAAAGATTTATAAAATTAAGGCCAGATTACAAGCATTACCATAGCGGTGATACTTTTTTTTATAATGAATTAATAGATTACCTATATCTGTGAAATCCAGTAACTACCAATGGAAAAGACATTCCTGAAATTATAAATATTTTAATGGGATACTATATACATTCAATTTAAAGTGTATTTTGAATATTTAGATAATCTATGTTTGAACATTAATTGAAGGTATCATTTTAATAAGATGCTTTTCATTTCGTGGAAAATAAGTTCCTGCAAATGTAATATTATATTAAATTTATTTCAAGATAATAATAAATATTTCTATTATATATATATATATATATATATAATTTTTCAGTAAAATTTCAAAAAAATTAACACAAATTGTACAAAAAACTGAACAAAACACGTGTAGGGATTTTGTATTAAATTATCATTAACGATGTTTACACCTGAAGTTACACGAAAAATTATGATATTAGTATTATTTAAATTGGAATGAAATGTGTGACTATAAAATATCCTTTCACAATACACTTGCCAAAGACACAAACTCACTAGCATTCAACAGCGAGAATATTTATATTAACATACTATTATAACATATATATATATATATATATATATATATTACGACATTGAGTGAATATATATATGATATGAGCGAAGCAAATCGAGGGACCGAGCGAAACGAACAGGAACGGAGCTCCCGGGTCGCCGAGCATAGCGACTAATGTGTACAGTTCCCTTGTATATTTATATAAAAATGTTATGTGAAACAAAGAAAATGTACAAAAAAATGTATAAAAATTTAAAAAAACGTGTAGAGAGATTTTGTATTAAATTACTATTAATGATATACTCCGTAGTTGAAAAATTAAAAATTGCGATATTGGTATCATAACAACTGGAATGAAATGTACAGCTTTAGAAAAAAAAATGTCCCAATACAACTGTGAGAGTGGTTATATGGTCATACTATATATATATATATATATATATATATATATGTAGCGAAGAAAACAAGGGGCAAGGCCCCCCGGGGTAGGTGAACGTGAGTAGGGAGTATCTACTCCTTAGTAAGTAAAAATCAAAAAAAAATGTATTTCAAAAGTCAATAGAAACTAGTCGGTTTTAAATTTTAATTTCATTTATTTTATTAAAATCCGAATCAATAGTTGTTGTAACTCTTCTGGTAGAGAAAAAGGTAACACTTTTTATGTATATATTGTATACATGGTCTGACTCTTAAAGTCTATACGAGTATCTATTCCACTTTTTTCCTTTTTCGCAAAAATCGAAAAAACTAATAATATAGTTCTATTGGTATTAAATCAATGTTTATTGCTATAAAAAAGTTTAAAAAAATATTTTTAGTACCGAAAAAAAATTCCAAAATTAATGTTGCATACATGTAATAGCGGTGCTGATTTGGTTAAAAGTAGTATTAAATATATAATACTTTAAAAATAAATAAATTGCATATATAATGCTGTTTATTCTTAAAGAGCTGTGAAAATTATTATAAAATAGTGATAATATAAAAATAATATAACATATACAGATATCTATTCAAAAATGTTTAATTTAATATAATAATAATATTTGTAAACTGATAAATTAATATATTTTATATGAAATTTATCACTTTTGAATTATAAAAAAATGTATTAAAAATTGATCATTTTTTGGATAACGATTGATCAGGATTTATATTTCATACATTTAAAACGCCGCTCAAATGTTGCATGACCGGTGAGATCTAAAATTATTACTCATACTAATGCATATCACACTTATTCAGCGTTCTTGCAGACTCATTTTTAAAAAGTGCCTTGTCATCTAGTCAGTATTTTATCTCTGGTTTAGATCATTGATCATCTCAAATTTTGCATCTGTTTTCTAAAATTAAAATGAGTGCATAACATTTGAAAATATCAATAAAAAAAAAATTTTCAGCCAGACAATCTTGTATCTGTATTGAATTATTAAATTTTAAAAAATATAATTTACTTCCTGAGTAACAGTACAAAAAAGAGAAAGTTTTAATTTTATTTCGTAGTTTTTTAAAAAAGTCATAGAATAATAACTGCATTTCTTACTATACATAAAAAATAAAGGAATATATTCGAAAATACGCCAGCGGTGAGTGAAAGTACCATATTACTAATAGGTTAAAATGTATCAATTTTACAAATTATTATTAAAGGTTAAAAGACGACTAACGCTATGAAGTTTTATATGCGATCATTCAACCTCAAATAAGTACGCATCTAGAAATCCAACAAATAAGCGGATATTGAAAATTTGAAAAAAGATTATTTTGTTAAAAGTGCAACTGTAATATATTTTTTTTAATAATTATAATAAAAATACAATGCTTTTCAAAACAAAACGTATCATTTGATGATAGTTTTCGTCTTTTTAAATCACTTAATTTTCTGTTTTCACTATTGGTTTCGGCCTTTTTGCCATTTTTAAATCTGTTTTTGGTAAGTGATTTTATTTATATAGTCTTTTTGTCATGTTGATTATGATAAAATTATAATTGCATATTTTTATATGTATGATTCTTTCAAAGCGTTATACAGAGTATTATTTATTGTCTTCACCGCCATTTTATTTATTATATTTAAAATTAAATAAAATCTAATAAGTACAATTCATACATCTAACAGCAAGATTTCTATGTTTTTTGTAAAATAATTACACTTGTTATAAAAAATAGGTTGTTTCTTTGTGCACCAATGAAAAGAAGATTTCATTTTATATTTTACATTAATGATTTACCGATTTCAAATTGATATTTACACAATATTCTATTTTAAACCTATATTTCTAACATATAAAAAATAAGTTATCCTGGTGGTCTTTATTCTCTCAAATCAACTGAGTGATTGTTCGCCTCAATTAGTTTCAGTAGGTAAGCCAATTTGAGAAATAAACGTACAATTATAATTTTATAAAGATTACAATAGCGTGATCGTTTTTTGATTAATTGTAAACATTGAGATATTCATTTGAGAGAGGTGAAGAACATTTCACCGCCATTACTAACACTAAACATATATATTTCACACACTAAAGAACTTAATCATGTGAATTACTTACTTTTAAAATATTAAGATTTTATATTATTAATTTGATAAAAAAATCATTTCTTAAAACAAATTTCTATTTTTTTTTATTAATTCATTCATGTATATACATAGTCATATACAATTCATCTATTTTGCTACTTACATCTATTCTAAAGTGTTTTAGATGTAAAATAAATAGTACGAATATATACAATATTATATTGATTCCATATTACATGATCCAATTACTCATATATATTCTTATTATCTGTATCCTCTTTTATATGTAATTCATTTCATTAGACGGACTTAGCATCCATCTATACGATGTTAACAAAATCGTATAATAAAATGTCAAGTGTTGAAATAAAAGCATTTGCACAAAGAAATATATTTGTTTCCCTACAATTATTATTTATTAATACGTCTCTAAATCTATCAGTATATAAAATGATTCAAAATTTTGTTTTTATTTAAGTGTATATGACTATGAATAAGTTGATTGTAACGATAACGAAATATCATTAAAAGAAAATATTGATATTGTATTACTATTTCTGATTCTGGCTTATTTTTTAGTCGAAAAGCAAGTTTTAGTATAATAATTTTGTAACAATTAAAGTTTTTAAAAGTAAAATAAATAAATATAATTCTGAAAAAAAAATGTGTATATATTTTTAATGTATATTATAATATCTCAAATTATTTATTCACATTCCTTCTCGCACGTTTCTTTTATTATCATTAGGTTGGTAGAAAAAGAATTGCGGTTAATGACCTTCAAATTCATATACATTTTCTCAGTTAGCTGTTTTAAGTGATCCAGAACTGTTGGAGGACTAACACATAACTTTTATGCAAGGTCTCGAATTGTTGTGCGTAGTTCTGATTCAATTAACGCCTTCAGTTGGTCGTTATGAACTGCAGAAGGACGCCCGCAACCTTCTTCATCTTCAAAGCTTTCGTCTCCAGCACGACATTTTTGAAACCACTATTGCATCATACGTTCCTTTACAGTACCTAAATCAAAAGCATCGTTTAGTTTACGAACAGTTTCTATTGATTTACCATCCGTTTTGAACTCACTCATATAAAAAAATTGATCTTATTTGCTTCTTATCAATCTTTAATTGAATAGCCGAATTTGAAGCAAAAATTAATAATAAAACCAAAGAGGATGTTACCAAAATATAGACCAAAAATGCACTTTTAAATTATATTATCATTAACACGATGAAATGACATTTTTATTGAAAAAAATAAGGTAAGAATTCAGAAAACAGAAACCACAATTATTTTCCTACCAGCCTAATAATTTTAATTTGTATTCGGACAATCTGTTTAAAGTATGATCGAGATAACAAAATACTTTTTTGAAAGATTCTATTAAACAAGCATATTTCACAAGCACATGTTCAACAAATGCTTTGTTTTCTTGATATTCTCTTTTTTAAATGCGAATAAACTGAAATATTTGGTTATAACGATCAAAATTGAAAAAGATAATAAAAGAAAATATAAGAAACATTTTTTTTCATTTGAACTAACCTCAATTTGAGCAGATAATACTGTATATATTGCTCATAAATATATTATATTTACAAGTCACTAATTACAAGAAAGTAGTACATTTTTTCATATTTTATTTAAATAAGTATTAGAATAGTGGTTACCTAACAGCAAATTTCTATGATTCATCACATTTTGGTCAAACACATTTAATTGGTATACATACGTAGTTTGATTTAACTTTAATTACTATACATACATATTTTGATATATATTGAATTGGTACCAAAATACAAAAATGTTTTGAAATTACGAAAACGCGAAAGAAGCAAAATTGTACCAATAGCATATATAGTAGAGATGTTTAAAATGAATAAATTTGTGGAAACTCTTTGTTTTTTTGTCAGAAGATATACAAAAAGTAAAGTAACATAATTCTGATAAATAAGATAAATGAACATATATATTTGAATAAAGTAAATTTAAAATATTTTTTAGCCGATATGCAGTAGTAAATTGAAAAGATGTTCGTATAAATGTGATATACCAAATATATATATATATATATATATATATATATATATATATATATATATATATATAATCAGTTGATATTATAATAAATTGATATAATAATAGCATACGAGTATAATAATAAATTGAAATAATAATCGACAGTGATTTCATAACTATTCAAGCATTTATTTAATGTCAAAATATGTATCATACAAACAGTTCGTCAAAGTATTTTTATTACTGGAATATAAAAAGTTCCAAGAATATACAAAACATGCAAATTTATTTAATAATTCTTTTTATGCTATAAAGTAATATGACAAATTTGAAGTAATTTGTCATTACCGTTTAAGAGATATTATAGTTTGATTTTTTTCTATTTTTACATGTTCTCATATGGGAAAATGTAACAGCAAAGAAGGTATTTTTAAAAAAATGAGAATCGCTTCATTATGTGTTCATTAAGATTATCCATAAATTTTTAAAAACGCTAATTATAATTTATTGAAATTTGTATTGAGTTGCTAAACTGCAAACGGTGGCAAAATCATTAAAATATGATTAGTCATAAAAGATTATAGATTTATAGTTTTCAACAAAAATATATAGATTTCTTGATTCTCTCTTCTGCTCTTTCTTTGTATTATTTTCTAACTTATAATTATAAATTTTTATACTAGTGATCTTGTTGATCTGTTATTTTGGTTTAAAATATATTTTAATCAGTTTATATTAGGTTGGTAGAGAAATAACTGCGGATTATGACAATCAAACTCTTATACATTTTTCTTTTTCTTGATTTTCCAAGCTGTTTTAAGTTATCCAAAACTGTTGGATGACTAAGGCGCTAGATGATCATTATAAACTAAAGAAGGACACCCACAACCTTCTTCATTTTCAAGTCTCTAGTCCCCAACACGAAATTTTTAGACCCACCATTGCACCGTACGTTCCTTAATAGTACCCACACCAAAAGGATCGTTTAGTTTACGAGCAATTTCTGCTGTTTTATCACCCGTTTTGAACTCATACAAAAAAAGGTGTTATTTGCTTCTCTTCCATTTTTAATTCAATAGCCCAATTCTAAGGAAAATTAATAATAAAACCAATATCGATGTTATCATAATACAGATCAAAAAATGTACTTTAAAATGATATTCACATGAACACGATGAAATGACACTCTCATTGAAAAAAATTAAGGTTAGAAATCAAAAAAACAAAAACAGCAATTATTTTTCTATCACCTTAATGGAATTCTTTACGAGCACGCAGAAAATCTATGCATGTCAAAGCATAAAATAAGAATTAATAAAAAATATGAATTAGGCACACAGCCAATTTTATATTGTGTCCCATCCAAAATTCTAAACATTTCTTTTTCATTTTATCAAATGCGAAAATCAAATTATTTATTTACATTTAAAATTAACAGAAATTAATTATCAATTTGCAAACTGACTGAAACTATACAATTATTTGTAACTGCATAGCGTTTATGTTTTTTATAATTATTAATATTCTCAGTAATGAACACATTATATAAATTAACATTTTAATTATAACACTAGAATCTATATTAATAAATTAGTACAAAATTCAATATGCATTATTAAACGGCAGATTATAATTATGTCATTGTCAGTTTATTTTCAATTAATACACTTTTATCGCCTTCACTTTCTATATAAAGTATGGTTATTGAAATATATATATATATATATATAAATGTGTATTTATATATGTATATATATATATATATATGTGTGTCTGTATATATGTGTGCTCGCAGTGATAGTACACTTATAATCTATTTAATGTCAATTAATATCAAAACATGTAGAGTTTAGTAAGAAGTAATTGCGATTTCAATATTATTTTCTTTCATATATGTGATTAATGTCAAGAAAAATATGTAATAGAAAGGTTTTATACAATTATTAATAATATTTGCATATATATATATATATATATATATATATATATATATATATATATGTATATGTATATGTATATGTATATATATATATATATATAGAACAACAGAGCACGAATATGAATGTATGTAAAATTAAAAGTTGTATGAATTTTTATTTGATTTGTTATATTTCGAATTAGTATTAAAGGTTATTAACCTTCTCTAATAGGTAACAACTAACTGACAACAGATTATA
Source organism: Acanthacorydalis orientalis (assembly GCA_034766995.1). NCBI lineage: Eukaryota > Metazoa > Arthropoda > Insecta > Megaloptera > Corydalidae > Acanthacorydalis > Acanthacorydalis orientalis. The sequence goes on along the minus strand of CM068315.1, from coordinate 21,275,741 downwards.
AGATATTAAATTTTACATATGAATTATATTCTTTTAAATTCGTTTCTAAAGGAATGTATATATTATATATTAGGTGTAAAAATTAATAATTTGCCTTTAAATTGAATAAATCATTACTCGGTTTTATATCAAAATATTTTCTCGTCGTTTTAGGATTTTGCAGTTCCAAATTTAACAATTAAAAAAACTGTATATCTTGGCCAAGTAGTTAGCATAACCTCACAAAACAGTAATTAACTTTATAGCGTCGAAAAATAGTATATTTAGTATTGCACTGTTATTTCATTCCAACTGAAAAAAATACTGCCAAGCCACGAGAATAATTTGTTCAACTATTGTTACGCATAAAACACAAAAAAAATGATAAACAGTCCAAGAGTTATGAAAATTCATTTCGATTTCATTGACTTAAAGCTGCCATATTTATTTGGACCAGGGATCCTTCAGTTACCTGGCAGATGGAGCAAAGTTATGCAAAATTGTGAGGGGCATTTTAAAGATTTAAATGTATTCCATTTTTCCGTAAGCATTCATTTTCTATAAATAAAGGCACCAAAAGAATGTGTGCAACTAATTTTTATATATATATATATATATATATATATATATGTTATATTTATATTAGCTGAATTTTACTAGTTTACATTTTTATCATATATCTTCTAACAATGAAAGAAAGAATTTCTACAAATTTATTCATTTTAAACATCTGTACTATATGTATTGGCACAATTTTGATTCTTCGTTTAAATAATTTCAAAACATCTTTTGTATTCTGGTGTCAATTAAATTCAATATTAAATACAATGATTCATAGAAAATTGCTATTAGGTAACCACCATTCTAACACATTTAAATAAAATATGAAAAAAAATGTACTACTTTCTTGTAATTAGTGACTTGTAAATATAATGTATGCATACAATATATTTATAAGCAATATTTAATTATACAGTATTGTGAGATAAAATTGACGTTAGTTCTAATGAAAAAAAATTTTTAAATTCGCTCGCAATATATTTTTTCATCATTATAGTCGAATATTTCAGTTTATTCTCAATTAACAAAGAACATATGAAGAAAACAAATCGTTTTTTGAGTGTGTGAGTGTGAAAAATCCTTGTTTAATAGAATTTTTCAATAAAGTATTTTGTTATCCCGATCATACTTTTAACAGATTTTGCGTATATGAATTGAAATTAATAATAAAAGAAACGTACGAGTAGGAATGTGAATAAATAATTAAAGAAATTGTTATATTTATTAAAAACATATACACATAAGTTGTGTTTAGAATTATTAGTTGCTATTTTTAGAAATTCATCATAGAAATTTTACATGTTTTATTAATATTTACTGTGCTTTTAATAGTCTTAATCAGAATTATATAATTTTAAATTAACTATATGATAGATTCACATCAGCCTCTATAAACAAATTATCTCATAGTAATATAATAAAGTAATCCACATATGACTTATTGTTAAGACTTCATTACTAATTAATTTTTTTAATTATTTTATTTATCTTCCTCAAATCTAGATAATCATTTATAACTGAACGAACATGTTGTCTCATGCGACATGTTGTTCAGTTGAACATGCGACGTTAACAGAACTGGGATTAAAAAGAAGAATGTTCATAAAAATGTTAAACTGAATTTTTTTAATTACGTTTGTTAATTTTATTTTCTCAGTTTTCAGTTAATAAAATTTGGATTTTTAATTAATATTTCATTCAGATTAAATATTGAATTTCCTTAATAAATCAAAATGAAGAACTGAAATATTTTTATTTCGATATACGCAAAAGGAGCGCAAAAAACTGTATCTGAAATGCGATAATGAAATATTAAAAAACGATTAGAATAAATTTAACATTTGTGTTTCTTCTTTATTTTTTTATATTGAATTAAATTACTATAATCTATATACTTGTATACATTTCATTAACTTTTAACATTGTTCTTTAACTTTATAATTTTTAACAATTTTTTACCTATTTCTCATCAAAATTACACTCGAGTATATTATACTATCCATCTATACAAATAACGAGTTGTAATCGAATTGAATGTTATCATGTATTGGGTCATCCCATAAGCAATGCGGTATTTTCATATAGGTGGAAATGGATAATACGATACTTTGCAATTATTGTAATAGTTGGGTGAATATCCTGCTCAATTGTACGTAACGTTTTTTCATTCTTATGATGGAAGATTAACAGTGATCACGCAAATTTACAAGAAAAAATATTAGTTATCATGGAGATGTCAAAACTTCATATTAAGAATATTTTGACTTAGGAGTTCCGTCATGGTAACAATCCTACAAGTGCAGTGAAAAAATTGTGGGAAATTTATGATTTTGATATTATTAATCTTAACCAAGTACAAAGACAGTCTCAACGATTTCGGTCCGGGAACTACAACCTTGAAAATGAAGAAAGCTTAGGAAGTTACCAAGAGTTTAATGATGAGATCCTGCAAATACTAATGGAACAAAATCCTAGTTCAATGAAAGAATTAGCCAAAAAGCTCAAATCAACGCATTTAACTATTCATCGGTATTTGAAAATAACCGGTACGGATTCTAAACTGGCTCAATAGTTTTCGCACTAATTATCGGTGGTTAATTTAAAATAACGTGTGGACATTTGTACTTCACATATATTCCTATTGCAAAAGGATTAATTTCTGAATACAATTGTTACTTGTGATCAGAAATGGATTGTTTATATCAACATATATAACAATATCAAACGTTAAAGACAATGAGTTGACGGCAACAAAACAACATTTTCAATTGTAAAATGAGGGCTTCATCCAAAAAAAGTGGTATTGTCTGTTTGGTGGGATATGAAAGCAATTATCAGTTACAAACTATTATCAGAGAATCGAACCATCACAAAGGAGTTGTATTGTGAACAAGTGGTACGGTTAACACAATACATTGATAAAAAACGGTTAGGATTAGCCAACAGAAAAGACATAATTTTTCACCACGATAACGCCCGACCTCACATGACACGCGAAACCTTTCAAAAATGACGGGAATTTAATTGGGAAGCTATGACTCATCCACCATATTCCCTTGACCTAGCACCATCGGATTATCATCTGTTTCGAAGCCTCCAAAATCACATCAATGGAAAACGGCTTAATACAGAGAGTGATGTCCAAATGGAGCTCAACTTTTTAATTAATGCAATGCCCAAACTGTTTTATTGTCAGAGTATTGAAAATTTAAGATTAAGATGGGAAGATGTTGTTACTAATAACGGAAAATATATTTTGGATCAAAATTAACCGTCGATTTTTTTACTGTTTGGAAATTCTTTTTCAAAAACCATATTATTTATTAAATAACCTAAATTTTTACTATTATTCCATAAATTCCATTTTCGCGAACTTAAATCATAAATGTGAGAAAATGATTTTTTCGAAAAAAATATCTACCTGTGTAAATTAAGGCAGTATATTTTATATATATATATATATATATATATATATCAATACTTAAAATTTAGCAATTCATTAAATATATACACGCAAACATACATATATATATATATATATATATATATATATATATATATATAGATATACATATATAATATTAATAGAATTAAACATAACCCAACTCATTAAGACTTCATTTCTATGTTACAGCTTAGATCAGATTACTATATAAACCTATGAGAAACAACCTTTATTATTTATTTTTTTTTACAAATTTGAATTCTGAAAAATTTCAATGGTGCATGCATTTATAATATGTACATATATATGAGAGTACTTATTTCTGTATTAGAAATCTAGAAAATGGTTTGTAAATGAGGCGCAAATAGAATCACTTAATTATTTATATTAAAAAAATATAGAAAAGATGTCGATTCAGAATCGCATTATCAAAAGCTGAAAATGATATATATATATATATATATATATATATATATATATATATATATATATATATGGGGGCTTTGCTCCCTGCCTGCTACTCCTGCCTACTTATCAATTGTAAGCATGTACATGTCAGAGATTGAAACAATAAACATATTCTTTAAAACATAATTATGTCTATATAATCTTTCTCGCAATATATATATATATATATATATATATATATATATATATATATATATATATATATACATATATGTTAATATGTCTATATACTCATTATCGCAGATAAATTGCAACATAGCTGTTTTATATATGAGATAAGTATATTTGGATACTATAGGAACGTCCCAAATAAACAAGATGATATAGAAATTTTTAGAGTATATATATATATATATATATATATATATATATATATTTACACATAAACTCAAAATTGTTAAATAAATTTTAATATTTTTGTGCCGCTTTGTAAATATTACAATGTTATAAATGTTTTTTTGTAATTTTTTCCTTGACTCAAATTAATTTCAAAATGAGGTTAAAAAACAATGTTTAAATAGATGTTTAATTAAGTGCATAGTCATCGAATTTAAAGCAAGTATGTCAATTTGATTTTAAAATTGCTATTTAAAAAAATATAAAAGTATTCAACGAATTATGATACAGTGTAATATATATATATATATATATATATATATATATATATATATATATATATATATATATATATATTAGAATAATTCTACCAGGTCAAATTCAGTCATTTAGAATTGCTTTGTATTTATACATGTAGTCATAATTCAAACCTAGTGAACACTACAAGACAATTATTTTTATCATTTTAATTATTACTCATTATATCAACAGCCACTAAATTCAACAGAGACGTATTTGTATATATAAACTCCACCAATATAAAATAAGTTATGTAAGTATACAATACATTATTGAATAACTAATAAATACAAAATTTAAATAAAATATCTAAACATACCTAGAAAAATATAAAATTATTATTTCATTTACTATCAAGGAGTCTTAGAATTTTGTTAACAATTTTTTTTAATTGAAGCATGAATAATATAAACACATATATAGAGAATGTTGGATTGAGAATAGTAATTTTCTGTCAATTCTAAAAAGGTGGATTTAGTAAAGATATTTTTTTGACACTGTCAAAATTCACTTTCACAAATAAACCTTTCCTCGAAAACATGTTTAGATTATTATGTTATCACCACTATATTTTACTGTTATATTGTGTTTTATTGTGTTCTATTTTTTATTGTGTACCTATTAAGGTAGAAATACTAAACTCGAAGACCTTTAATAATACTTTGGCTCCTATTAGCGTCAAAAAATGTACTTTTTTATTTTATACTCTATAAAATATTTTTACACTTAATCATATTTATCATATTAGGTTTCCTATTACGAATTTAATTCTTTTTGTTTTCTCTTTCTTATTTACGAATGGAATTTTCTTGCTTTCAAATTTTCTTCAATCATCCATGTTATGATTAGAGAACACCTGATGGATGAATTAATCATTGTTTTATTGTTGTTGGGATCTCATATATATATATATATATATATATATATACATATATATATATATATATATATATATATATATTTATATATATATATATATATATATATATATATATATATATATAATTCCTCTTAGAATAAACAATAGTGCATCGATCCTCTTAATTTGTTGTTTTTTTACCACCCCACTTTCTGGTAAATATTTTCAGTTTGTCATTAATTAATTTTTGCTGAGCATGTTATTTTGTTGTACAGATTTGCATATTCTTCCTTCTAATATAAGTTATCGAATCAACTGCCTTTGCTGTTTACGCATCGAAAAGCGCGTCAACTTATTTTGGAGCCGAGGTTAGCGTGAATATGCTCATTCATGCATTGGGAAAGAACGATCTCGTTAGCAAGTCATACCGTCACAAGTGAGTCAGGTTGCTTGCGCCGGAGGAAGAAAATTTACATGTGTTATTAAGTCGGTTAGAACGCCGCCAAATAAAAGCCAAAAATAAGAGACCTTCGTAGTTACTTTAAATCAGTAGTTCTCAACGGGGGATCGGTATAGACTCCTTAGGGTTAGACGAAAGTTGATAGGGTGTAAATGAACACCCAAAAGTCAATTGGAGATCGACAAACAAATTGAATGCATATTCTACATGCGTACATATTATTTTTTTTGCTCCCGGGCACAGGCTCTAGAGAGCTACAAATTGGATATCGAAGGCTGTTATTACATAAAAATTTGAAAATAAAATTTTTGTTACAAATTTATAAATAATGTTGTAAATCGTCTACATTATAAAATACTAAAAAGTAGGTCAATTTTATTACATCCTTTTTATTTGCTACAGTCTGAAGTGGCGCTAGCATTCAAAATTCCAAAAAATTATTCTTTTATTACAAGCAAATGTTTAAAAATGTGTAACGTTTCATATTCTTAAAAACATTTTTCCTATCATTTTTAATTATGATTTTCAAAACTACAAATATTTCTTCAAAAATTCACATGAAATATTTTAATGTCGCTAGGGAGGCGCAATAATAGTTCCAACTTTTAGGGGGTCGATAAAAAATAATATTTTGTTGCCAGGGGTCAATGTATGAAAAGGTTGGGAACCCCTGCTCTAGAGCTTTACTTACTAAAATGCGAGATGCGGCTTCTTCAGAGAGCTACGAAAACTGGTCGACGACTTAACGAGAATTTTCGACGCACAAAACCCCACTAATATATTAAAACTGCGTGAGTGATGATTCATAGTGCACGGTGCTCGTTCCACAGAGGGAAAGAGAGTAGCAAAGTCCTTTGAATTCACTACGAAACGCAACTTTTATACAATCAAACAATTTTTTTGCGTATTATTTTAAGTAAAAAATATTTGTTCTCTTAATTAGTATATTACTGTCTTACTAAACAAAATAAATAAAAAAAAACAGTCTAAGAGTTTGTTTTTACCTTACCACTTTTTTATTAGAAAAGTGTATAAAAAGTTTCGTATCTTCACGTAAATAATTTAAAATTAAAACATCAAATCAGGATCTTGAACAGTCTAATGCAAAAAAAAATAAGTTTTAAAATGATCTAGGTTACTACAAATAATCTTGCTCTGGTAAGCTTATAAGTAGTAAAATACTTATTAACTATTGGGTTAGAACAAAAGTTCGTAACGTTTGTAAGGTGAAATTCAAAGGCAATGTTTACTTATTTGTATATATATTTATTATAATACATATGTGCCATTATGATTTACTACCTTTCGTAATTTTTCACATAGTTTCATAATTCCGTCCTTCCAGAACTTGTCATCTTTCTAGATGATAAATTGATCCAGATGATTTCTGTAGGCTTCCAGAGAAGTAAGGTTTTTTCCATTAAGGGAATTCTGTAGGGAACAAAACAAATAGTAATCGGAAGGCGCAAGGTCATGTGAATATAACGTGTGAGCTAGGACGTTCCAGCCTGCAAACTGAACCAATTTCTGCGGGGTCTGCGAAGAAACGTTCTCCGAATTTATCATTTGATTATTTGGGAGTAGCTTGTAATACATAACACCCTTTCAATCCCACCAGATACACAACATCACCTTCTTCGGATGAAGACGCGATTTTGAAGTGGCTAACTGAGGCTCATTTCATTTTCGTCAAGACTTTTTCGATCAAAATTATTGTAGACGATCCATTTTTCATCGCCCGTGATTAATCGTTTCAGAAACGGATCGTTTTGGAATCATTTAAAGAGCAAATTACTGATAAAAATGCGTTCCATTAAATTTCTTTCAATTAAATTGTGAGTAACTCAAACAACGTAGCGATTCACGTATCCAAGTGTTTTCAAATCCTTCATAACACACATATGAGGCATCTACAGTATATCTGCGATATCCTGTGTCATGTAACGTTGGTTCTTTGCAATAAGTATTACAATTTGCTATAAGTATTACAAAAAGACAGGGAAGACCAAAAAGAAGTTGGTCAGAAGGAATTCGAGAAAAAATGAGAGAAAGGGATCTAAAAGAAGATCAATGTAATGACAGACGGCAATGAAGAATGGATATCGGAAGACGTTGTAGAACGTTATAACCCGAAATTATATATATATTACAATTTGGTCATTAGCAAAAACTGCATGCCTGCTGGAACGCTCTTGATTTTTAGGTCGAAAATAAAACAGCATCAAATGACAAAAATGCACTGTATATTCCTCCATTTTCACTTTTAAATTTAACAAACTTAAAATTCACAAAATTGCATAAAATAACAGAGAAGGAAACATTGAAATGTCATCTGTCAAAATAACATATGTCGAACTTCGTGCGAAACTGCAATTATTGCACGCAGATATTTAGATCTAATGGAAAATTCTATTAATTTTTCTTCTAATCCAATACATTAACCGGTGTATACTTAAATGTGTATACGTACGAATCCGCGTGTATGTAAGCACGTGCACAGTCATAAACATGCACGCAGATATATTTTTGACTGAATATTTATATAGATAGTAAGAACATATAATACACAGAGAGATTTGTCAAAGTTTCAAAGTTATAAATTTGTATTTTTTTTATTATAAAAATAAACGATTTAATCCGACTGTCTTGGAAGACAATTGGTCTTTGTATGACGTCATAACTATTATTAGACCTCCACCTTCAAATATCTATACAAAAGCACAGGAATCGAGACAACTTTCTGTCTATTGATTCTTGTTCTACCTAATCTCACTCCGGCTGATTTTCATGTCTTTAAATTCCTTCAAATCTCATTCAACAAACTTATATACATAAATAAACACCATAGTCAACTAATACATTAATTAAAAGAATCAATGTTTTTCTTGACGGGGTTAGCAAATTAGTAAAAAGATGAAACAGTCATACAAAATTCAGAATTTGTAATCGATTAATCATTAAACAGAACTGTAAAAAATAGATAGTGTTTCATAAATAAAATTCATAATAATAATACTCATATTACTATATATTATTAATATTCAACATACCATTCATGGAAAATATATAGCAAGCTTATATTAATATATTCATGTATTTTTTATAGTTATTTTTTATAGTTTTTTGAGACAATTTCAGACAAATAATAAATTGAAAATTAAATTGTCAGCTTGTATTTTATTATAAAGGAATAAATATTAATTATTTCTTATTATATCATTAAAAGAGAAAATTTATATACATATATATACATATATATATATATATACATAAGCCCACTTTACTCGTAATCTCATAGGTTTCAAGTTTAATTCGTTAAGTTTCGTTCTTATGTATTATTTATATTAAAATATATTATGTTGTAAAACTAATAAACAGTTTTTCCTTTCTATATTTCTTTTTATTTGCTCGACAATTTTGACGGGCTGTATATTAGTAATATAAATAATAATACAATACATTTTTCTTTTTTTAGAAAACAAAATTAACAGCAATGCTGAACATAAACCGCAAGATAACGATGTGATTCGCAACACGATCGGTAATTTTGGAAAATGGCAGTTGAGGATTTCAGTGTTCATGGCATTGTTGAAATTCCCAATTGCCTGGTTTCAAATCGGCAGTGTTTTATTAGCGCCGCCGACTAAATTTCACTGTAGAAAACCAGAGCTGTTAATGAATTTCACTGACGTTGAATGGGATTCATTCTATAATCCATCCAAGTCCATTAACGACACCGTAAGTTTCTGTTACCACATATAAATTAAATGTATTATGATATTACAAAAATAAATTCAACTCATTATGTATATATATATATATATATATATATATATATATATATATATATATATATATATATATATATGTGTGTGTGTGTGTATAAATATATATATATATATATATATATATATATATATATATATGGATAGATAAACAGATAGATATATTGTTATATTTCTACTTTTCATATTAGGTTGGTAGAAAAATAATTGCGGTTTATAACCTTCAAATTCATATACAGTTTTCAAACACTAACTATTTTAAGTGGTCCAGAGAACTGTTGGATGGATAACGCTTAACTTTTGTGTATGCTCTCGAATTCTTGTGTGTAATTCTGATTCAACTAACATCTTCAGTTGATCGTTATTAACAGAAAAAGGAGGCCTGGGACATTTTTCATTTTCAAGGCTTTCGTTACGAGCACTAATTTTTAGAACCAGTATTGCACCGTACGTTCCTTAACAATACCCACATCAAAAGCATCGTTTAATTTAGGAACAGTTTCTGCTACTTTATCACCTGTTTTGAACAAATACAAAAAATGTTCTTATTTGCTTCTTTTCGATCTTTAATTCAGTATCCTAATTTGAAGCAAAATCAATAATAAAACCAAAGTCGATGTTAACAAAATACAGACCAAAAAATGAATTTTAAAATGATATTAAGAAGAACACGATGAAATGACACCTTCAGTGAAAAAAATTAAGGTCAGAATTCAGAAAACAAAAACCGTAATTATTTCCTATCAACACATTTTTTGAGGCACAAAATGAATAAAAATTGAAAATCATATACCGTGATACAAACGTTGGATGAAAAGAATATTACAATTATACACAAGTTTATAATTCACATACAACAACCGTCACACTTAAATGGTGATAAAGATGTATAGTAATAGTTATTATTTATTTTCTCTTGTATTAATATTAATTTTGACGTTTCTCCGGTGAATATTATAATTCATTATAGAAATTCACTTTATTTTGTTTGAAAATTTTAACTGACCAACCTCATATTCGACACTAACTGTTATTAATGTTTAATCTCACAAAATTTGCTATAAAAGTGAAAGAGAGCCTACATATCAATCATATCTTTTCTAAACTGGTAGTCAATAGTCATAGTGATTTTTTTGGTGCTTTTACTGTACTTTTACTTATTTTTATTGAATAATCTACAGCTAAATTGAAGTGCTTTCTGATTTTATTTACTAATTGTTACCAACTCAAATCGACGATATCACTATAAAAAGCTTTTTAATAGAAAGTTCTATATAAGATTTTAGTCATGTTGATTATTTCAAAAATCGTCTTGTAACTTTTAGATCAGGGAGAAAATAAAAGACTTGATGTATCTTAAGGAATGTTTACCTGAACAAATCATTTTTTAAGATACTAAAATTCAAAGTACCAACTAAAATTATAAAAAAGAAATAATTTACTGGATAAATGATATTCAAGTATTAGAGAGAGAAAAACGATACAATAATACGAATTATTAATATACCAAGACATGAAGTTGTCATTCTTTATAATTCAGAAATGGGTGGGATGGAGTTATTGGATAAAATAATTCAATATTATTGAAAGTTTGAAAATAAAAAAAAATATTAGCTATTTTAATATGATCATAACAGCTAGTTCAACGAAATACAAGCAAATTACCTTAAATATGAAATAGTAGTAAGAGATTAAATAGACCTGATGAGTTTCAAATAATATTTATCAACTATTCTTCAATAGTATTTATCAATAAAAATATTCATAAGGAAGTTTGACATTCATCAATCTCCTCATTTACCCCTAAACAGAAAAAAGTAAATTTAATTGAAAACAATTTTTAGTTTCAACTAAAAATATATTGAATGATATCAAGTGAAACATTTCATTATGTTTATCAAAGTATCGAATATTAGTAGACACAAATGTATTAATCGTAGACAAAATACTTTCATAATGTGTGACAAATGTAACGCGTTCCCATATATACAGGATCCACCAATGGAGCACGAAATTTTTAAAGCAAGCTTATTCACTTATCGCTAGAGTGAGAGGGTAAAATTAAATTATAGATTGTTAGTTATTCATGGCCATTTAGTAAATATAGAACAGTAATCCAGTGTATATTGGCTTTCGCTATGAAATTATTTAAAAAAATTACGATTCTGCTGCAACTGTGCAACGGCTGTTATACAATCATTATAATATTCTGTGTAGTGGGCAGGTGTTATTTATTTTTTTAGATAAAAATAAAAATTAGTAATGAAAGTATTGAAAACCATAAGCAACCAATATTTCGCACACAGAACGCTTCATACCTTCGCTATGGATGAAAAAAACATTTTTTTTTTATTGCATATTAACTTTTTGAAGACGATGACGTAGATATTAATATGTATAACGCATAAAATTAAAAATGATCAATAATCAATTTTGTACATTTTTGATTAAAAAAGTGTAATATTCGGAACAATGAAAATTTTATTAACGAAAATGCATTTAGCCACAGTACCAAAAAGTATATTGAAATTTTATTTTATTTAATTTTACTGACGAAATACTGAAAAAGATGCCAATAAAAAATATTCGGTAATTAAAAAATCATTTTTAATTTAAAACGTTGAAATAAAGTTTATCATAAAATCAGTTTATAGAAATGAAAATACGAGGGTGTTTCATAAGTATTGTAAAAAAACAAGATCAATACTGTTTTTATGAAAAATCGATTTTATTTTTCAACATAGTCTGCATAGGGGTTTATACACTTGGTCCAGTGAGTTTTTAATTTTTTCATCCCGTTGGAAAAGTAATTTTTCTCAAAGTCTGCAAATTACGCATTAACGGCAAAGATGACATCCTCATTCGACGAGAATTTATTCTCAACGAGTTAAATTTTTAAATTTGGAAAGAGTAAAAAGTCACAAGTGGCCAATTCTGGAGAATAGAGTGGATAAAGGATCAATTTGAAGCCTAATTTGTGCAATTTTACCATTACCACGGTCGATTTGTGTGACGACGCGTTGTTCTGGTGAGAGAGTTCTTTTTTGTGCACCGATCTTGGCCATTTTTGTTTTAGTTCTTCTTTCAAACGGTCCAATAATATTGCATATGAAGCACTTGTTATCGTTTTTCACTTCGTTATGTAGTCGATCACGGTAATTCCTTAGAAATCCCATAAAACAGTGGCCATCACCCTTTCCAGCTGACAAAACGGTCTTCGCTTTCTTCGGCGCACTTTCACCTGTCATTGTCCATTAATTTAACTACTATTATGACTCAGGTGTGTAGTGGTGAATCCGTGTTTCATTCACGATGACAAATCGATTCAAAAAGATATGCTCGGAGATTGAACATCGCCGAACATTGAGTTGAAATGTCTTTTCGTGTGCGTTTTTGAACGACAGTCAACAATCGCGACATCCATCTGGCACATAGTTTTTTCATCTGCAATTTTTCGTCCAGGCTATTGTTGTGGCATTCAGTTAAGATGCCTATACTCTCAGCAATCACGCAATTTCACTCGGCGATCTTCTATAACGAGTATGGATTTTTTCAACGATATTCGTTGTGCTGACCTCAACTGGGCGTCCAGAGTGGGTTTCATCTTCAGTGCATATTCGGCTACATTAAATTCATTTAGCAAGAAATAAAGTCTTCAATGCTGCTGCAGAGTATCCATGAATTTCATCTAACTCCGCTTTAATCTGCGCGGCCGTGCACTTTTTCAAATAAAAATGTTTTATCACAGCTCGAAACTGTTTTTTTTTCCATTTTTGCGGCAACTGCTACAATGCTTACTTCAAATACCTGTAGAATGTGAACAACGCATGGATTCTGGCTGAAATTTCGCCTATGCTCGTTTGAACAGTGACACTTGATAGCTGTAGCGTTTCCAAATAAATGTTGGCACCATCCATAAATAATTACCAAACTTATTAAACGACCCTTGTATATGAATGGCTATTGCAGAGACATTTCGAATATATTAAGGGCACATGAATTCTTTATTTAAGATGCTTTTTTATAACACTTTTTTATGCTTAAGAAAAATTTTACTGAAGCTAAATATGAAAATTAATTTAACTTAGTAAGTTTTTATTTTTCACGACATTTTTAAATTTCCGACAACCTATAAGAAAATGTTTGTTTTGACTTTCTTCCGCAGTAAAAGAAAATGGTAATTGTTCAGTTCTGTTGCTTAGCACTTCTTACTTACCTCTACGTCATCACAAAAAAATAAATATTCACACATCCATCTAAATTAAAATACATTTACAAATACATATATATTCATATCTTGTTTCTAGTATTTAAACAATAATTATAATTTTCGTTCTTCTCATAAAATGTCTTTTTCAGAATCAATACAAATCACCTAATCACTGCCTTATGCCAAACACTTCAAGTATTTTAAACGATTATAGATTTGATGACGCAGAAGTATTTTCTAATAGAGAATGCCCTAATGGGTTTATTTATGATAAAAGTATTTTCCAATCAAGTATTATTTCTGAATGGAATTTAGTATGCGATGACGAGTATCTAGTCGAACTCTCGCAGATTATTTTGATGTTCGGCGTTCTGATAGGTAAGAAGATATGGATTTTCATATTCTATTAGAATATTCATAGTTTTAGTAAATGTGACATGTTTTTTATTCACATTTAAATATCATTTATTGGTTTACGTGAATAAATAATGTGATTTAATTTCATCAAATTGAAGTTTGAGCATATTCACATTAGAATTTATTGTCAAAATTATTAAAATATTAATAAATTTAGCCGAATTATTTAAAAAATAGTTATTATTTTATTTTTTATTTCAGGTTTTATTCTTCATTTGTATTAGATATAAATTCGTTTACTTATTACAAATTACAGACAAAACTTACAAATGCAGGTATTAATTTCAACTTTTCATTATTTTTTCTAATATACGAAAGATGTATAAATATATAGCTCCTTAACAGTTTGGGATATAAGGATTAAAAAAAGATGAAAACTTAAAATATAACCTTTAAAATAGTGTATTTACTTTTCAACATAATCGCCATTATAGTCAATACCTTTCTGTCAACGTAAAATTAATTTTTATATTTCATCAAGGAAGAAATATGATGGTTATTTTTCTAGTCAATCCTTCATAGTATCTTTAACTTGATCATTAGAATTAAAAAGTATGCTTTTAAGATCATACTTTAGTGAAAAAAAGACATGAAAGACAAATAGAGCCACATCTAGGCTTAAGAGGGTACGGAAAGACAAAAAAATTGTCCTGCTTTAAATTTTTCTGGATGAATTGTAAAAAAATGTTGTCTTTCATTGTCATGATGAAGAACATTTTGACTATAATTTCCATGAACACAAGAAAATCTATTTTTAAACTTCTTCAAAATTTGGACGTACTCTTGTGAGTTCGCATATTACCATTTTTCCAAGAATCTTACCACATGATCACGTTATTAATTTCGACGAATGACGCCATAACATTGTTATTAAATTCTTGAACTTTAAACATTTTTAATCTAAGCAATGTATTATAAAATGTTTTATTGACTGTCGATTTTCTTTAAGGTCAAAACAATACACGTTGATTTCATTCGCGATGACTATATTGGATCAGTGCAAAAGTTCGTGTACGATTTAAAATTAAAACTCGGGCGATTATTTTTCACAGAAAATGCATTTATTAATCAATTATGCATTTACAATCATTTTCTGCAATCATTTTTCAACACTCAGGCAGCTGCTGGATTCCTCGATCGTAAAAGCTGCGCGATTTTTCGGAACAAAGGCAGTGAAATGGTTTTTGACGGTCTCTACGGTATCAACTGTTTTACTATTTAAACTGTTCTGCAGCGACAGGAACAAATGATAATCGAAAGGTATGATATCCGAGGAGTACAGTGGATGCGATAGGATTTTCCATTTCAACTGCTTCAGTTTTTGCAGAGTCAGTTTTGCTGTATGTGATTTGGAGATATCGTGGTGGAAGATGACCCCCTTGCGACTAGATAAAATTGGACGCTTTTCTTTAATTGCTAGATTAATTTTGGTTAGCCGTTGATAATACTTCTTCTTAATAATCATTTTGGCCCGTGAGAGCAGTTCAAAATAAACAACACCTTTGTAATCCCACCAAACACACAGCAATACCTTCATCGGATACAAGCCAGCTTTGGAGACTGATTCTGTCCATTCATTCGCTTGTTTTCACGTTCGTCTGCATGGGAAATAGTTATAAAGGATCCATTTCTCATCGACAGTCACCAATATATCCAAAAATGGTTCTATGTTGAGGCCTCCAAGCAAAGAAACTGGCGAAGAGATGCAATCAAACTTGTTTTTTTCAGACAACGAGTGCGGCACCCACATATCGAGCTTCAACGTGAATTCCAGGATCTTTAAATTCCGAAATAGAGTAGATCTGTAAACATTGAGTGTCTCGGTAACTTTTTCCGTCGAAATTCGTGAGTGATTGTCAACTAAAGCGCGTACAACATCGTCGATCGAGGTTGATTTTCGAGGTAAAAATTATCAAGTCGAAACTAAGTAAACCATTTCTTCACAGTTAGAAGTAATGGTGCATGGTCCAAATAAATCTTCCGAATATTTTTCGTTGCTGCGCCAACAATACTTCTTTCGGAATTTCGTACAATGTAACACGATGAAAGTGTATTTTTTCGTTGTCCATTTTCAAAAATTTTTCTTACACACAAATCTAATCGAAACAAATGCGATTGAGACTCAACTGATATCTATGATTATCACCTTTCAAAATATATATAACATGAATACATTTCAATCACGAGCGCCACCATGCGGTACTCTTATTACCACCTATTGAATCGTATACGAACTTTTGCACTGATCTAATACTTTCTAAATTTACTGAATCTCACAAATAATAAAATAAAGGAAAGAAGGAATATACATTGTTTTTCATGTTGCTACTTTATATTTATTATAAAATAATAAAATAATTTTAACCAATCTTGTTTTAAATCTTGTTTAATTAATGCTATGATAATTGCAGTATATTTTCAATCACTACCAAATATTACCAATAAACTTAAACAAAAATGTTCTCTCTCTCTCTCTCTCTCTCTCTCTATATATATATATATATATATATATATATATATATGTACAAATATTTCTGTAGTCTAAAATATGCATATAGTCACTGTGTATAGTTTATTCCTTATAAATTCTGAGTTTTAAAGAAATAGAGAAAAACTAGGCCATTAAAAAGGGTTTTTGATCCCTTGAACAGATATTTCACCATCCTTAGCAGGCATTGGTCTTGGAACAAATTAGAATGAAAGCAAACTAGTGCTGTAAAGTAAAAAATGATGGAGATGATTAGGTTAAAACATCATCATCCATGATTACAATTTCGAGGTTGCAAACAATTTCACAAACCTTGGTTCAAATATTCATTTTTAACAGTGAAAATGAGGAATTTCACGAAATTCACAAATGAATAATATCAGCCAATAAAACATGTTTTGCACTCTTTCACATAATGAAATCCAAAACACAGGAAGACCAAAATCCGACTGAATAAACCCTCATCCGTACTGTTATACCTTATGGAGGAGAAGCATGGATCACGTCAACTAAGGCTGCAGAAATGTGGGACACCGTCGAAATAAGAATGTTTAGAACGATATTCTGGGCTAGTAAACAATAGAGGTACATGGAGAATACGCTACAACTTCGAATTATACAAAGTCTACAAGGAACCAAAACTATCAGTCTTCATAAAAATGCTCAGCTTGTAATGGTCAGGTGACATTGAGCGGATTTCGGCCTCAAGAGTACCAAACAGGGCGTTAGATAGACAACTAGGCGGTAGAAGACCTGTGAGCAAACCAAGACTTAGACAGATGGGTAATGTAGAAAAGGATGCAGTGGAACTGTTAGGAGTAAGGAACTGGAGAAAGGCCCCCAGGGAAATGGACGTCTGGAGGCAGAAATTTGAGGAGGTCAAGGTTTGATTTGGGCTATAGCTCCAGCAAAGAGGAGAAGAAAAAGAAGTATATAACTAGGAGTTATCTAGAAGTTTCCTTGGATTAAAAAATCATCATTTTGGTGAAAGGTCTCCTTAAACGAAGTTTGTCTTTCAAATAGATGTTGTTAATATCAAAGCTATACTTCCCCCTCTCCTAAGTCACACAGTAAATTTATTTACACAATGATCATCATAAATATTTTGAGTTACCTAAAAATGTCTGTTGGTAACATGTTTTTAGATATAAGAAATTCCAGAATAACACGTTGCTCTATGAAAGAAATATTATCAGGATAATTATATTGACATTGTCTAATATATCAGTATGTTACAGATCTATGTTAATTTTTCTTTATTATCATTAAACTATGTAAAATGTATTTTTCAATCATGAAAATTTCCAAAAATAATGAAAAATGTGTGCATAAAAAATAAATATAAAAACGTTCAATACCGTCATTTTTTCAGGTAACATTATATTTGGAGTTGGAGCAGATAAATACGGTCGCAAGAATTCTCTTATGATCTCAATAGTTATTCAAACAGCAGCTGGTGTAATGACTGCTGTAATCCCTTCATATTGGGGTTTTGTGTTCTTCCGATTTATTGTCGGTATCGCGAATGGTGGAACAGCAATCACATCGTTCGTCCTTTGTATGGAAATTGTCGGTGGGAAATATAGAACGATAGTTCCGATCTTATATCAGATACCGTTCGGACTTGCGACGTCTACAATGGCTATTCTCAGTTACTGGCTTAGAGACTGGAGACAATTGCAATTAACATTATCAGGATTAAGTGCTTTATTCATTTCATACAGTTGGCTGATTACCGAGTCACCAAGATGGTTGGTAGCTGTAGGAAAGACGAAACGATGTGAAAAAATCGTTGAAAAGGCTTGTGTCGTTAACAAAATAGATATAGAAAATGCCAAGAGTTATTTCAAACAACTGGAAAAAAGCAAACAAGAGCAAACAATGGAAACTGGCGGTGTTGAAGTGAAGAAACAGGTGAAGTTGTCAGATTTGTTCAGGTCGCCAAAATTAGCAGGACGTTCAATATTACTCTATTTTAATTGGTAAGTATAAAAAAATGTTTACTGTTGAATACTTAGAAAAATATTAAAGACATTTATGTTAAATACGTCGGGGAGACCGGGACAAATCTGTCCACGGGGTAATTTCGTCCAGGTTGATTATCTCATGATGTGTGTGCGGTATGAACTCGCTATAAATATTGTAAACGCGTCTTATAGCGTCTCCTTCGCCAACAGAATTTTGTTTGTTTATGTGTTACATTCTGAGTTTTATTCTCGCCAACGTATTTTCGATGACCAAAAATAAAATTGTTCGCTTTTCGAAAATTTGTTTCATCTATTATTAATCTTCCATCAAATAATCCTCAGATAAGTGGTTCTTACGTAGAAATGTATGTAAAATACGTATCCGGTTATAGTCTTTTCATTTTTTATATTTTATCAATGATCAAAGCAAATAGATGCATTCGGAGCAAATCCGTTCAGAAGCCACCGTGGCAAATCCGTCCGTGAGACGGTTTAATTCCGATAGCATCGTTTTGTTTTCCGTTTTAAATATCATAATTGCAAGAATATGGTGCGCAATTAAAGATGTAATAAGTCTCCTATCGATATTGAGCAACTCAAAATGACCGTTTTTTTCTGGCAAACGAGACAAAATTAGTGTTCATGAAGCCGCAAGAGGATTCGGAGCAGCCAGGATGACACTCAGCGACTTGTTGAAGAGGAACGGAAATGAAGTCGAACGAGCTAATGACGTCATCTTGATAAAGGGTGCAACAGACCACGCTGCAGAAGAATACGAAGAGATTGATTCCACGACTCCTCTCAATCCTCGTTGAGTTGATGCGACTAACATGAGCGCAGTGATCGAATGTATTCGAGCGTTTCCAAAATCCGCGCTAAGAATCTCAATCCAACAAGAAGAGGAAGTAAACTTAGTACAAGCGTGGTATTTACTGAATCGCCTACTATGCGAAATTTAGCGGCGAAGCAGGCCGAATCGAATTGAAAAAAAAAATGAAAAATTACTCCGAGGAAGAAAAATGTGAAATCAACCATCGTAATAACACTGTGGTGTGGGGAGGGGGAGGGGTGGAAGGGCGCACAAAGAAAAATGCACAAAGTTTTAAATTGTAGTTTTCGACGAGCTGAGTGCTAAAGACAAAACGAAAGAGTCTTGATTAGTTAGATTATTAAGAGTTAGATTCCAACGAGGACTGCGATGACGTGTGGTGTCAACATTTACTACCAAGAGATATAAAAAACGGTCTAGCAAAAGAATGCATTTCGTGTGACCGTAAAGCACATGGCAAGTGTGTTTGCACTTCAAATACATATTTTACGTGTATAAATTGCATGGGCAACAAAAATGACGGGACGCAGATTAAGTTTTTATATATATTTTTTTACTTTAATGAAACGCTTTGTTTGTTTTTATTATGTAAAAATGATCATTAAATGTGTAAAACGATTTTTAATAACCCGGATTAATTACTTTAATTAAAAAAAAACAGTTAGAAAATGAGTGAATGGATTTGCCCCGGTGGGTGAATGGATTTACCCGGAATTTTGGAGATTTCTATATTTGAACTTTTGACATTTTACTGAATAACGTTTAAACAAAGCGACTTGAACTAAAAAATCTTTACACATATTATAACCAAGATATACTCTTTACAACGGTGTAGCTCTATTTATGAAAATTATATATTTTATTATTGAAAATCGGCAATGAAGAAAAGTGGACGGATTTGACCTGGTCTCCCCTATTATTGAATTATGCAGAATTATATAAGAATTGAGATTTGCATGAGAATAGTTTTTAATTACTAAGTTAATCTTTTATGCAAGAAAAAAATCAGAGTTTCATTTAAACCACAATTAACAATTACAGTTCATACTAAATGAATAATCAATCTCCCTTTCGTAATATAACTTGACTGTCATGATAACAGATGAGATTTTCAATACATTGTTACAAAGATAATTTGCTATTTTCATTTATAACAAATAATTTTTCTATTTTTTATTGATTCAATTAAATAATTTTTAATATTTTCTACAACCAATATTTTTCTAAACGTTCTGATAAGTGTTATATACCTCTATGATAAAAACTGCCGAATTTACGAGAAGAAACTAAAAAAAATTATACTGTAACTCACAAGTCTTGAATGGTGCAGATTTTGTGACAAAACAAAAAAAAACACTTAGAATATAATCTTCCAAAGAATGTATGCATTTTTAAACATAGCCACAACCATTATCAGTACACTTGTATTAATATAAATTGCTTTTCTCAATTGCGTTAGTGAAGAAATCTTGTGTTTTTTCCCCAAACAATCTTCCACAGCAACTTTAATTTAGTTGTAACTGAATTGTGGTTCAATATGACAATTCGAAAACAAACACTTTCAATTTCACCAAAATACCACTGAAGCGTAACAAATTTGATATTTGATATCCTATCACAGCTCTCAATACCCCAGATCTGTCATAACGTTTGAACGTTTAATTATTTTCAGTAATAATATTTATCTTATTTCTCAAAAAATATAGTTTAATTCTGATGATAAAGAAAATTCTATCGTGATGGTTTGACTGGAAGATGAATATCAAAATTCTTCACTGACAGAATAAAGAAACTTGTTACTCATTGACAACAATATATTGGTAATGTTGGTATTTACGTTGAAAAATAAATACACCATTTAGTTATAGATATTAAAGGTTTTATACAGCATTCCAGAGCATATCGTAACGATAAATTATTGTAAAATGGATACGATACTAGAAACTCTAACCTTTTCTGGATAGAAATGGATTTTTTATACCTTTCTGTTAAGTAGTAAACATTTCTCTCTGAACAAGAGCAATATTTGAGAGTTGTTTTGATTGAAATTGAGTATTTCTAAATATTGCGAATGTAATGTTAATGAGATACTATTACTTAGACACTTTTTATGCATTTAACCTAAAAAGTACAACAGATAAAATTTAAATGTGTTAACTTTTCATAAAATTTGGCAGTATTTTCGTATCAAAAAGATGATTGACTAAATCTGACAAGGACTAAGAAAAATATACTTGATGTCTAGTACACAACTAATTTTAAAATTATGCATCATTATGTTCTTATAGATTTAAGACCGTTATGTAAATATTTGAGGCACTTAGCATATGCGAATATATATTATTTTACTTGGAACCTATTATTAGATTATTTTCTCTTTAATTGTCACTTATATTAAATTAATTAATGATGATAATTGATCAACATTAATGTTATGTCTTAAGAAACTCTAATAATTTACTTTAAGTGATTAAAAAAAGTCAAAGTGTCATTTAAGATTACGTATGACATATATTACAATCTTTTGAACGTATAGCAAAATTTTCTCTAGTTATTGTAACAATAGAAAAACGTACGTATAATTTATAAAGTTTGATACATAAAAATTAGATTATTGTGACCTTTTATTCAACAGAAATAATATTTATCAAGACACAAAAATGACCAAATAAATTATAAAATAACTATCTGTATTAAGTCTGTTCGAATGAAATCATGAGAGCCTACTAGGTCTATTTTAAAACAGGAAACATTAATCAGGCTTATAATTATATTTCTGTAACTGAATAATTTCTAAAAATTATTTAATTATTTTATAAGTATATTTAGCATAAGTAATTCTCATATTGAATAGGAACAATATGTATGTTTTAAATATTATCAAAAGTAGGTAATGTATTAAGGTTTTCATAACTAAACGCTGAGCTGTTGTACTAGCAAATAGAAACAGGAAATTGTTTACTGATGAGAGAGCTTTTAACAAAATTAATTTTTTTGTTAGAAATTACAGCAGAAAATTGGTTTAAAAATAATTAGACAATTTAACTCCCTTGATTTTTTTAAAAAAATCAAGATTTAGTACTCCAGAATATAGACACGATTTACAATACTGCTGTAATCCTTTTAAATGACTGTACTTGTCTATATGAAAGACGTTCGAGTTTTTCTATATTAAAGTATTCACTCTTAAAGAGTAGAAGATCGTTTGATAAGTATAGCAAAAAAGCAAGTTAAGCACCGTTTTTTGGAAAAAAACGTATATTGGTACATTTTGTCGATTTTTTGACAATAGGTCTCATCTGTAATGGTTTCGCCACTATTCAAAAAATTGTAATGGGTTATACCGAGCGCAGATCACCGAACAGTCACCATAATTTGTTATTGGTGTAATTTCAGTTTTCTAATTTCTTTGGGGCTTCATTTTTGTGCAATCATTGTGAAGACTACTTTCTGTTGTCGTAAAGAATCCAGTTTTCGTCGCAAGTTATAATACGATCGAGAAAATGGATCGTTTCTGTTGAGTAAAAGAAACGTAGAACAAATTTCGTAACGGTGATTTTTTACTTTTCGGTTAGTTCGTGGAGCACCCATTTGTTAACATTTTTTGATTTTCCTAACTGTTTTAAGTGGTGCAGAACTATTGTACAACTAACGCTTAATATTTGAGCAAGCTCTCGAATTATTGTGTGTGGTTATGATCCAACTAGTTGGTGTTTATGAACTGAAGAAGGACGTCATCAACCTCCTTTATATTCAAGACTCTCGTCCCCAGAATGAAATTTTTGGAACCATTACACACTACGTTCCTTTACAGTACTCACACCAAAAGCATCGTTTAGTTTACAAGCAGTCTCTGCTGCTTTACCTCCCATTTGAACACGTGCAAAAAATACCGTTATTTGCTTCTATTCCATCTTTATTCAATAGCCCAATTTGAAGCAAAGTTAATAATAAAACCAAAGAAGATGTTATCAAAATACAGACCACAGCACTTTAAGATGTTATTAACATAAACACGTTGAAATAACACTTTAATTGAAAAAATTAAGGTTAGAATTCAGAAAATAAAAACTGCAATTATTTTCCCACTGACCTAATACGTTGTAACTATAATACTTTCGTACATTAAAAGATACACAATTCATCCGTATCTATCTTGTATTTAATAGGTTAAATTTTTCAAAACTTCTGATACGAATAATAAATTATTCATAAACATTATATTTTATATTACCTTCTTTGTTTTATTTACTTAAAATTTTAAGATTTCAAAAATATAAAGAAAAATATTTGAT